>JAKSZT010053819.1:8514445-8586193 GCA_026826555.1 Tolypeutes matacus
CCTCCCGCTCGCCTCCGCCGCGGCGCGTCGGGCCGGGGCGCGCCGAGCGGCGAGAAATTGTTTCCACTGCAAACAAAAAAAGGCGACACATGACCAGGCAGGAGGAGGGGAAGCGCGGGGAGGGAGGCTGCGAGGGGAGGGGAGGCCGCGGCGGAGAGGGCGGAGGGAGCCGGAGAGAGAGAAAACGTGGGCCGGGCCGCCCGCGGCCTCCGGCGCGGGGCGCCCACCCGCCGGGACGGCCCTGCCTGCGCCCCCCGCGCCCCCGCCGAGCCCTCGGCCCAGGCCTGGGCGCGCAGCCAGGGCCGGGCCGCTGACTCGGCCGCCGCGCTACCTCGGGGCTAGGGCAGGTGGGCCCGGCGGCGCGCGGCCTGTCGCCTCCCCGGGCTCTGGCCACCCGGGCGGGCCGGCGCTGCGCCGGGGGCAGCCAGTGGCCTGCCTTACATGGCTCGGAAGTAAAAATGAAAAGAATTCCGCTGCGGCCGGGGCTTGCGACGGGGAGAAGCGATTCCACTTCTCCCCAGCTACGCGGCGTCCTGGCGGGACTCCTGGGGTCCCTGCGGAGCCCTCCCCCAGGGCCCACCTCGTGCCCCGGGAGGAAAGTCACAAAGGCACCGCCGCCTCCCGCCCAGGTGGCCGCTTCTTCAGGTCGTCTGCGGGAGAGTGTCTTCCAAAGAAGGGAGGGTGGCCATTACAGAGCCGGAGGCCCGTCCCAAAGGCCACTCCGGTGGGGCCTCTCCAGGGATTTGTGTCCAGCGCCCGGGCCGACTTCTAGGCCTGGAGCAAAAACAGATCTCATCTCCCGTGCATTTTGAGCGGTCTTGGACCTGTCTGACGATTTCCTGCACAGCTACCCCCCTCCACCAGTCTCCAAACATCGCCAGAGAATGGGGATCCGCTGTAAGGCCACACCAACCAGCTGCCTTTGGAGAGCCCAATAGGACACCCTGGTGGTGGCATAAATAAAAATAGGATGGCACACCATTCCCAGGTAGCCAGTGCCCTGGGCACGCCTCCCACCACATGCCCTGAGCTGGTGGAGGCCATTCTGAGCTATCCCAAAACTGCAGAAACACAGTGGGAAGGCCTGGGGTGATGTCCCTCAGAAACTCTCCCGGCTTGCAGCACCCTTTAATCAGCCAAAAGGAGTTGTAAAAAAAAAAAAAAAATCCCAGGGGGTCTTTTTTTCATTTTTATTTTTGGAGGTAGGTAGGGGGGATTGAACCTGGGAAGCAGGCTCCCAGCCACTTGAGCTACATGGGCTCCCCTAACCTGTCCTTTGAATTTTTTTTTTTTTTTTTTTTTTTTAATTCCAAGAAATAAGGAAACCCTAATCAATATGAGAGATACTCCCCTTAACAAAGCTTCAAGATAGTGGCAAGTCTTCAGCAAGGGCATGCCTTTCACACTCCCCTACCTGCTTAGGATGGAACCTACCCAGGTGATTCAGAGTAGGAGGCTGGGGACTTCCTTTCCCACCCCTTTATTACTGAGTATTTGTTGTGACATAGCCAAGGTCAATCAGCAAAAGGTGCCACAACTGGGTTATCTCTGAAGTCTCACCCTAGAGACTCTAAGAATCAGAACTGGTAATAGCCAGGGCAGGAGCTACACCTCCATCAGCAAGCATATCAGAGCGGATGGAATCTCCATCAGTGGAACCAAACCCCAGAAACCTTCCTGCAAGCCCATTGCTGGCCTGGAGAGGGTGAAATGGTCTATACCACCTCCCCTCCCATCACTAGCTCCCAGTTCTCCCCATCTTTCAAGGATACTCACACCGAAACTGGAAATCTCTTTAAATTTATTAGAGGTGGCATATTCTTTCTCCCTCTTGCTTGGGGTTCAAAATGAGGGGGTGTAAGCCCAAAATGATTGCACATGTCATTCTTAAAACTCCCCCTGCAAGCTCTTAGCCTCCAGTGCTGCACCAGTCGTCCTAGGCGAACTAAAACTTAAAGATGAAGCAAGCCTTGGGCCAAGAGGAGCCATAAAGCAGAATCAAAGGATTGTACACGGTGGGGTATAGTGAGGTGAGCTGCCTTTGATTAGCTCACCTTTCTCACCCTCTGCGTGTTTTTGGTCTCTTGCACTCTCAAATATATTTCTCAATGTCTGTCTTCCATTACAAATGTGGCAAGCCATGTGAGGTGTCAACCCAAAAAGGAAGTGGTGGACCAGCTCTGCCTGATACAGAGAGTGGGTTACACCTGCCTGTCTGTCCATCTCTCTGTCTGAAATGAGGGATCCAGACCTTTGCTGAAAGCCAAAGGAGGGTTCAGTGTGGCCTCTTTAACCTGCTAAGTCCATAGGACATGGCTCTGGAACATGCTCCCTTACACAAGGACACAGGAGTCAAATTAGTTGAGGGACAACCCTATTCTCAATATCCCCTTGAACTTTCAAAAGTACCCTTGTGTCTCAGATTCTAAGAATTCCTGAAGAAACAAGTTGAACCATTTGAGCCAGTTTTGCAAACATGTTGGACAGCAGAATCCTACATGAGCCCTAGAACTCACTGCGATAAACACATATTTCCTGACTAGGGATTTGATGGACCATTGGGCAATCCATATGGATGTGGGCTGGAGGACGCATATCTGGGAGCCTGAAGATGAGAATCCTAGGCAAGTCACTCCCCAATCAGGTGTGGGACTTTAATTCCTCCTCTGTGAAAAGAAATGCCTCTCCCCTTGAAGTCTTGTGCTTTTTTTCCTCCAACATGTTTCTCTGTATGCCTACCAATTACACAGCATTGAGCTAGGAACCAGAGTTACAAGGTTTTTGTCCCTATGGCACATACATGTTAGAGGATAAGAGTGGACATATCATGTCACAAAACACCTTCAGTGCCAGGGTGAACCATTTACAGGCACTAAATTAAATGGCAAAGGGGATTCACTGGATATTTTTTAACCCAGAAGTTGCACTATCAGAGATGTACTTTAAAAGGTAAATGAGATGGTGAATCCAAGATGAATTTTGGGAAAGGGCAAGATAAAAAAAAAAAAGGGAAGACCAAAAGCAGGCAGAAAGCATTGCAGTAATCCATACAAAAGGGGGTTAAAATTATGTGTTTTAAAACTGTGTTTAAAAAAGAACATGAAAGGGAAGCGGCTGTGGCTCAATCAGTAGGGCTCCCGTTTACCATATGGGAGGCCCCAGGTTCAGTTCCCGGGGCCTCCTGGTGAAGGCAAGCCCGCCCGCACGGCATGGTTAGCTGACCCAGTGAGCACAAGCAGCAAGGGGGGGATAAATGAATAAATAAATAAAATCTTTAAAAAAAAAAAAAGAACATGAGAAATGCTAAACTATTAAAACATTTTCACACTGAGTGGCAAGTTACAAGGTGATTTTTTTTTTAACTGCTTCTTTCATATTTTTCCCTGCCTTCCAAATTTTCTACAATGAGCACTGTTGCATTTACAATGTTCAGTGATAAGGAGAGTTTCCATGAGAGTAGTGGTTCTCAAACTCTAGCAGCCATCAGAATCACCTGGAGGGCTTGTTAAAACACATTGTTGGGAGAGGAGGTGGCTTAAATGATTAGGTGCCTCTCTCCCACATGGGAGGCCCTGGGTTCAGTTCCCAGTGCCTCCTAAAAAAAAAAAAAAAGACTCACAGACAGTGAGTGCAGGCAATGAAGGGAGGGGGGAAAATAAAATAAAATTTATTTTTTAAAAAAACCACATTGTAAAGAAATAAAAATAAAAAAGTGAAATAAAAAAAAATAATAAGAAATAAAAAAAAAAAAAAACCACATTGTTATGAGCGGATGTAGCTCAAGCAGTTGAGCGCCCGCCTCCCACATGGGAGGTCCTTGGTTTGGTTCCCAGTGCCTCCCAAAAAGACAAAAACAACAAGCAAAACAAATGAAAAAAAAAAACTCAGGGAAGCCGATGTGGCTCAGTGGGTGAGCACTGGCTTCCCACATACGAGGTCCCAGGTTCAGCCCCCGGTACCTCAAAATAAAAAGGAAAACAAAAACCACATTTGTTGGCCCCCACCCCCAGAGTTTCTGATTTGGGGGAGGGGGGTTGGGGGGAGAGGTGAGTCCTGAGAATTCACATCTTTAATAAGCTCCCAGGTAAGGCTGATGTTGCTGGTCAGGTGACCACACTTTGAGAACCATTGAGTTAGTGAATAAATAGTCAGTGAAGCCAGAAAAAAATGAATGCAAGGAAGACTTCAGAGGAAGAATCAAGAGGATTGTCAAATGACTGAATATGAGAAGACAGGGAGAGATTGTGGTCAAAGATAACTCCTTAATCCTGGATCAAGGAAAAGTTCATAAAAGTAGAGTGTTCTTCCTTTAGATAAGGTAGGAGAAGGTAAAAAAAAAAAAAAAAAAAAAACCTCCTCTGGAGAAGGACATCCAGTACCCTCAACTTCTTGGTGCGTTTCAAGGCTTGTTCAAGCATCACTCAGGCTTTCTGGTCACCCTCTTTTGAGGTTTTCCTCATGCACATTCTTTGTGTTTACATGACAGGTTCTGAAGGGTAGAGCCTGAGAAAAAGGTTATGAGAATTTCTTCAGGAGGGACTAAAGCCAGGAGGCTTATTTGAGGAGGGAAGGGGGTTGTATGGTAAGGGAAAGTACAACTGACCCGGTGGAGTGAAGTTCATTCGCTCTGGTGCCCTAGCCAAACCTGGGCTTGTCAGGTCGCCTCCTGGAGGCAAAGTGGAAATATAGAACCTGTCACCTCCTGTTTGGGCATAAACACAAGTGTGGGCTGATGATCTGGAATCCAGATTTAGTCAATTCATTCAGTCAACAAGTATTCATTAAGCATCTATCTACTCTATGCCCAGTAGTCTGTGGAGGAGACTGGGAAGGAACCCAGAAAAATAAAAGCCATGGGACCTGCCCTCAGGAATGGGGGTGAGACTCTAAGCATTTACAAAGCAACTGCAAACACACACACACAGAACTGAAAACCAAGACCAGAAAGTGGTATAACAGAGTACTTAGAGACAGACCAGGTTCATATTCTCACTTTGCCATTGCTAGCTGGGTCACCTACCTGAACTTACTTTTCTCTCTCTCTACCTAGTTTCATCTTGAAAAAAAAAAAAGGGGGGGGGGGATTGGGGGTGGGAAATGATAATAACAATAGCCACTTCATAGGGTTTGTAGCAGTTTGATATTATTTATGAATTCCAAAAAGGAGATACAATGTTTGTAAACTGGTCTGTTCCTCTGGGCGAGATACCCTTTGATTGTATTAGATTCAGCTGAGATGTCTTTGATTAAATTATGTTAAGATTAGGGCTTTGATTCATCATTAGGGCATGCAGGGCTGAGTCCCCGCCCCTCCTGGTAGACTATATAAATGGACACTCAATCAAGAACACAGGAAAGTAGATACACAGGAGAAGAACACAGAGGAATAGAGACAGCTCATTAAACAGGCTCCTCCAGCCCCGGAAGAGAGATGAGCCTGACAGTCTACAGCGGACTTTGTGAGAGAGCAGAGCAGCTGAGCCCAGAGAGGAACAAGCCCCGGGGAGAGAGACAAGCCTCATGCCAGCCTACAGCTGAGATCAGAAGAAGCTGGGCCCACAGAGCTTTAAGGGGAAGAAGGAAGACTGAACCCTCACAGACATCGCCTGCCATCTTGCTTCAACACGTGGCCAATGACTTGGGGTGAGAAAGTACTTCTTATGGTACCTTGAGTTGGACTCTTAAAGGCCTTGTGACTGTAGGCTTCTACCCCAAATAAATACCCTTTATAAAAGCCAACAGAGTTCTGGTACTTTGCATCAGCACCACTTTGGCTGACTAATACAGGCTTGTGATGAAGTTTAAATTAATTTATACTTGTACAGAACACCTAACAGTGTTCTGGCATCATTAAGTAAATAAATCAGAAGAAAAGTATTGACATATTTGTGTAATAATTTTAAATTTGTGTGTAGTATAAGGGGACATGAAGTTAAAAGATAACCCAAAAAATGACAAAATATTTGCCACACATATGGCAAAGTATTCATATTTTTAATTTATAACTCATAACTATATGAGAAAAAATGATTGCTCTAAGGAGAAAAGGGGCAAATTCACAAAAAGAGGAGGAAAAATGTCAGTAAACACATTAAAAGATGCCCAACCTCACTGTAAATCAAAGAAATGCAAATTGAAATGTTTGAGATAGCTCATTTCCCCTATCAGACTGGCACAGACTAAAAAGAATGTGACCATCCCGATGCCAGTGCCTGTGTCGGTGAGAATATAACTTTGGTACAACTTTTCAAGAGGGCAATCCAACAAAATGAGCTAAAACTTCAATGAGCGTGGCCTCTGACCCTAAATTTCCAAGATCTAGGAATTTTTCCTTGGGCAATGCCATAATAAGATAGTTAACTTCCAGACTGCCTTCCCCCACGAGGCCAGAAGCTCCTTCGGACAGACCCATATCTATTTTACTCCCCAAAATACACCTAGCACTTAGCCCAGTGCCTGGCACACAGGAAGGCACTCCATAAGTATGTGCTGAGTGAATTAACTGAAATGTGCAACAATGTATTTAGCAGGGTGTTTTGCTGGGGCATCATTTAAACTCGTGAAAACTTAGAAATTGCTGAAATAAGAGGCTAGCGGCATATTATATGGGCCACAGTGGCCTCCTGTTCCCATTATTTCCTTCCATTTCCACTTTCCAGGAGTTTTAAGTGAAGCTCTCCTTTTTCTGAATCATTTTCCCATTCTTGTGTACTAAATGTGTGAAACAATTTGCAAACATGTCATAAAGTAAGAGTTTGGGAAAAAATAAATACGTTTGCAAAGGTTTCCACAAAATGCTTTAAAATCTTTTCAACCAGGAGAGATAAAATGATCCCTTTCTGAAAATGCCGGTGCTCTGAGCAAACAGGAGAATTGCTAGGTATAACAAATAATATATCCTGCCTTACAAGGTCTATTGTCTGGCTGAGGGAAGGCTTTCAATTTATAGGTTCTGCGTATCAAACTTTCTCTACAAATTCTTATATAGGAACAAAGATGAGGGGAAATACTCTCAAATTAAAAATTTGTGAGGGAGGGGGGAACGTTTACTCTCTTATTTCCAGATTGATCTATAACAAATTATGCTTGTACGTGAATAAATGTAGATATATCCTGTTTTTTCCAAACCTGATAGAAAATCTGTGCCCAGCCTCGCTCCACCGCACTCTCACCCCAACTGCTTCTGCTTCTCCTGCCCTCCCAGGGAAACTCTCTGCAGTCAGGAGGTCATCCTAAAAGAGGCTGCCACTCTGGGCCCCTGGACCCCATTTATTTATTGAACAAGCGCTTACTAGGTGCCAGACAGTGGCCTAAGGCTTTACAGATACTCGTTTCAGTCTCACATGAACCCTATGAAGTAGGTACTATTATTACCCCCATCTTAGGGCTGAGGAACCTGGGGCACGGAGAGAGAGGGTTGGCCACCTGCCCACCGTTGCACAGCTGGTAATGAAGGGACTGGGATTTGAACCCACACAGTCTGGCTCCCAAGCTGGGAGCCATGTGCCCTGAGGAACCAAGGGAGAATTCAAATGAATCCTTTAGGCTTCACAGAAAACCTCTTGGGGTCAAAGGTGAAGGATGGGAGCAGTGAACTGTGATGAAGAAATAATGGAGGCGATAGGTAGGAAAGGCGGCCTTTAAACTGAATGAAAAGGCACTACTTGTAAAACAAAAAAAAGAAAGAAAAAAGTTCAGCTCCTATGTCATAATCATTACAGCATGGCATATCGTTCTAACACAAAACAAATGAACGAGATACTGGGAGCCAAACTGGACTGCAAATGCCTTGCGAGGCAGGTACACTGTCTTATACTTCTCTTCTGCTCATAACATCGGGCATACTGGGAATCAAAAATATCACTCGCTTAACAGAAAAAGAAATATGCCTCTTTTCCTGATTCTCCCTCTCACACTGGTATCTACAAACTATACAGATTAGTCAAAGAAATTCACATCATCCAGCCTTTTCCTCCTCCAAAGTTTTTAAGAGCTTTCATTATTTTCCTTTCTTCGACGGGTACAACAAGTACCACAGCCTCATGGGCTCAGAGGTGAAGTCTGCCAAAGTCTTAACCATGCCAAGAAGGAACTTCTCTCCTTTTACTTTTTCAGAGGGATTGAAAGAAAACCATCAATTCTTCTTTTTAAAACAAGGTAAAAGCGCCTAATTTGATGAGCTCTCTGGGAAACAGCCCATGGATTAAAATATTAACAACCAATTTTCCTGCCATACAAAGTTCTTCTTGGGATATTAGCAATTTATTCAATTTAATACAACGGCCTAATCTCCTCTACTAGATTAGCTAAATTCACCCACACTTTCTGTTTTGAAACACCCACACATACACACACACACACTCTTTCCAAAAATAGTATCTCTTGTGCCTTTAACATTGGAACTCAGGTGCAAGCAAACTGTGCCCCTAAATTGTGAAGCACGGCTGCATGTGAGTGTTCAATCTAATAAGGGGTGAGGGCTGGAAAGGAAGTTCCAAACGGATTGCTAATTCTCTGCCTGCCGGTGCAGTTGACAGCACCTCATTTCTCTGTACTCAAAGACATGTGACTCTGACGGGTTTCAAAGACTTGGCCCCCAAACAACCAGGCGTCCTTTTTAAGTTGGCATTTATTCCAGAGAGGAATACTGAGCATCTTTCCTACATGCCTCACACAAGGCTAGGCCAGCTGTCGAACAATATGGATCCCGGAAGGGGGTGCTGCCCACGCGGGTGACAACAGCCATTGGAGCCTGTTGCTCACAGCAAATGTCAGAGAGGCCTCAGGTGGCTGGCTGAGAGACCCTGGGCAAGCACCATCCACCCCGAGTGTCAGCAGTGGTCCCCAAGGGCCAAAGTGGATGTGCCACAGTGACCCGGACTCCCTAATGGAGCTCTCTGAAGGCTGCCCAGGCCAAGTTCATAGGTGGAGCAGGGAAATGAATCTCATGATATCCATTCCAAAGAAAGCCCACCTGCTCCTGGCATGCCCAGGCTGACCTTCCCCACATACCTGCCTCCAGAGCAGGTCTCCAAGGGCATGGTGAGCAGGCAGCAGCCACAGTCCACTTTCTCTTAATAATTTGGACTGGGGAGAGGTAGAAGTGTGTGTGTGGGGGGCATAATGGCAGTTCCCAATGATCCTGGACCTCTGGGTGGGCTGGGATCCTGAAAGTGCATTTGTCTACCCCTCTGTTGGGAAAAGGTGGTTTTCCTTGACCCTGGAAATCCAGCCTGGCAGAGCTGCTGTATGTAGCAAGTTTGTTTATCCACATCATATTAATGTTCAGATTTATAAGTGTAAACTTACTCTGAAGCATCCTCTCTCCAAACACCAATGACATCCCTTGCCTAAAATGCCTACCACCAACTGAGAGCCTGGCTCAGCCATATAACAACTAAGACCCAGCTTGTTGCTTTTTTAATAACTTGTAACTCCCACCAAGCCACAAAGGGGATAAATACACAGTAGTTTCTGGAATGTTCATTCCAGCCACTGCATTTTCTCTGGCAGACGCAACTAAAAGATTTTTTTTTAATCCACTGCCCCGCCCGCCCCCGGCCAAACTTTAAACTCAGGGTGCAAAAGGCTTCTGAAATGTGAGTTACTAGACCAGCACTGGGTGAGAGAGGGAAGGTTCCAGTGAAATACAAAAGCCAATGCAGACCTGCCGACAACAAGGCAGCCAACTGCCAAACTGTCATTTTGCTCAGCGGCTGAACAGAAGGCTCATGTAATGACAACCACAAAACTCATTTAAAGTCTGAAAAGGTGACTAATGAGCTCATTCATGCTGCCTATAAATTATTCACTCCAACACTGATCCCACTCAAGACAAACAGTAAAGTAAACTTTAAACACAGACATCGCAGGCCTCCAAAGGGGAACAAGTTATGTCTGCAACTTTTCACAATGAGAGGGATACTTGTGTCTCCCTCTTCTATTGTCACATTCATTCTTCCGTTTACTTTTTTTTTTAACTGCCTTTAATCAAGTTTAAGCAGACACAGCTGTTACACATTTATTTCTCTGTTGCGTTTTTTTCCATTAGTTATTACAAGCAATCATGATGCTCTAAAAATAGCAGCAAATTATATTCTCTAGAAATTGAAGGCTGACCTTAAAATGAAGCCCAGGTCTTCAGAAAGAATATTCATGTGCACATGTTGGGTGAGTGATGGCATGGCACAAAGGCAAAACAAAAGGGCAAAGCATTTTCCACTCTTTGAGAAAGGTTTTGAATTTGATTCCAAATTTTGTTTGGTGCTTCAAAACCCTACGCCACAGAACCTGCTTCTAATGGTCATGTTTTGGTTAAGCTTTTCATTAAAACTCACAATCTGTAACCAAATAAAAGAAGAAATGTCTCATTTAGGCTTTTCGGCACAGATAAACATAGCAGCAGGTTTGTTGAAAACCCGCCACATTGCTGCAGACTTCTTTCAGTTTCCTGTTTAATATTAAATAAAGACGTTTCACTCCTCTGTTTTCATAAACTGTGCTATTTGCTACTGCTGTCGTTACTAAAAGCATTATGATTGTTTGGATAAGTAGTCCCTGTTTTATCTTAGTATCTATTTCCAAGACAAGAGTAAGAGTTAAGAGTTTCAAATCTGTTTAATACTTAAAAAAAAAAAAAAAAATAGTCCCCAAAATAAATACTTACATTAGCTCTTGGTCAGATCGCTGAACATTATGTATTCTTAAACTGCTTTAGCATACTTTGAAAAGGAGCCACAGAAAGCCGCAGAAAGCACTCATATTGAAATACCACCAGATGGAGGTTCTGACTAACCAAAAGTGAAAGCAGAAAAGTTTGAAGTTGAATTGTACCCTGCACACACCTCGAGATTACAGGGAAAAAATTAATGGTCTTAGGCCAAGGATCTTGCATAACGTATGAGAACTAATGTATAAAAGGCAAACCGAGACAAGGGTTTTCGCTTCAACCTGAGGCTGGGCCCAGCTCTGTCTCCATTTAAGGAATACCTTTCACATTGTTTTCACAGTTTCTTGCACGTGAACTAAAGGCTGGTCCGGCCTTTTCTGTTGTCTGAAATGCAAAGTAATTTTTTTTTTTTTTAATTAGAGTAAGGAGTCCTGCAATATTTATAGCAAAGTATGTTGCCACCTACCAACAGCAATCTGGGTTGTGTTCATGAGCTTAGCATGATTTTAGCCACACTTCTGTACCTAGTAAGACGCCTCTTTTCCAGTCCTGTGTGCAAGAGTTCTTGCAGTTATTGTTTAACTCAAATAACACGGGATTGCAAAGCCCAATTCCCATCAACGTAAGGGAAAACTCTGAAATGGCAGCCTGTTCAAGCCTCCACTAGTCTGGATTTCTGTGCACCTCTCTGTGGAGGGTGTGGGTAAAATATTGCTTTGAAACTCAGCCACCCGTCCGGTCCTTCCCTAGTAAGGAGACTTGACAGCCAGAGTTGGCCTCTCCCTTCACTGGTGGGAGACCCGGCATGTCCGATACTGTGCTAATGCCACCCTCCTCCTGCTTTTCCCAAGAGAACCAGAGGTGATGTCAGTTTTGCCTGAGGATGTTCAAGCCACCTGAAGACCAACCGTCAAAACAATGAGCACCAAGTATTGTGATCCAAAAACTATAAAACATAAATAACGACAAAAGCCCTTGTTGAGCAAATGCTTCCTCCGTGCCCGGAACCATGCCACCAGCACCACCTCCACTGTTTATTTCACCTTTCCACTCTCCTTACGAGGACACCAGGCTTACAGAAGTTAGGAAATGTGCCAGTCCTAACCGCCTGGTGCTCCTAGAGCTGAGATGAAGAGTCTGTAGTTTCCTAGGGCTGCCATGACAGATGGATACAAACGGAATGGCTGAAAACAACAGCAATTTACTGTCTCACAGCCTTCTAACTCTGGAGGCTAGCAGTCCAGGATCAAGGGGTCAGCAGGGTCAAGCTCTCTTGGAAGGGTCCAAGAGGAAGGACGCTTCCCTGCCTCTTCCTAGCCTCTGGCAGCTACCAGCAATCCCTGGCGTTCCTAGGTTTATGGCAGCATAACACCAATCTCTACCTCCAGCTGCACTTGCTCATCTTTGCTCCGTGCCTGTGTCCAAATACCCCCCTTCTTATAGAGACACCAGTCATTGGGATTTAGGGCCCACCTTAATCTAATATGTCCTCATCTGAACTTGATTACGTCTGCAAAGACCTTATTTCCAAATAAGATCACAGTCCCAGGTTCTGGGTGGACATGAATTTGGGAGGGGGGGAGGGGAGGACACTGTTCAACCCAGCACAGCCCCTAGTCTCCTCTGCCTGCAAAGCCTGCCCTCTTAACCATTCCACTCTTGCCTCTATTTATAATATCCAGGATCACAGAATGCAACTTGCTGCTTGAAATCTACCTCTTGGGCTTCTTCACATTTTTTTCCTTTGGTTTGGTTTGATTTGGGCCTAGCATTCTTCATAAGGGCTGCTAAACATAGATACCCTTTCTGCTCTTAAGACTTAGCCCCTAATGCTCCCATAGAAATAGTCATCATTCATTAAATAGACATATACACAGAATATCAAACTATCCAGAACAATTCCCAACATACCTAGTCACACCCCAGCACTGTGCTCCTACGTGAATCTTAAAACACAAAGATTTTGAATAAGGCTCATAGCAGTTGACAACTCCAGAGGTTAGGCCTGAGAGTCCAAGTCTACCCCCATCTCCCATCCAGACCCTCCAGAGGGAGCAAGCAGCTGGGAAAGTAGATCAAGACACAGACTAATCTTTGCCACCTCTGTAAATCAGCTCAAACATTAGCCAGCCACGATGAGGAGACACTGGCTGTACCACTAATCAGATGAACTTTCTTGTGCATAGACCATGGACAGACAGGTAAAAAGCCCATACGAAGGTATCCTGATGGCCCATTAAGTCCTCCAAAGCCTTCACACAAGCCCTGGAGGTGGAGGGTGGATGTGCTCCCTTAGCTCACTGCCATCTCCCATACCCACGTTAGCTTCACATCCATGATGCTTCCAAATAGATTGTGACCAAAGCCAAGGCCTTTAGTTCCCTCACAAACCACCCCCAGATGCTTCCTTGAAAGCTCTCCTGGTGCCACTATTGGAAGCTTGTCTCAAAACTAGCCAAAGGCTCCATAAAAAGTGGATGAAGTAGAAAGTTGAGGTCTGTGGCTTCGTTCTTGAGAAACCCTCAGCTCTCCACAGGGATCTGCTGCCACTGCCATTTAGAGAAATGCTCTGGCTTCTGCCAACACCAGCTCCCTCTGGATCCAAATTAAGCCTCTCGACTTCCTAGGGACACCGGCATGACAGCAAAGCCTCCAATGGTTAAGTTAGAAAAATAAACCCTGCCCAGACCTTCCCGGATTTCCTCTGAATGAAAAACCAAGCTGGATTTGCTATGCAGAAAATGCACTTAATAAGTCAGAGCAGGTTTTATAAGCCATTTTCTTGGGTTCTTCACTCAAGTCCTCCATTACTCATTTTCCTTGATCAAAATCTACAACTCACAGGTAGGAAAAAAGTTCCTAACGCTGATTGCCTGGCTTAACATTTCATCTAAACAGAGCTATTCATTTACTAATTACATTCTGAGCTTTATAACACTGGTCAGAAAAGGTTTGTTTATTCATTACAAAAACCAATTAATGTAAGAAGAAAAAATCTGAAAGGTTAGCCTTAGGAAGGCTTTATTAATAATGTCATATAAGCCCTTCATTTTTTTAAAAGAGGCAACTGAGACCTACAGAAGTGAAGTGACTTAGGGCCACATGTCAGAATGCACATTTGCGGCTTCTTCACCAGTGTCTATTCTTCTCTTTGCCCTCCCCAGCAGTGTCCCATATCTCTCAGCCTCATGGTTTGCACGGGACTAACTGCAGGGGTATTGATTGGATCGGTTGAAGAATGGACAGTCAAGCCAGGACTCTGTACACAGGCCAGTACATTTCCTCTAAGTATCCTAACCAATACCCATGGAGCATTAGTGGCAGATCCAATTTCTTGACTTCCTGTCCACAGTAAAGTCTTTAATATTACCATAAGCTGAGAGAAAACACTATTTTGACAAGTTTAGTGGCTGGTCTTAATAGGAATAAAAATGTTTGGGAAAAAAACTACCAAATTACACATTATCATTTATCAAAGAGCACATTAAAAGTATGGCTTAAGTTGTAGATGTGACCACGTTAAAGAATTTTGATGAATGGCGAATTCATGAATGGAGATTAATCACGGAGAATTCATGGTTAATCTTGGAGGAGTTGAACAGACCTTCAATTTAGAACTTGAGGCAAAAACATGAATCTCACTTAGGTCTCAGGGCTTGACCTGGGGCTGGGCCCACTCCCACCTGTCAGGAGGTGGAGGTGGGAAGAAGGACATGGGGAAATAATGTCTCATCTTCATATGCTCAAGTGCCTAGCCCAAGATTGGGGCACTGACAGTGAGAGGACAATGATCATAATGGCCAAGTTTATCGATCAGTTACTACATGACAGAGGCTGTGCTAAGTGTTTCATCTGTCACTGAATGCTCCAAACAAGCATATGAGGTAGGTTGACCAAAGTAGAACGTTAACAAATGATATTGGATGAATGAGTGCTCTATAATTTAACTAATTTGAAGATTATCTTTAGTGCGATTTTTAAAAAATCTTTAATAAATCCAAAACTATAAAATTAAAAAGATGAAGCATTAGTAATACAGTAATAAAATATAACCTAGTTAACATTTATTCAGTATTGGAAAGAGGGTTTACCATGAAATACTGGGGAAGGGCCTCCACAATGTGTTGAATGAGCATCTTCAGTATTTATGGTCAGTCACTGTACAAGAAAACTTCAAATGCCTTGAAAGCTTACAGCGCATATATGAAAGAAGCTTGAGAGGCTTCCGCAAATTTGACAACAGTTCTAAAGATTTTTACATGGCATTACCAATAACGTGTTGTGAAGCTGAAAAATATTTCTTCTAAACCATCAATAATAAAAAGCAAATCCCAACCAACCATGCTAAAGGAATGAGCAAATTATCTTGCTATTCTCTCTGGAGAAAATGGCATTCCAGAATCATTATCATGGGAAGAAATGATCAAAGAGTACACAGCCAAAAATTGTAGGGGAAAAAAGTAATGCAGGCATATACCAAACAGCTGATTAATAATAACACTATGTTGCAAGGCTTGGGTTGTCAACTTTTTCTGTTTTCTTTTCTCATTTATAATAAATGCTCACTTTCATATCTTTTCTTAGAGGGCCCCCAAACTTAGAGGCTCCAGGCCACACAAAGCCTGCATCAATTGCTCACCTACTACGTCTGAGCTCATAGCTTTATAGGGACCCTCTCCCTAAATTTGCCAACAGCTCTTGGAGGCAGGTATGATTATCCCCACTTTCCAGATGAGGGCTCTGGGCCCAAAGGAGGTTAAAACGACCTGCCAGAGGGAACCCAGTTAAGAAGCAAACAGCAGCTCTGAGATTAAACCCAGCCATCTGCTTCCAGAGGGCCCGTAGCCAGGTGTGATCCAGTCACACCAGTTCTGCTGCTTCGCCTGCCCACCCCCACCAAGGCAGGAAAGCTAAGTGTGCCTTCCCACCCTCTAGCCTCCAGTAGGGCTCGCTGGCTGGGCTATGTGTGCCTGTCAAGCAATTTCAGTTCACTGGGGGTTCAACCTTTGCCACTGGGCAACCACTGGCAGTGAGTCAGCTTTGGGCCTCTTGGTCAGTCACTGCCCCTTAACTCTGATATTGGTTAGGGTTCAGGTGATGCCAACGATCTGCTATTTTTTGTACCACTCCTTTTATGCTACAAATGATGAAATCACCAGGTAATATGGGATTTACCAACTTGGGGCAGGGATTAGCTGTGCTAAGAGAAGCCCAGGGAACCAGTAGAAAACAATGACTTACTCTACTTTCACAATGGCCTCACTGGTGATTATTGGCACTCAATCGCCCTCCAGGTTGGGTCTCTGCTCTTTCTTAGGCACCCCACTAACTAGAGCAGAAAGGGTCACCCCTCTGCAGGGTTAGACCAGCAGGTTCTAGATCAGGGTATAAACGTGCCAAGTCCCAGGGGAAGGCCTCAGGGCTGCCAACCCCAGGGCCAGGCAGTAACCCAGGGGACTGTGTTACCATATCAAAAGAAATATGAGTCCTCCAGAAATGGAGGAGGGGGCGGGAGGGGCCGGGGGTGGGGGCATTAGTCTTCTTCAAAGGTGAGCTAGAGGTCTGTGGGACCCACACTTTTCCAAGCCCTGCCCAGCAGACCGGCAGAGCTAACCCTGGGGTCTCAGCACCATGGCACCTAGCTGCCCCTGGGGCTGTGACCGGTTAACTTTTCCAATGGCACGCAACACTCAAGTCATCCGACACCCCCATCCCGATTCCCACACTCACCAGGCCACCTGGACTGGGCAGTAACACTTCTCACTGTAGATTAGCACACGGGCTCTTGGGTTTGCCACACCAGGCCCACAAGCTCAGTTAACAAGCCCGTCCCGTTCACCATGGAGGTGAAGGTCTCAAGGGGAGGTCTCCTTCCTCGCACCCAGCGCTGCTGTTGACCGTGATGCCCCACTGGACGACGCCCCTGTCTTCCCAGCAAGCTAAATCGGCATAATCCTTGCTGAGTGAGGGACTAAATGAGGGGTGGACTCATCTGCTCTGGGCAGCAATGGATCCCTTAGAAAGAATTCAACTGACAAAAATCTCAAATTCCTGCCTAGTTGAGTCCTCGCTAGAGAATGTGTGTCTTCCTATTACAGCAGTTGTGCTGGGTGAGCCCAACACATTGGCAGTTAGTTAGCTTATAAGATATTTTTTCCAAACCAAACTGTTCCTCTCCGGGGAAGGGTACCAGCCTTCTCTAGTAACACTTCCCAAGATGCCAGTGTTGCCGCCATATAGAAGAAACATCACTCCCAGCTCCCTGCCTCCAATAAAACAGCTCATTGTTGTGGGGTGATGGTGCAATCGGGGAGTTGGGCATCACACAATCGTCCTAATTATGCTTTTCCATGGGGTCCACATTCAGATGTGAGAAATGGGAAAGCTTGTGGACGGTAAGCGGAAACATTGTGCGTAATGGAAGATTCCGGCTGAGTCGGGAGAGGCTGCAGCTCTGACCCTGGTTGTGGAGTCCATGCCCAGGTCTGGTTAGTTCAGGGGCTACACATGCCCTGAACTCTCTACGGTCTCCCCGTCTGCGTCTCCCTTCCAACCAGGGGCCCACATTCACGCGATGACTGACTAGTGTTAAGGGGCATAGTCTATTGCTTAGAGACCAATTTCCCAACCTTATTCTGACCAGCCAGTCTTCCCAGCCAGGTACATAATTTACACATTAGTCTGCATCCAACTGCCCAAGTTTCAAACGAAAAATTTCTTATGGTTAACTTAATTGTCTAACCTCGAATCAGGAACACGGATGAGGGAACCCTCAAAAGCAGGGGTCAGCAAACTAAAACCAAGCCCACTGTCTGTTTTTATAAAGTTTTATTGGAACACAGCTATGCTCGTTCATTTATGTGTCATCGATTGCTGCGTTCAAGTCCAGCAGCAGAACCGAGTAGCTGCAACAGAAACCACGTGACTAGCAAGGCCTAAAATAGTTACGACGTGGCCCTTGACAGAAAAGGTTTGCCAGTCCCTGCTCCAAAGGAGAGAGGGTGCCAAAAGCCACCGGAACATTTATGAAGGTTCTTGATGGCCTGTGACTCATGGTTGAAAAGGAACATTCGCCTAACAAGGTAGTAGGAGGAAGCCTGGGTTCAAGAGCTGTTTCTTTGAGGTCACACAAGTATTTTCACCTTTCTGCTTCCATTTCATTCATAAAATAGGATTAGTCACGGGTGGCAACTGCATGACAAATAATTAGCCAATACCCCAGTATATGCATTTGGAAAGTGCTATGGGAAGAACTGGCTGTTTCTTTTCTAAAGGGTAAGAGGCCCTCTCTTGGCATGGCAACATTTTAGGCTGGAACAGGAAATGCCCATTTTTAGCTAGCTGTACTGGACATGTTGTTTCCACTGGGTGTTTAATGAGCTCCTGTGATGTGCCATGCACTGAGGTATCATATCCCTACATGGCACAGGACTCCAACTGAACATAGGATGTGATCATGAAAACCCCAGGCTGGGATGCTCAAGAAATGTTTTGTTCAAAAAGGGAAAACATGAATAGTGCCTTAAAGAATGGGTAGGAGTTCAGAAAAAAGTAAAGGGAAGGGAGAACATTCTAAATGCAGGAAAGTAAAACAAAGGCTCAAGGGGAGAAAGGTAAAAGCCATATTCAGAGAACATGGAATAGACCAATTTATTTGTGCAAAGGGCTCACTCGTGGGAACAAGAAGGAAGACAGCCAGGAAGGTAAAGTTGGAGCCAGGTTATGAAGAAATTGGAATTCCAAGCCAACAATTTTGGATTTGATCCTAGATAATGGGGAGCCACTGAATATTCTAGGGGAGGTAGGAGATGACACCATGAAAGGAGTATTTTAGAAAGATTATTCTAGCCATATTATGTAAGGTGAATCAGAAAAGCTGAAATATGGAGGAACTGGAATTAAAACACAGGAAATAGTATCTGCCATATTGGAATATTCTTTGGATGGATGAGGTAAAGAGGCCATTTTTTTTTAATCCTAAATTTAACTAAAGTGCCCCTATCTATGTGCATTTGGTATCTCCTAAATGTCTTACTAAATTTTAGTACCTGTTAAATAAGCAAAGCTGGAGACCAGCAAGGACAATAATTTATGAAGAAAAGTTAAACAATACAGGCCAAGCCTTGGTGTAAGCTATCACTCTTTGGGGAGATAGAGGGATATAAGGCATCAGAGCTGGCTTTTGATCTCAAATCAAAAGAGAGGTTATTATAATGAGCATGAAGGTGGTTATATAGTCTTTCCCTTCTGTGAGATCAATTTCATCATGTACAACCCCCCAGAAAAGGCAGCTGGAGTAGCCTTCTTTGCATCGGGTTTCATCAGAAATAAGATTCTGCCCATTCGAAGTCACCGCATTCCGCAGGTTCCTGAGGTTCTGCCACTTGATGAATTACTACACCCCTGGCACATTCCCCTGGTTTTAGACATCTGTTTTTACAGCTATGGTAGAGCTTGCCTCTTGGAGTGGGAGGCAATACAGAGCAGAGGTTAAAAATGTTGCTTCAAAGCAGACAGACGGGTTTGAATCTAGCCTCTCCTCCCCAAGTAACTTGGAGCAGAGGACCTGACTTCTGAGCTCCAGTTCCCACCTGTAAAATGAGGATGGTGACCATCTAATCCAGGGGACATCAGAAGCCTTAAAGAGGAAAATGTCTGCAAAATGCTTCCCACACTGCCTAGCACCCAGGGAGGGCTCAGTCAGTGGAGGTGCCATATGTTTTCTTAGGGTGCAGTGAGATTTGGCCAAGTTAGTCCAAGTAAATAATGACTCAGTTTTATTTAATAGGTAAGATGCACCTCCCTAATCTAATAATCACATGCCCATTCCCCGTTTGAATACAACACCATTTTCCTGGAGGAACAGGGCGCTGGAGACCACAAGTGCACAGGGCTTGAGGCTTCAGCGTGGCAGCTTGGCTGCTGTCCTGCCTCCTGGAAAAAGCCACTGGGCAGGTGGGCTCTGCAGCATTTCAAAATCCCCAGAGTCCTCAAAGAGACAAGAGCTTGAGCTCTCAGAGCCCTGAGCCAGAGTCTTTAGAGGCTTTTCCACTCCCCATTCACAGGAGAGCCAGCATGTCCAGTGTCTCACTCAGGGTCTCACCCCAAGCGAAAGCACGAGTTGAGTCTAGAACCCAGGTCTGCTGACAGAGAAGTAAAAAGGGACCAAAAGCAGGTATGTATTACCCAAAGCTTCTACACCTCTTAACAATTCAGACTGTCTGCCAGGGTTTTTCTATTCATGGAACAAAAATGGGATCACACTGTAAATATGCTTTGTATCCAGCTTCTTCCCACTTTGCAAGTTATTAACTCTTTCTATGACAAAAATTTAAGCTTCAGGTGGGCTGAGACTATGTCAGCCTTGGCCATCACGGAACACTTCACACCTACTGTGCACCTGGCACATAGTAGGCACTCAATAAAGAGTTTGGGAGTGGCTGAAGGCTTGCACCGTATTAGGTGCTGTAAGCAATGATAAGCAAATGACTTCACCATCTTCCTTCAGTAAGATATTTAGGTGATTTCCAGTTTCCTGCATCTTAATGAACAATGTCATAAAACAGCCTTATCCATACATCTTTCCTTAGGCTGAATTACGAAAAGCAGAGTTGCTGGGTCAAAGAGTATTCACATTGTAAGGCCTTCGAATTCATACTGCCAAATTACTCTCCAAATAGAGAATCCTAAATTTTATAACTCACTCACGATCTATGCAAGTGAGAAGCCTAGAGTTTTCTCCATAAAGATGAACCTGAGTGTTGAGGAAGAAATTGTAAAGTCCCAGGGTAGGTATTTCAGTGTAGAATTGAGGGCTGGATTTGAACTTCACTCTGATACCTAGAAACACCACATTGTATAAAGTGTCTTTCTGAACTTTCGCCAGCATCCTTCTGACAGCCTCTCTGCTGAAAAATATTGTGTGGCACCTAATATTGCCACCAAGGGAATCATGAACTCCCTACCATCCAAATATACACATCGCAGGGAAACAACCCATGTTCCAAGAACCCAGCGGTTCCCTAGAATGCAGCACAGAAAATCCAATCTTTCCTTATAAACAGTGACCCACACCAAATCTGTGTCTCTCTGGCACCAAGTCTGTTTTGCTCAAATTGTCTATAAATATCTGTGGTTAGAAGAAGTGGTTTCTAAATGTCTTTTTTTTCATACACACACATACATTAGAGACATATTATTAATCTCAAAAAACATACTTTTAATATTTCTTTCTTAGAAAAACGTTCTTCCTAATATAAAATCTGAGAAAAAATGAATTCCAAGTAAGTGTATATATCAGAACGTTCCAATTGATTTTTCCCATGGAGGCCAAGGAGGCCGTTTGTTAAAGTGAAAACTGAGCCGTGCAGATCCTGATCCAGGCAGGTCCGAGCACAGACCCTCTCCGTGACCAATGTTCGCCCCGAAGCCAGCGGAGGCACCTCTGCAGTGAAGGGGCCCCAACAACCGGCACACTCTTCCTTACTCTCCTCCATGCTCTGCACAAAGACATCCATGGCTTGGAGACACAAACCTAAGGAACTTGATTCTTCCCACCCCCCCAGTTTCTTCCCTTTGCTCCTCCCACAATGCAGAGGGCTGGCTGCCCTGGGAAATCACTGGCTTCTCTCCAAGGCGCCTTTTGTACAGAATAAGGAGGAAAAATGATTTGTATTCTCTACATTAGAAATCCTGGATTCAAATCCCAGCTCCCAGGCTTACTGTGTCAATGTTACCTTCTGTGTCCTTGTTTCCCCATCTACAGGATGGGATGATTTCTGCTTCTCTCGTGTGTGTTTCACAAGGACTTTACAAAATGAAAGGATAAAAATTCTTCATGTGTTCCAAGAAGCAAAGAAGCTCTCTGGATTCAATGTATTCCTTTGTATGACTTCCGCTTTCTTGAATTACCATCAAACACAGCTCTTCTGTCCAAATCTTTTCTAAACCTTAGTTTCCACTGGCAGTGTTATCAGGATATCTCTTAACCTTCCACACGTCTGTGATTTTTAAAAAGTCCACATGGCACCTTCCAATCAGTTAGCTCCTCTTTACCTTATATCCTTTTCCTATTATCACACTTATACAATATGGAAGCCCATATTTCAACTCAAAATACACCACAGGGCCCCAGTACTCAACAGATAAAAATCTCAAAGCCCATGTTCACTTTTACACATGAAAGAAATTTAATAGTTCACCATGTCACACAGTAAGTCAATGAGAGGACTGAGAAATAAACACAGAAGTCCTGAAGTCCATGTTTCCAGTTTTCCTGTGATACGAACAAGAAAGAATTTATTTGAAAAGAAAATGCCAAGGTGACACTTGGAATTTCCATGTTGGTAGGGGGCAGGAGGCCAACTTCCAGGACATTTTGCATTCTCTCTTGGAGTGGTGGGTATTGTTTGCCAGAGCCACAACCCCAGATGGGTATAATTCAGCCAACACACCATGGGGGGCTGACAGCTTTGTCCTTGGACTTCTGCAGCCCTCAGCAACTAAAAGGGAATTTGCCATCAGGCAGGCCTCTTGGGGAAGTGGGCTGAGGGGGAGAGTCAGAAAGCCATCCTTCTAAAGAAATCCAGTTGACCTAAAGGTCAGATAACAGAGTAGGACTTGAGTTAAGGGGATTAGACTCTGGTGTCAGGGATGGGAGTGAGTGGTCCAGCAAAAGGACACAGGAGAAGAGCTACACAAGGGCAGCCCTGTCCCCCGAGCCATGCTGGCCATGTCTCATGATTCCTAAGCCACTGGCAATACCACACTGGTAGCAGGACAGTTTGTTGTGCCCCTGTCCACTTCTTTTCCACACTTTGGGCAATCAAACTGGACCCAGGCCAGGCAGAGGAGTCATCCTGCAGCTCCTTGACACTCCTCCCGCTTCTATTACTGAGCCAGGGGACTGGCAAGAAAGGGATGCTGTGCCAAAACAGGAGCTCCCTGCCAGAACTAGTTCTAGCCCATTTTACAGGGTCTTCCCATTCTGCCCGTTTCCACAGAAATCTGTCTAAACCAGGACTGAATGAAACGTGTTCTGTGGGTGTGTTATTGTATACACAGGCTCAGGGAGAGGCAGGCCAGGTCAAGGGCATTGTAAGTGACTATCCCTTCAGTACCTCCCATTGGTGTGCAGATCTGCAAAAGTCTCCTGTGGCCTCCTGCTGCCAGCTTCACCTTCTCCCAGGTGCCTTTGAGTCCACAGCTCCCAGTGACAGGATTCCCTTCTCTCTTCCTCCACCCTCTCCCCCAGGTGGAACCTCCCACAATGTGGGCAACCATGTGGGTAATCAATGAATCAATCATGCTTCCATTGTGGATTCCCAATAAAAACTCTGATCACCAAGGTTCAAGTGAGCTTCCCTGGTTGGCAATATTCCATGTATATTGTCACATGTAGTAGCTGCAAGAGGAATGTGTCCAGCCTCCATGGGGAGAGGACAACAGAAGTTCTGTGTTTGACACTTCCTGGACTCTGCCTTATATGCTTCTCCCTTGGCTGATTTGAATGTGTATCCTTTCCCTGTAATAAATCATAACTATGAGGATAACTGCTTTCAGTGAGTTCTGTGAGACTTTCAAGAGAATTATTGAAACTGAGGGTGGTTTGAGGAACCTCCTAAAGTTGCAGTTGGTATCAAAAGTAGGGACAGTCATGAGGACTGTGCCCTCTAAATTTGTAGCTGGCTAACTGTGGTAGTTAGCCCCAACTCCACACACCAACCCAACCCACTGTAAGTCTACCTTAGAGCTCTGTGTCCTTGGATGAGCTCTGGAACTACTCTGGACTTCAGTTTCTTCTTCTGCTAGTGAAGAATAAGTGGTCTCCAAAGTTCCTTCCAGCACAGAAAGTTACTATTCTCTATTTTATCTCCTTAAAACTTTGTTCCCTATGCCTTTAAAAGAAATAACTTTCAAGGCTGAGCTGTTAAACTAATCTGAAACATGGAGCATGCCCAAGGTCCCCCGTGGCTGGCCCTTCCTTCCAAGGTATCTGTGTGACATTGCATGGCCTGGCCGTACATCCTCCCACTATTGGCTAAAAGAGTGAAGGTGTCAATTTCTCCATCAGCAATTGGTAGAGGCAGCTAGGGTGGATCCTCAGGTCTCTTCCAGAGTGAAGTGTCGAGGATTCTGCAGGTAGAAATATCATGCTAACTAGCAAGGGTTGGGATAGGAACAGAAAAAAAGTCATGGATGGGAACTTTCATTATACCCCCAAAATCAGACACCTACTTTAGCTGCTGCTTATTTTGGTACCAATGTAAGGATTTTGATAATGTCCACACAGGTATGGAGCGAGGCAGCCAGTTCTCTACCATCATCAACCTAGCAGTAAGGCAAAGACCAGCTGTTAACATGGTGAACCGAGTTTCCTGATTGTCAAAAAAGGAAATCCCTCAACCAGATCTTTAGATAACCACCCACATACTGTCCCTCAGTCAACCACTCAACAGTTCTAGAAATGGAGTTTCCAGACCATGTTGTAATTTAACAAGGCTTTCCTTGGGCTGGCCTTTGGATTTATGTTTTCGTTTCTTCGTATTACCTGTCAATAGCCTTGACATTGTGCAGATGTAAGCCTGGGAACAGGCCAGGGTGAATGGAACTCCACCATGTCTTTATGTTCATTCTGGGAAAATTACTGTAGCTTGAGGGTACAGTCCCACAAGTTAAATTTTCATCACCCCTTGCCTGCCTGCCTTAATACTTTAGATTTACTTTTTTCAATCTTTAAATATATTTGCTCACTATCCATTTGAAAAATTATGAAGGTGTGTGTATATATTAGATGATTTAAATTAAAAGCAGGGGGTGGATGTGGCTCAAATGGTTGGGCATCCATCTGCCATATGGAGGGACCTGGGTTCGATCCCCGGGACCTCCTGGTAAAATTTAAAAAAAAAATTTTTTTTAATTAAAAAAAAAAAATTTAATTAAAAGCAGTTTTAAATAAAGGACACAAAGTACATTTTTGAAAGCCACCGCTCCAGAACTGGTGGTTGGGGACTGTGGAGTTTCCAGAATCATTCAGATTCCAGAAGAGGACACTATTACTCCACCTCCTGCCCTGTCTAAATAACTCAGCTCCCTGGTCCACTTGACACTCAAGAGAGGAAGGATCCACACCTTAAAAGTTCCCACCTAAAGCTTATTCTTCACCTCCATGATGGTCAAGTTCATGTGTCCACTTGGCCCAGTGATGATGTCCAGTTGTTTAGTCAAGCAAGCACTAGCCTGATTGTTACTGTGAGGACATTTTGTGGATTTAAATCATTAGTGGGTTGATTGCATCTAAGGCTGATGACATCTACAATCAACGAGAAGATTGCCTTCAGCAATGAAAGAAGTCTCATCCGATCAGTTGAAGGCCTTAAAAGGAGAAGTGATTTCAAGCAGTCAGAGGAAAAATTTCCACCTCTACTTCAGCCAGTCAGCTTCTCCTGGGGAATTCATCAAAAACCTTCACCAGAGTTTCCAGCTTGACGCCTGCCCTGGGGAATTTGGACTTGTGCTTCCCCACAGTCCATGAACCAGCTTCTACAGTAAGTTTCATGCTGTTTGCCTGAAGAGCCCTAACAAATTCATACTAGTGTGTAAGTGATAGATACCAACATTCCTTAGAAGGAGCTGGAGGGCAAGCAGTGATCCTGTGCCCCCAGGAGGTGTTACAAGAATGTGTCCTAAGGGGCAGAAAGGCAGAAAGGCAAAAGGACAGGCTGAAGGAACTCAGTACAAAGAGGCCACTGAGTCATTTCCCTGGAGATGATCTTGCTTAGTCCTAATTTGGTTTTGAAAAGAGGGGCATTCCAAAACTGGGACCTTCTAAGGATAATGCTTGGCTTAATTGGGCGGCCTTAGTGGAGTTGCCATGGAAAGGCCCTCTCACCATCCCATCTGCATCTCCCTCACATTCCTGGGGGAGGTCGGGAATGACCTCTGCTGAGACCCTCAGTGGCCCATGGAGCTGCACAAACACAGACACAGGAGGCTCCTTCTCCCCGGCCAGCTGTCCTGGCTGGCACAGCCATCTGGGTTAGAAAATGTCTGCTCTGAAGCCTGCTGGGGCAAGCGTGTCTTTTGGGAGCTTAGCTTAACCCTAGCCAGTTTCAAGAAGTGTCCTTGGCCCTGCCCCTCCCTCATTAAGATGTGGGTCCTAGGAATTCTGCTGTTGCTTTGTAGGGAGACCCCGAGAAGAATGAAGCAGGCAGCCTCAGGAGCCCGTGGACGAGGGGCAGTAAACAAATCAGCTCCAACAGTGAACACTGGGGAAAATCAGGTTTCCAAACACTTAAAGCTATAACTCAGAAATAAAGAAATGCCCATCTCAAGTACAATCACCATACCTTTAAATTCTTTGCATCCTGATGTAAGAGGTCATTAAATATTAAAACAAACTTCAAAACACAAACTGAAATTGTATTACCAAATGATAAATTTATCTCTCTAAAAATACTTAGCTCCAAGATGTGAAGAAATAT
Source organism: Tolypeutes matacus (assembly GCA_026826555.1). NCBI lineage: Eukaryota > Metazoa > Chordata > Mammalia > Cingulata > Chlamyphoridae > Tolypeutes > Tolypeutes matacus. The sequence goes on from JAKSZT010053819.1 coordinate 8,540,597, forward strand.
GCTCTTGTTCAATATTGATGGGAGTATAAGTGGGTCCTGGCATTCAGGGAGGGATATTTGGTCATATCTGTTTACATTTTAAGTGCTCGTGGGATTTGACCCAGAAATTCCTCTTGTAGGTAGTAGTTGTACAGAAATACACAATTTGTGCAAAAACACGTATGTACAGGATTATTTCAACATTGTTTAAAATACAGAAAAACTGGAAAGAACCCCATGACCAAAAAGGGATAAATCCTGAGAAGTAGATGTGGCTCAAGTAGTTGGGTGCCCGCCTCTATATGGGAGGTCCTGGGTTCAGTTCCCGGAGCCTCCTAAAGAAGATGAGTAAGACAGAAAGCTGATGCAATGGGCTGGCGCAGCGAGCTGAAGCAACAAGATGACACAAGATGATGCAATGGGGAAACACAATGAGAGACACAACAAGCTGAGGTTCAAGCGATCAGGCACCTCCCTCCCACATAGGAGGTTCCGGGTTCGGTCCCAGGTCCCTCCTAAAAAAAAGAAGAAGAGCACACAAGGAATAGACACAGAGAACAGACAGCAAGCACAAACAACCAAGGGGGTGGGGAGAAATAAATAAATAAAATAAAATTTTAAAAAGGGATAAATCCTGGTTCATTCATTTAATGGAAAACTGCAGCTTTTAAAAGAGCAAGATAGACTAAGGTGCTGATGGAGAAAGATGTCAGTAAGAAAAGCACATTGCACAGCTTCATAGTGAGTATATATTCTGTAAAATACTATCAGATATGTTAATATATGCACAAAAAAATCTTTGGTGGGTGGATCATAAGGGCTTCAAATTCATGGATGATAAACATGTCTGGATTGGCTAGGATTTTAATGTGTGGTGTCTTTTTTTTAAGATTAAACAATAACTTCTAATCAGAAGGGAAAAAAACAAACTTCTCTATCTTCAGGTGGATTAATTATCAACAACCTCTGGCCCTGCCCCGAGGAGGTAATTCTTTGTCCCTTATCTAACCGTGGAGCAGGAACATTCTAGGGAAGAGTGGCTATGTGTTTAATTCCATTTGATAAAAGGCTTAAAATCCCAAGTCTTTAAATACCCACTAATACACACTAAAGATATTTTGCACTTTAGTAGTGGCAGAAAGTGGGACTGTAACTCAGGGTGGCCTGGGCTGGCCCTGCCTGGTCACAATCTACTGAATCAGTCCTGGCTAATTTTCTCCCGTGTTCCAGTTTTCGCATCTGTAAGACGAAGGGCTTGGATGGGATCATCTCCAATGTTCTCTCATGGAAAGACCCTGACTCTTCCCTGACCAGGCTCTCCATATGTTAGAGACAAGTCAGAAAACCATGGAGAAAGAAGGGTTGAGAAGAGTACTATGTTTTTGTGGCTTAACATCATCTGTAACGACAGCCAGGGGGAAGGAGTGGAAGGGTTTTTTTGTTTGTTTGTTTGTTTCTAAGATTTTTATTTATTTATTCATTTATCCCCCCCTTGCTGCTTGTGCTCGCTGGGTCAGCTAACCACGCCGTGCGGGCGGGCTTGCCTTCACCAGGAGGCCCCGGGAACCGAACCCGGGGCCTCCCATATGGTAAACGGGAGCCCTACTGATTGAGCCACAGCCGCTTCCCTGGAAGGGTTTTGATACAGTGGAAAGAACGAGCACATTTAGAGGCCTCCAACTGGATGGCAAGGTTCAAGGCCTTCATATCGTATCTTGGACCCTCCTTGTTTAAGCGGAAGGCCCAGGCTCAGGCGGGCCACTGTCGTCTGCTATAAACAAACTCCAGAAAACCGAGATTTCATCTGCCTAATTTCCCCCACGGCATCCTCAGCACCCAAAGCAATGCCTGGCACATAGTAGGTGTGCACTAAATACGGCTGAATGAATAAACGAATGAAAGTTGTAGTGACCCTGGGCAAGTTAACCTTTCATCTGGGAAGATATGGGATAACCATCCTTTTTTAAAAAAAATCTGTGATAACCATCTTCCAGGGCTTTGGGAAAGATTGGAATAACATATGGGAAGTCATCCAGCATGGTCACGGAGGGTTCACAGAAAATGAGAACTAATATTGTATGGCCACTATGAACTCACACTCACACTGTAGCCCATGCGTCTCTGTAATCACAAGCATCACCTAAAGTCACACAGCTCAGGTCCACAACTTGCCCTCTGGGAGCTTCTAGTTAATAACCAAACGTACGAATAGCTGCTTCTTTGAAGTGAATGGTTCTGCTTGTCTCTCCTTCAAAGCAGATTTACTAAGAGCATTCTCAGTTGGTCCATTGTTTCCAGGTACCTCCGCGAAAGGGCAGTACAGATTTGCACGGCGGAAGGAAATGAAGACCAGTCAAAGGGACCAGCAGGTTTGCAAGCAGTTCTGGTTCCTCCCTGGCCCAACTTTTGAGATTTGATTTAGTAAAATCCAACATGGTGTAGTAGTTGCCAGCATGGAATCTGGAGCCAGATGCTAAGGTTCAAATCCTACATCCACTAATTTCACTGTATGACCTGGGGCGAGTTACTTAACTACTTCAAACCTCCGTTTTATCACCTAGAAAAATGGGGGACAACAAAAGCACCTATGGAGAGTAGGGGTGGGAAAGAGAAAGCAAGAGATTCTTTCTGCAGAAACCCAACCTGGAGGAACCCCTTCCATAGAGACTATCTTTCCTATATTTTTCCATTTTCAGTCATCCTACAATCATCTTGAATCCTCTCTGAAGTGTAGAAGAGAGAGTTTGCTGGAGATACAAAGGATGACTCTACAGGAGTAGAAGCAGAGTGCTTGACCCATGGCAGGTCTTCAACAAACATGTGGTGAGTAACTGAATGAATGAATGATCCTTAAGTTAAAAGAGGCTGACAGTCCATCATACCTATGTTCAACTCAAGAACCTAAATTTAAAGTTAGTGAAGATTTTGGCTTTAAAAAAAAAAACAAAAAAACTGTCACCTGGAATCTATATTAATAGAAATCTCTTATGGTTAACTTTTTTTTTTCCATTTGAGATGTGTTATGGGTTGAACTGTTCCCCCCTCAAAAATCTATGTTGAAATCCTAACCCCCAGTACCTCAGAAAGTGGCCATATTTGGAAATAGGGTCATTGCAGATGAACTTAGTAAAGATGAGGGCATACTGGGGCAGGGCAGGCTCTTAATCCAATATGGCGGGTGGCCCGGTAAGAAGAGAAGAGACAGACAACACACAGGAGAGAAGGCGGCCACGGGAAGATGGAGTCACAGTCTGGAATTATTCTGCCACAACTTAAGGAACCCCAAGGAGCACAGCCTTAGCAGAATCTTTTTTAAAAAATTCTTTTTTTTTTAATAAACTTTATTTTTAGAGAAGTTTTAGACTTACAGAAAAATTACACCAAAAGTATAGGGAATTTTCATAACGCCCCCCCAACCACACAGTCACACACAGTTTCCCCTATTACTAACATCTCACATTAGCGTGGTACATCTGTTACAATTGATGAACCAATATTGAAGCATTGCTACCAATGAAAGTTTAAAGTTTGCATTGTGGTTTACTCTTTGTGCTGTACAGTTTTATAGCTCTTGATAAATGTATAATGTCACGTGTCCGTCATTGCAGTATCGTACAGCTAATTTCACCGCCCTAAATATGCCCTGGGTTCCCCCTATTCATCCCTCCCCCTCCCTTCTGAAGCCCTGGCAACCACTGCCTTTATATCAATGTTCCAAGTTCTTCTTGGCAACATCTTGATTTCAGACTTCTGGCCTCCAGAACTGTGAGACAATACATTTCTGTTGTTTTAAGCCACCTAGCTTGCAGGACTTCGTTATGGCAGCCCTGGGAAACCGGGACAGGGCACGCCCCACCTGAACAGCATGGGCATTTAGCTATGGACAGGTCACCTGGAGAAGGTAGGAAACCTTTATCCAGGCAGCGAGTATAAAGTGACGGCCTCTTCGTTACAAAGATGTGTGCCGTAAAGAACACGTCTAGGTGAGCTCCATGAGGGCTTGTCTGCCACGTTCACGGCCAGATCCTCGGGGCCTGGATTGCACATAGTAAGTGGTCAATAAGTGCACGTTGAATAAAAATCACACAAAGACATGAATGAAGGCAAAGGTCTCTGACCTCTTGGAGAGAACAAACAATTGGGGGAGACAGCCATGTTGTTACAGAGCCTCAAAAAGAACTGGAGATTTCTGACCATTCCGTGCCCTTCGTTACTTCCCCGCACAGCTTTTAGAAGTGTCTGGGAGACGTAAATACAGAGACCCCCGAGGCAGGAGAGACTGGGGAGAAATAAGAAGTGGACATGGGTGGGTTCATAGAGAGTTGTGAAGCTAACTTGGGACATTTGTCTCGTCTCTATGAACACGATGCTGGTGTGATTAGGAGATTTGGATGAAGGGGGGCAGCAGGGTCAAATATCAGAATAGAGAGCTGACAACGGCTCTGACTGCTTCTACAATCAGGTCCTCTAGGGCGTCTTCCCTTTAAGAAACATCCGTTGTCTCTCGTCATCTGGATCACTTCCCTCAGCCCTGTCTGGGGCTCTCTCCCTGGGCTCCACTCTATTTGCTTTACCCCCAGTTTAGAGGCAAATGGGATCCACTTTATGAGACAGCCACTTGGGCAGCCCTCCTTCTGTGTCTTGGGCTCTCTGTTGAAGGAACCTACACTTCTTTCTCTGGGATTAGCACAATGTTCTCCCCCAAAACTCAGCATGCCGGGTAAGCCCTGGACGCCAACTGCCTCTGTGATGCCATTCACCAAGTGTTTTACAAAGCAGTTCCCAGGAAAACAACCCCACTCCTCCTGTACTCAGCAGGGAGATACAGTGTTAACTGGAAGCTTGGCTATTATGCTCCTGGATAATTTGGGCTTCAAGTGCAGCCTTGGCATGTCTGGAAACAAATAATTACCCCCCAAATTTCTCCAGCTGCCCTCCCGGCTCCGCCTGGGACTTGATCCTGGGCTGGAGTCTGCTCTGCTGGCTCCTTGGGAACTCCAGCAAACAGAGCAGTCCAGACCCCCTAGAGGTCCCAGTCAATGACTGCGGCAAAGAGTTTTGGCTGATCTGGCCCTGGAGAAGAGAAAGCCCTTAAATAAAGATTAGCCACGCTCATTCCAGCTCCATTCACAGCCAAGAGCCAAAGTCGATATTTGCTGAGCGGAAAAGGACAAAAGGAAACAAATTTCATTTGCGAGGTCTCCAAACAGACTGGAAAACGCAGCAAGAAGCACCTAATTTTCTAGTGCTTACCCTGCCCGTCTCCTCTCTTAGAAGACCAAGCTAATAAGTCCCTACTCTGAAGGAATTTCCACACGTTGGTCTCCGAATCACAAACTACCAACTGGCTCTATGAATAGGAGCTTCGACAAATAGTTGTGCGGTGCACTCCCTTTCCAAAAGAAGCAGGGCCACATAAATGACCTTAACGTGGCTTAAAATGACAATATTATGGCACTGTTGCTACTTCCGACCAGCCAAGGATTGGGAAAGCATAGATCAGCACCTCCTAAAAGGTCAACGTTATTTCTTGACAACCCCCTGCAGAGCTGGGTCACAAAAAGGGTTCTTTTAATTGGAGTGAAGTTAAATCTGCACTGAAGCCACAAACCTTTTGTGTACAGTGACAGCATTTTCATTCTGAGAGGAACCTAAGGATCGGCTGGTCCACAGCTGCCACTTTACAGATGGGGAAACTGAGGCCCAGCAAGACGAAATGACTTGCTGTAGAACCAGCAGTGAGCCGGGGTCAGAGCGGAGACTGAAACACTAGATGCCCAGCCCAGCGCCCTTCCTTACATCCCGGCCTCTGGAATCTGTTACACGCTCACTGTGCGCCCCTTGGCAGCAGAGTGCAGGCACCTTTGCAAGTGGAAGTCACTTTTGGCTCATCCACCCTGGCAAGGTGGACAGGACCTCCCCATATAGAAGGGCCGCTGGGCAGCCAGAAGCACACGCATCCTCACACCCGTCAGGCCTGGCCTTCCTTCACTGGCTTTCCTGTCTCTCCATGTGTTGGTGAGATTTAGAAGCCAGGCCTGTCACCTGCATCAGCAAACCCAGAAGGCTTGGCTGGGAAGCAAATTGCCTGGATGGTATCAGCGTCTTCTGCTGAGGGCTGCATGCTCTAGACAGGTGCCCAAGGCCAGACAAACAGCTAGATGGGGCCCTGTGTGACGGTGACGAGCGAGGGGGTTGCACGTCTACATGGGCTGACAGCTGAGCAGCAGGAGGGGGCAACGACAGCAGCTAAAGAACACCAGGATGTGCCCCCAGCTGCCCAGCCAGCCTGTGGGAATTCTCCCGGGAGCCCACAGCAGACTCACCTGGGACCCACTGGTCACTTTCCTTTTGCTAGAAAACTAAGCCACCCCCCAACTGGGTGGGGGTGGGAAGGGGGCAGGGAAGCCTTCTCTTCCTTGCATTTCTTCCCAAAGATGGAGACACCGAGTTACACCTTTCCTCCTGCTCAGCCCGGTACTGCGGGCCATGCCTACACAGGGCTGCCGTCCTGAAGGGCATTCTTCAAAGGTCAGCAAATCCTAAGCGCTTCGATTAAACGACAATCCTCCCCTTCTGGGGGACGGGTGTTGCTTTACCTGCTTGGGATCCAGTAGTCAGCAGGAATCTCTCTCCCTCTTCACAAAACTTCGGAGGAGATACCTAACCAGTACCAACACCTCGTTCCTTCCTGTATAACGAATGTCAGTGATAACGTGAACACGGATGCTTTGCCAGGAAACGCGGGTTAGTCGGAGAGGATGGGGTGTCCGCATTACTCTGCCCTCTGCCCGGGAGAGGCACATTGTTAGAGCACATCCAGGCGTCTCTCCCAGGTCAGCTCTGCGCGTAGTAGGCACTGCCTTCATTGCTCAAAAGGATGGAATGGGGAAGTAGATGAACTAGAGTTATCCATCCATCAACAATTATTCTCCATGCTCCGACCTCAGCTAGGCCCAGGGGAAACCGCTAAAGAGGGATCAAGCCTCAAACCCGGGCCCCGGTGCCCTAGGCCTGCCTACCCCTCCTCCCACTTTTCCAGCATGAGTACTTCCGGACCTTCTCGCCAGGCTCGCTCTGCTGCACCTTTTCTGGAAAGCTTTCCTTGACCAATCTCCGAGCTCCCTCAACACCCTCCACCTCACCCTCTTCCTGTATCTCCAGCTTCTAACACAAAGCCTGCAACATGGTAGGTGTTCAATTAATGTCTGGTGAATAAATAAATCAGATATTCCAGAGACAATGACTACACTAAGTTTGAAAGAAGAAATGAAGACACGTATACATTAAAAATGTAACATACATACGGGATGAATGCTTACAAAGCTGGTGAAAATCAGATACAAACGTTTGTATCTAGTTAATAGCATCACACCTGTGCCAATTTCCTGGTTTCAGTAATATCCTAACTACGGCTATGTAAGATGTTAGTGTTGGGGGAAGCTAGAGGAAGTGTACTGGGACTTCTCTCTACTATTTTTGTTTGTTTGTTTGTTATTTTGTTTTGTTTGTTTTTTCTCTCTACTATTTTTGAAATTTCTTGTTGAGTGTATCATTGTTCCAAAATAAAGAGTTTTTATTGTGTTTATACCAAACAAAAAACAGCAAGCTGTTTCCAGGTGCCAAATGAGCAGCCAGGGAGGATTTTCAGCCTCCTCCTGCAGAGGTTCCCTCATCGTGTTCACAAGATGAATAATTCCCAGGAGTGGGCTCAAACCCCACCCTTTTTCCCTACTTTTTTTTTTTTTTTTTTTAAAGATTTATTTATTTACTTTATCCATTTTAACCCCCCCCCTTCCCCATTTTGCTGGGTCCATTCACTGGGCAATTCTCTGTGTCTGTTTCCTGCCATCTCTTCTCATCCTCCTCCTCCAGTCTTCACCAGGATTCGATCCTGGAGACCTCCAATGTAGGAGAGAGGTGTTCTGCCACCTGCGCCACCTCAGCTCCTGGCTTCTGGAGCTTTCGGAGCATCTCGTCTTGTCTCTCCCCTGTTACGTCATCATCCTGCTGCATGGCTCTCGGGGCCGAGGGCTCAGAGGCACACAGAGCCTGGCAGCCCATGCGCCTTCGGGAGGTCTCGGGGATCGAACCCAGGTCCCTCCATATGGCAGACGGACACCCAACCATTTGAGCCACATCCGCCCCCCTCTCCCTACTCTTTTTTTCTTCCTTGATTTCTCAGCTGAGATGTCCTCCCCTCTGAGATGCCGCACCCACCCCCCCAGCTCACCAGCACCCCGAGTCCTTTCTTGCAAGGTTTTAGTTCCTTCCTTCAGTGCATGGGTCACAGTCCGAAATCTCATTTGTTTGTCGTCTCTTGTCCCCACCAGAATGTAGATGCCGTAAGAACAGGGACCTCATATGCTCTTTCACCCCTATATCCCCAGTACCAAGGCATAACCTGGCCTCCAATGCTAAAGGAGTATTTTTTCATGAATATATGACTATATTAATGAATTAATGAAAAAAAAAAAGTATAACAAAACACTAGTGCTGAAAGTGATGTTATCCTTGGATCGGTTCTAATTTAAAAAATAACAATAAAAAGTAAGACCTTAGCAAAGATGTAGTATTTTAATTATAACAAGTAGCAAATTACTTGAAACATGCAACATGAGGTCTGGTGTTCTAGTTTGCTAAAGCCACTCAAACAAATACCATAAAATGGGTGGATGAGTTAGCTTTAACAATGGGAAAGTATTAACTTACAAGCTTACAGTTTTGAGGCTGAGAAAAATGTCCAAATCAAGGCATCATCAGGCAATGCTTGCTCCCAGAAGACTGGCTGCTAATGATCCTGGACTCCTCTTGTTACATGGCAAGGCACATGGTGGCGTCTGCTGGTATCTCCCTTCCTCCTTCCTTCCCTTCTTTTTTTCCTGAATCTCATTTCTTATTTTTTTTAAAGATTTATTTATTTATTATTCACTACTCCCCTTGTTGTTTGCACTCGCTGTCTGCTCCCTGTGCCCATTTGCTGTGTCTGCTCATCTTCTCTTTAGTAGGCACCAGGAACCGAACCTGGGATCTCCCATGTGGGAGAGAGATGCCCAATCGCTTGAGCCACCTTAGCTCCCTGGTTTGCTGTGTCTCTCATTGTCTTTCCTTTTTATGTCTCTTTGTTGAGTCATCTTATTGCATCAGCTTGCCATGCCTGCCCGTTGCGCCAGCTCGCCTTCTCCAGGAAGCACCGGGAACAGAACCTGGGACCTCCCATGTGGTAGGCGGGAGCTCAATCACTTGAGCCACATCTGCTTCCTCTCTTCATTCTCTTATGAAGAACTCCAATAAGAGGATTAAGACCCACCCTAGACCATACCTTAACTAAAGTAATCTCATCAAAAGGTCCTACTTACAATAGGTTTACACCCACAGGAATGGGTTAACTTTAAGAACATACTTTTCTGGGGTCCATACAGCTTCAAACCATCACATCTGGAATAGGTGCCAGAAGGAAGATGACATGCCTAGGACTGGTGGGATCAAGGTGGGTTTCCTATAGGAAGCATCTGGACAAGTGCTGAAAGATGGGGAGGATTTAAACAGAGAAAATTGGGAGGGGATAAAAGGGTGTTTCAGAACTTGGGGACCCACATGAAAGAAAATTTTTATGACAACCAGGCCCACATCTGCCCTCTTAGGAAGCTGGGTGACCTGTCATGAATGCCATCTTGGATACTGGCATTATGACAGTGAATAAGACAGGCTCCTGCCCACAGAGAGCTTATATTCTAGAAAATTAGTGTTCTGTCTAGTAAAATAAGATTTGTCATCATCAATTTTCCCTTTAAAAGATGTTCCCCAATTGTACAGTAGGAAGCTTGGAGACAAGGCCTCAGGATTTCTGAACTCTTGCTGGCTCCAAGAAAGTCCACACAGGTTTTTCTAAAACTACCAGAAAGTTGGCTCGAAGGAGAAAGCATGCATCCAACTTTGGTGCAAACCTCTCTGTTGTAGGAGGGGCCACTTTGCAGAGCTCTTCCTGTCATGTAGATCAAAGTCATGACCCCCCTCCTCTTCCTTGAGGAGTCTTTTGTTGTTGTTGTTTTTTGGTGGTACCAGGGCCAGGGATTGAACCTGGGACCCACTGGGAAGCCAGCACTCAACCACTCAGCCACATTGGCTCCCCTGAGTTGGTTTTTTCATTTGTTGGTTCGTTGTTTTGTTTGTTTGTTTTTGTTTTTAGAAGGCACCAGGAACCAAACTCAGGACCTCCCATGTAGGAAGCAGGCACTAAACGGCTTGAGCCACATCCACTCCCAAGGAGCTTGATATTGGTGAAGTCATCCAAGGTCAAACACATCAGAATGGGTTGATAAAGTATCTGGTTAATGCTGTCAAAGGGCACATTACATGTAACATTTTTTCCTAACTTGACCCCCACCTAACTGGACCAGTAATTTTGGAGAAGATTTGTTAAATTATTGGTAAGTCTAGGAGTACAGGTTTAAAAGTAAAGATTCACACCCTACCCCTCACTCTACAAGGCTGCAGGTTGGGCATCTTTGAAACAACAAGTGCTTACCCATGGCAGGTCTTCCTAGCCAAGCTGGCTGGGTTCATTATCCCCACAGCTCTTGGTTCTTCAAGAGCACAGAGAGTGTATTTTAAAAATCCTTTACCCATGGTGGTATCTGGCTCCTGAGGCCTTTTCATTACAGCCTCAGCCGCAAAGAACTGGGACATGGCTTTGTTGTTCAAGGATCATAAAAATGTCAGGGCTCCCTTGTGACAGTTTGAAGCTTTTTGTGAATCTAGAAAAGATCATGTTCTTGGAGGTAATCCACTCCTGTGGGTGTGGAACCCTCTGACTGGACTGAATTCAGCTGGGGGCCTTTGATTGGAGTACTTCAGTGAGACATGACCCAGGGTGGATCTTGTTCCTCCTGCTGGAATCCTATATAAATGTTGGAGACATACAGAGACACACAAAGAGCACTGCCATTTTATCCTGCCATGTGACTCCAGAATCACCTGCAGCTGTAGAAAGGCAGAGACACTGGAGAGGCTGAGAGAGAGGCAGGAGGCTGGAATCAGCAGAGCAGCGGAAGCTGAAGCAACGAAGCCCGGAGGAGAGGGGAGAGGTGAGCCATGTGCCTGATCACTCCACAGCTGAACTCAGGGAGAAAGTGAGTCAGGAGGAAAAAGAAGAGACCAGCCACTGTTTTGCCTTGCAAGAGTCTAGGAGCACCAGCAGCTAACCTTTGGTGAGACAGTATCTCTGCTGATGCCTTGATTTGGACATCTCCACAGCCCTGAACTATAAGATTTTACCCTAGTAAATTCCCATTATAAAAGCCAGCCCATTTCTTGTATTTTGCTTGGGCAGCATTTAGCAAATGAAAACATCCCCTAATGATTGACTTTGGACCAATGCTGGGGGCATCAAAGACATGCAGGGGTGGCCCCTAGCCCGTTGTCCCTGCCAAGAGTAAAGCAGGTGAAACGGATTCTAGTCTTCTCAGACTCCACCAGCTGAGTAGAGATGTGGGCCCCAAAGGATAGGGAGATGTCTTATTTTCCTAGGGCTGCCATAACAAAGTACCACAGACTGGGTGACTTAAAAGAACAGAAAGTTATTGTCTCAGTTTGGGCAGCTAAAAGTCCAAATCAAGGTGTTGGCAGGGCCATGCTCCCTCTGAAGGCCACAGGGTGAGGCGGTGGTTTGCCGGTAATCCATGGCGTTCTCTGGCTTGTAGCCTAACTCAGTCTCTGCCTCTGTCACATGGCCATCTTCTCTGTCTGTCTGTCTGTGTCCAAATATCTTCTCCAGTCACATTGGATTAGGGTCCACCCAAATCCAGTTTGGCCTCACCTTAACAAATAATATCTTCAAAGACCCTATTTCCAAATAGAATCACATTTATGAGGCCAAGGGTTAGAATCTGAAATCTTTTTGGGGATACAATTCAATCCATAGCAGGAGGCATCAGGTGTGGGAGGGGCTGTGGGATATCACTATCTCCTTATGGTTCCCAAGCCTGCCCTTCGTCCTACACCTGAGGACACCCTAAGCTAACTTGAGCCTGAGAGGGCATCAGGTGCCTATTCCACTTACTCAGAATCATGGCCAATCATTCCCATTCTCCACATCCCACCAGAAAAGCAATCTCGGTGTCATGTACACATGGCCGTAGTGTCAAGCAACTTTTCCAGCAACACCTGGAAAACTTCTGGGAGATACCATATCTGCAGGAACTTTTGCTGGGAAAGCTTCTTTGATTTAGTTTATGAAATGGGTTCTAGTTCTTGGCTTAGTTTCAGGAATATCTGGCAGGAAGTTTTCAGAATGGCCACATGGTGTACTTTGTTGATTTCACCAAATGCAAAAGGGGCTGCTTGAACCAAGAGTGATCTAACCCCTCTGATGGAAACTTTTTATTATTTCAGGTACTGAAAGGCCACATTACATTCTCTCCCGCTGATGAAGATCTGTGGCTACCACTGCCTAAAGTGGAAGACACGCTGGGAATTTTCCACTTAAATCTCAACTCTGGAGTTGTCTGGATGCTACAGGCTTATGACAACACTCTGGATTGTATCATAAATTAATTTTAATTTAATTAAACTGCTTAACCCAATTTTCAGGTTTATGTGAACAGCATTTTTTAAAAAGCAGTTTTATTGAGATATATTCACAAACCATACAATGCATCCAAAGTATACAATCAATGGTTTTTAGTATAATCATAGTTGTGCATTCATCACCACAAATGTGCTAGAACATTTTCATTACTCCAAAAAGAAAAACCCTATACCCCTTAGCAGTCACTTCTCAATCCCTCTATCCTCCCCCAGCCCTAATTCTACCTCTATAGGTTTATTTATATTTATATTTTATACAGATGGAATCATACCATATATAGTACTTTGTGCCTTCTTTCACTTAGCATAATGTGTTTTTTTTTTACTATTATAATTTTTAAAAAAATTAGAGATGTTGTAGGTTTACAGGCTGATTATTCAGGTAGATTATTGGGGTCATCAACATCTCTCACCCATTAGCTTTCTTCACTTTTATATATGTACTCCCGCCACCCCCCCCACCCCCCAAAAAAAGTTTCCACCTGCTGCCTCCAAATGTGTCCCAATGTGAACACCACTGAGCCTGGGCGCAAGGAGAAGGCGCCAGCAAAGCTGGGGCCTGCCCTCCACAAGGCCTCCTCGGTGCTCCAGCCTCCCGTGACGTCTGAGCTCCTCTGGGCCATCACAGCCACTGAGTTTCCTTCCTTTCACCTTTTTTCCTTTAGTGTCTGCCCCTTCCTAAATCACAATTCAGTTCCCTAAGGCACATAAGTGACTCTACTTAAGCAAACTGAGATGTGAGCAATCATTGCGTCCAGCCCTCCCAGGGCAGCCATTTTGCTACCAAATAAGCCATGGCTAAATGAAAATGAACTGCCATGTAATGCTCACCTTTTCCTCTCTCTTTGGATGGATAGCAAGTGTCGGGTGTAGATCTTTTTGAGCCAGTTGCTTTCTAGTGCCTCTTGACGTCTCAGATGACTGTCTCACCCATGAGCACTAACCCCAAGCACGTTGGAAAAGCTCTTGGAGACCCAGTGAAGGGCCAGTTCTAGGCCCAGGGATTAGAGAGACCCCCAGGACCCCAGGCCTAGTGAAGGGCACAGCCCACAAAGGGATGCAGCGTGGTAAGTGCCCCAGTGGAGGTACACGCAGCTGCTGCCCTCACGGAAGCAAACCCTCTACCTAGGGTTAGAAAGAGTCCCCACCGCCCCCTCTGAATTTTTCCCTTCCCTTGGGAGTTTTCTCAGTTCAATTACTGCTCCAGTCACCACGCTGATTCCCTGGGGCATACTGCATGGTGGGGAGCACCTTGCTCTCATTACTGAAGAAGAAGTGGGTGCATCTGAGTCCTCATCTACAGAATGGGGAGAAAAATAGCATCTACATGAGGGGTTTGCACCTAAGTGATTATCACAGCACCTGGCATATGATAAATGTTAGCTCCGACTACTGTCCTTGATGATGATCCTGATCTCAGAAAGATCCAGTCGAGGCTGGAGCCTGCCCGGGGCTCCTGAGCACAGCCAGTGGCGTATCACTGACCCCTTCTGCCAGAAGCTCTTATCTCCCTGGACTCAGACACAACTGGCTGCTGGGGAAGAAGGGAGCACTGGCACAGCAAGACAAGCCAACCTCGGGGAGAATGGAGAGTTCCCTTTCTCCTGGAACCCTGCCAAGTGTGTTTACCTCTGGAGTGCCCTGTGAGCAAGGAATGCAGCTGGGTACATGCTTGACAAATACAATCTGGAAATTTCTAAGCTCGAAGGGGCTCTGGAGGAAGGTTATGTCCCAATTTGTCCTTTGAAAATAAGATTATTTACCAGCTACTTTTTTCTCTTTTTTTAATTTAATTTTTTTTTTTTTAATTAGAGAAGAGGTTTACAGAAAAATCATGCAGAAAAGCCAGAGTTTCCATATACCACCTTATAATTAACACCTTGCCATATGTTGCCGGTCAGGTGCCGGTCAGGACCTGGGTCCGTGAAAACGGTGCCACGGATGAGAAAGAAAGAATAAGACAAAGAGAAGAGAGACTGGGATCAGGCGACTCTCCGTCCGATATGGATAGAAGAGCCTTAGTGTGGCACATTTGTTACAATTGATGGATGAATGAATATACATATATATTTCCCCTTTTAACCACATCCAAATACATATTTTAGTGCTATTAATTATGTTCATAATGTAGCGCTACCATCACCAGCATCCATTACCAAAACTTTTCTATCACCTCAAATAGAAACTCTGTCCCCATTAAGCATTATTTTCCCATTCCCAATACCCACCCCAGCCCCTGGTAGTCTATATTCTAGTTTCTGACTCTTAAGAATTTGCTTATTCTAATTATTTCACATCAGTCAGATCATACAATATTTATCCTTTTGTGTCTGGTTTATTCAGCCATAAAAAGGAGTGAAGTTCTGATTCATGCTACAACATACATGAAACTTGAAGACATCGTGTTCAGTGAGATACTTTTTAAATACAGAATAATTTGAAAGAAAATTAAATGGCCCCAGTCCCACCACTTAACAGACTAGCTGTGTGTAATCATTTAAAAACTAAAACAAAAGTGCAAAATGGATTCCTTTTTTAAGGCAAAATGGCACAGAAAGGCATAAAATAAAAGGTAAAAGATTTCTTTCCCTCCCTTCTTGAATCCCAGCCCCTCTTACTTTTCTTCTTTTGTATGCTGACAAATATAAATATGAAAATATGAGCATGCACATGCATATACACATATATGTGGGTTTTTTTACAGAAATAAGATCACACTTTCCTGCAACTTGCTTTTTTTCACTTACTAAGGCAGTGAACAAAGTTCTGAAGCCAGAATACTTGCTCTGAATCCATCCATGCCACTTTCGAACTATATTATGATCCTGAGCAGGTTATTTAACCTCACTGTGCCTCAGCTCTTTCATCTGAAAAATGGGGATAAAAATAGTATCTACCTCACAGGGCTCTTGAAGGATTAGATGAGTTAATTCATACATGTAAATGACTTAGAACAGTGCCTGGAGTACAGGCAGCACTAAAAAAATGTGTGTGTTATTATCTCTGTTACTGTTAAATCCTTGCACCCTGTCTATATCATTCTATCCGAATGTTGCCTAGTGTTTCAAGGCAGACTTGTGCTTTTAACCAGACCCTGCTGATGGGTGTTTGAGGGTGTATCCAATGTTTCACTATTGCTATTATGAACAACATTAAAATACCCTTATGGCCAGTTTTTTATACTTTGGTGAGCAAATCCACAGGCGACATTCCTAAGACTGGGTATATGCATCCTAAATTTTGATAGGTATTGCCAAATGCCCTCCAGAGATAGGATCCCATCTAAATTGTGTGGGGGTACCTATTTCCCTAGCCCGGTCCAGAACTGCATTTTATCAAACCTTTTAGTGTCTGCCCATCAGATAAGTGAAAAATGGTATCTCCTTGCTATTTCGATGTGAACCTCACTAATAAGAGTGAGGCTGAGAAGACTTTCATTCACATTTGAGGAAAATAAAGACCCAGGGCTCCCATGCCTGGCTTGAAGTCTCAGCCCGAGCTAGATGGAAGCACAGACAAGCTGAGACCCGGGCTCCTGTCCGGGACTGTTCCCAGGAGGGACAGATTTGCAGCCCAAGGGGGAGGAGCTAACAGCATTGTCCAAACCCCTTCCTGCGGAAGTTGCTGCATCCAGACTCCTCTCCTTCTCCTGGCTAGGGTGCACCTGGGCAGGTAGGTCGCTGAGGCTCTGCGCTTCCCGGCTGAAGGTGAATGCCTCTCTCACAACCACCAGTCCTGAGATATATTGGGCTTCTCAGCCCCATCCTAGAGCCCAGGAAACAGGGCTGTGGGGCCTCTCTACCTAGAAGTTTGCTGACTGCTCCTGGCAGATAAAGCCTCGCCCCCAAATACCTGAGGCTCCAAGGTGGTCTTTCTTTTCTTTTTTCTTTCTCTTTCTCTTTCTCTTCTTTTCTTTTCTTTCTTTTCTTCCCTTCCCTTCCCTTCCTTTCTTCCTTCCTTTCTTTCTCTTTTTCATATCATTTTTGGTCTCTTCTGTCTCAGAGCAAAGCCCTTCACATTTTCTCCTCGTCTTCTAAGGGCCTGGACTGTTTCTGAACAGGGAAAGAAAGCTCCTTGGAGTAGGGAAGGCATCTCCTTCGATTATCCTCTGGGTGCCCTTCCCCTTGTGCGAGCAGAGCAGGTGTTCAGCAGCAGCTTGGGGTGAGAGAGAGCCCGGCCTAGGCTGGGGGCCCACCCCAGCTCTGGGGCTCCCCCGCACTGGAACCTCGGGTAAATGACCCCAATACCTGCCTTGCTGAAAATGCAGGACTGTGGGGAGCACAGCAGAGGGTGCACATGGCAGCTTTGAAAAGGACCCAAATGGACAATCTTGGTGACTATTGGTGAGCTCATCGCTGCTGACTTCCACGTGGGGCTTTCCTTTATGAAGCAATTTCCCTAACTCTGGTGTGAGATACTCCTGAAGCCGTCCACCTCCCACCCGAGGATTCCAGAACCAAAAGGATCATCGTGATACTGGCTGAGTTGAGATTTCATCTTGATTGTGCAAAAAAAGATTAAAAAAAACTTACAGTATCTATTTATACACCAGCTAAACTAGATGTTCAGCAAAGAGAACTCCAGTAATTCCTCATTCATTTGGCACAATCAGAAACAAAGTTCTACTTACTGGAATCTCCCAGCCAGCCAATATTTATCACACATAAAAATTAAAACACAAAAGTGGCCATTTTGAAGGGAATCATTCTACAGCTATTACATATTTCTTAACTAGTTTCTTAAAAAGAGCGCATTAAATATAGTTAAACCTCTTTCCTTATCTCACTGCCACCATCCTAAACACTGATTATCCTACTGAGTCTTGGAATCATAAGAACCTGTTCTACCACTCACTAGCTTTAGACTTTAGGCAAATTATTTAACCTCTTTGTGCTTCAGTTTTCTAAAGTACAAAGTAAAGAGAATCCGAAAATCAAGTTAATTAGGAGGTTGGCCAAATTAAGAACACAAAACTAGCAAGAATCTACTTAAAGTTGAGGGCATGGATTTGGAGGTAACTATTTTGTCCTCTGAGGTTTTTTTGTTCCTTCCTAACTCTTGGCCATATTCCAGATAACTGAATTTGCTGACTAAGTGAGGCTCTTATATGGACATAAGTTGCTTTCTGAGCCTTGAACAACATAACAAAGGCCCCGGTGGAACTCGTTACCCCAACAGCTCAAGCCCAGACCAAGCACTGCATTCCAGGCTTGGAGACTTTCAGCAGGCAGCCATGGGGCACCTGGAGCAGCCTGGCGGAGACCAACATAAGTGCAGAGGGACAGCTGAGTTAACAGGGAACTTCCCTGACCCTGGCAAGTATGAGAAACTGCTCTAGCAGTCAGCTGTTGGCAGAGACCAATGCCTTAACCAACTGGGGTTTGTCCTTGTAAGAAGAAACCTTCAGATGCCTGCCTAGGACAATGAAATGTAAAAAATAACTTAAAACACTGGGACAGTCCACAATGAACACCCAAGGAGGGGAAACCAAGGGCAAGAAATTGTAGCCATTGCAGAATTTCCATCTAGAAGGAGCTTAGAAGTGACCATCTGCTTGACCAAGGAATGGCTGGGGGACTTGGGGAGACACTGCACAAGCACATTGTGCATGTCAATGGATAACAAGCACATTGAATGTCTGTCGAGAGTACCTTATGTGTGTGAGAGAGAGATTATGGGAGACTACAGTTCCAAGCCTTGGCTTAGCTCCTGGAAAGGGCCATGCTGAGGAGATAAGGCAACCCTACTTCAGGTGACTAGATGGTATTCCATTTTCCTCAGAAGGATGAAAAGAGTTCTCTCACTTGCTTCAAGCGAGCTAAGTTTCTAGAGTTCTGTCTCTAACACTGAAGGCATATACTGTAGACGTCACAGGACTATTTATAAATATTCTAGCTCTCCTGGTATATGACAGTCAGGTGTGGTCATGTGACTGGCTGTGGCCAATAAAATGTGAGTGGAAGAGACACATGTCATGGTCAGGCAGCTTTAAGAACCAGTACATGCTTCACCATTTTTCCTTTTCTCTCAGCCATGGCAGACGGTCAGTGTTCCATCAGCCTGGGTCTGAGAATGAGAAGAAGGATGACATGGAGCAGAATTCCCAGCTAGCCTTCAACAGATATGTAGAGGGAGCAAGAAATAAACCTTCATTGTTTTATGCCACTGAGTTTTGAGGGTTGTCTGTTACCCTCTGCCTACCCTGATGAATGAAAATGCATAACTTAGTCACAAGAAGTGACCTTTTTCTTCCAAATTAATTTAAAGTGTTCAATCATATTCAAATAGGTTGTGTGCCCACAGAGAGGTCACAGTACCAGGAACTCAGCTGTTTATTACAGATTTAGACACATTTTTTTTTTTAACTATGGGAAGCCAAACTCCTTTCCAAAAGGTAAATTAAAAAAACTTAGTTCTCAAACAATCCCTATAACCCCTCTGTGAGGTTGATTTATCTCCAATTCCTTTCCAGAGTCCCAGCAAACACATTCCCAGGTGCAAGTGCCTGACATTAAAACCCGCTCTAAATGCATCACCCATCAGTAGAGGAGAAGGCAATCATTTCACTAAATTCTCCTTTCTGACGTGGAGGAAATGTGTTCATCTTTGCAGAAGTCAGGCTGGGATGAAATAACCCACCAAGTGGGAATTCCTTTGTTGGCTTTATTTTCCCTGTTGAAACCAGAGTTTTTAAATGCAGCTCCTTGAGCGTCACTCTGGGTTGACACACATGAGAGTAAGGATCAACTCCGTGATCTCATACCTCCAAAGGTATATTGCAATTCATCTTTTTATTTAATATATAAAACATGATTTGGGAGCAAATCTTATAGTTCTTGCTTACATTAAAAAATCACAAACTTTGCGAATATTCTCGCTGTCCTGATTTTGTGATAATCAGGGTAGGCTAAACATTCACTATATTAGAAACCACGCATGTGTGTCCAGACCTAGTTTTTCTCCCTAGGTCTGGTTTTTAGAATGCTGGTGATAAACAAACCCTGGTTTATTATATGACCATTATATGAGAAAAGACTGTAACTTTGGGTATCTTTAGTCAACCTTAAGAGATATAGCAGGGGGACAGATGTGGCTCGGGTGGTTGGGCGTCTGTCTCCCATATGGAGGGACCTGGGTTCGATCCCTGGGACGTCCCGGTAAAAATTTTAAAAAAGGAAAATATAGAAGGTGCATGGGCCAGCAGGTCCTGTGCGTGGGTGTGCCGTCGGGCCCCAGGTGTGGGTGAGCTGCTGGGCCCCGCAAGCCATGCAGCAAGATGATGACATAACAGGAAAGTGACACAAGGGAGAGCCAAGTTGAGATGCACCGAAAAACAAGGAATTAAGGTGGTAAAGGCAGCAGGACGCCTCTCTCCCACATCAGAGGTTCTGAGGATCGAATCCCAGTGAAGACAGGAGGAGAAGGATGAGAAGAGAGGGCAGGAAACAGACACAGAGAGTTGCCCAGTGAATGGACACAAAAACAACAAAAAGGGGGGTGGGTGAAAATGGATAAAAGTAAATAAATAAATAAATCCTTGGGGGAAAAAAAGTATAGGGGAATAAGATATGGACTATAGTTAGTAATACTTTGACGATGCTCTTTCATAATTTGTTAACAAATGTTTCACAACAATGCAAAGTATTTGTGGTGGGGTGACGTGTGGGAGCCCTGTATGATGTTATGCATGTTTGTTTTGTAAGTTCACAATGTTTACTGAACACTTATAGTTTATGCATGTTCATGTATGAATGATATATTTCAATAAATTGTTTATTAAAAAAGTCACAAACTAAGGTCTTCTGCACATATAGCAAAATATGTGCATCTTACACAGTTGGGATACAGTCTAGGAGAGTGGAAACTGTGACCCATTAAACCTCTATAGAACAGGTCCATAGAACAGACTATGTTTGCACGAAGCCACTGATGGCATCATTTTGGGTCAGATTTATTGTTTTTGCCATCATTACCTTTTTCACTTATGAATCAGTACCAATCTAAAGAGTTTAGTGACCAAAATAACTATCCCATGATCTAGTTTCTTAGGTTGTTAAAATGACCGGGTCAGAGTCACTGCTGGTGATTCAATGAAATGCTTGGGAAGTGAAATGTACAGCCCTAAGTAAAATGTACAGCCATTCACTCATGAGGAAAATGGATAGCCAACCAATTGGATGTCAAAGCCAAAGGATCTGCCTGCCACCCCCCACCCCAGCTGCAAACTTGCCATTTATACCGATATTTTGCTTTCCCAGGGGGTATAGGGCCAATCTTTAACTATTTCCATGTAGGTGCCCCAAAACCACTGGGATATGAGAGTCAATTAAATTATTAATGAAAGAACTGCACAAATAAAAGCATCATGTTTCTTTTATGTAGTAATAATTATTATCATAAGCAATGCAAATTGAATAATAGGAATCATCAGGACAGTTCGGTGATAAGCTAACCATTTCTGGCAATCAGACCAAACATCTCTACTGAAGCTGTTTAATAATATAAATAGCAGCTTGTTGACATTTTTGTTCAGTTAAGCACATGTACATCTAAAGGCCACTCATATGTCCCGGGTAGGATAGCTAAAAGAGAAATGGAGAGTGAATAATATAAAACCGAAACCTGTTACAACTGTGATAATTCAAATATTTCTACATCTTAAGAAGACAGTGAGGGAAGCGGCTGTGGCTCAATCAGTAGGGCTCCCGTTTACCATATGGGAGGCCCCGGGTTCAGTTCCCGGGGCCTCCTGGTGAAGGCAAGCCCGCCCGCACGGTGTGGTTAGCTGACCCAGCAAGCACAAGCAGCAAGGGGGGGATAAATGAATAAATAAATAAAATCTTAAAAAAAAAAAAAAAAAAAGAAGACAGTGAATCCTGTAAATGGTCCCAGAATCAAATGTCATGATTTATTTATACACACACATATGCATATATATATACACACATATACGTTTATTTATATATACATATGCATTATTAGATTATTGTAAGGATAATGTTTCGGTTGCATTTGCACAGGAAATAAAGTTAAATGTAAAAATCATCGGTCATCACTACATATCAAGCACCTGCCTATGGCACAGCCCGCCTCCCCACACACACTGTTAAATAGTAGCCAGCAGGCCATTTCCTTAGTAACCTTATAGGGTCCCTGACAGGACACCCTAGAATTCATACAGTTCTCAGATAGAACTCATTATTGTCCAATTCTCTACAGTCCACCAAAGATTATGCTTCAGGAGAGAGGGTGTCCGTTGGCCGCATCAAACTAGTCACAGGCAGAGCCTATTAGGCTCTAATTGGAGACTAATTTGGGCCTTCTGGTAGCTGCTACAACGAATTTCCTGCCTCTTTTTGTTCACCTGGAAAAATATAAATCATTGTAAAGTCATGATAGCCTCTGTTATTCATTGGGGGGGGGGGGAACCAAAGGCAGTTAAGTCTCCTCAGCGTCCATCAGGAATAAAGTAATGTTGAAGAACAGGGTTAAAGTACTTGCTGTCAAATGTGTTTATCTCATAAACAAGCCATTTCTACAGCATCTAAGCTTTAGTTAAAAGTTGAACTGCTCTGGGGCCATTTGACTGGGCTTCGGTGGGATACTATGCCCTTTACAAAAGCCCTCTCCCCTCTTTTCATCACGAGGCCGTCATATTAACGAGGACAATTTGGATGCCATTCTTGCTCAAGAGACGTCAACTTAAAAAAAAGTTCTGCCTCTTTAGACTCCCTGGTCCTCCTCTGAGTTTCAGTTGTTCCTTTGAGCCTTATCGAATCTTGTTAAGCCCCAAAGTCCTCACCTGTGTGATACTGCTAACACCACCGGTAGCTACAAGCACAGTTGAGCACAGTCATGAGTTTGTCCCCAAATGACTCAACCCCAGTGAGGGCCCAAATGTCCACTTTAGGAATTCACAGGCACACACCAGAGTGAGAACAAAATAAATGTGGACACATAAATATAGCCACTCTACGGGGGCAGGTAACAAGCAGGCCGGTTGGCCTAAAACGTAATACAGCATTTCCCACGGGGATGAAGAGGCATGTCCCCTTTGTAGGGGATGGGTGTGCCCCATTTCCACCATTTCCAGGAGAGAAATCTGTGACTATGTATCTTAACCCTGAGTGCTATGGACAGACATCTACTCATCTTTTCAAATGCTTTATTTGCCCCCTTCATTATAGCAGGAAGAAAGTCGTAACTGCTGGTGTGTCTTTACCACTTCTGTCCTTCTTAATAAGGTTAAGCCACAGGTGGAGGGCCACCAGTAAACAGAGGTAGGAGCCAGGAAGGAGGCTGGAGGAGGCAAGAATAGTGCCAAGGAGAAGAGGCGAGGGAACCCAAGGCAAGCAGGTTCCCAGATTTGGATTTCACACAGCAATAAAAGTTCAAAAATAGTTGCGGGGACAGACAGAAGACTTAGGTTGCCAACTTTTTATTTTGCCCAGTAAGGAAATTAAATGCACTATCTTGAGCTTATTTTTCTCATTTTGCCTTGGAACGGGGAAAACATCTGTGCCCACTTATTTGTGCATATTTGTTTAGGGTCTGTCACTCCATTAGAAGCTGTGAGCTCACTGAAGGGCCTTCTGAATCCCCTCCACCTTCCACATGGGTGTACACCTGTGTTGAGGAGCCACTGAGATAGACCAAACTGGACCTCGAATATGGGAATCCAGGTTTTTTTGTATTTTTTTTGAGGGGCCAGGGCCGGGGATTGAACCCCTGACCTTGTATGTGGCAAGCTGGTGCTCAACCACTGAGCCACATCAGCTCCCCTGAGTTGGTTTTTCATTTGTTTGCTTGTTTGTTGTTTTGTTTTTAGGAGGCACCAGGACCCAACCTGGGACCTCCCATGTGGGAAGCAGGCACTCAACCGCTTGAGCCACATCCGTTCCTAAGGTTTATTTTTCATTCCACTTCACAATGTTTCACATTTATTATTTTCCCTCCGAGAATTTTTGCAAAATGTATGCTTTTGCAAATATGTAAGGAATATGTATGCTTCTTATGGAAATGAATTCTGACGTAACAGGATATTCATACTCTCCCCTTGGGGATTGAATCAAGCACCCCACAAAAGCATGTTCAATTCTTAATCCCCATTCCTGTGGGTGTGCACCCATTTGTAAATAGGGCCTTTGAAAATGTTATTATTCACTAAGGCAGGGACTCATGTGTGAATAGGATCTTCAAAGATCCTATTTAGATGAGACCAAATTGAATCAAGGTGGCCCTTAATCCATATGCCTGGAGGCTTCATAAGGAGAGGAAACTGGGAGGCAGTCAGATGAAACCAGAAACCAGTAGGCACCAAGAGTCAGAAGAAGCCAGACAGGAGAGAGAAAGGTGGCCACGTGAGAGAGGGTGCCGTTACCAGAACACTGCCAACCCCAAGAGGAGCCTGCACTTCTAGCCTCCAAACTCCGAGACAATAAATTCTTGTTGTGTGGTATTAGCATTCTGGCAAACTAAGACAATGGCCAAGAAAACATCTCCAAAGAACCCAAATGCCTTATTTTGAAGGCAGAAGCAGCAGAAGGACCAAACGACCAATGACTTTCCACCTATTCACCCCGACATAAGCCTGCTCTACAGCCAACCAAGGTTCCTGGTCTAAAGGGAAGCAACTTGCAGCTCTGGACCAGAACCAGGGCTTTCAGGAACAAGCAAGGATTTAGAATGGCTTAATTTCTCAATTTTTGGAAGACAAAGAACAGGTATGTTAACGTGACCTACACAGCACCTACTTGCCCCGTGTAAATAGGCAACTAGTCAACTTTTTTTTTCTTTAATAGTAATCATAATAATATTTAAGAGTGCAATTGGGGGGAAAAAAAACTCTGAGGCAGAAATAAAATAACCAAACTATCTCCCTTATCCTTGGAAAGAGAACTCTGAATACGGCCTCTTGTTCCCTTGCAAACAGCTTATAAAGGGCCTTAGACATCAAGAGCTGTTTGTTGAATGAATTAATGAATGAATTCTCACAGTTACTTTATTTTTTAGTATGCAGAAACAATTGCTTTAAAACCCTTCAGATTGAGTCTCTTCTAAGAAAACGAGTGTTTTGAACCCCCCTTCCAATTATCAGGCAGGAACATATATTCTTAAGTAAAACAGCTACGATAATTTTAAGAGCTACCATAGCATGAGCGTTTACTATCTGCCAGGCACTGTACCAAGTACTTGATAAGAATTATGTAATTTTCACACAATCCCTATAAGGTAAATATCAGTATCCCTCTTTTACAGATGGGGAAGTAGAGGCTCAGAAGCTTCCATTACTTTCTAAGATTCCACAGCTCAGAAATGACAGTCATTCAGCTAGGAAGTCCTTCAGTTCATAGTCTTCCTGACGCCCGCTGCCTGGGCATCTTAGGCCACCTCACTGAAGCCAACCCTGCCATAAACTACAGCCTTTATGGTACATGCACTTTAACTGAAACTGCTGAACATCCGACCATCCTTTCCTCACAGCCAATGTAGTCTTCACTCGGTTTTAAAGTCCTGTTCAGCCTTTATGTCTTCTCTCCGGAGCCGTAACTACAGCTCCCAGGCTTTGGCCCCACTACAGCTGCTGACCCTGTAGCAAAGCCTTTCTATTCAAACAGACAAAACCATTTCTCTCAGGATAGCTGGTATAATTCAACGGGCTTATTATGGTCCAAAATTCTGAATTTGTTTTAAATAAAGCGAGCACTGCAGAACTCACAAGTCCTTTTCGGCTGTTAGACTTTGTGACGACAATGGGACCGATGTTGGTGTGGAAGCTGTCCCCCCTTCTGCTCTTATCTCACTTTGTGATCTTGCTTTGTAATGTCTGTGGCCCTCAGTTTCCCTGTATTTGGAAGACAAAATCTTACCTACTTCACAAAAATGATTGTGATGGCCAAGTGGGATCACAAAGATGCTTTGAGAAAAAAAAATTTAAATGTTTTGCAAAACTGAGCTAAGATGCAATCATCATGCTTTTCCAAAAATAGTACATGATACGGCAAATTACACTGGGTATTTGGACGGCCAAAACATGGATCCAAAACTCTCTAGGTTACATACATGAAGATTTCCATTAATTAAAGGTTCCCAGGAAACACCTAGTGACTGGGCAGCCAATGGGAAACTCTCTGTACGTCTGTGACTCAGTATTGGAGAAATTAGATTTTTGGGAGTAGGGGGATATAGCATTTGGGCCCCATTTGTGACTCACATATAACTTTTCTTGGTATTAAAATTACTAGAAACTTAGTTTAATTGCCAGATTCCTACTTACATTTGCCTCTTTGCACCCCATGTTGGAAGTGCCCTGTCTACTAGGGTGCCATGAAAATAAGGGATTTCTCCTTCTGTTGGCTATTCTGAAAGATTGTTGGTGTCTGAGCAATTTTTGATTATTAAAATGTAGGTTCTAGTCCTCTAAGAATCTGACACACATACTCTTTCTGTGTCTTGAAAAAATGGTTTAGATAATGAGAACATCAGAGGAAAGTGCACGGAACTGAGTATGGAAACATGCAGACTCTTCATTTACATACCCTATAACCTGGCCAGCTGTCTGTGGCTCTCTAGGCATCAGACTCCATTTTGAACATGGATTTCAGTTTTCCTCTCCAGAGTCTCTCATTTTCTCCATTATATTCATTCAGAGGGAAAAAAAGACCTCATAAATGTCATTTCATATTCCTAGCAATTTGCTATAGGCAACTACACCATTACTTTGTACAAATAAATTTACATAAGTCATTATTAGAATGTTTTATCTTAGCAACATTATTTGGTTCCCAGAGCACAAATTAAATGCATGCTTAAAGCAGAATATTTTAAAGTTATTCCTATATTGTTTATGAGACTGGATTAGAAATTTCCATCTAATTTTTCTTTCATAATAGAATGCCTTTAGTTTTCTTGGTACATTTAGAAACCATGTATAATTTTCAGGGGGGGTCTTTTTTTTTTTTAAGTAGTTTTATTGAGATATATTCACATACCATACAATCTATCCAAAGTGCACAACCAGGGGCCCCTAGCATAATCACAGTGTTGTGCATTCATCACCACAACAAACTCCAGAACAATTTCATTACTCTAAAAAGAAAAACTCCACACCCCTCAGCACTCACCTCTCAATCCCACTATCCTTCCCCAGCCCTACATAACCACTAATCTAATTCCATCTCTATAAATGATTTATATTTACATTTTATATAAATGGAATCATACAATATGTAGTACTTTGCGTCTGGTTTCTTTCACTTAGTATAATGGTTTGTTGTGTATTGGGCTTTTTTGCCTGATTTTAACATCTGGTAACATTTGTTCAGTTTCAAAGAAAAACAGTCTTATATAAGCAATATATTACCCATATTCATATTTCATATGAGGTTTTACTATACTAAACAGTCCCATGTTAGATTTTTCAGCTTTCCTTCTAGTAATCTACGTGCCCTTAGACTTACCCTTTCAACCACTGTCATACGCATATAATAGCACTGCTAGTTACAAACACTATGATGTGCTTTCACCTTTTCTATTCATTTCCAAAGATTAACAAACAACCTTTTAACCAATTCTGCACAGGTTAACTCTAAGATTTCCATTTTCTAACCTCATTCTATTTTCCAGTGACCCATATTCTAGTTATTAACTCCCTAAGTTTACACAATATATTGAGTTTATAATAGTGCAATCATACAATATGTGTCCTTTTGTGTCTGGCTTGCTTCACTCAACATAATGTCCTCCAGGTTCACCCATGTTGTCATATGCTTCATGACTTCATTTCTTCTTACAGCTGCATAATATTCCACTGTGTGAATACACCAGAGTTTGTTTATCCATTCATCAGTTGATAGACACCTGGGTTGTTTCCATCCTTTGGCAATAGTGAATAACGCTGTGATGAACATTGGTATGAAGATATCTGTTAGTGTCACTGCTCTCAGTTTTTCTGGGTATATACCTAATAGTGGAATTGCTGGGTCATGTGGCAAATCTGTATTCAACTTCCTTAGGAACTGCCAAACAGTCCTCCACAGTGGCCGTACCATTCTACATTCCCACCAATAGTGAATAAGTGTTCCTATCTCTCCACATCCCCTACAACCCTTGTAGTTTCCTGATTTTTTAATCGTGGCCATTCTAATAGGTGTGAAATGGTATCGCATTTTAGTTTTGATTTGCATTTCCCTAATTGCTAGTGATGTTAAACAATTTTTCATGTGTTTTTTCACCATTTGTATTTCTTCTTTGGAAAATGTCTATTCAAGTCTTTTGCCCATTTTTAAATTGAGTCATTTGTCTTTTTATTGTGGAGCTGTAGCATCTCTTTCCAGGACCGTAAAATTACTAGAAGAAAATGTAGGGAAACATCTTCAAGATCTTGTGGTAGGTGGTGGTTTCTTGGATCTTACCCCCAAAGCAAAAGAAAAAATAAATAAATGGGACCTCCTCAAAATTAAACACTTTCGCACTTCAAAGGACTTTATCAAAAGGGTGAAAAGGCAGCCAACTCAATGGGAGAAAATATTTGGATATTAAACCTTTATTGGATATGTGATTTCCAAATATTTTAGGTCTTTGATCCATTTTGGGTTGATTCTTGTATAGGGAGTGAGATAGGAGTCCTCTCTCATTCTTTTGGTTATGGATATCCAGTTCTCTCGGGGGGGTTTCTTGAAGCAAGCAATGGAGTAGAGGATTAGGTGAGGTTAATTCATTCTTTTGTGGCTGTTCCCTTCGACTCCATGGGTTCCGTTTTGAACACTGCTTAGAAAGGCCAAGAACCAGGGAAATTACAGTGCCGTCTCACGAGTAGGTGGTGTTTTTACTTGATGCTATTCTGTAAGCAAACTGATCTTTGGTTGCGGTTAGGCTTTTGGTTTTTTCTTAAATAAACAATTTGTAAATAAACTCCCTGAACATGGAGCTCAGTTTCTCCTAGCTATTTGTGTTGGAAAGGTGCCTGTTTGGATTAACTACATAGCACATGGCAAGTCTTCACTGGCTAGAGTTTCCACTCTGGATTTCCAAATGCAATCTTTTCTCTGTGTGTAAAATGCAGTATCTGAATCCCCAAAAAGTTAAACTTAGAATTACCATATGACCCAACAATCCCACTTCTAGGTATATACCTCAAAGAACTGAAAGCAGGAACTCAAATAGACATTAGTACACTGGTGTTTGCTGCAGCATTGTTCACAATTGCCAAAAGGTGGAAAGAACCCAAGGTCTATCCACAAATGAATGGATAAACAAAATGTGTTATATCTATGCAATGGAATACTATTCAGTCCTAAAAAGGAATGAAGTGCTGATACGTGCTACAACATGGATGAACCATGCAAAGTGAAATAAGCCAAACAGAAAAGGACACATATTGGATAATTCTACTTATAATACATACCTAAAATAAGCAAATGCAGAGAGATAGAAAGTAGATTAGAGGTTACCAGGGGCTGTGGAGAGCAGGGAATGGGGAGTTAATGCTTAATGGGTACAGAGTTTCTGTTGAGGGTGATGAAAAAGTTTTGGTAATGGATGGTGGTGATGGGGAAACAACACCATGAACGTAATGAACGCCACTGAATTGGATGCTTGAAGGTGGTTAAAATGGGAAATGTTATATGTTGTATATATATCACCACAATTTTTTAAAAATGCAATGATTGGTTTTAAAACAAGCTGCACTTATCTATATCCAGACCAGAAGTTTGGAAAGTCATTGAACCAGAGCTAGGAGGCTGCACACTCGTCCTGGTCCTACTATTTCTGGCTCTGCCAAATCAGGTAGCAACTCCATCCCTCCACCTTCTCGTTTATGGAATCAAGCGCTAGAGCCTCTGCCAGCCTGTGGGGTGATAACAGATCCCCAAACCAGGGTCAGAAACTGGGATCTCCAGGTACCCCAGGCGCAGTCCTGCTAATGAGTGAGTGAGGCAGCCTGTGGAGTGCTTATGAGAAGAGACACTGAGGTAAGCAGACCCGGGTTCAAGTCAAAACATTGCCCCTTGCTATCTGTGTGATAGTGGACAATCCAAACCTTTTTGCATCTCTGTGACCTCATCTTAATGAGGTACTACCTGAACCTACCTCACTTGTTTATTTTGGGTATTAAATGAGGCAATGCAGCCAAAAAGCGTAGCATAGTGTCTGACTCTTAGAAAAGTTTAATAAACAGTAGCTGACACTCTTAAAGGATGACAGTGGGGTCAAACTAGGGTGCGCATATAATTTAGTGTCTAAACCAGGATATTTCTGCATGTGAAAGGAAGCACTGTATAATGATTATGCTGGGTCAACTGGCATAAACCGGGATACGGGGCCCAGGCATATGGGCCATGTGTGGTTATTAGTCTCAGCCCATAACCATTCAAGACTCAGTAAAGAAATTTATCTTTTGGTAACAATTATGGCTTACACATTTTATAACTTGCTATACCTTTTAAAGCTCTTCCTATATCTTATTTGAACCTTTTCTAAACTATGTGAGATAATGTAAGGCTGAGCTAATTATCCTTTAATAATAAGAAAAGGCACAGAAAAATTATGAGCTTCCGTATAGTCACCCAGAGCTGCAGGGCAGTGCCCCCACTGCCACCCTGAGTACCCCATGTTCTTCCCTCACATTTCCCAGCCTCCTGGCAGCAAAGCAGGGTCACATGACTAATTCTGGCTCCTGGAGTGTGGATGTGGACATGACCTGCGTCGCTTCAAGTCTAAGGCACTTAAGAATGGGTGTGAGTTTTCCCATCCTCTCCCTCTTCTCCTCACTGCAGCAACCAGGCAAGCCACATTTGAGATGTAGGTGTCCCAATGCGGAGAAGGCTTGGAACCTCAAAACACTGAACAGAGGAGAGCCACACTAGCCCAATCCAACTCTGGGTGAGCGAGAAATAAACTTGCCCTGTATTAAATCCCTGAGATCTGGGGCTGTGCTTGTTACCCGAGCATACCACAACCTTCCCTGACTCAGCTAGTTGTCAGGACTAGAATCACGTCTCCTGCTTTTTACCGTAGTGTTCATTCAGGAATATCATAAAATCCCATCAGGTTGGGGACATATTGCCAAGATTAAGTGTCCTAGTTTACTCATGGTAAGCCTTCAATGCTTACTTGATTTAAAACCAAATCGTTTTAAAGAAAATAGTTCACACCTAGTGACGCTTAAAAAAGAAATTCCAAAGTGAAGGGTTTGTTTTAACTTGATGCTTATTTGTTCCAACATTTACGTTAATCCAGGAAGTCTGGATACCTCAATTTAAAGACAACTCTAACATGTAGGTTCCTGAAAGGAAAATGGCCTCAACGTTGTTTCTAGATTTAATTGAAAGCTAACAGGATGAATGGAAAAATCCGTCTAGAATATGGCCAATTCGCTATCCCAACCTAGATCCTTCCCTTCCTCTCCTTCCTATTCAACAACCCATCCTCCGATGTCATTCTCTTTGCTGAAAAAACGTTCCAAACCTCAAATTTATATAATAAAGACTTGAGTCACACAGATGCCTAGTCCAGTGGTCAGCAAACTTCTTCTATAAAAGGCAAGATAGAAAATGTTTATGGTCTTTATTGTAACTACCTGACTCTGCTGTGGCAATGCAAAAACAGCCACAGATTGAAGATGAATGAATGACCATGGCTAGGTTCCAAAATAAACTTTATCTACGGACACTGACATTTGAATTCCATATAATTTCAACGAGTCAAAAATTCTTCTTCTTTTGATGATTTTTTCCCCCCATTCCTAAAAATATAAAAACCATTCTTAGCTTGCCTACACAGGCAGCAGGCTGGCCTGCGGCCCATAATTTGCTGACCCCTGGTCTAGACTAAGAAGCAGCAGGGAAATGATCTATTAGTCAATCACTTTAGTGGGAGGAGAATACAAATACTGTCATTCTAATCCTCCCACTTATTATCTTTTGCCACTTCCTGGTGGCTGGTGATCCAGGGTTATAATCCTAGGAAGGTCCAAGGATCCTCAGTCAGGGAGGACTTTTGTTCCAGGAGCACCTGAGCATGTAAGGCAGGTGGAGCGTGGCCAGGGCGTGGTCTGGCAGGAAGAGCAGCAGCCTCGGCAGGCAGCTCTCAGCAGCACCTTCAAGACCCAAAGCAGGGCGAGCCACCCCTGCGTTACCCAGCTTCATAAAAACCGGCGCTGGAAAAGAGCTAGGTGTGGGCAGGATGTGCTGGGCCATCCTTAATCAGTGCACTTGGTTTCCCATCCCTGACTGTGGCCCCAGCGTCAGCCTTGAGACCCTCCCTGAATTTTGGCTTTCAGGACATCTTGATAAGCATTCAGCACCAATGTACAACCCACGGTCTTGGCTTTTACTCCCTACCCTTGAACTTGGCTTCTCAGCTTAGAGTCACACTTTGAAGATCACCAGGTTTGACCTTCTGCAACCTCTGGTTGATCCCAGGGCCTTGTCAAGTCAAGCCTGCCAGGCAGGGGTTGGGGAGGGCGGGTGTGTCAAAGAAGAATAAATAATCAGGTAGACAGGCAGAGACAGAGTGTGGACAAACCCAAAGAAGCAGAAAGGCCAGGAGGCAGCATCCAAGCCAGGGCTGCTGGGGTGACAATGTCTGCTCTTCCCTGAATGTCATGCCAGCCAAGACCCCTCTGTTCCAGGGCAGGGGGGTTTCCCCTGGCAGCTCTACTCCAGGATCCTTAAGGGACCCAGGCCCTGTGTGGGGTCTGAGTCTGGCTGGGGACAGAGGATGTGTGTCCTTCAAACCCTGCAGTCCAGGCAGCCTGGGCCCTCATGGCCTGGCCCGCAGCTGGCTCATTCCTGCCTCCACGCCAAAGCACGCTGCCACCCCTTTCCCTCTGCCTGGCCAAAGGGTACACAGCGTCGAAGCCCATCCAAGGTCCTCCCTCTTCCACGAATTCTTCCCTAATTATTTCAATCCCAGTCATGAAAGTCTTTCAAACAGAGAACTACTCTTAGTGCACAGCCTGACTCCAAACTGACCACCTCTACTTTCCATTTTCTTGTGAGTGAATCATGGATCTTTGGCTAAACTGCGCATTTCGTGAGGAGAGGGAACAGCCTTTTAGCTCTTTATCCCTATCTGTCCCAAGAACATGTAACAGAAACTGAATAATACTTATTGAACTCAACCAAAAGGTAGACCATTAAAAAGATTAAAATAATTAGAGTATACATGATGTTATGGGAAAGAAAATGATTTAGAGGAACTACTATCAAAGCTAGTCTGTATATGAAAATTCCCAGTAATGTTCCAGTTGTTTTGTGTGTCTATATCACACACCGAGATTATAAATAGAGGCAATTCGATGTTTTCAA
Organism: Tolypeutes matacus; assembly: GCA_026826555.1. NCBI lineage: Eukaryota > Metazoa > Chordata > Mammalia > Cingulata > Chlamyphoridae > Tolypeutes > Tolypeutes matacus. The sequence continues at coordinate 8,573,476 of JAKSZT010053819.1, forward strand.
TTATCTTAATGCCTAAATTGGATTGACCACATTGTCAGCCTGATCAGCTGCATAAATTGATCATTAAGAAGACTCGGAGGAAGATGGGGAAGATACCAATTGATGGAGAAACAATCAATGTGGCATTTGCATTTAAATACAGCTTCGGTATTTCATTTATTAAATGCAATCTACATTAAATGTAGATGTCAGACTGTGATTACCTGAGTCAAAATGGGTCCAGGAAATGAGGTCAGCATCACTCCTGTCACGGAAAGGACCGAGGGGCCTCCATAATCATGGGAACGCTGGTCTTCTAGGAGATGGTGCTTCTAGCAGCTGATGGAGAGGAACAGAAGGAAGACAGGATTAGAGCAGAGGAGGAGAAAGAATGCTCTCAGCCACAATGGGCATAGAGTCTCTGGGCTGCCTCTAAAAATGACGTACTTCAGTGAAAAAGCCAGCCGCAGCAGTACCTCTTTATTTCTTGGATAGTTATTGAAGCACTGGGTCTTTCATGATGGAGTGTTCTTGCAACTGCCTTGTGGAGCGTAAAGGACCCCAAAATTGAAAATATGGGCCGCAGACCTCATGACATTGTCTTATTTTACTACAGTTGCCATTGAAACACTTGTGAGCTTTTTTTTGTTACCACAGCTACACCAAAACCCTTGTCTATATAAAAGAAAAACATTAGAGCACTGGACAAGTTCTCAGGGCCAGAGTTCCACCACAGAGACCAGCCTGGATCCACTGGGTAGACCAGGTGGATCGGATGCAAAGTCCATTATGATTCTTTAAACCTGTTAGCATCTATTCTTCTGTTGTAAAATAAAAGTACTGTGACTCTACTTTTAGGGAAAAAAAGATCCTAAATGAGCTACAAGTTATTGGGCTATAGTTGACCGATAATTTTGCAAAATAGGAAAGCTGGCACATAAGATAGATTGTATAATTTCTGGTAGAACTTTATTTTATTAGCCTAGACCTCAAGGAAGACAAATCGATAGACTCTCTAATGAAAAGAATGGTATTGTCCTATGAGTTTTAGTGTGACAATGTTAGCAAATGCATACATTAGACCAGAGGTTCTCAAACTATGGTCCCTGGACCAGTAGCATCAGTTTTACCAAGAGCTTGTTGCAAATGAATATTCTTGGTCTCCACCCAAGACCTGTAGAATCAGAATATCTAGAGGCTGGGACCCAGCAATTTGGAATCTGTTTTACCAACCCTCCAAGTGATTCTGATGTACCTGAGATCATGAAATGATCCATTCAAAGACATTTCTTCTATTGTTGTATAAAGTTACCCTACTCTGTGTTAAACTCCTATTGGGGACAAAACATGGAGCTGGAGATTGGGAATGTAGAACGGGTACAAGAGAGAGAAGATGATCAAGTGCCTGCCACTGAGAAACATGCTATCCACTCTGGGAGTTAAGACATGCATACAAGCAACTCACAGACAGACTGATGTTTCCTCTAGCAAACAGAGGTTTTCTAGCAAACAAAGGAGAAATTTGTTTCTGGTTGTAGGGGGCCCAGGAGGAGAGGAGCAAGTAAGGGAAGGCAACATGAAGACAATGACATTAATAATGACCTGGAGGTTTGGACTGGATTTCCACCTGTGGGAGTGGGAACAGGCCACAGTGGAAGCCAAGGGTGAGTGTTGAGGATGTGTAAGGCCTACTCAGAGGAAGGGAGTAACCAAGTTTGGCTGCTACAAGTGAGACCTGAAAGCAAGCTGGGTGAGACAAGGCTACTTCCCAGTACAGACAGCAGGTAAATGCTTGGGGCCTGTGGTTTCTCTTCTGTAAAAACCACCCAGGCTGTACCCACTGCTTATGTTTAAAAATTGACACCTGATAAACTAGGAAACTAAAAGATTTCTAAATCCAGTTCCTTTTCTGCACTTTATGGCACTGTATTTTCTAGAGCGGGGGTGTACCTCAGCTGGGTCAAGGATTAACAGCTGAGAGTTCTTTGCCAGGAGGAAGAACACAAAAGAAAATTTTATAGTAGGCACCACAATCTAGATATCACAGCAGCCTCGGGCCATTCTGCAAAGGGGCAAAAAGCTACCACACCTAAAAGCCCCTTAGGGCATCTCAGGTTTTAGCTGAATAAAGTAAGTTGGTAGTGGTATGCCTTAGTCACAAGAAGAAGTGAAAGTAATACCCAGCATCTCCAGTTAGAGAAAAAAATACTTTCCATGATCAAGAAGGTAGGCTTTTGAGTTGGAATCATTTTTAATATTTAAATACAAAAAAGTGAGCACTGGCTGTTTTTTTTTTAAGCACACAAAGGTCTAACGGCCAAAATGCAGAGGAAATGAGCTTCTGCTCTGTCCTCCACAGTCTCAAGGCTTCTGCCCCTCCTCCCCAACATACCTAAGGATGCAGAGTGGCTGCTCCACCCTACTGCTACAATGCATTTTGTCTGTCTCATAAATGGTGTCCATGTCCCTCCCCAACATCTCTAGTCCAAAAAAAAAAAAAAAAACCAAAAGTCTTTAATGGTCAGGGGTACCTCCCTCCACCCGGCATCTCTTCCTACTCACAGTGGGACAGTGAGGGGTCTTCTGCTTAAGAGCAATTTAGTGAAAGGGGTGGTGGCACTCTGGAATCAGAGTGAGGACAGAAATAAGTGAGGACAGTGTGGAGGGCACAGCTGCAAGCTGGGAATCTCTGAGAAAAAATAGGAAGTGTTCCCCCCACTGGGTTAAATAGATCAATGTGCCAAAGTTTAAAAAAAAAAAAATCAGCAGGTCAAACACTATTGAATTTCAACTTCTCCCACCAAAGCAGCTCAAGTACAGCAGCCACAATCTAGATCTTTCCAGGCAGTGAAGGTGGAGCCCCTGCACTTCTCCGACAGCCCCGTGTTGGGCCCTTGAAGTATCCGCCACTGCGGCAATCTCTGCTGTTGCTCCATTGGCAACTTCTCAGTCGCAAAAACAACAGGAAGAGCGCAGGCCATACAGGAAGTGACCCCGGTGCACAAGGCTGCCCTGGAAAACGACATTTTTTGAGCCACAACGAGGGAGAGCTCAAAAGTGGCTCCAGCCGCGGGCCGAGCCCTCTCGGGGAACCTCTCCATTAGACCCCTATCTCCAGAGGGGCCTCTTCTAGCTCCTCCACGTCGTCCTCGTCCAGGTCCTCCGCAGTCTTCTCGGCGGCGCCTTCGGGAGTGATCCGACCGCGGGCAGCGGCGCCCTGGGCCGGCGGCATGGCTGTGGGGACACCGGAAGCGGAAGGGAAGACCAGGAGGTAGGCTTTGACTTGTGGGAGACTCACATAAATAGGATACTTTATTTCCTGCCACTGCTAAATGAACAATGAGATAAGCCTCTGGATGAAATGATGCTCGATGCAGAACCATCAATATCTGGTAGCTTGTCCCAGCGCTGCCGTGGGGACATCTGAGTCATGATGCTAAATCCTCCTAAACCTCAGTGTTTCGTCTATCAAGAAATAGAAGCACTGACCTGCTCCACCTTCTTTGAAATTTAAGAAAGAAAATAGATATGAAATTGCCTATGAAAGTTGCAAAGCGTAATACTACACAGAGGTATAGAATTAGCCTCTTCATTGAGACACTTTGGATAATAATTGTTATTGTACTGTTCTTTGAAAATGGAAGAGAAAGATGTTTTGTATGACCTTGAGACACTCCTTTGAAATATTTGCAGACACAGCAGTACCGAGGAAGAAAGTTGGCATCAACCAAACCACGCTCCCAAGAATCTGTTCAAGATACATTTTGACTTGTAATTTTTTTCTAATTTCTTTGATCACGATGGAGTATCCAGTTATCTTTCAGCAGCTCCTGGTAAGCACAACTCAGTCTTCAGCAACACAGACATCTACGATGGCAATAATTTATCATCTCTGCAGTAGTTTAGTCCCAGACGGACCATTTACTAATTTATTTCCATATGTAACTGGCAGGGAGATTAATCAGGCTTCCAACGCAGAAGACCTGAATTGCACTTTATTCCCTTAACAGGCTAACTCTGGGCAAGAGGAAGGACACGTTTACACAAAAAAACAAGAGTTCCTCTTAAAACGTTTGTCAGACTCAGACGAATGCCTTTACATGCGCATGCACACACACACACACACACACACATCTTTCCTGAAACAACTTTCTCCTTATGTCAACTTGGAGGCTGGTTCTCTCTTTGGATATTCATGGGCTTCACATAGGAGCAGTGTCTGATACAACTGTAGGCAGAACCAAGCCCAGAAATGTTATGCCAAATCAGGTCCAATTGCGGCCACATTCCCCTCCCTGGATGCAAGGTTGGAGTTTCGTATTTCTGAAACTGAAGAGATCTTTTTGCCGTGGTGCTGTGCCCAGCTGGCCAGGCTGTGCAGTGCCCAGGCACTGGAAAGTATGTGCTTTCTTTTTTCCACTCTTTTTAAGGGTCTGGACTTGACTGAAGCCAGCAGCTGCTGCGTCCTCAGCGAAGCACTGGCGGATGAATTGTTTGCATCACTCCCAGTCCCCAGAGACCAGCTCTCAGTCCACTTATGTTTTTCATTCTATCCCACTGATATCAGCCGTTAGCCAAGCATCTTTAACGGGTTTGTTGTTGGATGATGGTGTTTACAACTAGAAAATGAGCCAATCCAAACACGGAGCCAAACTCAAGAGCTGAGTGGTGATGTCATAAATGGAACCTGGGGTATCACCAGGAAGGCTCAGCAGACAGTTGCACTGAGATATTGTCAGCTGTGTTCACACACATGGGTCAACCCACCGACCACGTGGCTTTAGAAATGTCACTTAACAGTTCAGGCTCACTATTCTCTCTTTGGTAATATGAGGAATGTTGTTCCTTTAGGTTCCTTCCTCTAAAAAGCTCATGATGCTATGAATATAAAAATCCAGCCATTCATCTGGGTACCATGTTTAGACGGTGCCCAACATCAGGAAGTTTGGAAGCATCTAAAAGAGGCTGAAGTGGTCCAGATGCTTGGTGCTGTGATAGGCATAGCCATAGGAGTCTCTGTAACCAATGACTCCCTTTTGAAGTAGAGAAAACAAGCATTTGAAGATTGGTCAACAATGTACACCTTTACAAGCTTTTAAGAATTCAATTAAATATAAGAGTTAGGTCTGTTCTAGGTCTGGTGAAAGCTATCATAGTTAAGAAGCTCAAGTCATAGTTAAGGAGGTACACAATTGATCTTAATATAATGGTTTACATGCTATAATCAAAGACAAAGAAACCGTTCTGGAACATGGAGAGAGGAGAAATCATCCCAATGAGGGTGAGGGGGAGATTTTTAAGGTTGTATGGGAGGAGCTGGAAGTTAAACTGCCTTTGCTACGTGAAGATGGGCGTAAAGGCATCTAGGCAGAGAGAACAGCAAGACCTAAGGCCTGGAAGCTTCCTGGCGTGGTTAGAACACCACAATATTTTGTACCCTAGGGCAGTGGCACAGGATGCTCAAAGAAGAGATGACACAGTGAGAAGGGGGCTGGTAGGGGACTGATGGTGGGAAGCCTTAGATGGCAGGCTAAGGACTGGCTTTTATCCTGTGGTTACCGGGAACCTTCCAAAGTTACTGGGCAGCGGTTACTCCATCTGAGCTGTGCCTCAGGAAGTTTATTCTGGCAATTCTATTGCCATTTAAGATTGGTAATAAGACCAGCCTGTACCTTCATTTTTCTTTTATTCATTCCATGCTTCCACTATTTGGGAATCCCTCAAATTTATTTTTTTCTAAATCAATTTCCTGGCCCTTCAAATGGAAGCAATTGCATTTCTTACAAGTTCTGCCAGGATTTTACATTCAAATGACTGGTTCAGCCTAGGGCTTGGAATTGGCTTTTAATTTAGGTTTATGTGTTTTTCTATTCTTATAAAAGAGTTAAATTTAATATGGCCTAGACTGTTTTATTTATTTATTTTCTTTGCACTGGAAAATATTTCTGGAACTGTGGACCCTGGTTAAAAAAATATACAAAAGTCTTGACTGTTGGAAGGGCCTGCTGTAGCACTTCCAAGGAGACAAAATTGAAAGTCACCCAAAGTGGTTCATTGAAACGTTCTTGAGTTCTCGTTTCAGAGCTCAAGGTTAGAGAGATATTAACCTTGCATTTCCAGGCCCCTCGAATGCAATAAGAGAACTTCATATAAACGTTCATACTGTCCACAATTTAATAAAAAAAGGGCAACTAAAGAGACAGTGACAATTAAGTGCAATACACGATCCTGGACTGGATCTAATAATGGGTAAGAAAAGGCTCAAAAGGACATTATTGGCACATATGCAAAATTTGGAATATAGACTGGAAGCTTTATATCAATGTTGAATTTCTTGAACTTGATAATGGCACCTGAGGTGGATGTATAAGTGAATATTCTTGTTCTTAGGAAATGTATTTGGAAATATTAAGTGTTCAAGGAGCATAAACCTACTTGCAAATGTTTAAAAAACAGAGATAGAAGATAGAGAGATGGATGAATAGATGGATGAATAGATGGATAGAATGGGTCAGCATATGTGGCAACATGATAAAAAAGTTGGTGGATCGGGGTAGGGGGATATGTTGGCACTCTCTGTATGGGTTTTGCGTTCTTTTTGCAACTGACTTGTAAGTTCGAAATTATTTCAGAATAAGAACTTTAAGAATGAAATTAAATAAAACAAAACTCATACCAGTGGTAGGTGGTCCCTCTGCCCAGGGCAAGGGAAAAGGCCATACACAGGTAGCTCCATGCAGCTGTCACGGGGAGAAGCTGCCCACCTTGATACAGGAGGCCTGTCCCAGGCAAGCTAGGGCACAGGGGAGGGGAGTCTCTGCAAAGATGGGCTGGGGTCTCAAAACACCACAGCGGGGAGAGGAATTGCCTTTGGTATGAGCCCACAGATGTGCAGAAATGCTTTGGCATCAGTTTCCTTTTGGATCACCTTATTTGGAAAGGTGAACCATCTCTGTCAACTGGAGTATTGAACACGCCAGGGTTCAAGTCATTGATTTATAATGGGAAACCTGTCCTGGCCTTCCACATGCCCAGATAGTCAGAAACTCCAGAGCCCTCTGTAGTTGTTTTCTTAATGTCTACTCAAATAATTACTGTGCAAAATAACGAGCAGAAGGTGCCATAGATAGTTCCCTGTGCATGTAAAAAAATAGTCTCATACATGCTAAAAGAGTTGCATGTGTCAAGCCACTTTTTGTAAAAGCCCATTTATGGTCAGAAAACGAATCCTCCTTAAATGAATAGATTAGCTTAAATTACCATGCCATTTTACATTCTCTCCACTGAAATGTGAATAATAAAGCTATAAGGGAAATGTATGCTTAAACTTAATAATGGGCATAAATAAAAATATTTTGACATTAAAAACTCAGTATAAATTGAACTACAACATACTTGAAAGCTTCCACAATCATAACGTGCACATTGAAATCCATTAACCTAATACCTAGGCTGCTATTCAAAGCAGAGGTCTAGCATGGAAATAAGTACCCATTTGAACACTTCTCCTCCTAAATTACTGTACAATTTGGTTGCAAAGTCACACACTTACTGAGTCTATCATCGTTACTTGGTTGCCATCTAAGCAACACTGAAGTCATATCAGGCTACAATGTGGCGGCATAATATAAACACAGATACCAGCGAACCGTGCTGAAAAGTACCAGCAAATGTCAAAGACAAACCAGGATCATCCCGGCGAGAATGGAGATATTTACATAAGCATTCGGAAAAGACAATGGAGCCCCAATTTTGCTTTAACTGTACACCCAAATCAACCTCTGCTCCTCACCTGATTTTTTAAATATATATAAAAGAAATTTCTACAACAATGCATTCAAAGACCTTAGTTGTCATAAACTCAGCAGCAGTTAAAGATTTTGTTGCAAATTAGATTTCCTTTAAGACTCAGCTGTTTTCAACCAAAGGTTTCATTCCTTCTTTACCCATTGCTATCCCCCCTCCAAAAAAAGAAAAAAAGAAAAAAAACCTTCACTGACAATATCCTTCTTAACTATGTCATCTGCCAAGGCCATTTTCTTACCTTTGCAACTCACTTCCATTTGTTTCATTTGATGATATTTACCCAAGCGAGGACAATTGTTTGACTGGAATCTTGCAACTTTCAACTTTGCCCAGATTTTTGCTGTCGTGAGGAAGGGGAATGCCGCAACCCCCAGACATTGCTCAGCTGAGCTAATATACATCTGAATCAAGAGCTATATTTTAAATTCTTTTACACTTACTTAATATAGTGCGTGCTGCCTGTCCACTGATGCGATATCAGAAACCTGCAAGCTACTATTTCTGCAACTGTGTCACTGTAGATAGTCTGAAACATGTACGTAGCTGTTGCCATGGAAACAAACACAGCTAGGGTAGAGTGCCACGCTGTGTTAATTCCTTCACCCATGAACCCCAGGGGAATGCTAACATTCATCTTCTTTCTCCTTTAGTCTCACACTGCTTTAATATATATATACATTTTTTAACATTATCAAATGATGGACTAAATACATAGAGTACACCTCAAAAATCCAGATGGCTGAAATGAGCCATGGCTGCCAGCGTAGGTGCTGGGTGTCTGCTTAAGGTGTGCATCTGGGCAAGGGGTCCTTATGCTAACTTCTCCTGGAAGAAATGGAAAACTTTGCTTCTTTCTTTTAAAATGGTATGGGTAGGACAGAAAAGGTGAGCATCTTGTCTCACCTAAGAAGAACAGTTATCATGGAATTGCACCCGACTACAGATGCTACAAGAAATGTGCCTTATCAGCTCGGTGATAGGCAGAAGGAGGCCTTGCAAACTTTCTGAAGTGGATCCAAGCTCAGAGTTGTTCTCCTCCCTTCTCACTAGTGCCACATTAGCAGGCTGTACACCTTGTAGTTTTAATTAGGCAAAAGCATAAACTCTCAATAAGGGCTCACCTGTCATACTTTGTCTTTGTTCCTGAGCCCATGGAAGAAGATATTAGAATGAGTGAGTGGGTAATGAGATGTAAAGCTGCTATTATTCAGAAAGAAATGAGATTTTCCTCGAATCTGAAGATTCTCTAATTTGCTTCGAGTTCAAATCTCTACCTGATCAATGTTTGGACATGTGGAGAAAAGTCAAATTCTTTCATTACACCTGAAAAGCCAATGTAGAGATTGGCACGTTGCGCCACGCTTCTATTATTCAAACCGATAAGCCACTTTAAATATCGGGGTTACTCATCACTGTGGACAAAGGTAAGCCATTCAAAATCTTAATTACATCCTATCCCTTGGGCTAGTTAATAATATTCAATCTAGATGAAAATGGCCACATTTTAGATTTGCATGCTGATGTGCTTCACTTGAATACAATTTTCTCACTGAACAATCAGTTGTAGGCTTTAAAAGTGCAGATCTGTGACCCTGAATTGGCATGTTTTGAAGAAACCACTACTTTAATTGCAGGATTATAGCAAAAATTATCCCACAAAAGATGAGCCAAATTTTCCTATTACTTTCCTAAATTGGATCATGGATCATTCTTGGCTGTTTACTATGATGATAATAATCAACACATCTCAAAGATAAATCAAAACAAAAAATAGATATGTGCACCTTACTGGATAAGGAGATGTGTCACTTTTTCAAAATGACCTCAAGATGATGTTAGGGGCTAGTACAAAGCCTAGTCTTGGCTCACTAGCAGGGCAGGTAGAGATGACCCTTTAAACTAGTCTTGACCAGAGGTTACAAATTTAAGTGTTAGAGCCAATGCAGTCAAAACATTAGTCCCTTACCCGGCCTTTGCACTTCTATGATAAGAGTGTTACTAAGCATTTTCACATAGGTTATCTCATTGGACTGTTGCCAGAGTTCCATGAATTGGTCTGGCTGGTATCACCAACCTCATCTCACAGAAGAGAGCACTGAGGCTCAGAGAGTCAGTGACTTGCCCAAGGTCACACATTAAGTCATGGGATCCTGAGTCTCCTGTCCCCTGACCCAACACTCTTTCCATGGGCCCTGTTACCTCTAAGTGTGCTCACATACACAGTTGATGATCAAGAGCTTACAATAACTAGTGTAAAAATGCCTATAAAAGGACAGTACCAAGGATCAGATTCACTGATCTGGGGATTACCTTCGGCTGGTGGTTGAGGATAGAGGGATGCTCTGCCCCACCCTAGCCCACCCCTTCTCTTCTCCCAAAGGAGGGAGGTGAGAGCCCAGCCTTTGGCCCAGTTTAGAACCTGGCCCCAAAACGGATCCTCTCCCAAGGCCAGCTACCCCCTTCCTTCCCAGGTGCCCCAGCCCTAAGCCCCCAGCATCACTCTTCAGGCTTTGGAGGGAAAAAGATGGCTGGGGGCTACTTGGACCCCAGAGGTGAAAGGGGGATTGGAAGCAGCAAGAAGCAACAATACAGAACTTAGCTTCCCTAAAGAAGATTCCTGATCCCAATGGCTTCTTACCCACACAGCCACCAGATCATGGAAAGTTGATTCAATGGTGATTTAGTTATTAATGACATCCTTCCCATATTACCCTGCCTATAAAGAGTTAAATAGATTTGTTCATGCTACATTGTGGTTAAAGAGGACTTCTCAAACGTGAGTTTTTTCAGACCACTGAATTTCTCCTAGGTTGGCGTGGAGATGTTCTTGAAGCATCAAAAAGCACCCTCATAAGGCACTGTTTCCAGAGAGACTTCCTATTAGGGCAGGAGGTAGTGGGTGCCTTCAAAAGGACACTCCAACTCAAGAGTCAAGGATGTGATTTGACAAAAGCTTTCTAAAATAGGTTGTATAAGGAAAAACGAGTTGGACAAAGGACACCGCACATGATTTCGCTTGCTATAAATATTTCTCATGACTTGGCTTCCATCCTGAAATGAACCTAGATTCTCACGCACATTGTAACACAGAAGCGCTCTCAGAACACAGAAGTAAGAGGCAGGAGGAGGGGAAGAGTTTACCCCTATAGGAAAAGGCCCACACTATTGTGCTTTTCTAATCCCTGTATTTACATTTTAATTTTCTCTGGACTCTGCAGTCGGGGCATCAGCTGGCACTGCTCACAGCTCAGAGTGGCCTGGCCTCCGCAGTCCCCTCCCTGTATTGAGTCACATCTCATATGCCAGGGGCTGAGAAGCCAAATAACAGAGTTGATTAGAATTTTGTCTGAAATAAGATGAATTCAGGCCTGAGACAGTGTCCCTGGGCACAAAGTGTGGACTTTTAGCTGCCCTTGAGTCTAGGTCAATTAGCCTAAAGCCAGTTCACCTCATGAGCAATTTGCCTATAACTTACAACCTTTTTGAGTGTTTTTACTGGGAATGTCTTTCTTTTTTGTGCCATCTCTTTGGCATTTTAAGATTTTTAAATTCAATTCTTCTAAGGGCACACCCAGCTTGCTTTTAAATTTCAATTTATGTGTAATTTTAATTTTTAGATTTCAATATTGAAATAAAATTTAAAAATTTTTTTGAAATACTGGCTGAATACAAAAACACTCAAAGTGGAATTAAATTTTTAGTGAACTGGTTATTAGGCAAATCAATACAAGAACTGGTTTTATGGAAAGTTTGCCTTTTTGATTTTTAGAACAATTTTTTTAGAATGTAAAAACGCAAAGAATTGAAATTCAGTAAGCCTGGAATGTGCAAACCAGCTTTCACGGGTAACCCATGTCCCTCTTCTCCCTGGTCCTATCCTTGCACAGTACTCTGCAATAGGAGAGCTGAGGTTCCAGCCCCCATGGGGGGAAGTAATTTTGTGGTGTTTAGTTTTGCTTTTTTCCACCATGAATTTAATTTGCAGGCACCATTGAGCAAAGCTCAGCTTGCTGATTCTCACCCAGAGCAGTGCTCACCTTCCCACTCATTCCAGGAGGCTCTGCAGTATGCCTTGAAGAAGTCCATCGGCACAGAAGGCACGAGACACCCAAGAGCTTTCGCGTTGAGACCAAGCACAGACTGCAGAAGTTTGGGAACCACTCACCTAAAAATCCAGTCCTTGATGCAGGGGGTAAAAAGTTCCAAGGCCAGCATGATTGGAAATGATGACACCAGTGCCAGGCAAAAGAAGAGCCCACCCACCAGCGGCTATGACAGACATTTCCCCTCTGGGCAGAATGCCAGAGCCACTTGCCCTCTCTGCAGAAAGCAAGGATGAACCCACCAACCAGCATGGTACCCTCGCACACAGCTGCACAACGCCTGCCAGCTAGTGAAGGTCGTCTTTTTCCCTGAAACAGCCATTCTGCTGTTTGTGGTACAGGCATGGGGAGTTATGGGGCTACTTTTGGACTTCACCATTACGGTGCAATCAGGATTCAGGACGAAGAAACTCCTGGAAACAGAACCTTTGCCTTTTTATTCTCAAATGATCATCATTATAATGTGTGTTTTAAATGTCTCCTGTGGGGTCAGAAGAGCTAACTGTCCTGAGCGTTTCTAAACACCTTCTATCTTTGTACGGAAGCTAACGAATGGGCTCAAATCAGTATGCTTTCGCTGGTGCCCTGTCTGCCCAGGGCTGGGCCCAATTAGCCAGCCATTGGGGAAGCTGTAAGATCCTTGTTTTCCCTTTTTTAATCTAAGGATGCTATGACTTACATAAATGCATTTTACTCTAATCCCCCTACTTAAGAAAAACAGAAAAATTTAATACAATCAGTCATGATAGCATCACACCCCAATTGTCAGGGATTGAACGTCTAGTAACTGTGATCAAAATGCAAACCGCTGGGGGACGGATGTGGCTCAA
>JAKSZT010053819.1:8586293-8623320 GCA_026826555.1 Tolypeutes matacus
CTTGTTTCAGATGTAGCAGTCCAAGAAGGCAGGCGACATGGCAGGGGCGGGGCTGGGTGGGCAGCCAGGCACCATGCAGCAGGGAGCCAGGGTTTTCCTATCTCGTTGCTCTATTAGCCCCAAGTGTGGTTCCCACATTTGTGTGATCTTAAGTGGCGCACTACCACCATCTCCGTGTCCTCAGCAGCAGCCAGGAGGAAAGAGAATGTGGAGGGCTTCGCTTAAAGGCAAAACCCAGATGTTTTCCCCATCCCTTCCACTCTCATGCCATCAGCCAGAACTTAGGCATTTTGCCACCCCTGAGAGCAGGTGTCCAGCTGAAAACTCAGGGAGTTCTACTACTAAAAGGAAGAAGCGGGGAATGGACACTGGTGGACTACAAGTGTTTTAAACACTAACCATCTTTATGATAAACAGTAAATCCAGGATGCTGGCTACCTGGGAGTACAAGGGACAGGTGAGTCTGGAATTGGGGAAGGAGAACACACTGGCCTTCAATTGTATCTTTAATGTTTTATTTCTTAAAAAAAAAAAAAAAAAAAAAAAAAAAAACTATTTGAAGCAACAATGGTAAAATGTTGAGATCTGCCAAAGCTGGGTTGTGGGGAGACCAGGTGTTTTAGTTTTTTCTGTGCTATGTTAGAAATATATCATAATAAAATCTACAAAACTTAACAGTATCTCAGCTACTCCATTGCAACTCAACAGCACTTCATCAATTCTAAAAATGCACATTTTTTTTTCACATTTGAACTCTGAATTAAGAGTACATCTAATTATATCAGGCAGCATTTTTTCCCTAATAGTGGTACATAAAATAATGTTATATTTCACAATTGATGATGACTTAGATTTGAAGATGCACAGTGTAGAAATGACCTTTCCCATGGAGTGTGGTACATTTTAATCTGTTTGGCAGTACGAGGGCTGGGGACTCTACAAGGGGCAGTGTCCGAAGCCTGTGAAGCTTAGAACCTTGTCCCGGGGCTCCCCGTGTCGGGAGGTATTCTGGTTTCCAGACCAACATTCTTTCCATTCTGAGGTGGTACCTCTGATAGAAGTCATGCAAAACACATTCAGACAAATTTTCTTGGCAACTGAGGAAAATCTAGCAGATAAAAAACCCTCTTTTATGAGTTCTAAAGTGCTCGAGACTCTCTGACCTGCTAAGACATGAAAGCACAAGTGGCACTTACAGACTAAACTCAAGCCCAACTGGGAACGTGGCAAGACCAACTGCTGGAGGAGGACAAAGGCTTCTCCCTCCACCCAAAGCTGAGTCCCTGCTCCTGGCCAGCGGAGGGGGCCAGAAAGACCACCACCGACAGGGCCCATTTTCCTTTCATGTCTGATACATGCTATTATGGGACTATCTTGTGGAAAATTAGCCAGAAATACATTGGCAACATTGCTCCACGGGTATCAAGATGCAAACGAACCAAAATGAAAAAAAAAAAAAAAATCCATACAGCTGACTTATCTGAACATGGAAAAACAAATCACCGTTTATTTAAAAAAAAAAAAAAAAAAAAACAATTTATGAAAGCTTTCTTCATTTCTCACATTCCATTAGTATACAGTTGGCATTTTCAAAACTCAAACCTGATGTGGATTTGGAATTCAATGAAGCTTATTGGAAGACATGTGAGTGAAAAAATAAAAGTTCTAGCCATATGCTAGTGATGCATGAATTTGAATATTTGAAAGGTAATCTAGAAATGAGAATGTTTCCAATTCTCCTTGCCAACAACAGTAATTCATAGCAACCACACGTTTTATAGACAGAGCCCCTTCATCATCTAAGGACAACAGTAGGACAGGAGTCAGGGCCTGGGGTTCTACCACAGCCTGGTGAGATGCAAGTGTGTGACGTCCACAAGGTCCCTGGACCACCTGGAAGCTCTGTCTGGTTCCTGTGAGGGGACACTAATGACTCTGTCCTCTGACACACGAGGCAGTTTCTAAGTTATTCAAGCCAGAATGCTCACAAGGGCTGCTTCCAAAAGACAAGTCAGACACCATGAAACAAGGTCTAACACTGAGCCCATCAGATTTTCTCCTCACTCCTTCCTGTTTACCTACATAGCCAGAAAGGAAACGACCAAGGTCAGACAAATTTCAGGGACTCTCCCTTCTGGCTCTGACACTTGATTGTACCCCTGATGGCATGGCAGGAGCCCCTGCCCTCTAGCTGGGGGTGGTAGGGGTGGGGGTGGTACACTCAGCCTTACTCATGCTGTCCAGGGGCCAGCCTCTAATGGGGTCACTCTGCTAGGAAATCCATAGGTCAGGTGGTCATGTACTATGCTATTCCACTCACATGCCATGGGGGGACAGCAGCCCACCAGAGACTGGAATCCTTGGTATTATACCAGCTCACTTTCCAAACCGTGTGTTGGGAATCCAACCCATGTGTTTGCAGGGCGGCCACAACACCATGGGGTGAGCTCAAATGCTTAGCTTTTTTATTCTGAGGCATTAAGAAATGGGAAGTGGATAGTAAGACTTGTGACAGAAGTGAGCAGTCTTTTTTACCTCCTTGTCAATGAGCTGGAGAATAAAATGACAGCAATCCTTTTGGATCTGTCCTGCAATAATTCAAAATGGACTGATCCTTTGATGTCCCCAATTTATTTAGACTTGCACTCTCCAAGGGACATTAGAGAGGGAGGACGGCACTGAGTCCCAGCTCCAGCAGTGTGTGAAGAGAGCACTGGCGTATCCACGAGCCCTGGGGCCAGCCTCCAATGGCGCCACCCCACTCCCCCAAATCCAGGCTAGAAACCTAGGTCTGGGGGACATCTCTGAAGAGCAGCTTCACATTTGCTGGGCAAGACCCTCTTCTTCATATAAAATTTATTAAGGTGACACATTACAACATTGCCACTATCACCAGACCAAAGTACAGCCCACAGGACTGTTTTCTACTTCCTTGGTCCCGAGGATGGCATCTGGAGAGCAGGCACCCAGAGCTCTCGGCTCACCTCCCCACCCACCCCCAGGAACCTCCAAGCTGGACGTGAGCTTGTCATGAAACACTTTCATCCTTAATAGGACTTCATGCACCCTAGAGATCTAGGATGATCTCCATCCCAGGCACTTGAACAGGCCACGAGGTGGCTCAGCAAAGGGTTGGAAGAGATGCATGACCTATAAATTAGGTCCCTATGTGATGTCTACTGGCTGGGATGTGATGATCCAATGTCACTCTGCAGCCTAAGCTCTGTTAGAGATGTAGTGCAGCCAAGGGTGTTTTTGCTGTTGTTATTTTGTTGTTTGCTTGCCTGTTTTATCCCGTAGGCTGCCTAAAGTTACAAAGCTAACGAAACACTGTCCTTTAGCCCACCTGCTCCACACAGCATGGACAGCTGCTGCTAACGTGAGTCGGTCAGGCTGGCCCAGGAAGCCACCCCGCAGCACAGTGGTAAGGTTCTGAGAATCTCTGAGCACAGTCAGGGTCGGGCTAATCTGGAATTCCAAGGTGGTAAGGCAAGACGGAGGGCCATCGGAGCCATCGAGCTGCCCCACCAATGGAAAATGGCAGTGACAAATGAAGACTGCTTTCTACTACAATCCTTAGCAGGCCAGGAAACACTTGAGAAATTCGAGAATTTGACCACATCCAGAAACCAGCGTTCAATAATAGTTCCATAGTTGGACAAGCACTTTGCTGAAAAGGTCTTTTTATGTGATCGCCAGACAAACATCAGCTTGCTTTAACTTTATTATACGGAAAAATCCAAAGCATATTCTGAAAAAGATCAACTCTAACTTTATTTAGCTCATTCTGCTGACATACACAAATAATGGCAAGCGTGTGACTAATTCAGAAACAGCGAGGAAAGGTCAAATGCCTGCTTTATTTCTTAACCCACAGTAATCCATGAGTAACACTAATAGGCATTTGCCACTATCTTCTCACCAATGCTGCTGTTTTTAAATGAACAGAAGTTGAAAGAGGATTTCACACTCATAAAAAAGTCAAATAAAAGGTATGCTAGTATGTAGTGACTTAAGCCTGGAAACCATATATTTAACAACAACTCACAAAAGCATTTAAATAATGAAGCATCAAGAACCAGCCCGTGAAGTCAAAGACATTATAACTCCATTTTATCAATGAGCTTCTTGATACCCAGGCATGTGGAATGATTTGCCCAAAGTCCGCTGAGGCTCCAGGGCCCCCGTGCCCAGGCACAGAGCTCTGTGCACTGTCTCGGGAGGGCAGGCTGAGTTTATGGTGCCCCAGCCTAGCACAGGCCACCCAGTACAGGCAGTAGCCCTGCTCATCCTGAGAATGCAAGCAGCCTTCCTGCAGTTGGAACCACCGTGCCCTAAAGGGACCTGTCGAAAGATGACGGGACTTTGTTCTATCCATCAGTCACCTCCCCGGTGGCTCCAGCCTGAAGGTGGTCAGCAGTATTATGTGCACACAGACAAGGCAGCACCCTTCCCTGTCATGGTTTAGGTTTTGTACATTTGTAATACCCTGCCAGGAGGAAAGAACGTCTTCTCTAAGCACGTTGAAGAAAGACATCCTAGAAACTCCATATAGTCCGAGTAGCAGCTCCTATCTACATAACACCAGGCAGAGTTTGGGCTGACGGATGAGAAAAGTGATCTTAAAAGTGGCACACACTCAGCCCAAAAGAGGCACCTGGGCAGAGCAGAGAATCTCCTTGTTTTCCAGATGAGGAAATCGAGGCCAATGGGCAGCGAAGGACCTGCCCACAGCTGCGCGGATCATAAGGGCACAAGCTTTGAACAGAGCCCAGGGCTCTCAACTGTAATGCAGCCATGGAATCCTGCAGGTCCGCTGGACACCGGTTCTGATTCAGCAGGTCTAGGGTGGGGCCGAGATTCTACCTTTAACAAGTGCCTGGACCACATATGGGGTAGCACAGATCTGGGACACCACAATCCTCTGTGACCTTAGTGTTTTAGACCTTTTGCCCACTTCCCGACGATAGGCAAAGAGGGCTGTGTGGAACCAGTGCAAGTGCAGGAGCCAGGCTGTCTTCTCACCTGCCTGTGCATTGCATCAATGCGCATCTCTAGTCACCTGGGAGACTGGGGTCATAGTTGCACTGGCAGGACATCCTGGGGCCTTAGATTACAACTCTGGAGTCCCTGATTAAAATGAGAGTACCCAAGTCACCACCACCACCTAGCTACCCCCAAAAGCATTTGCACACACCAGGCCAAAGTGGGTGTCAGGGAGCACAGAAGATCTACTTGGTTTAGAATTCAAAACGGGGGCCCAAATTTTGCCTTGAAGAGTCTATTTTACCCTTAAGCCTAGAGGTCCCTCCTGAAAGGCACCAAACCTAAATTGAGCCAGCCTAGGAGAGGTTTTGCAAGTCTTGCCATGAACAGGGCCCCAAGAGGCAAAAAGGACAGGACGCAGCTTTCTCCAAATGGTATGCCCCTGTGCTCTGCCATTTGCCTGCAAAGAACAGACAACTGAGTCTACATCCCTGCAGAGCAGGGTTTGAAGCCAGATTGGTGGGGGGCAGAATGACCAGCTGCTCGGGGACTGTGGCACAAGCTCTGTTGGATGGCACGAGGGCAAATGCTCACATGTTGAAGCAGTCACTGCTTCCCAAACGAGCTTCCACGACGGTGTCTAATTCTGTCCGATGCTAACAATTTTCAGTTGGTGTTCCACTGTTACACCAACGCAAATGGTTTCTCTCTCTGTCCCTCTCTCTCTCTCTCTTTTTCTTTTACTTTCTTCAACACACCCCTCCCCTACACTTAAGAGAAAAGTTGATAGCATTTTCAGGTGAACTAGAAGGGAAGGAAAACAGCTCTGTCTGTGCTTCTTCCAAGATGTGAGCAGCTTAGGCAGAAGGGCTGCTGGAGAACCAGGTGATGACGCTGATAATGGAAGACAAGATGATAAGAGGACAAGCCAGGACAAAGGAGAAGATGGTAGCAGAGAAGCTGGTGGATGAGCGAAAGGCAGAGCAGGGCAGAAGCACTTCACTCCCTTCTCATGGGGCCCAGAGCTTGCGAGAACAATGAAGCAACATTCAGCACTTCACTGTGCTTTTCTGCGGCAGGTCTCAAAGGGAGCCGGCTATTGTAAATGGACTTGCCCTTGGCCTCCACATCAATTGACTTGAGACCTTGGCTCTGCAATTGTAGGCGGATGGCAGTCCTCACATCCCCCCCTGGGGCTAGCCTCTAAATCACAGGCCAGGACAACAGCAAGTTACCTCAATTAAGGCCAATTAAATGCTACGGAATGTTTCTCATCCCAGAATCTTAGGGCTAGAATCTTAGACCTTAGAATCTGAAATCATCTGGTGTAACCAGATTTATAGATATGGAAACTGAGGCCCAAGGAGGTGGGTCAAGGTCCTGTAGGGTAGTTAGTAGCAGAGCTTGCATTGATCCCCAGGGCAGCGCTCTTTCCACTCCTCACCCTGCTAGCACAACTTCATTTAATTTTAGTTCATCGCACATTCAGCTTGCGCTTTCAAGGAATTTGAGAGTCCCCACTCCATCTGTGCCTTATGCCGTCTACTAGCTGCACTTTATTCTGTGCTTCCCATGTACCTATCAGTTGTAAGCTCCTTTAAAGAAGGGGAGAAGTCCAAGAGTGTCAACGGACCACCATCTGTTTGTCATTCTGACAGCATAAAGATGGCTAAAACATCCACAGCTAAGAACGCTCCATTTTATTTTGAAGGGCCTGTGCTAGGTCTGCAGCCCACTTTGGGCAAATGCAGAAAAGGGGTGTCTTTCCAAGACTTAGAGCTACTAAAATAAGGCCATCACTGAGTGCCTATGCCATAGAAAGGCACCATGTTTTACTTGTCACAAGTGCTTTGAGTACACTTAAGACTATTTAAGGGGAGACCAGCTAGTCAGAAGGTATTCAGACGTGTAGAATTGTTCAAATGGAGCGTGCAGGGCAAAGTTAGGGCCTGGGTTTGCAGATGGCCGTAGAACGAGCGCTGAGGGTGCTAAGCTGCAGGTCCTGAGGAGGGTTTCGGGGGCTCTGCTCGCCACCGCCGTTGCCTCTGGGACTCAGGAGCAGGTATGCTTCTCATCTCCACCGGAGCCTCAGTCAAAAGCCAGAGCACTTGAAATGACTGCGTGGTTTTCAAAATGCCAACTAGAGTGGGAAAAAATCAGCAATTAAACATCCAAATCTTTCAAGAATCCTAGTGGGCGTCATCCACAGGTTGTGCATCCCGGGGGAGCAGAGCACGCGGCGTCACTGTTCGTGAAGCACCTCCACGCAGAAGGGTATTTCATTTGTGTGCGGATACTGTACGTACAGAGACGGCTATCTGTGCCGATAAGTGCTTTAGGGACTTTGAGCTTTAGAAAAATGGGATCTGGTTAAAGTTTCGCCTTTCTCTGCTCTCTCTGTTGCTTTAATCTTTTATGTCCTTATATAGGCCAGATGGAAATGGAAGCTTTTACCCATCTTAGGTGTGGAAGTAAATAAACACACCGAAATTGCAAGGATAAACACATGCTTAATATTCTATGTGCAACAACTTGTCGTTCTGCTGTGACATAAGTTCTGACTTCCATGGTGACTGAAATGCCACTTAGGACTCAGGAAAATACAACACTAGATAGTGACTCCCTAGTGTATGCGTATCACATATCTGATAAAAAATTATATCCAGAATACATAACCAACTCTCAAAGTTCAAGAATGAGTAAATAACTAATCCAAAAAGATTTTGGGCAAAAGGTTTAAACTGATACTGCGCTAAAGATTATGTTGATGACAATAAAAAACATGAAAAGTTACGGAAATACAGATTAAATTCACAACACGATACCATCACCACATACCTAACAAGATGGCAAAATTAAAAGACTGACCGTACACATGTTGGCAAGGATGTGAAGCAACTAGAACTCACATACACTGCTAGTGGGAATGTAAAATAGTACAAATACTTTGAAAAATATTTTGGCAGATTCCTTTTTTTTTTATTTTTTAAAGATTTATTTATTTCTCTTCCCCCGCCTCCCGTTTTTGTTTTTGTTTTTTTTTTTTTTTTTTGGGTTGTTGTTGTTTTGTTTTTTGTGCTCGCTGTCTGCTCTCTGTGTCCATTCTCTGTGTGTTCTTCTTTGTCTGCTTGTGTTCTCTTTAGGCGGTACCGGGAACCAATCCTGGGACCTTCTGGAGTGGGAGAGAGGTGCTCAATCTCTTGCACTCAGCTCCCTGGTCTGCTGCATCTCTCTTTTTTTTTTTTTTTTTTAAGATTTTAAAATTTTATTTCTCCACACCTCCCCCTCCCCCATTATTTTGCACTCTCTGTCTGCTCTCTCTCTGTTCTTCTGTGTCTGCTTGTGTTCTCTTTAGGTGGCACTGGGAACTGGTCCTGGGACCTCCCGGAGTGGGAGAGAGGTGTTCAATCTCTGTGCTACCTCAGCTCCCTGGTCTGCTGCGTCTCTTATCGTCTCTCTCTGTGTCTCTTTTTGTTGCATCATGTTGCTGCACCAGCTTTCCGTGCAGACCAGCACTCTGTGTGGGCCAGCTGTCCACTTGGGCCAGCTCTCTGCTTAGCCAGCTTGCCTTTCACCAGGAGGCCCCGGGAATCAAACTGTGGACCTCCCATATGGTAGACGGGAGCCCAGTTGCTTGAGCCACATCCGCTTCCCAGCAGATTCTTAAAAAGTGAAACATAGCCCTCCTGTATACCCAGCCATTCCAATCTTAGGTATTTACCTAAGAGAAATGAAAGCATATGTCCATACAAAGACTTGCACACAAATGGCACAGCAGCTGTATTTATGATGCAAAAAGTGGAAACAGCCCCGGTGTACACCAACAGGTGAATGGAAAAGCAAATTGTAGTATAGCCATACAATAGAATACTACTCAGCAACAAAGAGGAATGAAGTTTTGATCCATGCCACAACATGGATGGATCTCAAAACAATTACGCTGAATGAAAGAGACCAGACCCGCCACCTTAAAAAAAGTATGATTACATTTCTACCAAATTCTAGACAGTGCAAAGTAATCTAAAGTGACAGAAGGCCAGTGAGGCGAGTGGTTGCCTGCCCACGTGAGGGAGGGTAGAGAGGTGGCATGAGCTATTAAAAAGGGGCACAAAGAAGCTTTTGTGGGTGATGAGTATCTTCATTATCATGATGGTTATGATGGATTCGTTTGTATATACATATGTCAAAACTTACAAGCTAGTGCTTGCTTCGGCAGCACATATACTAAAATTGGAACGATACAGAGAAGATTAGCATGGCCCCTGCGCAAGGATGACACGCAAATTCATGAAGCGTTCCATATTTAAAAAAAAAAAAAAAAAAAAAAAAACTTACAAGCTACACACTAAATATGTGCAATTGATTGGATGTCAATTATACCTCATTAAAGACAGTTGAAAAAAAAAGATTACTTGATATCTTAAGACTTGCTTCTTAGAGTGTTCCACTGCTGCATCGTTAAGGAATAAAGGAGAAAACCCTAGGGGTCTGGACACACAGCCCACAGCAGCCAACCACAAGAGTTAAATTTCTTCAGGTCTCACACTGTGTCCTAAAAAGTCTTGCATGCATTACTTCCTAGCTCACAAATGATCTATGTCTGCTTTAATATAAGCATAATGTTTATTATTTAACTGTAAAGTACCAGTTAAGTTGTATAACGTTTCTCCCCACAAGCCTTTGGGTTAAAATGACACCACAGGAAGATGTACCCTGTTTACTTTGTAGCATTGCTTACCCCAAGCAAACACCAAGAGGAGCATAAAAACTTTCACCAGCCCAGTTGCAAAGTCTAGATACTTTCATCGTCTCTCTGCTTCTCTCTCCCCATCCCCTCCACTTTTTAAAATTTGAAATTACTGGGAAATTAGAGCAGAAGCTATAATTGCCTTTGTAAGACACTACCTTCCTCTTTTAAGGAAGCAACCTCTAAGAATTTCAAATGTTTTGTCCTTTAATTGATTTGAAAAGAGGAAAAGAGGCATTCGACTCTTTCATCTGTCCAGGAAGGGAGTACTTTTGGTTTTCATTAGCTGGATATTCTAGAAAAATACTTTTTAAAAAAAACTTTCCCCTGGATTGTATAACTCACCAGAGTTTTAATTATGTCCTTCAGTTCTCATTATACAGTCCTGCAGTTACAGAGAAAAGCTGAAAATAATCTGTAGTGGCCGCCTGGACAAATGCCCCATGTCTATGGGCTCTTTTGCTTGATCACTAACAAAGTTTGTGTGCAGAACACAAAATGTATGAACTGATTTTTCGAGCTTGGTTTTTTCATGATAAACAATTTATAATTTTGTGACGCTTTGTAGGTCTTAACATATATTTCAATTTCCCTAGAATTAGAGTTACTTTTTTGAATGGTACAGAATTAAATTAATCTAAGCAAGTTCAAATACAGTCAGATTCACCTCAGCTCACTGGAGAGGCTGCTGTCAGAAAGACTGAGTAAGTACAGAAGAGTTCGTATTTCTTTAGGACTTTCTTTCCCCTCGCTTGATTGCTTGTGAAATCTCAATGCTACCATCAGAGCACTGAATGGTGTTGCAAGTAGCTTAAAGCAGGGATCCTCAAAGTTGAATCACACCAATCACATGGAAATCTTGTTCAAATGCAGATTCTGATTCAGTAAGTCTGGTCTGGGGCTTTAGAATTTCTGACAAGCTCCCAAGCCATGCATCGGCGAGGTGTGACGGGTACTCTGCTGGTTCCAGACGGCACTTAGCCAGGACTTCACCTGCAGCGGTCCTCAAAGGGTGACCTAGCCACCCAGCACCAGCATGGCCTGGGAACTCGTGAGAAATGCAAGTTCTCAAGCTCCATCCCAGACCTCCCGAATCAAACGCTTGGCCAGGGGGGGCCCAGGGGTCTTTTACAAATAAGCCCTCCAGGTGTTACAGATGTTTGAGCATCGCTGCCTCGGAGAATTAGGGATAAATGACTGCAGCTGGTCAAAACCCAGCTTGGTTTCAAAAGGTCTGCAGTACTGAGAGAGAGCCTTAGAACCTTCATGAGGAAGTCTGCTTCTGTAGGATTATTTTAAACCAGAATGTGTTTAAGTCTTCCAAGAGACATC
Source organism: Tolypeutes matacus (assembly GCA_026826555.1). NCBI lineage: Eukaryota > Metazoa > Chordata > Mammalia > Cingulata > Chlamyphoridae > Tolypeutes > Tolypeutes matacus. Next base: position 8,597,359 of record JAKSZT010053819.1, read on the forward strand.
ATCAGTTTTAATTTTTTCTAAAGAAAGAAAATGCCATGTTAAATACACAAACATAAAAGCTTTTTTGTTGACAAAGTACAATATATGTACCACCAGCATAATCATGGGCTCCATTTTCACATGTTTATAATAAACATGTCACAACCATATTTTTTAAAACCTTCTTCCCTCTCCAAACTCTATGTTTAAATTAGAACACATAAAATTACATCTATTCTTAAACTTTCCAAACCTTAAATAATGTGTAAGAACATTATGAAATGATCAGGAAAACATAGCACAGCCACTGATTTATAGTGGCAAAACAAAAACCTACCAGTTGGGCAAACAATATAATTAGAGAATCCTACTTATCATGATTTTGGTGAGTTGATTTTACCCCCAATTTAACCATTTCCACTGATAACCCCATGAGGATGAGGTCAACCAGATGATTATTTTGAATAATTTTGCCACCTACCTAGAGATTTTTTTTTTTTAATGTTGATTGTGGTAGTATATATACAATACAAAATTTCCCATTTTAACTAACTTTAATGTAAAATTCAGTGACAATTTCTTTTACAATGTTGTGTAACCATTGCCACCATTCATTACCAAAGCTCCTTTATTACTCCAAATGGAAACTCTTCCCCATTAAGTAATAACTCCCTATTTTCCCCTCCCCTTTGGCCCTGGTAACGTCTAATCTACTTTCTGTCTCTATGAATTTGCTCATTCTAGATATTTCCTATAACTGGAAAAACAATATTTGTCTCTTTGTGTCTGGCTTATTTCACATTGTAGCATGTATCAGAACTTCATCCCTTTTTACAGCTGAATAATATTCCATTGCATGGAAATGCCACATTTTTTATCCATTCATCTGTTGATGGACACTTGGGTTGCATCCACCTTTTGGCAACTGTGAATAATGCTGCTGTGAGTACTGGTGTATAAGTATCTGATTGAGTCCCTGTTTTCAATTCTTTTGTGTACACACGTAGAAGTGGAATTGCCGGGTCATATGGTAATTCTATGTTTAACTTTTTGAGGAACCTCCAAACTGTTTTCCACAGTAGCTGCACTATTTTGCATTCCTGCCAACAATGTACAAGGGCTCCAATTTCCCTGTATCCTCTCCAACACTTGTTATTTTCCATTTTTTTAAAAATAATAGCCATTCTAGTGGGTGTTAAGCGATTTTTTTTCCTAATCACTATTGTAGATATCAGATAAAAGAGATGTTGATAACAAAGACTAGAGACATGTATTAAATTTTATCACAAGCAGAATATAAGAGAAAGGTAGGGAGCTGAAATGCCAGAATTCAATAAAAATGGAAAGAAATCAGTATGGAAAGACTAAACTTTTACATTCGGGCTCCTGTAGTCAATAGAAAGCATATAAACATTAGTACTTGGTAAATCCTTATTAAAAGGGCAGTTGAGAACATAAATAGGCACGGATCCCAACAAGTTGCCTGGGGCCACATGAACTCAAAGCCAAAAAGTTTCCCTTGAGCTTCTGCTCCACTTCCATTCAGCTCCTGCACAGAGGGCAGCTCCACCACACCAGTCTTCAGGGGCCTGCCCACCCCTCCCCAACTCTCCCCCAGCCCACCCTCAGAAGAGCGTTAACTCGAGCACAGCCTGGAAACTGCTGGGCCCGGGAGCTCATGGGAAATGCAGGCTCTCTCGGCCCCGCCCTGGACCTACGAGTCAGAACCTGTATTGTAACAACATCTGCAGGAGTTGTGTGTGCGTCTTCAGTTTGAGAAGCACCGCGGATGCCTGCCCTCAGTCTCTTGGATCCACATGGATCCCACCACTTGAATTTCTGACTTTATTTTGCCAGTTCACAGACGCTGGGGCTGAGCTGAAGACACCCCCATTCGAGATCGCCCCAGGCTAACGTATGTGCTCGGGAAGGAGCTTCTGGTGAGGAATTAAATGCCCTTTATTAAATTGTATCTAAGCTTAGAGTGGAAGGTAGCAGAGATAGTATTACTCCTGTTTCACAAATTGAGAAAAACCAGTCTCTCGGAAGGTAAGTGAATTATTTAAAGTCAAAGCTTATCATTAGCAAATTACTGACTGAAAGCCACGCTTCATCTCATTTATGTTATGCCATCCTGTCTAGTATTCCCTGGAACCCCCCTCCCCCCCAAAAAAAAGCAAAGAGAAAAGCTTCCGTTTAAGTGGGTGTGTGCTTCTGATGAACTTACCTATAATCAAGCTCATGGCTCTCTTTTTTCTTTCTTTTCTTCTTTTACAGTAGCAAATCAGGGTCAGCACACACTGCCCAAGATGCCTTGATCCACATGGACCCGCTCACCAGCCCACTACTCAGAATTTCGCCTGCAACCGGATGCCTGGGTGTGGTAGTTTTGTTTTGTTTTTCTACGGTGGCGTTCAGATAGAATCTACTTATGCTTCCTCATGACAGAAAAATCTCAGGATTCCTTTTTCAAAGAAAGGCTGAAATGTTACTTTTTACCCCTTAAAGAGGGGATGCAATCAAACCCAAGACATAGACAAGTGCTCTTGGAGTCTGGCTCTGAAGTCAAGCTGGGCCATGCAGGACTGAGGCCTCAGACCCAAGCCTCTGCAACCAGCTGCCCTCACACAAACAACACACTAAGGGAAAGAAATTAGGCATCTTCTAGGCCCGTGGTTCTCAAGCGCTGCTGCCCATTAAGATCACCTGGGAGATTTTAAAAATCCTTACACCCAGGCCATAACCAAGACCAATTAAGAATCTCTGGGCTTGGAACCCAGGCATCGTGTTTTCTTCTACCTCCCAGTTGACTCCAAAGCTCATCCAAGTTTGAGAACCGATGGGCTAGGCATGCTGTGGGGTCAGTTCCTCATCCTACATTTTACTCCATTCCTCCTACATGCTGGGCAGGGACTCCCTGGGGTTGTGTCCTCATCCATGTTCTGAAATCTGTTTTTCTAAAACAGCTGCTGCATTAGAGGTTTTTTTTTTTTTTTTTTTAATTTTTTTTTGCAGTGCTCTTCCACTTAATAAAGAAATTCTTTCTCATTCCCTTAATATTCTATCCCATTAAAGCATAACCTACAAAGAGCAGATAAATTACACTTAAGCAATGAGTATGAAGGACAGCTGTGTTATCTCAATGGAACATTTCCCCTTTATGAATCCATTATTTGACTAGGGCATGACATACCTAATGTTCTAAGTAAGAGCTTCCCCTTTTTTTTTTCCAAAGGTGAGGTGAAATTTCAGCTGGAAATCTACTCTGAAAGATCTCCAAGAAAGAGTCCATATAAGAACACGGCAGTATTTATTTTTTATGAGCATCTGAAGACTGATCAAACGTTCCCGCAAGCCACAAAATGTGTATCCCTGACATTTTTCAGGCTTTCTTGGAACATTGAACACAGGTCAAGACATGGAACGGCTTTTTATTTTAATTATTATTCTTGAGTCTCCCAAATCTTCAAGCAGCAATACCTAAAGACACTCATTCATGGTTGGAGGAGAATGCAGCCTTTTTTCACCCTGCAGTGAGCTGGTACAGAGAAAATACAGTGAATAAACTTTTCTACCAAAGAGATGCTGTAAACTTGTCCTTAGACTGCAACTGCCTGTGTGCACCCTTCTAGGATATTTTCCAGGCTGTCTTTTCAACAGGCAGAGCTTGTGGAGTTGGCCAAACCTCCTTCCCTACCTCTGTCTCATCTGCTCTTTGGCAACTCCTCTTGATAGGCCAAACCATTCAAGACTTGTCCCCTGCTCTAATCCATCTCATTACATCCTCTTCAGTTTTACTTTTACTGATTCATAATGTGGGTCTTCAAAGGAACTCCCCAAAAGGATGGAGTTAGAGTTGCAATTGATTTTCTGTTAACATTGGAAGGAAGATTTATGTATATGCCCATAGAAACATACATCCTTTGTAACACCCCGTTAGTACAAAAGAATTAAAGTCACATATTCTATTCCATAAATTTGGTCCTACTTAATGATGAAAGAGCACATTATCAAAGACAAAGATTAAATAGTCGCAAACAATGACACGTTATTTGTTTGGTGCTGATCTTGGGCCTTTCCAATGCAACCACGCGGTGCTAAGGTCATCGGAAGCAGATGCGGCCACCTGCCAAAATGTTTCAGGAGCGAAACAAGGGGGCGATGGAAGGCTTGCTAGCATCTGAAGAGTACTGTGGTGGCTGAGAGCATGGGCTCCAGTACCTGTGAGACCTGGGTTCAAATCCTGGCTGGACTTTTTATCCTAACTGTGTGTCCTGGGGTCTGATATTTGCCCTCCACCTCTAAAATGCAAATAATAGCAATGCTGACCTTTATGGGGTTACAGTGAGGATTAAATGCCTAGCAAGCAGTGAGTGCATGTTGGCTATTCTTACTGCAGTTGAAAGAGAGAAGTGCAATCCAAACAACACTATGAGGCAAGAGGAGCAGGTATTAACTGTATTCCTCCTACAGATGAGAAAAGTGAGGTTCACAGAGACTAAGCAAATCAATCCTCTGTGCATAGCCTGCTAAAATGCAAAACTGACTGTGCCATTCCCCATTTAAAACCCTCCAGTGGCTCCCAACACCAGGAATTTACAAGGAGGTAGGAGGTCCAAACTCCTTACCATGGCATACAATGCCCTCAATGATATATTTTCTTCTGAAACCCAAAGTCTTCTCAACCCAGAGTCCCTTTTGCCATTAAGCTTTTCCATGGTGCCACAGCTAGAGTTGCTCCTCCCTCCTCAGGACTCCCACTTTTCCTGGACACACTTCCATCAAAGTACCTAGTATTTCTCTGAGCATGTTGACTTGTGTCTGCCTCCACACTCTCAACAGAAAGTTTCTTGAGAACAGGGGCAATGTCCTATTCACCTCTGTAATTCCAGCATCTAGTCCAGCAATGACTGCTTCGTATACATTCCACAAAATGGCTGATGAATAAATGAATGAACTGTCCAAAGCCATCCAAAAGTAAGTGGCAGAGCCAAAGCAGACCCCACATCTTCCAACTCCTGCTGGCCCATCATTCCCTTGGACCACACTGCTCTGCCAATGTGTGGGTGACAATCTCTGCATCCAGAATGGACTTGCCACAAACCCTTACGCTGTGTGGTAGGAAAACAAGCAAGCAACAAAACTGTGCATCAATTTACATATATATAAAAGAGGGTTCATGCTTAATACTGGACTAGAATATAGAAAAGAGAGGAGAGACATGAGAAAAATTTTAGAAAACATCAACAAGTTTCCCCTTGAAAAGTGCCTTAATCTAGAAATGTCACAGTAGCAAATAAAATTAGATAACAGTAATAATACCATATACCACAGTTTATTACAATCCTTTCTTCTGAGGCTTTCAATTGGAACTGAAAACACAATTACTAATTAAATTAAACAACAGGAGGTATCATTTCCCAAATGGAACCCTAGTGATCTAAATGAGTTATTGCAGCTTCCCAAATTTTTCACTGTCACCCAAAGAGGGGGTTATTCACTTGACTAGAGTCAACTCAGAAAAACAGATTCATGGTACGCATTTGTTCTTTTATGCAAAATGCAACTCATTTATTTATTTTTTAAAGTAGCTACTGATGAACTATTGTTTCAGTCACTATAAGGACACAGAGATGTTAAAGCCCTGTTCCTCTCCTCAAAGAGCTTGATCTACAGTGATAGGTGAATATCGCCAAGGAAGGAGACACAGAGCAGGGCAAGGACATTTCTTGTCTTGGAAGAGTCTAGATAAAACATTTAAAACAGAGTTTTAAAGTGGGATGGGATGAAGAGGGAAGCTGCCATCTTTAGTGATCCAATTATACAAGTATACAAGGGAATGCTCCAAGCTCTCCACGTCCCTTTAAATCCAAGCCTTTTCCAAAGTGTGTTTTTAAAGGTATAAGGAGGGGAAAGAGAAAGTTCTATAATCAAATAGAAATTTGAGAAAATTTTGAGTTAAATAAAAATACTTCTCAGAGTACACCTCAAACCATTTCATACGATAATGTAGATTGAAAAGAGCACATAAAGTGCAGTTTTGACAAAGCATATTGGAATGCAAAACTTTTTTTTTTTTTTTTTAGGAACATCTTGCTGGCTAGTCTTCTGGACAATAATCTTAGAAAATTATACAGTGGAAATGATATATAAGTTACTACCGACTTCTCTAGGGACTTTGTCACAGCTTAAAAGAAAAAAAAAGCGGGGGGGAGGAATGCTAGAGTGGAAAAATAAAGAAGGTACTTATAGCAATAGGTACAGGACTTTCATTTCAAGTCATATAAACACGCAACTTTGGGTCCTGGTTCATCTCCTACACTGTGTGAACTTGGCCAAATTGCTAAAATTTTCTGAGCCACGGTTTTCTCATCTGTCAAATAGGAATAATGACAATGCCTGCCCCTTAGGATGGGTGGGAGTATTTATTGGGAAGTGGCCCAGTGCTTAGCACAGAGAGAGCTGTGCTGTTCAGGACCCTTCACACTGAGATACCGAGGACCCTGAGGGATGGCCCATCCTGCTGTGCATTCTTGCGCTAAACCCAGAATACAATCGACCTGGCTACCGGTGAAGACTCAGTGCAGGCTAGGTGGGAAAAGAAAGAGAGACACACCCAGGTGGAAGAAATGCCTGAAGAAAGCTCATCTCACCCCAGACTGTCAAGGAAATTAGTTTAATATGAAATTACAAAATCAGTGCCCTCACTATTTCTACTCTTCTATGAAATCTTATATCCAGATAGCACAACAGATCAGGAGAACAAAGAAAACGCGAAGAACAGAAGAATAAGTAGTGTTAGCTGTTAACTCACTCCTTCCTTTTAAATCTGCATTTGCAGTATGGCATCAGAAGGAAGTGCAATATCCAAATATGGTAAACGGCACATGTCTGAGAAAATGTGTAGAGATAATGGCAATTGCCAGGCACAAGTGACCATGTGGTATGTGGTTAGATGGAGACCTTGGTTACAGGAAGACCCTGAGGCTTCACCTACCCAAGTCAATCCATTATTATCACTGCCGTCGAAAAGATCTTATTTTTTTAATTCGTTTTTTTTTTTAACAGAAGCTTTAGATTATATAAATGTTACATCAAAAATATAAGGGATTCCCATATACCTCCCCCAAAGAGCTACTTATTACAAATCTAAAAAGTAAATCCTCACACTAGTTTTTCAGAGGGCACATTAAAATGGGGGAGAGAGAGAGAAAAAAAAAAGAGAGAGTCTTGCATGTAAAGTTGCCTGGGGCCCCAAAGCAATCAGTTAAAAAGAAAAGAATGAGCCAAATGACTAATTTTAAAAATCAAATTTTATTAGGGTACTTGATACATGTGAATCGAATTGGATTTTGGGAATGTTTTAGTTGGGCAGAGATTTTCAATAGTACCTGGCACCTAGGAAGTGTCTAATAAGAATGTACAACATGAAGGAATTGAATGGATAAATGCTGAATAAACTAAGAGCTAAAATATCTTAGAGTGGGAAGGAGCTCTAAGATTCCTACCAATTTAGATTTTGGTTTGTATTCTCTCTGATGGGAAACTTACCACCTCACTAGGCAGAGCTCTCTATTACGATACAACTTAATGTGTAACAGTGAATCACTCTTGGAGATTACATTTTAGTCAACATAGTTTCTGCAAGTGGTAAAAAGGCAGTTTCTCCCAGAATTAAGAACTTTAGCAGACAATGATGCTTTGTTAATCTAATCATCAGTAACATTCCTGTGTTGACCTTACATCTTAGCTTCTGACTAGTACTTCTGTCTAGTTAGTTGTTGACTGTGGGTTTACCCACCTCTAGAATGTAACCTCATGAGGGTAAAGATCTGGACCAGCATGTTCATACAAGGTAGGTGCACATTAAATAATTGTTGGATAGATGAATGGAATCAGAACTGTGGAGGTAAGTGCTTTGCCTCCCTCACTTCATTTCAAACACATGGGATGGGCTGGTGCTGAGATGAAGAGTCAGCTGGGCTGGATTTTGGTCCTACTCTGCAACCAAGGAGATACCCGGGCTTTTTTTTTTTTTTTTTTAAGGTGCCGGGATTGAACCTGGGACCTCGTATGTGGTACGCCAGCGCTCAACCACTGGAGCTACACCGGCTCCTACCTGGGCATTCTTGAGCAAACTTTTTTACCTCTCTGCTTTCCTTATTTGTAAGACTGGGCACTTGAACTATGAGCTCACTGGTCCCTTACATCAATAATATTTTAAGATTACTTGGGAAAAATATAATCCCAAATACCTGCGTTATCATAATTAATAAAATTCAGAGTGATTGGAACAATAAAACATATGCATTCCCCACTTGTTTTATCAAGTCAGTCATGGTTTTATCAAGTTAGCTCACTTCTCTGCCAAATCGCAAACTGTACTTCTCGGCATCTGGCTCTTGGAGAGAACAGGACTGATGTGGTGACTGATGTTCATTCCCTAAGGAAGGAGCACATCCACCCCTCTCTCCTACCCACAGAATTTCTGAAACCTGTAAATTAATTAAGCGACATTCTTGGAGATTTTGATTTTTCCTGCCACCAATGGGTTAACGTGCTAAGCTCTTCCTTTGTTTTAGACGGGGGCAAGGAAACACATTTGGCTGATACAGTCCATTATTAAGATTGCATTTCAGCAGTGGCGAAAAGCTCTAGCCACTGACGTGGGTTTAGGCATCAGCTTCCCTTGCTACAACCCAAAGCTATTACATTAAAAGCGTAAGAAAAACAATAGGGCTGACAGCAGTACAAACTCCCCTGGTAGGTGGAAGCCATCAATCCTGTTGCGAAGTATTTAGCTACAAAAGGAGAAAAGGCATTCTTTGATTGGAAGATAAGAGGAAGGAATACAGAGCCACTTTTCAATCAGAACGAGATGGTATATATTTGAAGAAAAAACAGCTTCAACAGCCAGATGACAATGCTGCCTCTGGAAAGCATAGGCAGGCGCAGCACACCTGTGAGGACTTAGAAAACTTTGTGGGGCAAATGAGGTCATTCTCATCTGCTCCACACTCAACTTGGATGCTCCCATCTGTGCCCATTCCCCTCGTGGTGCTTCCTACAAAAATGAAACAATGAGCTTCCTTAGGGCCAAGGAGGCGCAAGACTGACCTCTTTAGCTTCAGCAGTGTTAAGTAATATGAATAAGCTCTAAGTCTTTATTCAGAAGTCAATGAAATTAGCAGTAGAGTCTAGAAGCCAGAAACATGGTGCTGGGTTATTAAAAAACAAAAACAAAATCCCGGACCATTCTTTTCAGCTAAACTCCGGCTCCGGTTCTCTGGGCTAGAACAGTAGTGTTAATAGATTCCGCCTCGACTAAAAAGGGAGCCGGTGGCAGAAAATCTATTCCTCCAGCAAGGTTGCCGGGCAACGAGCAAGCTTTTGGCATGTGGCTGATGTCTCCAGGCAGCCTGGGCTACACAAAGTAAGCTCCTCCATCACTTACAACTAACTTGATTTTGATGGATTAAAACTGAATCAAAACGTACTGTAACCCGCTCATTTTCAAATCCAGGGATCAGGGAGAGACAGAAAAAATACCCCAAGACCCAATTACAGACTAACTTATCAGAAACACAGGGAATTCATTAAAGTTCATTCTCCTAGGTGGTAAGTCTCTTGTGTGTTCTAGTGTATAAATAATTTTTTTAAAGAGAAGAATACCCAAATGCTATGGGAAAAAATAGCATTCTAGCATATTTTGGGGAATAAATTAGTGTTCCAAAGGTGTGCCTTGATGTTGGTGGGAGTTTGACATTCAAGTGCATCTTTGTGCCTGGTTCTATTTTAGCTGCAATTCTATAGCAGCGCCTTCATATGGGAACATCTGAGGACACCAGTCGATAACCAAGTGCTCACTAAGAATTCCTGGGTACTCACCCCTGAGCTGTAGAAGTTAGAGAAAAATGCAAGTCTCTGGGCCAGGCCTTAGTAAGAATACGTTGACTTTTGCTGGTAGGAATATAAAATGGTGCAGCTGCTGTGGAAAATAGTTTGGCAGTTCCTCAAAAAGTTAAACACAGACGTGTCATAGGATACCATGTGACCTGGCAATTCCACTTCTACACCCATACACAAAGAATTGAGAACAGGGACTCAGTCAGATATTTGCACAGCAATGCAGGAATGAAGTTCTGATAAATGTTACAACATGGATGAACCTTGAAGACATTATGCTAAGTAAAATAAGCCGCTTATACTACGTATCAAAAATAAACAAATTCATAGATTCAGAAAGTGGATTAGAGGTTACCAGGGGCTGTGGAGAATGGAGAACGGGGAGATATTGCTTAATGGGTACACAGTTTCTGTTTTGGGTGATGGGAAAGTTTTGGTAATGGATGGTGGTGATGGGGAAACAAAACTGTGAGTGTAATTAATGTCATTGTACTGTACACTTAAAATGGTTAAAAGGGCAAATTTTATGTTTCATATATATATACACACACACATATATATTACCATAATAAATTTTTTAAAATACAGGAAAGGGGAAAAAGGGAAAAATGGCTCTTTCTCATCAACTAAGTTCTTCCTCAAAAGGTTAAACGGGCATTTACTGTGTTCATTTAGGAACACCACTCCCAGATGCACTGATGGCATTGTCTAGACTCCCCAAATGGTCCTGGTTGACAGCACAAATGCCATGCCTGTCCTTCCCTGGGTTCTGGTGTGAAGGTAGCTGCCTGCCAGGGCTCTGAGTACACAACTACACTCACACTTGATCTCTAACTTTCCTTTCCCTTTTTTGGGGTTGGGGGGTGGGGTGAGGTACCCGGACCTGGTACATGGGAAGCAGGCGCTCAAACCACTGAGCTGCACCTGCTCCCTCCTTTCCCTTTTGGAAAAACATCCTTCGCTGCATTCATAATGCATCATCTCCTTCAGTAACAGCCTCTTCAGAAAACTGCACACACTTACATGGACAGTGCTTCCTCTCCTTGTGCAATCCTCAACCTGCCATCATCAGCGGGCACAGAACAGTGATGGGGGGGGGGGCGGCCAAGGCAGCCGGACCTGTTGGAAGGAGCAGTTTTGCCCACTCATCTAGGAGTGCCGAGTGAAACCAGATTTTGCCCACGGGCTCCTTCTAACACAGAGAATTCACAGGACACCAAGCAAAGCACTTTTGCGGTCCAGCAGTGGTATGTCCCATTCTCAGCCGCAGCGGCTCCGCGCCCATTACGGATCCATTATGCCTTTAGTCAGTGTCCATGTTTTTTGCAATACATTAAAATGCACTGCAGGGGCTAAAAGCAGCCTCCTCTGTAACCATTATGATGACAAAATGCAACTTGATGGAAATGGATACATTATTACTGCTTCCCAACAAGACATATGCCCTCAGGAAACAAAGAGTTGTTGGTTTTAAAATGAAAAGGAGACTTAATGGGTATTGCTATCAGCTTTAAAGGTGACCAGATGCAGGGCACTGTCAGTTTCTACAAGCCTAGCTCCCACCCACCCTTAAAGCTTTAGTCCAAATGCCCCCTCCAGAATCCTTTGCTGACCTCCCCCCACCGGGAACTAATCTCTCCCTCCATCACCTGTAGCTCTGCCTCTGCACCAAACCTTTTCTACTTTATTTTAATTGTTTGCATATAAACTATCCTTTCCCTTTCCAGGAATGTTCTCCCTGAATGCTAATACTGGGACTTATTCACAGAGTTTGTGTGATGATTCTTTAATTGGAAGAGAACAAAAATGTTAATACAATCTCCAAAAATTAAAAAAAAAAAAAAACCGATGGATAATCTGCATCAAATCATTACCTCCATTTCATGGAAAGAAGAGTCTTTGGTATAAATGTTGAGCCAGCCAAACAGCTCCACCCTGCCTATCTGAAAGTGCCCTTTGCTCCCTGTAAATAATCTAGCAAATCGGCTTTGCAAAGTAATTATTCACTAAGTAGAGACCATGAAAAAATTGAAAGTAAGTTATTTTTCCAATGGTTTTCTCTCAAAATAATTTTTACATAAAAAATCATATGAATTTATTGCAGGATTTTTTTTTTTTTTTTTTTTTTTTTTTTAAGGCAAGGGAGTAAAGAGTTTTTTAAGAAATAAGAAAACTAGAAATGAGGTAGGTACACAGCCCGAGACATGGGTTGTGGGCATGCCACAGGATGAGACATGCACGTGGGGCCCCAGATTAGGCCTTTTTAAAACCTTTCCTTCTCCCCTTTCCTAATGCTGGGGAGGGGCTCCAGCTGTTTATTGCAGGAAATTTTTAAAATGCAGAGATAATAAAAATACCACTATCCAGAGATAAAATAATCACTGACTTTATGGTATATCTAACCATTGCTTTTCTCATATAGACATACACACATATACACACATACACACACACAAAATATATACATACATATATATACAACCACAATGTACATTTTTGTCACCTTTAAAAACATTTGAATATCGTCAATTGTTGATTACCAAATGAATTTTCCCTTTTCCTGATGAGTTTGCAAGATTGCCTTATAAAGGGCTATTGATAATAGCACCCCATCTGTTTCTTACTCAGGATCCATCACTATTTGTAATTAATTATTTGTTATTAGTTTGTTGTCTGTCTCCCCAACAAACTGTGAACTCTCCAAGCATAGAAACTACATTTATCTTTACTCTATTGTATCCCCACTGCTCAGCACTAAGCCTGACATGGTAGGAAGCATTCAGTAAATATTTGTCTAATGATCACTGCCTGACAACTAATTGATTAATTAATTAATGCCTAATTGAAATTCTAGCCTGGTTACAAATTTTCAAAATAAGATTGCCAATTTAGCAACAAGGCTACTAGAGTTGCGATAGATTTTGCCAACTATTAGAATAATGTTGCAAATTGGAATACTGAAGCCAGCACCCTCCTTTAGGGAGTGTTAGGGAGGCTATAACCCCAGGAAAGCAAGGAGGAACTAGGCAAAGTTTAATAATAGATAATAAAAGTTTAATAATAGTTTATTATCTTGTTCAAAGAGAACATTCAAAGTTGGACACAACTATATTCAGATGTTCTTGATAGAAAAACTTGAAGTAAAAAAATGCATATTTTTAAAAATACAGGTTTGAGACTGGAAACAGCCCCATTCACTGAGAGTAAAACTTCTCTCTCTCTCTCACTTGCACTCTCTCTCTCCTCCCCCACCCCAATCCCTGTCCCTACATATTTCTCAGGTTTCCTTAGACTCTGTTTCAAATAGTTTTCTTATTATACGTAGTTTCTTACATATTTCCACATGTTTATTGATGTTTGTCAGGATATATGTTCTGATTTTTTATTCCAAAAATAACATCATAAATATATTCATGTATGCAGCCAGGATATACTCATGGCTATAAAGATGTGTGCATATCATCACAGTGTTACCTGTTTATTTACTCTTGCTAATAATGCAAAGTAACAGGCACAGAAAAATCAAAGCAGTAGATAATTTTTAAAATCATTCATATTTGATTCTGGAACACTTACAATTTATTTAAATTCTTAATTCTATTTTGCTTAGGCTATGAAAACTAATTTATATTTATATTTCAAAGGTATACACTAACTGATCATACGGGACAAAATATGTCTGTATATCTTTACATATATATGACAAATAATTGATGGGTGGGCCTTACCTTGGAATATATAACCTATCTCCCCAATGTTAGACTCATTTATAATTTTCCTTACACATGGTTCTTCTGCTCCTTTTATTTGAACCTGTAATTAGCACTATACCTGTTAAATACATGTCCCAGACACTTAAACCTTCTGGCTGTTCATATGCTAGTTAAACCCTGACTCTCAGCAGAGCTGCAGCCAACACCGACTTTCTAGTTCATCAGACTCACCCAGGACAAGTAACAAAGGGATGACGATGGACAACACCCATCCCCCAAAACAGAGAGTATCTACCACTGCAAGCAAGACAGTTCCATCCATCTGCCCCATGGGATCTAAGCCTCCTCTCAATCAGAAGCAGAGTGGACATCACCATGCCCAAATCCTCAAGACTGAGGAACAAACAAACATAAGGCGTGAATGCACCTAAGGACTAAAGCAGACTTATTTTTATTCTAATAATGGAAGAACTTGTAACATTGACATAAAGATAGTAGTCACCAGAAGTTCTGAGGGGAGGGAGAAGGAAGAATAGGTGTAACATGGGGCATTTTGGGGACATTGAAATTGTCCTGCATGATGTTGCAATGACAGATACAGGCCATTGTATGTTTTGTCAAAACCTATAAAATTGTGCAGTGCAAAGTGTAAACCATGATGTAAACTACAGACCATGGTTAGTAGCAATTCTTCAATATGTGTTCATCAATTGTAATAAATGTACCAGATTCATGAAGTACCATATTAATGAAGTTGTTAATGGGGGAAAGTGTGGGAGGGAGAAGGGTGGGGTATATGGGAATCCCCTATATTTTTGACATAACATTTATGTAATCTAAAGCTTCTTTAAAAATAAAGAAAAAAAATAAAGAAAAGAAAAAAAAAAACTAATGTAAATATGTTATTACCATAATAATTTTAATTTTCAATTAATATACACATATATATCTGTGTATCTCTATATACACACACAGACACATATAATATAATCTATATAGCCTAACACATTAGTTTTCAAATACCTGTTCACAGATTAATACTGCTCAGTGACAAAGTTTTCACTGATCAGAGAAAAAAATGGAAAAATAAGAATATATTGTTTTTTACAATGTTAAGTTTACTAAATTTAAAAGACTGCTCTTTATTTTGAAGTTAGTCTTACTGATGTATTTGGTTTGTTTTGAAGGTCCTTTGTTTTATGAAATTACAGTGATAAATGGTAATTTTTAAAGCCCTTATTTGCAAAAACTGCAAACACTTTTCTTTTGAAATTTTACTAGTCCATGGAGTCTAAAAATCTGGAAAAAGTTGACTCAGGCAACATCACCACCGAACATTTCCATATTGTGTAAGGACAGAAAACGAGATTCCTGTTGACCTTTAGCTTTTCTTGGTTCCTATAGCAATCCAAATAACAATAACAGATGAAGCACTCCTGAAGATCTGCTTTCTGAAGGCAGCCCTCCCGGGCTTTGGGCCCTCAGCGTCTATTTGACTTGTGTGTGTTTACTTCATTTTCTCCCAATAACCCCAACCAGAAGCACCCAGCACTTGAGACGAAATCCTAATCTTACACGAGGTCAAGGTAGGTTAAGGAGGAATTGAATCCAATTGAATTCGATTTATTTTTGGCAAAGAAACTTCAAAGTCCCCACCTGATGGTTCAAACATTGTAACAGAACTGGCATTTCTTCTTGGATTCAAGGCATGGCCAACTCAGGCACACTGGAACTTCCAGCATTCACGTTTCATCTCAGAGGCTGCACCCCAGGTAGGCATTCTGCCCTTTGATCTGGATGGAACCAAAGTGTTACAAATATGCTTGCATTAAGCCATCTCCAGTCTGCCTGAGGGCACCAGTCTGGAAGGCCAGGACAGCAGGAGCTTCTGCCTGGGAGGTTCCCAAGTCTTCATTTACATGTTTTTCCTGACCAGCTGGCGAATGTGGAGTGCAAAACTGCATCACAAGGCAGGACCAGAGTATTTTGTCTATCCTGCAGGGCCAGGAGTTCAGGTGAAGGATGAGGGAACTCTAAGCCAGTTCCAGTACCCTAACTTACACTTTCATTAAGCAACCCACAGGCGTTTCCAGAGCACCTACAAGCTCCAAGGAGAATGCTAGGAGATACAGAGGAGGGGGCCACGGTCGCTGGCCATCAATGCATCCACATTGCACCACACATCCCTGGGATAAATGAATCCTTCCAAGGACTCCATCCCCTTCTATTCTGAGGCCTTGACCTCATGAGACTTGATAGAGCAAGACTTCATTTTTGAAATCCAAATGTACTTTTTAAAAAACATAGCTGGAAGATATTCTGTGTGAAGGAATGTGTAGTCAACGGCCAACATTTCCAGTAACATAGCCAATATTTCCCTGTTTCCTGGACAATTTACTGAAAATCTTCTACCCATTCTTCCATTGGTTGAAGGTGGCTGCTGGTGATGGCAGAGAGAAACCAACGTATTCTACATTGCCCAGGGAATAAAATTGAAAGGAAAAAAAGAGAGAGTAAGAGGAGAGAGTTATGTGTCCTTGACAAACCGCAGACTCTACTACACCTATGTGACTTGTCACCAGGAGTCTTTAAAAGATGAATGATCAGAGACAGCAAGAAAACAGCCTGCTTACCTTTTACCAGCTCATACCATGCCAGTCATAATCCAAAAAAAAGAGAGAGAGAGAAAGGAAACCTCGAGTCCTTGGGTGATTGCTTTATGCAAACATGATACAGTGCAAACTGAGACATTTTTTTTTTACTCCTTTAGAGGGAAAAGGTATTGCTTTTAATATCGGGCTTACTGGATGGACATCCATCACGCAAAGCACAATGCAGTCACTGTTGGGTAGAGAGAAAGAGAGAGATTCTGTGGGCCAGGGGCCTGCAAAGCAGAGCCTCGGCAGACAGGCAGGGAAGAAACAGTTTTCGTACTGCTCTTTGGAATAATGGTGGGATGTACACACCAATGTTTCTGGCTGGCCTTAAAAGAAAGAAACTCTTTCAGAGAGCAGAGACCTTAAACATCTTATCAGTCTTTGAAGTTATGCACAATGACATCCTTTGGTTCCTTGCCCAGGGCAGAGGTTTAAGCTTTAAGACTCCATTAACTTACTCAGAATTGTAGAAATATTTTCACGGCAGCACAAGGCGCAAGGGACTATTTTTAAAGCCGCAGATGAGATGAGGATGAGACTGGGGAAAATATCCTTTGCAGGAGGAATCCCACTGTGCAGAGGGGTTCAAGAGACACAGGTCCAACTTTCTAGGGTTAATCTCCTTTATTTTTTTGTCTTCCACGATATGCAGATCAGTCTTATAGGGGCTGAAGTCAAAGTCTTAGAAGCAGAAGCAGGTTCTAGTGCTTCCACCCTACCTCCAGCCCATCCTTGGTCCAACCTATCCCACCAACACCTGTCCCACCAACACCACTGTATCTCTGCAACTCACTGCACATCCCCCCCCCGACCCCCGGAAGAGGGCACCGCAACCAGCTCCCTTCACTGTTGCCTGCATCTCAAGTGGGAGTCCACGGTGCTGGTGTCATTTCCATGGTGGGGGTGGGGGGTGGGGCTGTGTGCCCACTATGTCTCCACAAGGTTTCTCTGTAGGACATCTACTATCTGGTCACCCACTGTATCCCGGCACACTGCGTCCCCAGCCAGCACAGTGTTCAGCATAGAGTGAGTACTGAGCACATGCTTGGGGAATGAAGGCCTGGTTGCCTCCCCAACATTTATTCTTCCTTTTGGCCAGATTTCTGCCTATCTTGGGGAACTCTATTTTGGGGGCACACCCATGACTCATTCCTGGAAACCACCACCCTCTCTTGCAAGAACTTTTGGGTTTGTTTGTTTTAACCTCACACCATGACAAAAGTTCTTTATGTAAGACCCCGGAAGCTGGGAACACAGGAATTCTGGGAGCCTAGTAATAGTCCCCTAAGCAAAGGTTAGAATACTATATGCCGACTTTATAAAAATTGGATGATACCCGTAAAACTAATTACTGAATTGGAGCCAAACACTTGAAGGGAAACAGAAGGAAATCTGTTGCCTTGAAATTTATCTTTCTTCTTCAAAGAACTTACCATTGCTTCTATAGTACATGATGTTAGGATAGGCCTTGGGCCAATCATTGTAAAGAGCATCTGAAAAATCACTCAGAATTATGTGTTCAGTTGTTTTGTGAAGGATGTAACTATTTGTTTGCTTAAGTGAGGCTGTAAGGATGGCTGGGAAAGTTCTGTGAAAGTATTAGCCACACTCAAGTCCCTACCAGCAAAAACGAGCTGGCAGTTCACATACATGTCATGATAAGGCATACGATCCCTGACTTATTAGTAAGAATGATGTATAAAGAAGCTGAACCCCATTCAAACAAACAAGTGATTTTACTTGACAATAGAAATGTAAACAAGACTCTTAGTTTAAGTTAGCTTTTAACTCCAGATTGTCTGTGTACACAATGAAACAAGCTCCTTACTGGGGCCTGGAGAGAGTCACTACAAGGGCTTTGATGAATTCTCCTAATTCAAGGGGAGGTAAAGTTGACATGAAGGGGCTCTTTCAAATACCCCATTTGACACGTGTTCCTGGAGGGCCTCTTCATTTGAAAATGCTCAAGTGACCAGGCCTGGACCAGAGCTGCATTTGACCTTCTCTGCAAAAAGGGTCCACAATTCCCCATAATTAGACAAAGTACACAATTTGGTAAGGAAAAACTATAAAGTAATGCATGCAGATTGGGTAAAAGACAAGAATAATGAAAGGAGCCTTTCATTTAAACAATATAAAAGTAAAAACCAAGTAAAATAAAGCAAAACTTGGGAGGTACAAATTCCCATAGACACAATGTTTAGTTCCCAGTAGAGGAAAAGGGTGGAACTTGAGTCATTTCTCCAAATATTCAACACCCCAGTTAGGATCCACTGCCCCTGAACAGTTAACTAATCACCCTGGTGATCAATTCCCTGGAAGGAAGGCTCCAAGGGTCCTTTCCAGCCATCTGCACCACTCATTTGGGAAGAGTCAGGGAAAAGTGAATATCTATGTTAGGTTTGATACTCACAACATTTTAAGAAATAACAATTGGCAGATCAAGGGAAAAGCACAGACACGACTATTTGGTTCATAAGAACTGCGAAAATAAGACCACTTTTTGCAGTAAGGAGTCAACTCAAGTTAGTTTTCCAGAGCACAAATAGGAAAATACTCTAACAAGCAAGAAGGCATGTGAAAGTCAAGCAAGGTAGCAGATGGAAAAAACACATGAATCATTACCCCTTAAGTGGCTTTCTTCCTATTTTATTTTATTTTTTTATTTTCTTTTCTTTTGGCAGGGGGTAGGGGAGGAGAATTGGGGCTTTTATCCATATTTTCTTGTTGCTCGCTTTTAGTTTTGTTGTTGTTTATTTTTGTTTGCTTTTTGTGGCAGTTTAAAGCTGAGTGGACCCCAAAAGATCATGTCCTTAGAGCACATCATTTCTGTGCATGTAAATCCACTGTAGATGGGACCTTTTGATTAGATCACTTCAGTAGAGCATGACCCATGGTGGGTCTTAATCCTTTTACTGGAGTCCTTTATAAACAGAGGAATAAAATTCTCAGACACAGGAAAACAGCTGGAGCAACAGAGAGAGACCCCAAGAGGCTGAGAGAGGTCCCGGAGGCTGGAAGCTGGAATCAGCAGAACATAAGAGGCACAGAAAGAGGCTCCCTAGAGGCTGAAGGAGACGAGGCCTGGAGGAGAGAGCAATGAGCCATATGCCTGACAGGCTAAACGCAGAGAGAAAGCAGGTTTAGGTGATGCTGCCACGTGCCTGGTTGTCCACAGCTGCAACGTGGTGAGACAGCATCTTTTGATGATGCCTTGATTTGGACACTTCCACAGCCTCAGAATGTAAGCTTTTAACAAAATAAATCCTCGTTATAAAAGCCAACTCATTTGTGGTATATTGCTCCCAGCAGCATTTAGCAAACTAAAAGTTTTGTTTCTTTTAGTTTTTAAAATGGTAACATCTGCATATGGTACAAATTTCAAAAGGTTCAAAAGGTTATTCAGTGAAAAGTAAGAAAGCCTTCTACCTGGGTCACCAGTCACACAATCCCACACCTCAGCAGGAATAAAACAAACAAACAAAAAAACTCAGATATGACAAACAACCAAAACCCACCACCACCTAAAACAATTATCAAAATCTAGCGTATTCTCTCAGACATAATCTATGCAAAACTAGCATTTCTTTCCCCCTTTTAAAAACACAAATGATAACATACAATAAGCACTGTTCTGTACTTGGTATTTTTTCAATTCATACATCTTGTAGAAAATTCCATATGAGTGATATCAAGCTGCATTATTTTTGCACAAGTACAAATACATCTGTAGGAAAAACTCCAAGAAGTAGAATTGCTTGGCCAAAGATACTTGCATTTTCTATTTCAATTATTATTACCAATCTCCTTTTGGTAGAGACTGTATCAATTTACACTCCCACCAGCAATGTGTGAGTCTGTTTCTCCTCACCCTGGCCAATAGAGAGTATTATCAACTATTTTGAACTTCACCAATCCGACAGCTAAAATTGAACTAAAAAAAAAAAAAGTTTTCATCTACATTTCTCTTACGAAGAGTGAGGATAAGCATATTTTCATATGTTTAAGAGCCATTTACATTTCCTTTTCTGTCAACTGCACTGTTCTTATCTTAGGTGACTTTCTACCACTTCCTTTTCTTTATTAAAGACAATCTCCTTATCAAATAATAGCCAAACTAGTCTTTTAGGTAGTGCTTTATAGTTTTTTAAGCCCATTCAAATATTACCCAATTTTATAATCATCTAGTAAAGGGGCGGAAAAATATTATGGATATTTTACAATACATGGTCACATGTTATAAGGGAGTTAGGTACCAACGGCAATACATAAAGCAAAAACCAAACATAGACAAAATTAGTTTTAAACACACTTCAAATACAGTGCCCTCTATGGATATAAAAATTCACGATGGGGCAGAGTCGGCGGCGCCTGCGTCTGCGGCGCGTGGGAAATGGCGGAATACTCGGCGTCCATCTTCGGCACCGAGAAAGACAAAGTCAACTGTTCATTTTATTTCAAAAGTGGAGCATGTCGTCACGGAGACAGATGCTCTCGGTCGCACAATAAGCCGACCTTTAGCCAGACCACTGCCCTCTTGGACGTTTACCGTAACCCTCAGAACCCTTCCCAGCCTGCGGGCGGTTCGCGCCGGGAGCCCTGTGGAGATGCAGGAGCACTAGGGGGAGGTTTTTGGGGAGGTTTTCACAGAAATGGAGGCGAAGTACGGTGAAGTGGAGGAGACGACCGTCTCGTTGGGAATGTTGATGTCAAGTTTCGTCGTGAAGAAGATGCAGAAAAGGCTGTGATTGGCTTGAACAGCCGTCGGTTAATGGCCAGCCGATCGGTGCTGAGCTTTCCCTGTGACTGACTCCGGGGAAGCCTGTGTCGTCAGCATGAAATGGCGGCGTCGGTAACTTCGTGCACCTGAAGCCCAATTCTAGAGCACTGCGGCGGGAGGTATACCGGCGACCGCGTAAGCAGCAGAGGTCTCGGTCCCAGTCTCGTGAACGTAGATCTCGATCTAGAGACGTGGACGCGGTGGCGGCGGGGGACGGGAGCGTGACAGAAGGCGATCGAGAGATCTGGAAAGATCTGGGCGATTCTGAGCCATTTTTACTGTGTGTCTGCTGGGAAGTGTTGTAGTTGATTGACCAAGCCAGTTCATAATAGGAATTACACACACACACACACAGATGGGTTTCTGAATAAAATTTGTAGTGATACCGTAAAAAAAAAAAAAAAAAAAAAATTCACGATGTGTAGTTACTGATGGGAGAATGAAGGCAGGTATTAGAGACTCCCTTCTACTTCTCCACACAACTCTATCCATCCATCCATCCATCCATCCATCCATCCATCCATCCATCCATCCATCCATCCATCTTTGGCCAGAAGGCTATGGTTAAATGCCCTATGAAGTGTATCCACTGTATATAAAGGGTAGGGCAGCAAAAATCAAATGGTAGTGCAGACAGAGAGGAAAGCTGAAGTCAGAAGACAGACTTTCCCGACACAGAGCGTGTACCCTGAAGAGAGTATCTTAGGAGTATAGGGCATATGACTCAGCTAAGATGACTGGGTACACAGTGTGGTCACCTGGGCATGACCAGAAGGTGGGGCTCCACACTAGCTCTGGAGAGGAAATGAAGGAAGATGTTCAGGTTGGTGGGCATTGCCAAGAGCTGGCACCTGTGGCTTATATAATGAGGATGTGAGGTTTCCCGGTGGCCTCACTTAACCTTGGTGGCTTTGGGGCGGCTTCAAATACCACACCTAGTTTCACAGGCATTGGAGGAAAGTGGTAGTAGAGGAGAGAGTCTTCCAAAAATACTCAAAGAGTATGTGCAGTTGTGAACAGGGGCATTTGCAAGAAATACTGTCTATTGCACACACACACAGGAAAAGGGGTTCCTATAAGATTGTGTTAATTCATAATCACATTAAAATAACAAGCCTTTACTTTGTCTCCTCTTATGGCCCTCCCTGTGCCATTTTCTACTTCTCTTCTTCAATATGTATATACTAAGCAGGCATTTAACATTTTCCCATTCAACCTCTTTAGGAAAACTACTCCTAAATAAACCTCACTAATTTTGCTGCTATACCATCAATTCCTAGGAAGAATTGCCCAAATCATATCTTCTAGGAAGATAGCTGTCAGCAGATTTTGCACAAGTACCTTTCAGGGCATCCTACTGATGCATGGAGAGAAAAGAAATACACTCATATTAGCCCCCAAAGAGATTTTCATCTTTTCATCCATGTGAAAAATAGGGATGGGTGGACTTGGACTTGGTAAGCAAAGTGTATTGATGGGTTTTGCCTAAAATGGGTTGTATTAGTCACCCAAAGGGGTGCTGATGCAAAATACCAGAAATCTGTTGGCTTTTATAAAGGGTATTTATTTGGGGTAGAAGCTTACAGTTACCAGGTCATACAGCATAAATTACTTCCCTCACCAAAGTCTGTTGCCATATGTTGGAGCAAGATGGCTGCTGACATCTGCAACAGTTCAGGCTCCCTCTTCCTCTCTTGGCTCCATGGTCCCAACTTCTTCCAATATCAGCGGCAGGATGGGATAAGTCTCATCTTTCTCCTGGGACTCGATCCTCTCCGGGGTTAGCTGCTTTGTTCTCTCTACAAGGTCAGCTGTGGACTATCAGGCAAACAGCTCGTCTGTCTTCCCAGGCCTCTGCCGTGTCTAATGTATCTGCTTCTCTGTGTTTTCACTTCTGGGGGCTCCAGCTCAAAACTCCAACTAACTCCTGTGCCTTGTTGTTTCCTCTGAGTCCCTGCCCACCAAGGGGGTGGGGACTCAACATCCTACTGATGTAGCCCAATCAAAGCCTTAATCATTAATTAATCAAGTAAAAGTAAAAACCTCTGAATCCAATACAATCTAATATGCCCAGACCAGTTCACAAACATAATCCAATATCTATTTTTAGAATTCATAAACAATATCAAACTACTACAGTGTTCACAAAGGTATTCCAAAATAATACCTACATTAAACAGTATATCAATTGCAAAGTTTTGGATGTGTGTAAGCAGATCATGCCATGTATTTTTAGATAACACATTAATATTTTATGTCCAAGCCATCTACAAGGCTTTTGTTTCTTCTCATTTATCAGCTGTCAGTTACCCAAGTATTCTACATTAAAAGTGTGGAAGACAGGGGAACAGGAAGTTGTACCTGAAATTCTTGCCTCACCATTTATAGAACAATTCTGCCCCCACATGCACCTTCAAAGGGTTACTGCGAGGACATTATGCAAACCTTGACATGATCAAGACTATACAATTACACTGATAAATGATGTTCCATTTCAAAACATGCCAGTATTACATCCTGAGAAGGAGGTATCAAAAGAAAATGAATTTGGTGCACCAAATGTAAGATATAGGCTATAGTTAGCAGTAATATTTTGACGTTGCTGTGTCACAGTTGGTAACAAAAGTTTCACAACAATGCAGGGTGTTGTTAATGGGGTGATATATGGGAGCCCTGTATGATGATGTACATATTTGTTTTGTAAGTTCATAACTTTTACTATACACTTATTGTTTGTGTATGTTCATGTATGAATGATATACTTAAATAAAACTTTTATTTAAAAAAAGAAGAAAATGAATTTGGACCACTTTTGGATAATGACATTTGCCTTTTCACAGTGACTCACCTATCAGACTAATTTACATTCAGAGTCAAAATTAACACTGCTGTCAGAGAGTTGAATTCTATTCCTTTAAAAACTTCCAAACCAAAGAGTGATCAGTGGGAATTTTAAAGTCTTAGGAAGAGAGGAAAAAAAGAGAGTCGAAGTACTGTACCCAGAAAGAAGAATAGAACTATCAAAATACCCAGCAAGTTTTTACTGGGCATCTAGCATAAGCCTCTATGCCTGGAGGAGATTTCAAAACATATCCTCTGTACTAAAGGGACTTACAATTCTATCTGCAGAGCTCCTGATGATGAGGAGGATGATAATGATGCCAGCAATGGCTGTTACTGATGACTTCTAGAAGCCAAGCACTACAATTAATTCTTACCAGGTACTCTACTATTAGCTCATTTTACAGGTGAATAAGCTGAAGCACATTCGTAGTAAATGTTTGTCTAGTACTTCTCATAGGTGATTTTCACATAACGTTAATACTGTATTTCGTCTGATTCTCATACAACCTCAGGGAGGTGAACAGAGTCCTAAATGTCCCACAGCCATATGAAGTGGTAACAGCAGGACCGTGACCAGAAGGCAGGTCTTGTGGCTTTTATAAAGGGACAGCACTAACAGGTGGTTCGGTGGAATCCCAATGAGGTATTCAGGGAGCTCTGTAGGACCCCGTGGAGGAGATCACTTCCTGTTTAGGTTGTCTGGGCGGCAACCATGAAGGAAGGGTGGTTGACGGCAGGCCCTGGAGGGGTTCACCATTTCAGGCAACCAAAGGAGCCAGAGCAAAGCGTGGAGGTGCTCAAGGACAATGTGTACTTGGGGAGCTGAAGGTAGATGCATTTTGTTCAAGGGAGGCCCAGTGGTACAACTGCAGGAGGTAACAATGACAGGAAATGGGGCGCTATTAGAGATTTTGAGCCAGTGTGATAGGATCAAAGAAATTGAAAAGGTCAAGCTTTCCAGAAGGTGAATTTAGAGTGAGGCGATAGTGAAAATATGTTGGTTAGGGGAAAAGGTAGGAAATGGCTGCTGAATAAATGATCTCCAACATAGAATCAACTCTCCAAACTGACCAGCCTTTTGCTTGACTGAAAAGGAACCCAGAGAAAGCTCTACGAATAAATGCCTACCCCGCAGATCTTTCCTCTGAATTGTTTCTAACTTTCTCTTTTTTTTTCCTGGCTAATCCTTGGGTAGCCTCACATGCTCTCAATCCTTGCTAAAAAGTGAAAGCTACATATCATCATCATGAATAATAAATGGAAGGACTCAGGTTCCTGCACTTGACAGGAAAAGTATAAAGACAGAACAAGCTCTGGAAGTACAAATGAAGGTGATAATGAATCATCGCAGCTAACCTTCTCCAAAAACCCTCCAAGGCAAAACTCACCCATCTCCACCTTCATTTCAGCTTTTGAGAGGTAAGACAGAAAAGGGAATACATACGCTTTTCTGGGATTCAGGAGACTTGAGTTCAAAGCTCCATTCTGTAGCTAACAGAGCTACCCTTCCTGGGCCCCAACGTCCTCACCTGTGAATTGAGGGATTTGGGCAGGATGAGCTCTAGGCTTCTTTGAGGATCAAAGCTCCATGATTCTATAACATCCTAGCCAAAGAGACCATTTGTTCTAATATCTACTGAAGGTGAGAGGATAACAGATGGACCAAAAGGAAAATACCCTCAAGCTTAAGAAACCAATGAGCAACAGAAGTCAAGGAGAAAGTGAAAAGAAAGAGTGGGTAGTGGTGGCTGTCGCATTTACCATATGCCACATACTCATTCTATCTTCATGTCAAGTCTGGCCTGTGGCCCTCATGCCATAACGAGTTAATACAAAGAGATGCTGTGAGCTGCCAGCCGCAGAAAATTAATACATGGGAATGAAAGGAAGACCTCTGCAAGCTATACCTCATTTCCCAAACCTACTCGTGTCAAGGTCATTTGACCTTAGAAATACAAAACCTGCTATATGGGGAAGAGAGAGAGAAAAGGGAGGGGGAGGGAGGGAGGGAGGGAGAAAGGGAAGGAGGGAGGGAAGGAGGAAGGAAGGAAGGAAGGAAGGAAGGAAGGAAGGAAGGAAGGAA
>JAKSZT010053819.1:8623330-8729823 GCA_026826555.1 Tolypeutes matacus
GGAAGGAAGGAAGGAAGGAAGGAAGGAAGGAAGGAAGGAAGGAAGGACTGGCATTTAAATTGTCCCCCAACCCCAATGTCAGTGCTCCCTAACCCCCACCCCAGTAACCCACCTTACTTTTCATCTCACATCATACCTGGCTAGTGGGGCTCCTCAGAATTGCTAGAAGCTAATGATTAGTACAACAAATCCCATTAGTAAAGACCAACAAGAAATTTCTGTAAAAACCTCATACACACATACTATACTTTGCTATGTTACCTTTTTTTCAAAAGTAAATTGCGGCTGTCAAATTACACCCTTTCATTACTGTCACCGGCTCTTTTAAGAACGACTAATCAGAAAAGCCTACAGAGGTATTTAATCAGATTTTTTTCTTCAAATGACCTAATGTTTTGGTATGAAACTGCTGCCAGCTCATGCTGGGTAGAAATTTAGCACTGTCAGCATTTAATTATTATTTTATCACAGACTTCTTTACCTTCCTACAGGGAAGAAATAACTTAAATAAAAAATGCAGCAAATGCTTAGCTTTTAAAATCAAGAGACACTACCCTCGTTATTTTCCTTTGTCAAAAATTAGTAGTTCAGGATATGGGACATATGACAGAAATGCACTTTTAAGTATTAATAAGTGGTGTTACTATCACGAGCTTCAATCTCCAGAACCCTGAAATTATGAAGTGAAAATTACATTCATTGTCCTGGTTTTCAGGACATGAAATTATTTGTGATGCGTTCATGTGGTTGTGTAATGGCAGCAACACATTCCAAGCAATGCTCCTTGCCCCTTCGACCCTGACTGAAGCCCACGGCTTCGCTCTCCTCCTCCTCCTTATTACTTTGCTTTTTTTTTTTTCCGTTTCAGGTGGGAATAAGAGAGCAGGAGAGAGAAAAGGAGGATAAAGGGAAAGGCAAGAGAAGACAGGTGTGTGTGTGTAAACGCCAACAGGTAACCCCAGGGTACAAGCACAGAGGCCGAGGGAGGCAGCACAAGCACCCAACATCTAGGCGTGCTCCCTAAAACTTTCATCTTTCATGACTCCCTCAGCAGTCATCTAAACTCTCCATCTAAAAAAACAGCCATGTCATCGCCATCACCACAAAAAATTCCAACTCCTCAACCCAGCCCAACTCTCTTCCCCTTTATACCCACGGCTCCTTTTCCTTCACTTTAGAGTTGAGCTCTTTGACCAAGCTCGGGGTGTTTCATTGACGGTTACTGGGCATCTACTGCAAGCCAGCGACCATGTTAGGTGCTGAAGGTACGACAAGGCTCAGAGTGGTACCTAGAGAAGCCAGCTGGCAGCTCATCAGAGCGTGTCACGATGCATGAGTGGCAAGGACCAGAAAGACTACGAGGGCACTTAGCGGCCCCGCAGGTGCCTTGTGCTACAGTTACACCTCATTTCAAAGCAGAACTTTTGACTTTTCCTCCAAACCTGTCCTCCCACACCCCCAAAGTCAACCATATAAGTAAATCCACCTCCTGGATGTCATCCCAGCTCCTTCCTTTTCCCTTCCATTCCAACACACCAGGAAGCTCTCTTCATCTTCACTCCCACCTCCTTACTCTAAGCCAGTGCATCACTCCCCTCTTCCATCTTCCTCACCTCCCAACCACTCTGCACACAGCCACAAAACTGATGCTCTAAATACAAAGCTGACCATGTCATTCCATGCTTGAAACTGGTCCATGGCTTCCCTTGGGTCCATCTAACCTCCTCCAAGAGCAGCCTCACCTGGACTCAGAGCCCCTCCTGAGCCTCAGCCTGCACCATAATCTCTCACCCCTTCGTGCTACTTCAGTTCCACAAATGAGCCCAGCTCCCTCCACCAGCCTCAGGGCCTTTGCACAGGCTGCCCCTCAGCCTGGAGGACTCTTCCTTCCACATTCTACCTGAATGTCATCTCCTAAGAGCTGTCCCCTAACCACCCTATCTAAAGTGGATGCCTCTGTTATTTTTTTTTCCTCTCAGAACGCGATTTGCATACTTCATTGTTTCTTATCACGATTTGTAATTATTTCACTTGTTTGTTTGCTTGTTAATTATATGTAAATTCCGTGCAGATGGAGTTTGCCTTCCTGCTTATTGCTGTAACCCCAATAACTAGCATAAAGCATGGCACAAAGGAGAGTTTCAATATTTTTAAGTGACTGAATAAAGTGTTGGTTGTTAATTTCCCAAGAAAGTGTAACAGGAAGAAGCTCCTGTATGTATTTACACGTAGTTTGTATCCTGAATAATGGTTTGGCCCTTTCTTAGATAACTTCCAAGTTGAAGCTGTATATTATGCTTAAAGGATGCCAATTCGCACCCTCTGACTCAGATTACCTCCGGAGAGCAAAGAAGACAGCAGGGATGGAGGTGAGAGGTGGATGCCAGTCCCAGAGCTGGGAAAGGGGTGCAGGTGCTGGAAAGCCGAGGGGCAAGTAGCGGGGCTAAGACAAGTCTCCCCGCTAAGATTTCAGTCCCACTCTGCTGTAGCCGCAGCTGCCGCCCGTCTTCTGCTTCTGTCCCGTGAAGAAAAGCTACTTCCTCCATGTGGCGGCTATGCTGAAAATGTATGGCCACTACAAATGTCTACCTAGACACACCAGTACCCAGACAATCAATCTCAAAGAAACCTTAATGCTGCCAGAAAAATCTTGGTCATGACAAGTCAATTCAACAGATATTGGTTGATGCCAGGCATTGTTCTAGTCGGTGGAGATCTGGAGCTAAAATGGAAAAATAGTCCCTGCCTAAATTACAGACCAGAGTGAGAGGCAGTCACCTGTGCAGCATCTGTACATTCCTGGCCTCAGATCCTTGCCCACCAAATCATCATCATCAAGTGATAGGAACTGGGGTGGACCAGGGACCCAGGAATGGCTGCATCTTGCCCGTCACCCTCACGCCTTCCCTTCGCCACCCAGGGAACACAAGGAACAAGGGCCTAAGGGGAATCAAGGTTTGACATTATCAACAGCCAAGCCAAGGCAGAGCTCTGACCAGGCTTCGTCGCCAGCCACGTGGGAGAGAGGAAACCCAAGGCGGCACCGGATACTCTCATGGCACAGCAACCTTGCCCACTGCTGCTTGTGGCCCATTTCACAGTCCACACTTTGGCACATCAGTTTCACAACTGCTCCGCCTGAAGGGTGGCGGGTGGAGCTGAACTCCGTGGTATCCCTTGCAGCAAACCCTATGATGTATTTATTATCTTTCCTGTTTTACAGATGAAGAGGCAGGCGTGGGCCAGACCGCCACGTGGCAGCAGGGTAGGACCTAAACCCAGGCCTTTTGTTTGACTCCAGTTTGGTTCAGTACTTTGAACAGGGCCATGGCAGCAACATCACGTGTTTGGAGTAAATTATAGGGAGGGAGTGGGTTCTACTCCAAATCCACAACCACAAGCAAAATCAAAGCAGCGATGTCTAGAAATTTCAAACTGGGGTAAGACCGCAACTATTCAGAATGACTCAGGAATTTAAATAAGACGACCCCTATAAGTAGCTAAAAAGGCCGTGCACTTGGCACTGCATTCAGGACTGTCCCCGCAAACTCTTCTTCAGAACTCACTGACTCTGACTGTCAACATCATTCTAATTAGCCGTGCTGTCTGGCCTCTTAAGACTCGAGCCAGGTACAGGTGGTGAATTAAAAGGGACTTCTGGAGGGAGAGGGTGATTGCAATGAAAAGTGATAGACTGAGAGTAAATGCAAAGAATAGAGGAGGGGTCGGCACACTTTTTCTGTAAAGAGCCAGACGGTAAATGTTCTAGGCTTCATGGAACACGTGGTCTCTGCTGCAACTACTCAGCTCTCCCGCTGCAACGTGAACGAATGAGCACCCTGAGTTCTGAGACAGCTGTTTACAAAAACAGGCAGGGCGCTGGATTTGGCCCACAGGCTCTGGTTTGCAGATCCCTGGAATAGAGGAAAACTTTAAAGTCAACACAGTGTTTAGAAAAATCTTAGAAATTTGGGGCCATAAAATAAAGAGATAAATCAGTCTAATTTCAAAAGCTCTTAGAACAGCTAGTATTACAAAGCAGTATGGTCCTCGATCATAAAATCATAGGATTTTAGAACTCTAACCTTGGTTCAGTTTCCCCTTGGAAGGAATAAATGCTCAGAAAGGTTAAGAGACTTGCTAAAGGCCACACAGTTAATTAATGATTAAACTTAAATTGGAGACCAGTTTTGACGCTAAGTTCAGAACTCTTTCCATTACCTTATGTCTATTATTTTAGCCTTTCAGGCTAACAATGGAAAGGAGGAAATGCTCATTTAATTAAAACACTGCATCCTTGAGATTGCTAAGATTCTGAATCACTAAAGTACATAGTTCTGGATGTTTATAAAGATGATTCTGAGTCATCAAGACAAAGGTTAAATTAGGTTTAATGTACTCAGAGAAGATAATTTCAAAAGCAGTGTTAAAAGGAATAAATTTCAAATAATTGAAAAATTACAGTATGTGGAAATTCTTATTCTTTCTTGGGCCTAAAAAAATGAGGTCTATCAGTATAAGAAGAAAAGCTTGCCATTGTATTTGATAAAGTTCAACATGTGCATAAACTGTGACCAGTTCTAGGACGGCCCAAGGATCATCAAGGCACTAGGCGACCCCAAGTCATTTCTCAAATTGTGGGACACCCCATATTCATTCAACTGCCTCATCGACCTGAGAAGCAGAAGCACCCCATTTCCATCCCACCTGGCCCTCTCTCTTTTTATCATTAGCAATGTCTTCTGCTCCTTTTCTGAATTAATTAGGAAATAAAAATAGAAACCCTGACATGTTTATAAAGATTCAGAGTGCTGGTTAAACATGGAAGAACAGAGGTTGGGATCACAGAGGTGACAAATTTTATTTCTGTGATGACAAGTTAGAGTCCTCCTGCCAGCTGGCCCTGGCAGCAGCCAGAAGGATGCACCTGTCTACAGGGAAGAAAAGTGGGAGCTGGAAGAGCCTCTGGGGCCCGGTGGCCCACAGCGCCATGCAAATGAGTTCTCATTGCTCCGGGTCACTGAACCCCTTCAGCAAGGAGGGTTCCTGACAGCTCCGGGCAGAGGGAAGGCAGGGAGCCCACTCCGTTGCCCTAGCCACAAGGTGGTCCTGCTTCTGTTTAGAGACCCCTGAAAAGGGCTCTGACTTGGGAAGTTCACCTCTCCTCACCCTCGGCTACAGAGGAAGAAGGCTTCCTACAGGGCACGGCCTCGCCCTTCTGAATGTCCCCAGGACGCACTTTCCAGTAGGACAGACCTGTCAAAGAAAGTGAGACACGATAAGTGATCGGCCCCCCGATTAGATCAGCCACCTTGGGAAAGGTGCTGAGACAGAGATATTTCACTGAAATAAGGAGAGACCTGGGAATAGATTTCTGACAAGTAATTCCAAAGTAGATACAGTTGGAATTGGAAGTGGATTTCATGGGCAGATAAAGTCTAATAAATAGCAGGTCACTCACAAATCATAGACCATCAAGTCTCATACAGTGTCTGTGGAGTTTGTTGTCAATAATTTAACATGAGAAGAGACTAGCCCTTTGCAAATATTTAGTTTCAAAACACACCTACTGATGTGCTCAGATGCAGGCTCTACAGTACATTAGGAATGTATTGCATGAAGCCAAATGCCAATAAACCTGCACCAAGAGCAGACCAGCTGCTTCTGTCGCTTTCTGAATATTTCGTTAAAGAAGGGAACAGGGTCTCCCATCCAGAGAGCTAGCCCGCTAGCAATTTCTAAATTGCACAGGAGAAGGCAACTTGCGCCACGAGCTCTCCTTCACACAGCGCAGCCATTGCCTGAGCTCCCATTGGGCCAAGCAAACTGCCAGGTGGGGCGTGATCAAGGAGGCCGAACTAGGGACACTTCAGATGCAGCTGTCCGTGTGGGGCCAGGTTTGCAGGGGAGAGGGACACTGATTAAAGGAAGGTCTTTAGTGACAAAGAGGAGTCATTCTTTGAGAGGCTAGGAGGCAGAGGGGTTTATTTTGACAGTCACTGTTCAAAGTTATTGTTGATCTAGGCCACTTTCCCTATGACCCCCGCCCCCCGCCAACCATCTACTCCCACGCAGTGCCCTCACCACTTCCTGGCTGAAAGTGTCACCTCTGGACTGCCGGTGTCAGAGGTGAGGCTTCCAGAGAAATGGAAGTTTTCTAAGAGAATGAATGGCAGTTCATTTAACCAAATTAAAAAGAGGCAGGGCCTCGATGAGCTCCGATGAGTTCCCTGCAAGCAAGATTTTGGGTCTCCTTTTGGGTTGATAAAAGCCTGGGAGGGAGAGAGCCCCAGCATCCTGCAGGCTAATGGATGCCTCTAATCGTTTTCCACTCATAAAACATTGGTGGGAAATTGAACTGAGGATTCCAGGGACTTGGGTGCCAGGCCCAGCTCTGTGGTACGTGGTCTCAAAGGGCCCTTTCATGCGAAGGTGCTTTAACCTGTTCGCTGCTCTCAGCGGAGTGATTTCTATCACTTTCTATCCCACCCACGGCGTCTGATGGGAAACTTCTCTACTCATGCTACAGGCAGAGGCTGGAAGGAAAGAAGAGTGGCCTGACCATCAGAAGATCTGTCTGGTCTTAACCTCCCTGGGCTTATCTACACACGGAAAGGTGGGCCCAGACCTCCGAGCCCCTTCCCCTCAAGAGCTCTTCCCTAGGAAATTCAGAACTGCCTTTACAGCCGGAAAACGAAGAGTTTCTTCGTTCTTCTGAACATAGTGCCTTTGTGAGGGGGAGAGAGTGTGCTGGAACTCTGATACAAAATACAGCCCCCCAGCCCCCAGCTTGCCCGGTCCATAAACACACCTGGCTTCCCAGAGCACTACCTGAACAAGGTGAGCCAGCAGCTTAAGCACACGAGAGCACAGATGAGACAATCCCAAAGGCTTCGACGCCAAAGCAAGGCACTGAGGAGGAAGTCGCCAAAGGCACGAAGGCTAAGCCGACCCCAAGTCCTCCCTGCTAACATCCCTACCTTTTGGAGACTTTAAGCAACTAAACCACCACGGGGACCCCCAAGAGACACTGACTCCACAAGGTCAGAGTTAAAATCACCCTTGTGATGACCCCAAAGGGCTTTGCCATGGGGGCCTTGGGATGACCGCTCCTTCGTATTGGCGAGAACGACGCGTCTCAAGAGGATTTGTTTTGGATCAATAAACCCTGGCACAGGACAGGGGGTAGTGGGAGGTGGGGGTGAACGCCGGAATGAAGCCGAGTGAGGGGCCTGAGGAGCTGCCCACTCCCCACTTGTGCCAAAGGTCGGTCCCGTCCGAGGCTGGTGGGTTCCCGGCGAGACAGAAGCCCACCCCGCAAGTCCCACTTGCAGCCGAGCCCCAAGCACAATCCTGAGCTCGCAGGCCGCAAGTGCTGGCATGTGAAAGGCGGCGTCCTGGAGCCAAGGGCACAGACGCGCTCCATCTCTTGGATGCTGCTTAAGGAGAGCTCCTTTCCGCTGTCGTGGCAGCCGCTGATTTGAAATCCATCTAGACTCCCTAAATCGGAAGACAGTGTGATCCACCAAGCTGGTGGAGAGTCAGTGAACCCAGGTCATGCTTTCTGTCTACTTCTGGGAGCACCAAGCAACGTCAGAGCCCTGTGATCAAATGGTCAGAGAATTACTGTAGCACCCAGCGCTCGGAATGGGGCTAGCGGCCCCCTCCCAGCCCAACTGCAGTGTTGGGGAGACTCTGTTTGGCAGCACTGGGAACGGGAGGCTTGCTTCTGGTGGTTCTAATCGTTCTCCACTCAAAACATCGGGGGGAAATTGAACTGAGGACCCCAGGGACCTCATAAACTCCTCTCTGGAGCTAGAGTGAGTGGGAGAAGGACCAGGTCTTTTTGGCTCAAGATCTCATGTAAGCAAATCCTACTCCTGACACCACAAGCGACTCGTTTCCAGTCTGTTGCTTTCGCCTCTCTTGGCTCACAAGTTAATTTCCCAGACACACAACCATTTTCCCCAACTCTGGGAGCCGAGGAGGAAAAAATGTTAGAAATATCAAAACAGCCACATGCTCCAGCATTTAGCACTTTGTAGAACAATTTAAAATTAGTGCACTTAGACCACTTTACATTAATTTAGAAAATTTCGCTTTAGCCGACTTAACTGGCTGCTTGTCACTGCCAAACTCAATACTCAACTTCAAAATACACCTCTGCATACACACGCGATCTCTCCTTTTAGGCTAGGAATGTAATGTTGACATAAATGTCAAATGAAATTAATGAGAGACTGGGCCCTCAAATGGTACTCCTGTGAAGGGAATTTGTTAGACTGGGACCTCTGAACCCAAATGTACCTATAATTATATAACTCTCATATGAGGACAGAATCTGAATGTTAAGCTTTAGCAAATTTATCACCTTTGTCAGAAATGCTGCTACCTACAAAAAACAGGTTGTAAGTAAATTGAGATTAACATACTATTCAATTGGAAGTGCATCATCTGTTATAGCAAGCTACTGTAGAATCTGAAGGTGGCCCATCTGCTGGGTATTGCACCCTTCTCTTATCTACAAGAATTCTATCATATGTCTGCGGCCCCAACTGAGCACTTCCCCTGTTGACTTTCCAAATGGACTTCTCTCCCACCCACCTCTCCCTCCTCACCCCTCCATCCCAACCAGCAACTTAGGAATAGTAAAATGGCAGTCAGAGCAATAACATGTATGTTCACTCGACAATCAAGGCATCGGATGTGAGCGGAGTGGCTGCCTCGATCCATACACTGATATAACTACTTCATCTTGTATTTTGTACTCTCAGAATCTTCCCCAAGTATGGTAGAATCACAGGAAAGAGCCCTGTTCCAAATAAAGCAGCAGCTCTTCTCTTGTCAGAGTAAAAGGCAGGGAGTCAAACTTTCTATAAAAATGGGGGAAATCTGCATTTACCCCCATGCCAAGGAAAACGGCAAGGAGGGCCCACAGATAGCCACCTTCAGGCAGAGAACCTGCACACGTTTGGCGAGAGCTGACACCTTAAAAAAAAACAACGGTCACGGCATTTTATTTTTTATACTTCAGAATTTAATCCTAAGGATCAGACACCACCATTCTTGTTTGTTTTTCATATACTGATCTCAAATACAATCGTATCATTTTGAAAATCCAGGAAGAGATGATATTTTCCCCACATAAAACTATATGGGTAGGTCTCTATTTTCTTTCTAGTTACCTAGATACCACTGTCTTCTTGACAAACTCCAAAAGAGTGGTGTACTAATCATGAAAGTTCTAGCAGTGACTCCTCCAGGGATGGAAATCAGAGGAATCAAACAAAACCCACAAAGTCTCTCTGATGTTCACTCATCTTTAAACGTTCACAGAATCCATATATTCAGGGCAGTCACAGAGAATGGCTAATTAATTTATAGTTAGGGAAAGAGAAAACGTTTAACTATCAACTTCAAACAGCACGCACTTCTGTTTACTATGAAGTAATCCTGATTCTGGGTAATTTGTAACGCCTGTCTAAACCCGGGGAACACGCTCCGTTTTTATTCTTCTTCAGGCTATCAGTTCATAATGAACAAATATGGAAATTTTTCTGAGGGGGAAATCCAACTACCAAAATAACTCCTTCATAATTCATATGTGAAATCACAAAGGTGATTAATAAAAACCTGAAACAGTTCCTAAAAGCCTAAAGCATTAATTACTCTGTTAGATGTCAAGCCTCTATGAAACCTTTGACAGCAGGTGACTCAGGCAAATTAAATCATGTGAACTTAAGGCGGAAAAAGAGAAATCTTAAGCGGGTGGACTTGCAGGCTGGGGAATATATGTTTTCGAAGAGGTGTGACCAACCCGCAGCTCTTCGGGGCCCCATATTTCAACCTTGGAAGACATATCCAAGGGGAAAATGCCACTGCAAATTGAATTTATGCTGGGATGAAAAGATATATTATACTCTTTGAAAGACCTAAAATAAATGAATAATACTATTTCCATTACTGGGGAAACGAACTCTCCTCGAGTGTCTCCTGTGTGTCAATCACGAGCTGGCCACTGGGCTTCTCTTGCCTTCTGAGATGCCACTCACTCAATTCTCCTTAAGCTCAACGAGGGCTCTTGCTCATTCTGACACGTGCAACTAGGCTCAATCATGGGCAGTTCAGACACTCAAACAAATACCTGCACATCGATACTCACAGCAGGATTATTCACAACAGTGAAAGGGTGGAAACGATCCAAGCGTCTTTTGAGAATGGGTAAACAAATGTGATCTATACATACAATAGAATACTATTCAGCCGTAAAAAGGAATGTAGTGCTCATGCATGCTACAACATGGAGGAACCTTGAAAACAGTCAGCTACTTGAAAGAAGCCAGGAGAAAAGAAAGGACAGAGATGGTATGGCCTTATGTGAAACGTCTAGAATATACCAATTCATAGAGGCAGAAAGTAGATTTGAGGTTTCCAGGGGCTGGGGGGAGAGGAAATAGAAAGTTCAGGCTTATTGAGTTCAGATTTTTTGTTTTGGGTGTGAAAAAGTTTCAGTAATGGAAAATGGTGATGGTTGCTCAACATTGTAAAAGTAATTAATGCCACTGAATCACATACTTAACAACGGCAAATTTTATGTTATGTATATGTTACCACTATTTTAAAAATGAAACTTAGGCTATCCAAAACAGAATTCTTGATCTCACCTCTCCACCCCAAGTCTTTCCAATTTCAGGAAATGAAATTTCCTTCCAAAATTCTAGAATTATCCCCCGTTCTTTCATTTCCCTCACCCTCCACTTCTAATCCAATAGCAAGTCCTGTTGACTCAACTTCCCAACTATGTCTTGAATCTTTCTGCTTCTCACTATTCCACTTTTACCACTCTCGTTGAAGCTAGTGTCTCTCCCAGACACTGAAATATCCCTTAACATGTCGATGCTTTTTCATCCATTCTCCACATGTATGTCATCCAACTCTTTCCCTGGACCTGCTCTTCTCCCTCCAAGCCCAGTGGCGCTGCAAGAGTCCTTGGTTGTGGCTCCCAAAGCCATGGTACTTTGTAGTAAGTCCGTCCAGCATCCACAGGCCACCATCTCAGAGCCCGGCACAGTGTGCTACAGAACAGTGAGTCGTGGGTCTCTCCATTCCAGGGATTCTCCCAAACTCCCATTCCCTCTCCTCTTCCTTCTCCTGTGCTTTCTATTTCTAGCAGTGGCCAATCATAGTGTCTGGTATATAATCAGCATGCAATAAATATTTTTTAAATTAGAATTCAGAAGAAATATGAATATGAATAAATACCCCCTACAGACTATAAACACCTTAGATACGATGGTCCCAACCTCACTTTTTTTTAACAGCTTTGTTGAGGTATAATTGACATATTTAAAGAGTACAGTTTGATAAGTTTTAACATATGTGTATGCCTGCAAAACCATCACCACAATCGTAATGAAAACATCCATTACCCCCAAAAGCTTCCTTGTGGGCTTTTGTAAACCCTCTCCCCACCACCATCTCAAGGCAGTTATCTGCTTTCTGTCCTTTGGATTATTTCAATTTTCTTTATATATATAAATGTATAGAATCACACTATGCATATTTTTTGGGTGGGGCAGTGTTTCTGACATCTCTCACTCGGCTTAATTACTTTGAGAGTCAGCAATGTTAGTGCATGTATCAATAGTTCATTCATTTTTATTGCTCAGTAGTGTTCCATTGTCTGGATATACCACAATTTGGTTTTCCAGTCACCTGATGATGGACATCTGAGTTTTTCCAGCATGTGGTTATTCCAAATAAAATTGCTAGGAAGAAAAAAAAAAAAAAAAAAATTGCTAGGAAGATTTGTGTACAAGTCTTTGTGTGGAGGTATGCTTTCATTTCTCTTAGGTAAATATCTAGGATTGGAATGGCTTGATTCCAAGGTAAAGTGTATGTTTAATTTTTAAGAAACCACCAAACTGTTTCAAAGTAGTTGTACCATTTCACATGCCCCTAGCTGTGTATGAGACTTCCAGTTTCTCCATATCCTCATTAATACTTAGTACAGTCAGTCCTTTTAATTTTAGCCATGCTAATAGGTGGCGCAGTATCACCCCATGGATTTAATTTGCATTTTCCTAATGACTGCGGGTGGTGAGCATTCATGTGCTTTTTGTTGCCATCTGTATATCTTCTTTGGTGAAGTGTCTGTTTAAATCTTTTGCCCATTTTAAAAATTATTGGCCAACTTCATCTTTAACCTTATTTCTCAAGAATTCTTTGTGTACCATTTGCTCCACTCAGAGTCAACTCATGACTCCCTACACCTACCCCTCACACTTGCCTCTAAACTTCTGCTTATGCCATTCCCTTTGTTTAAATGGCTTAATGCCATTTTCACCGACATTTCTGTACATTAAAGTCTATTTATCCTTAAAGTCCCAGATGAGGTCCTACATTTATTCTCAAGCCTTCCTTGAGTACAATTTG
Source organism: Tolypeutes matacus (assembly GCA_026826555.1). Classification (NCBI taxonomy): domain Eukaryota; kingdom Metazoa; phylum Chordata; class Mammalia; order Cingulata; family Chlamyphoridae; genus Tolypeutes; species Tolypeutes matacus. Next base: position 8,635,766 of record JAKSZT010053819.1, read on the forward strand.
AAAGTAATGACTTCCTCACCTGAATTACCATAAAATTCACCTTCTTTTGGCATTTCTAATTTGCTATCTTAAATTCTACTTGTTGCTTGATTTTGTTTTTTTAAGAAAATGAATTTTTTTAGTGTTTACTTATTGGACTTAGAGAAATTTCTTCCCCAAAATCTTTGAGGTTTATTTCACCCAAATTCATTCATTAAATAAATATTTACTGAACATCTACTATGGGTTAGGAGCTATTAGTGGCACTTCGGATATATCAGTGAGCAAGACAGAAACAAAAAACCCCTGCCCTTGTGGAGCTGGCATTCTAGCAGAGGGAGACAGACAATAAATAATAGACACAACTACTAAGTAAATTATAGAGCATGCTAAAAGGTGAAGAACATTAAGCAAAAAGAAAAAGTAGAGCAGGAACAGGGAGGCTGGGAATGTTGGAGATGGCAGAGGTGGGGCAGGGTGCATCTTTAAATAAGCTTTAATGAGAAGTAACATTTGTACAAAACTTTGATAGAGTTGAGGGCGATGAGGTAGTAGCCATGTGTCTATTTGGGGCTACTTACTTGTTTTTCATGCCATATAACCTTCCTCAACTATAAGTCCCGAGGCAGAGTCTTTCTTTGATAACCTAGCAAGTGCCTGGCACAGAGTAGGGGTCAAAAATACTTGTATGGAGAATGAATGAATGAATGAATGGACAGGCTTCAAATCTGCTGGCAGAACATCCAAAAATGAAACTAGAAGGAAAGTAGGAAGTGAGAAAAGAAGTGAGAAAAGTTAGTATGAGCCAGTGGATGCCAAAAGCTAAGGCTCTAAGGAAAAAAGAAAAGGTTTTACCAAACACCTCTCACAAAGAAAATCTTATTACACACTCTGTGGAATGTTTTAGGTTTCTGATCACAAAACAAGTGTCAGAAGATGATGTGCTCCACTGTGTTATAATGGATTAGGGCTTAAGGCTGATGCAAACTTCATACTACCTCTAGAACTAAGCTACCAAACCATAATCATGATTCAAAAAGTGTGTGCTATCTTGAAATAGATGTTTGAAAAGGTATACTACTTATTTTCTTGTTTATGCCTCTACCTTGTTCTAGAAAATATTTACAATGGCTTTCCCAAGTTAGGAGAGGGAGGGTTCAAGCTAAGCATGCTAGCCAAATAACCTCTCCTGACCCAACTGCCCCAGATTTAGGTACTGTCTACCACCATTCCCTCAGTGTGCCCCTACTACTGGTAAAGCATTTATTTGTTACTGGTAAAGTATTTATTTGTTCAAGGCAAGGCACAAATTTGGTTCTAAGCTTTTAAAATCAATGCAAAAAAAGGGAAACAGTTTCAGTGCTACGACTCAGTAACCATAAGATACAAACAAACCAACTGGATGGTTCTGATAGTCTCTATAAAGAGCTCCCTGTGTAAAGCAAAGCAGATCAAAGTAAATGAATGAAGCCACCGTCAAATAATAGGGAATGGTGGGGACTGGGGTTAACTACAGGGTGTATGGCTAACTAAAAGGCAACCAGATGCAAAGCTTTTAAAACCACTGTTAGGGAGAAGCAACACTTATCTCCGGGGCAAATCAAGCCCAGGAGTCATGGTTTGGGTAAAGCAACAAACAAAGCAGTGGAGTGCAAAGGGCTTTTTTGTTTTAGTATCCACAGACGCTGCCTGATGGCATCAGGATAAAGCACAATTCAATAAAAGCTCCAGGCTAATATATCAGAAGTGGTACTCTCTTAATGGTCAGGATAAATTGAGGAACTAGAGAACCAGAAGGACTTTAAGGGTGCATATCCCTTTGACAATCCTCTAGCAATATCTTTTTTAAGAAATCCATTTTATTGATAAATGTTAATAATGCCTATAATTCATCCAACGTGTACAATCAATGGTATTTAGTATGATCATATAGTTGTGCATTCTTCACTTCAATTATTATTAGTGCATTTTCATTATTTCAATAATAATAATAATAATAATAAACAAGAATATTCTTCACTTCTCAATCTCTTTATATTTCCCCTGCTGTACATAGCTGCTATATCTGGCTATTCTTACACATTTATTTATTTATCAGTTTTATTGAGATATATTCACATACCATATGATCTATCCAAAGTGCATAATCAATGGCTTTTAGTATAATCACAATGTTGTGCATTCATCACCACAAAAAATTTTAGCACCATTTCATTACTCCAAAAAGAAAAACTCCACACCCCTTAGCATTTCTTTCCCAGCCCTTCATAACCACTAATCTAACTTCATCTTTATAAATGGATTTATATTTACACTTTATATAACTGGAATCATTTAATATGTTACACAATATATATAGTTCATAGTAGCGCAATCATACAGTATGTCTTTTTATGTTTGGTTTGCTTCACTCAACATAATGTCCTCCAGGTCCATCCACGTTGCCATATGCTTTACGACTTCATTTCTTCTTGCAGCTGCATAATATTCCATCGTGTGAATAGACCACAGTTTGTTTATCCAGTCATCTGTTGATGGACACCTGGGTTGTTTCCACCTTTGGGCAATTGGGAACACCACCACTGTGAACATGGGTGTGCAGATGTCCATTCGTGTCACTGCTCTCCGTTCTTCTGGGTATATACCCAGTAGTGGTATTGCAGGGTCACATGGCAAGTCTATATTCAACTTCTTAGGGACTGCCAAACAGTCCTCCACAGTGGCTGTACCATTCTGCATTCCCACCAACAGTGAAGAAGTGTTCCTATCTCTCCACATCCTCTCCAACACTTGTAGTTCTCTGTTTTTTTCTTTAATAGTGGCCATTCTGATAGGTGTGAAATGAGATTTCATTGTAGTTTTGATTTGCATTTCCCTAATCATTAGTGATGTTGAACATTTTTTCATGTGTATTTTGCCGTTTGTATTTCTTCTTTGGATAAATGTCTATTCAAGTCCTTTGCCCATTTTTAAATCAGGTCGTTTGCTTTTTACTGTCGAGTTGTAACATCTCTTTATATATCATGGATATTAAACCCTTATCTGACATGTGATTTCCAAATATTTTCTCCCATTGAGTTGGCTGCCTTTTCACCCTTTTGACAAAGTCCTATGAGGTGCAAAAGTGTTTAATTTTGAGGAGGTCCCACTTATCTATTTTTTCTTTTGTTGCATGTGCTTTGGGTGTAAGGTCCAAGAAACCACAACCTACTAAAAGGTCTTGAAGATGTTTCCCTACATTTTCTTCTAGTAGTTTTATGGTCCTGGCTTTTATATTTGGGTCTTTGATCCATTTTGAGTTGATTCTTGTATAGAGAGTGAGATAGGGGTCTTCATTCATTGTTTTGGCTATGGATATTCAGTTTTCCCAGCACCATTTGTTGAAGAGACTGTTTTGTCCCGTTAACACGGACTTGGTAGGTTTGTCAAAAACCAATTGCCGGGAAGCGGCTGTGGCTCAATCAGTAGGGCTCCCGTTTACCATATGGGAGGCCCCGGGTTCGGTTCCCGGGACCTCCAGGTGAAGGCAAGCCCGCCCGCACGGCGTGGTTAGCTGACCCAGCGAGCACAAGCAGCAAGGGGGGGATAAATTAATAAATAAATAAAAACTTAAAAAAAAAAAAAAAAAAACCAATTGCCCACAGATATGAGGGTTTATTTCTGGACTCTCAATTCTATTCCACTGATCAATGTGTCTATCTTTATGCCAGTACCATGCTGTTTTGACCACTGCAGCTTTGTAACATGTTTCAAGATCAGGTAGTGAAATTCCTCCCATGTCGTTCTTCTTTTTTAGAATGCTTTTTGGCTATTCGGTGTACTTTCTCCTCCAAGTGAATTTGGCTATTGCTTTTTCTATTTCTGTAAAGTAGGATGTTGGAATTTTTATTGATATCGCATTGAATTGATAAATCAGTTTTGGGTAGGATTGACATCTTCATGACATTTAGTCTTCCAGTCATGAACACAGAATGTCTTTCTATTTGTTTAGGTCTTCAATTGATTTCTTTTAGCATTGTTTTATAGTTTTCTGCATATAGGTCTTATATGACTTTGGTTAAATTGATTCCTAGGTATTTGAGTCTTTTTGTTGCTATTGTAAATGGAATTTTTTCCCTGATTCCCTCCTCAGATTGTTCAGTACTACTGTACAGAAACATTACTGATTTTTGCCTGTTGATTTTGTATCCTGCCACTTTGCTGAACTCAGTTATTAGCTCAAGTAGCTTTGTTGTAGACATTTCAGAATTTTCTAAATATATGACTATGTCATCCACAAATAGTGAGAGTTTTACTTTCTTTTTTCCTATTTGGATGCTTTTTCCCCTTGTGTAATTGCTCTAGCTAGAACTTCTAGTACCATGTTGAATAACAATGGTGACAGTGGGTTTATTAGTCAGCCAAAGGGATGCTGATGCAAAGTACCAGAAATCTGTTGGCTTTTATAAAGGGTATTTATTTGGGGTAAAAGCTTTCAGTTACAAGACCCTAAAGAGTCCAACTCAAGGAACCATGAGAGAGGTACTTCCTCACCCAAAGTCTGTTGCCACACATTAAAGCAAGATGGTGGGCAATGTCTGCAATGGTTCAGACTTCCTCTTTCTCTTAAGCTTCTTCTTAAGTCCCAGCTTCTTCTGATCTCAGCTGTAGGCATAAGCCTTGTCTCTCTCCCAGGGCTCATTTCTTTCTGGGCTCAGCTGCTCTGTTCTCTTCACAAGGTCAGCTGTAGACTATCAGTCTCTCTCTCTCCCTGGGGCCTCTGCCATGTCTATGGAGCTGACTCTCTTCCTCTGTGTTCTTCTCCATGTATCCACTTCTTCTGCCTTCTTGATTAAGTGCCCGTTCATATAGCCCACCAAGGGGGCAGGGACTCACACTGAGTCACCCTAATAACATGGTCAAATCAAAGCCCTCATCTTGATTTAATAAAGTAAAAGTGAAATCTCTGAATTTAATACAATCAAAGGGGTATCACACCCTGAGGAACAGATCAGTTTACAAACATAATCAAATATCTCTTTCTGGAATTCGTAAATAATATCAAACTGCCACAATGGGCATTCTTGTCTTGTTCCTGATCTTAGAGGGAAAGCTTTCAACTTTTCCCCATTGAGTACAATGTTGGCTGTGGGTTTTTCATATATGCCTTTGATCATATTGAGATATTTTCCTTCTATATCTATCTTTCTAATTGTATTTTTTTTTTTTTTTAATTCAGAAAGGATCCCGGATTTTGTCAAATGCCTTTTCTACATCTATTGAGATGATCGTGTGTTTTTTTTTCCTTCAGTTTGTTAATGTGGTGTATTACATTGATTGATTTTCTTATGTTGAACCAGCCTTGCATACCAGAAATAAATCCCATTTGGTCGTGATGTATTAGTCTTTTGATATGCTGTTGGATTCTATTTACAAGAATTTTGTTAGAATTTTTGTATCTATGTTCATTAGAGAGATTGGTCCATAATTTTCTTTTCTTTCTTTCTTTCTTTCTTTCTTTTTTTTTTTTTTTTTTTGTAGTGTCTTTATCTGGTTTTGGTATTAGGGTGATATTGGCTTCATAAAATATATTGGGTAATTTTCCCTCCTCTTCAATTTCTTGGAAGAGTTTAAACAGGATTGGTGTTAATTCTTTTCAAAATGCTAGATAGAATTCACCTGTGAAGCCATGTGGTCCTGGACTTTTCTTTGCTGGGAGATTTTTGATGACAGATTCAAGCTCTTTAAATGTGACTCGTTTGTTAAGTTCTTGTATTTCTTGCAGCGTCAGTGTAGGTTGTTTGTGCATCTCTAGGAATTTTCCATTTCATCTAGGTTGTCTAGTTTGTGGGCATACAGTTTCTCATAATATCCTCTTATGATCCTTTTTATTTCTGTGGGGTCAGCCGTAACTTCCCTCCTTTCATTTCTGATTGTATTTATTTGCATCTTCTCTCTTTTTTTCTTTGTTAGTCTAGCTAAGGGTTTGTCAATATTCTTGCTCTTCTCAAAGAACCAGCTTTTGGTTTTGTTGATTTTCTCTGTTGTTTTTTTCTTCTCAATTTCGTTTATTTCTGTTTGAATATTATTTCTTTCCTTCTGCTTGCTTTGGGATTGGTTTGCTGTTCTTTTCCTAGTTTCTCCAGTTGTTCAGTTAGATCTTTGATTTTTAACTCTATTTCTTTTTTAATATAGGGCTATAAATTTCCCTCTCAAGACTGCCTTTGCTGTATCCCATAAGTTTGTTTTGTTTTTGTTTTTTTTCCATAAGTTTTGATAAGTTGTGTTCTCATTTTCATTTGTCTCAATATATTTGCTCATTTCACTTGCATTTTCTTCTTTGACCCACTGATTATTTAGTAGTGTGTTGTTTGACCTCCACACATTTGTGAATTTATTTTTTTCCCATCTATTATTGATTTCCAGTTTCATTCCATTATGATCTGAGAAGGTGCTTTGTATAATTTCAATCTTTTTATATTTATTGAGAGCTGCATTGTGCCCTAACATGTGGTCTATCCTGGATAAAGATCCACTATCACTTGAGAAGAATGTATAACCCACTGAGTTTGGGTGCAATGTTCTGTATATGTCTGTTGGGTATAACTCATTTATCATATTGTTTAAGTTCTCTGTTTCCTTGTTGATCTTCTCTCTAGTTGTTCTATCTAATGATGTGAGGGTGTGTAGAAGTCTCCAACTATTATTGTAGAAGTGTCCTTTTCTCCCTTCAGTTTTGCCAGAGCTTGCCTCATATATTTTGGGGCATCCTGGTTAGGTGCATAAATATTTATGATTGTTATATCTTCCTTGTGGAATGTCCCTTTTATTAATATATAATGGCCTTCTGAATTCCTTATAACATTTTTGCATTTAAAGCCTGTTTTGTCTGATATTAGTATAGCTTCCCCTGCTCTTTTTTGGTCACTATTTGTGCGAAGAATCTTTTTCCAACCTTTCACTTTCAGCCAGTTTGTATCCCTAGGTCTAAGGTGAGTCTCTTATAAGCAGCATATGGATGGCTCATGTTTTTTTTAATCCATTCTGTCAACTTAAATCTTTTGATTGGGGAATTTAATCCATTCACATTCAATGATATTACTGTAAATGCATTATTTACTTCCATCATTTTATTCTTTGGTTTTCATATGTCATATATTATTTTCATCTTTTTACTCTTTTGGTTATCCTTTCTGCTATTCTTTCTTCTATATTTTCTTCCAAGCCCCTCTCTCCCATCTTTTTCTTTCAGGCTTTATGGCTTCCTTTACTATTTCCAGCAAAGGTGGATTATTTTTTATGAACTCTCTTAGCTTCTGTTTGTTTGTGAATATTTTATATTCCCCTTCATATATGAAGGACCATTTTGCTGGATAAAGAATTCTCAGCTGGCAGTTTTTCTCTTTCAGTATCCTAATTGTATCATTTCACTTTCTTCTCATCTTCATGGTTTCTGATGAGAAATATACACTAAGTCTTAATGGGCATCCCTTGTATGTGATAGTTTGTTTCTTTCTTGCTGCTTTCAGATTTTTCTCTTTATCTTTGATGTTTGACATTCTGAGTAGTATGTGTCTTGGAGTAAGTCTATTAGAATTTATTATGAATAGGGTACACTGCACTTCTTGGACATGTAAGTTAATTTCTTTCATGAGAGTTGGGAAATAATCAACTATTATTTCCTCAAATACTCTTTCTGACCCTTTTCCATTCTCTTCTCCTTTTGGAACTCCCATGACACGTATGTTGTTCTGTTTTGTGTTTGTTATTCAACTCCCTGAGCCCCTGCTCAATTTTCTCCATTATTTTGTCTCTCTGTTCTTTTCTGTCTTCAATTTCAACATTCTTTCTTTGGTATCTGTTATTCTTTGTTCTATCATTTTGAGTCTGTTGTTTTATGCCTCTAATGTGGTTTCCCTTCCCTTCCCTTCCCTTCCCTTCCCTTCCCTTCTTTTCCTGAATTTTTTCAGTAGATACCAGGGATTAAACCCAGGACCTCAGTGATGCAGTTGAGCAGGTGCTCAACCACTGAGCTACATCCACTCCCCTATTGTCTTTTTAATGTTACCTATCGTGTCTCTCATTCCCATGAGCTCTGTTACTTTTCTATTCAGGTTTTGAAATTCCTCTCTCTGCTCACTTAGTGTCTTCTTGATGTCATTTATCTCTTTAGCATATTGTCTTTCAATTCATTAATTTGATTTTGAAATTTGTGTGCATCTTGTTAATTAGTTGTCTCAAATCCTGCATTTCTTCTGGGGCTTTGATATATTCCTTTTCTTGGGCCATGTCTTCCATTTTCTTAGTATGGATCATAATGTTTTGCTGCTGTCTAGGCATCTGATTAGGTTGGTGAGTTTAATCAGATGCTCAATTTCTCTCTTTCATGGGGATTTGGTATGGGATGCTGGGTATTACTGCTGTTCTTTGACTCTTGGTTCAAACTGAGTCTTTAGGATTGTTCCTGTTAGTTGCTCAAAAGTGGGCTCTGGACCCAGTAACAGGTTGCAGACCCACTTCCTAGGGCCTTGGGGAGGGAGGCTGGAAAAAGCTTCTCTTACTTATTTACTTTTAATTTCCTCACATGCACTTCCTTGGTCTGCCAGCAGATGGCAATCTTTGTTAACCCTCTCGGTTCAATGCCCAGTAGGAGTGTGTCTGCTGCAACACAGACTGGATCAATGTGGTGTAGGTTCCTGCCTGGAGGCTAAGAGCTTTGTGAATCAAACTTTCTCAGACACAATTCTCAAACCTTTGCTGGCAGTCCCCTCCCTTTTCCTGGGTAGGAAATAATTCTACTCCCCCCTGCATCCTCAACAATCAGTCCTAGTTAGTATAGAGGGACATTGAGAGGGTTGGATCTCTTTAGTCCCTTGCTGGCTCCCAAGGCAAACAATGGTACAGCTCTGCCCAGCCTGGAAGGCCTTGTGGGACACAGCAGACCAAATTTGTGGGTTAAAAGCTGAATCAGCCTTAGGCTTTGTCCTTCTCTCTCCCCTTTCCTGGGGAGGTGGATCCCTGGGCCCCCCTTGGTCTGTAGCCACAGGCCCCCAGGCCTGAGACTTCAAAAGTGTCTTCAGTGTGAGGGAGGATCCTGGCAGTAGCAGGTACCACTTTGAACTCAGTTTTGTTGTCACGATTCTTTTCCTTTGTCCTCTTTCCTCTGGGCAGTGTCCAGTCTTCCCCTGGTGTCCTACACCCTAGAAGAATTTTTTTCCAGGCAGAAACAGCCTATCATCTTGCTCAACCAAAATGTTTGATCAGTATTGGGTAGCAGTATGTTTGAGGTTAAACTCTTGGCCAGCATCTAGAATGCAGCTTTCCTGTGCTGCTAGTTAAGAATGGAGATATATGACTTAAGAGATAGCAGGGCTTTGGTGTAGGGATGCCATTTCAAGAAGGACTTGGCAAGGATACAAACCTAAATAAAAGGCATTCCATAGCTGTGGGCAGAGCCAACATTCCCCTTTACAATGATTTCAGGACACTTTAACAACAAATGGGCAATCAAGTTTCCATGACTGAAACACTTAAGCCTGGAATTTTGAAACACGTATAATCAAACACATATTGTAAACAATGCATAATGCCTAGTTTCCATCCATGCAACTTCTTGGTATACCTTCAAAGATTAACTAGTTCCAATCATATGCCACAAATTAAGTGACCTGCTGCATAGTATCATAACTATAAATCAATTTAAGGTTGGGTGACATCTACAAAAAAATTAACTTGTCTAAGAATATTTGAACTGCAGACATTTTTTTTCTAGCAATATCTAAATAGTAGAGCTGACTGATTACCAAGTACACTCCCAGATGATGGCACTAAAACCACATTGTCCCCGAGGAAGATAATGTGCTCTTATAATCTCCGGGAAAGATGCACTCCTCTCTGGACCATTGTGAAACCACACTTACCAGAGGATCTCAAGTTTACCTAGAGGTACAGGACGTTTAGAAACACAATAATCTTGTCAGAACCTTTAGAGATTTCTCCAAAATCAAATTACTGATGTAAGTCAAATGAGTCTCACTTAAAATCTCCAGACAGGAAAAGAAAAATACCACGCTTAAGCAATTTTCCAGCTACTGAGGAGGAAGAGAGAAGGAGAAGGGCCCTACCAATCAATCACTGAGCATGTTCTGGGAGCATCTTGTGATCCCTAGGGAAGTTAATGCCAATTGAAAGAAAGCTAGAGGATAATCTAGGGACTGTGTAACATAGTGATTTTTGTGGTGGATGAGGAGTGTGGTTAATAGCACAAATACAGGAATATTTTTCTATTACAAGGTATTAAGAATATGGTGATACATGGGGAAAATACAACTAATGTAACATAGATTATAGTTAATAGTAAAAACGTAATATTTTTTGCAGCAATGGCAAAGAAGGTACTACATCAATGCTAAGGGTCAACGATGAGGGATAGTATAAATGGGTATGGGGTTTTTCCCTTTGGAGTAATTCTAAAATGGACTGAGGTGATAACAGTACCTGTAACTGAAACCAAAAACCACTGCATGTACACTTTGGACGAACTGTACACAGTGAACCCCACGGTAGACGATGAACGGTAGTTAACAGTACAAATATAAGAATGTTCTCTCAGGAACTATAACAAATATACAGTACTAATAGATGGTTTTACTAATAGGATGGTTTGTGGGAAAAATACACCAAGTATAAGCTATGGATTATTGATAGCAGTAATATTATGATGATGTTCTTTCATCATTTGTAACAAATGTGTCACAATATTGTAAGGTGCTGGTGGTAGGGCGATGTATGAGAATCCTGTATGGTATGAATGATTGTTTTGTAAACTCACAACTTCTCTAATTAAAAAAACAAGATACAGTGTTCATTAATAGGAAAAAAACAAAAGTTGCACAAGAAGGGATTTGTAATCATAGTATATATCACTATCTCATTGATTAATAGTATTTAAATAATAATATAAACACTGAATATCAACTCAAAAGAGAGGAAGGGGACAGGTCTAAATTCTCTATTGTTATAGTTTATGGATAATATTTAAAGTTGATTAAAAATTAAGAAAATGGTGGTGAAATCATAATTATTGATTTTTAAAACTTACATTGTAAACCATAACACACAGAGAAAAGTGCACAAAACTAAAATTTACAACTCAATTACTTATTGCAAAGCAGAAAGCCATTATCCAAGTCAAGAAAGCACCCCAGAAACCCTCATTATTCTCTCTCCTAATTAGCATACCCAACCTCTAGCACAAACAGTATCTTAACTTTTATGGTTACCACTTTCATTATAGTTTTGTTATAAAACCAGGCATTCCTAAGATGATAGTTTCTCTGTGCCTGTTTTAAGGCTTTATATGAATGGAATACAGAAGTGAATGTGTGTGTGTGTGTGCACGCATGCGTGTGTGTGTTTGACTTCTTTCACAAATTAATGCTTGTGAGACTCATCCAGACAGTTGTGCAGCTTTTTACTGGTATACAGCTTTCCATTTTTTTCATGAAGTATATGTGTTCATATCATATTTTTGATGGACACCCACTTTTGGGCTGTTATAAATAATGATGCTATGAACATTCCTATCCATAATTTTTGATTGGGAATGTACATAAGAGTAGAATTTCTCACTCATAGGGCATACATATGTTCAATTTTGATAGATAATGCTAATTAGTTTCCAAAGTGGTTGTACTAATTTTCACTATCACCACAGTTTAAAAGATAGTTTTATTTCTTGCTATCCAGTTTGGATGGCTTTCATTTCTTTTTCTTGCCTAATTGCTCTGGCTAGAACTTCTACTAAAATATTGGATAGCAGTGGTGAAAGTGGGCATCCTTGTCTTGCTCCTGATCTTAGGAAGAAAGCTTTCAGTCCTTCACCAGTGAGTAAGATGTTAGCTATGGGTTTTTCATAAATGGCTTTTATCATGTTGAGAAAGTTTCCTTCTATTCCAAATTTTCTGAGTACTTTTATCAAGAGAAGGTGCTGGATTTTGTCAAGTGCTTTTTCTACATCTATTGAGATAATCATGTATTTTCCCCCCTTAATTCTATTTATGTCTATTAATTGATTTTTGTATGTTGACACACTCTTGCATTCCTGGGATAAATCCCACTTGGTTATTGTGCACTATCTTTTAAATATGCTTTTGAATTTGATTTGCTACTATTTTGTTAAGAATTTCTGCATCTATATTTATAGGGGAAATTGATCCATAATTTTCTTTTCTTGTGATGCCTTTACCATACTTTGGTATCAGGATAATGTTAGTCTCAGAGAATGATTTAGGAAGCGTTCTTCCTCTCAAATTCTTTGGAAGAGTTTGAAAAGGATTGGTGTTAATTATTCTTTAAAATTTTGGTAGAATTCACCATCAAAGCCATCTGTTTGGTCCTGGGCTTTTCTTTGATGAAGGGTTTTTGATTAGTTACTTAATCTCTGTACTCGTTATAGTTTGTTGAGATTTTCTATTTCTTCTTGAGTCATTTTAGATAATTTGTGTGTATCTAGGATTTTTTTCCATTCCATCTAGATTATTTAGTTTGTTGGCATACAACTCTTCATAGTGTTCTCTTATAATCCTTTTTATTTCTGTACAGTCAGTAGTGATGTCACCATTCTCATTTGGGATTTTAGTTATTTGTATCTTTTCTCTCTTTTTTTGTCAGTCTCGCTCAATGTATATCAATTTTATTGATTTTTTCCCAAAGAACCAACTTTTAGTTTTGTTGATTCTTAAATTGTCTTTCTATTCTCTATTTCATTTATCTCTGCACTAATCTTAATCATTTCCTTCCTCCAGTTAACTTTGGGTATATGTTGCTCTCTTTTCTCTAGTTTTTCAAGATGTGAAGTTAGGTTATTGATTTGAGATCTTTCTTCTTTTCTAATATAGCCATAAAATTCCCTCTGAGCACTGCCTTTGCTGCATCCCATAATTTTAAGTTTGTTGTGTTTCCATTTCCATTTGTCTCCAAGTATTTTCTAAGTTCCTTTATGATTTATTCTTTAACACGTTGGACTTTTAAGAGTATGCTGTCTAATTTCCACATACTTGCATGTTTTCTAATTTTCCTTCTGTTATTGAATTCTAGCTTCATTCCATTTGTGGTTGGAGAAGTTACTTTGTATGATTTCAATTTTTAAAATTTATTGAGACTTCTTTCGTGCCAACTATATGGTCTATACTGGAGAATGATACATGTGCACATGTAAGGAATGTGTAGGGGGAGCAGATGTGGCCCAAGCCGTTGGGTGCCTGCCTCCCACATGGGAGGACCCAGGTTTGGTTCCCAGTGCCTCCTAAAGAAGACAAACTAATGCAACGGGCTGATACAATAAACTGGTGCAACACGCAGACACAATGAGCAGGGAGTGGATGTGGCTCAAGCGGTTGGGCACCTGCCTTCCATGTGGGAGGTCCCAGGTCCGTTTCCTGGTGCCTCCTAAAAGAAGATGCACAGACAATGAACAAACATAATGAGCAGACACAGAAAGCAGACACAATGAGGAGCAAGCGAGCAGGCAATGAGCAAAAATGGCAAACAGACAGACAAGGCGGGGAGATGTTAAAAACAACTTTCTGAAAAAAAAAAAAGAAAAGAATGTGTATTCTGCTGTTTTGGGGAGAAATGTTATGTACAATGTTTTATATATATATATAATGTGTTATATTTTAGATCTAGTTAGTTTATGGTGTTATTCAAGTCCTCTATTTCCTTGTTGGTCTTCTGCATAGATGTTCTATTCAGTCTTGAAAGTGGTGTATTGAAATCTCCAACTATTATTGTAGAGCTTTCTATATCTCCTTTTGATTTTGTCAATGTTCGCTTCATATATTTTGAGGCCTTGTTGTTTGGTGCATACATGTTTATAATTTTATATCTTCTTGGTGAATTGGCCATTTTAACAGTCTATAGTGTCCTTCTTTGTCCCTCTTAACAATTTTTACTTATAGTTAATTTTCTATTGATATTAGTATAGCTACCCCAACTCTCTTTTAGTTACTATTTGCATAGAGTATAACTTTTTCATCCTTTAACTTTCAAGCTACTTTTGACTTTGGATCTAAAATGAGTTTGTCCTCTGCTTTTTTGTCCCTCCTTTCCTCTATTACTGTCTTCCTTTTTGTTTAGATGTGGGTTTTTTTGTAATTTTGAATCATATCTCATTTCCTTTTTTGTAGATTTTTTAAGACTTATTTTGTGGTTAACATGGGAATTATATTTAACACCTTAAATATATTACTATTTAGTTTGTATTGATACCAACTTTACCTCAAAAGCCTACACAAACTCTGTTCCTATACCTGCCCACCTTTCCCCCTTTATGGTGTTCTTGTCAAAATTACATTTTTATACACCATGTGCCAAATAACAGGTTTATGGCTGTTGTTTATGTGTTTGAAGTTTAAGCCATATAAGAAGTAAAATACAGTATTACAAACCAAAAAAAGCAATACTAGCATTTTTATTTACCACATAGTTACTAATACCAGAGTTCTTAATTTCTTCATACAACTTCAAGTTACTATCACTAGATAGTAACTTTCTAGTTTCTTTCCTTTCAACATGAAGCACTCCCTTTAGCATTTCTTTTAAGGCAGGTCTAATGGTAGAAAACTTTTTCAGTTTTTGTTCATTTGTAAATTTTTTCTCTCTCTCTTACTTTTGAAGGACAGTATTGCTGAGTTGTTTTTTTTTTTTTTTTTTTCAAAATTGGTGAACTTATTTCAACCTCAAAAAATAAAATAACAGACAAAAGCAGCTTAACAAATTATGGAAGCATTACTTTAAAAAATTGTGTCCAGATACAATTATCTTATTTAATCCTAAAAACAAACTTAATTGTTTCCCAAGTGTTCAGAAAGATGAATAAATGATCACAGATTGGCTAAATGATATGACTTAGGTTTCCTTGTTAATGAAGAAAATGAAAAAACAAAACTTGACCATATTCACATTTCATAAAACTAAATCCCATATTCTTTTTTTTTTTTTACCTTTAGCATTGTTATAGTACCTTCTCTGCCTTTGTTACAAAAATATTACAATATTACTAGTGACTAGAGTCTAGAAGATACATTAGTTTTATTTTTCCCAAGTATTGCCATATTCTTAACACCTACTAATAGAGGAATGTTCTTGTTCTGTATTATTAACCACAGTCCTTATCAACTACTGAAATCAGTATGTTATCCAGTCCCTGGATATATTATTTTTGGTTGACATCTTTTTTTCTTTCAGCACTTTAAACATATCGTCCCACTGCCTTCTGGTCTCCATGGTTTCTAATGAGAAATTGGATGCTCATCTGATTAAGGATCACTTGTATGTGACACATTGCTTCTCTCTTGCCAATTTCAAGATTTGTTCTTTGCCTTTGGCATTGGACAGTTTGATTATACAGTTTCTTGATGTGGGTCCCTTTGTGTTTGTACTGCTTTGAGTACATTGAACTTCTTGGATTTGTATATTCATATCTTTCATCAGATTTGGAAAGTTTTCAAACATTATTTCTTCAAATTTTTTTCTGGCCCTTTCTCTCTTCTCTTTCTGGGACACCTATGATTCATATATATTCATATGATTGATGGTATCCCACAGGTTCCTCAGGCTCTGTTGTTTTCATTAGTAGTATTCTTTTTTTCTGCCCTTCAGATTGGACAATTAGAATTGTCTTATCTTCAAGTTTACTCATCCTTTCTTCAGCCTGCTCTAATCTGCTGTTGGACACCTGTATTGAATTTTTCATTTCAGTTATTCTATTTTTCAGCACTAGGATTTCCATTTGGTTCTTCTTTATAATTTCTACCTCATTACTGAAATTATCATTTTGTTCATATATTGTTGTGTTGATTTCCTTTAGCTCTTTGTCCATGTTTCCATTTAGTTCACTGGTCCTATTTAACAGAGTTGATCTAAGATCTTTGATTAATTGTTCCAGCAACTGGGCTTCCTTCATAGTTTCTGTTGAATTCTTTTTTTTTTTTCCCCCTGTAACTAGGCCATGCTTTCTCGTCCTTTTGTATGTTTTGTACTTTTTTTTTAAGAACTGGATTTTCTCAGTATCATGCTGTGGTCATTCTGGATATCTAGTTCTCCCACTCCTTAGTCTACCAGACCAAGGAAAAGAAAACAAAAGAAAGGAAAATTAAAAAGGAAAAGAAAGAGAAAGAAAAAAAGAGAAAAAATACTAACAAACAAAGTACCCATGCAAAAAAAGGGTGCCCTGCCTTGCCAAGTCTCTCTGTAGTTGCTGGTAGGAAGCTGGGAGCTGTTGTTGTTGAGGCCAAACTGAAACCAGCATCTGTGTTGGTCCCTCAGGTATCTGCCAGACAGGAAAAAAAAAAAAAGAGAGAAAGAAAGAAAGGAACCCCTCCCCCCCAAAAAAATAAGGGGCATGGCTCTATAGATCCCAGCAGAAGCTGATGTGTGTCAGAAACCACTGCTGCTGAAAGGACTGAAACCAGGCATACCATCTGCACTGGGCCCTCAGGTATCTGCCAGACAAGAGAGAAAAGGAAGGGAGGAGGCAAAGAGGAAAAGAAGGAGAAAAAAAAGGAGGGAGGGAGGGAGGAAGGGAGGGAAGACGGAAGGAAGGAAGGACAGAAGGAAGGAAGGAGGGAGGGAAGAGAAAGGAAGAAGAATAAACAAATGAAAGAATGGAAGAAAGGAAGAAGGAAGGGGAAAAAGGAGAAGGGGGAAAGGAAGGAGGGAGGGAGGGAGGGAGGGGGACAAATGGAAAGAGAAAGGAAGGAAGAAACAAAGGAAGAAAATGGATGGAAGGATGGAAGAAAGGAAAGAAGAAAGGAAGGACAGAAAGATGGAAGGGAAAGAAAGGTGAAGGAAGGGAGGGAGGGAGGGAGGGAAGAAAGAAAACCACCTAAAACTTCCTGGTAGATGCTGGTGGGAGGCCAGAACCCTTGCTGTCAAGAAGTCTGAAACGGAAGCCAGCATCCTTGCTGGGTTCTTGGGCATCCACCAGACCGAAAAAGAAAAACAAAACAAAACAAAACAAAAAACCCAAGAAACAGAAAGAAAGAAAAGATTTGCTGGCTTTTTACATCCCAGTGGATGCTGGTGGGCGGCCAGAAGCTGCTGCTCTCCGAAGGGCCAAAACCAAGGCCAGCACCTGCACTGGGCCCTCAGGAATTCTCCAGACCAAGAAATGCCCACACACAAAAGAAACCAACCAGGGAAGGTGCATTGGCTTTTTAGATTTTGGTGGATGCTGGAGAGAGGCAGGAACCTGCTGTAGCCCAGAGGGCTGAAACCGAGGCCAGTATCCATGCTGATCCTTCAGGGGTCCTCCTATACTGACCTCCACCTCCAGCCCCAACTTTTGGTTTCCTTTGCCCACCCTGGGCCCAGCAGGCGGCTCCCAGAATCCGGGCCGTGCTTCCACAGTTGCCGTCGTTTCCATGGGTGCTGCTGCAGGGAGAGCACTGGGGGCTGGTCACTGGGTCATGCTGCCCTGCCTACCTTGACTTACAAAAGCTCCGCTTCTCCCTTCGTCTGGCACTCCTGTGGTTGTCCTAAATGTCCATTCTGGTTCCAGAGTTACCTTCCAGCTAACTCCAGTCTCTATTGCCAGCTTATTCATTGTTATGGTAGAGGGAAGGAATTGTAAAACTTACTACTTCACCATTTTGTATCTGCATTTGTCTGTTTTTTAATCTCTTGGTTTCTGGCCATGTCTTGTCTTCTCATATGTCTAGTTATTTTTCATTGAGGGGCAGATAGAGTACATGAAAAACTGTAGTAATAACATGAGGCTCAGGGTGATATATCTTCCTTCAAAGAGGATTTTTACTTTTGCTTTTAGCAGGCATCTAGGCTAGGCACACTCACTATCTGAAATTATTTGAATTCTGGATTCAGTCCCTACGAGAGTTGTTCTATTTCTGGTCTACCTTGACTAAAGGTTCCAAATGAAATCTTTAGGCTGCTTCTCCTTGGCAAGACTGGAATACAATTATCATGTCCCCAACCCCATGAGTTTGTTGAAAGCTCTGCTAGGCTTCTTAATATCTTGGCTCCTACTTTTGGAAGTGACAAATACTTCAAGAGGAAGGGGACCCAAAAGCTGGGTTGACTGCTCTGGCCTTTCCTCCCCTCTTGAACCTTGGCTCTGCAATTCCTCGTTGCCTTAGTAGTTCTCCCATGCTGCCAAACCAAACTCTTTCTTTTCAACTTCGAGCAGCTTTTCTCGGGAGAAGAGTTAACCGGGACAAATTTCATCCACTGTTGCTAGACACATGGATAACCATCGAAAGGAAGGTGACCATTCCTCATACAAACGAGGACACTCTTAAAAATGAAAGAGGATACTGTTAGTAATTGCAGTGGGGCGGCAGGCATAAACCAAAACCATCACTAACAGATCAGATTTACGGTCATGCCAATAACAAGGCATTGAGTACTTCATTAAAATATAATTAATAAATAATTAAGTTAATTAAGAAATAATTCATTTAAAAACCACATTGGCCAAATCAAGAATATGGAGTTCCTGTCTCTTCCCTTTGTGGTGACCGAATATTTGATAAAAAGGATAGGAAGGAGCCCTTGTTCAGCGTGGGAAGAGACCCCTCGCAACTGACTGTGAAAGCAGAGGGGGTCAGCCATCACACTCAGCCTGCCGGTTCCTGCACCTAATAGCTCTTCAATGACCTTGGCTGGGACTTAGAGGAGCTAAGTTTGGAGAGTTTACTATAATAAGGCAAGAGAGAATTTTTTCTAAAAAGATAAGAGAGAAGTTGAGAAGAGAGTGAACACAATTTACAAAAAGAGCCTGATCTCCAACCTTCTGCCCCTTGCGGGCCAGATTTCCTATTCCCTATTCCATAAAGGAAAGATCATAGTAAGAAGTGCTTGCTGTCTTGGCTTCTAAGAGAGCTAGATTTGCCTCCTGCATTATCTTCTAGAATGAACTCCTCTGTGCTGGAGAATTGTTCTCTGACCAATGCCAGAGCCAAGCCTAGGGAGATACTCAATAAAATAAACCAGGGTCCATGCCTAATTATAGACATCTTGCATTTTGTTGCCTAACCCTTCCTGGAATTTTGACTCCGCTATTTAGGATACTACTTCCTATTCTTAATCTGCATATTTTAGATGGCTTGATTCAAAACAATGTTTTGGATACAAATAGCCCAACATTTTTCCAAAACACAGGCCTTATCAGCACACAAAGTAATTTACCACAGGAATTGTGTTTGCATCCTAGCAGGTGGATAATAGATTAGTTAAAGCTCCTAAGAAGTCAGTGTATTTTCCCATCCATTAGAACAGGGCTGTAGAGAAAGAAAACTATTCAGTGAAAAGAAAACAAAATATGATTCCAACAATCTATTTCAGGTCCATATGTCATTCTCATTTACCAAGACCAATAGCAACAGAAAATAGAAATGAAGCATTGAAAACATTGATCCTAGCAAAAAAGTAATGAGTTAAACTCAAGCACAGGGTGATAATGAGGCAAAAAAACAGGGGTCCAGTTCAGCAGAGATTATCTGCCGCCCTTGGGAACATCCAAAAGCTAAGTTCCTCTGCTTGTTGATTTGTTATACACTGGCCCAGGGAAAGTTCAGCTTCTTATTCGAGGATTAAAACCAAAGGACAAAGGAAGGCAAGGACCCTGATGAATGGCTTGAGACAGCACCAAGCCTTTTTCTTTCACATCATGCCAAATAACTTGCAGCCTGAGCAATCACAGAGTGTCAATCACAAAGTCACCTGCTCAGAGGGGTTTGTCTACCTTCTCTCATCTCCTCTTCCCTAGGGCAGAGTCTTGTCTGCCTTGCTCCTCACCCTTGGCCCAGCCCCACAACGTTGTCTGGCACCCAAGCAGCCCTCAACAAATGTTTCCAGATGGCCTGAGTGAATCCTCAGTAGAACCCAGAGGGGGCAGAAAGGGCTTATTTAACACAACACTTCAGAAGAAACAACTGAGGAGACATAGATTAAACTGGCCACTCTAGAAATGCCACAGTTTGTAGGGTTCCCCCTCCACACTTCAGAGGTTTAGCTTTTTCTCTAACTTTTTATTTTGACAAATTTCAAACGCATCATTGCTATAAAGGCAGTGGTACCAAAGGTTCTGAAGGAAGGGAGAGGAAAGAATAGGTGTAGCCCGGGGGCATTTTCGGGACAGTGCAATTGTCCTGCGTGACATTGCAATGGCGGATACAGGCCATTATACATTTTTTTCAAAACCTCTAAAGTCGTGTGGGGCAGAGTACAAACTATAATGTAAACTATATTCCATGGTTAGCAGCAATGCTTCAATATGTGTTCATCAATTGTAACAAATGTACCACACTAATGAAAGATGTTGTTAATGCGGAAAAGTGTGGGAGGGGGAAAGGGTGGGACATATAGGAATTCCCTATATATATATATATATATATTTTTTTTTTTAACAAATCAATTTTATTGCTACATATTAATAAAGCATACACTTTATCCAAACTGTACAATCAATGGTATTTGGATAATCACATAGTTGTGCATTCATCACTTCAATCATTAGAGCATTTTCATTATTTCAATAATAATAATAAACAAGAAACAGATAGACAAAGAAAATTCCTCACCTCTCAATCCCTGTTTCCCCTGTTGTGCATAGCTGCTACTTCTGGCTATTCTTGCACAATTATGTATTTGTTTATTAAGCAGTTTTATTGAGATATATTCACATACCATATGATCTATCCAAAGTGCATAATCAATGGCTTTATTTTAGCTGTTTGATTTATGTAATCTAAAGCTTCTTTAAAAGCAAAAAAACATTCCAAAAAATAGAAAAGCTGAATGAATAGAACAATGACTAAGTTGCAGACATCATAATGCTGCATCCTTAAACATGTTAGCAGCTCTCTTTAGGACAAAAACATTCTCCCTCACTCAGAGGTTTATTTTTTTTTTTTTTTTTTTTTTTTTTTTGAGGATACTGTGTGTTCAAAACTAAGTTGTAAGGGACTTTTTCAAAAGTCTGGCACAAAATTTACTTTCAAGGAGTTTATTATAGAGTTGGTGCTTTAGATTATACAAACATGAAATAATTAGGAATGAAAAAAGTTCTAAACTTCATTTACAATCAGTTTGTACCAACAGCTCAGAAACATGAGAAACAGTCCGGGTTGACAGAGACAGAGTGGCTGCCTACCAAACCCTTTCATTCCTCTTCCTGGGCACACATGTAGACTACTTTTCCTAGCAAGCCCCTTACAATCCGATGTGCCATCTTACCAAGAACTACCCAATGGAACGGGAAAGGAAATGGAATTGCCCCTTTTAGGCCTGGCGTGGGAAACCCAGCCATTCCCGGGTCTCCATGTTCTTCCCTTCTTGCTGATGTGACCCAAATAACCACAGGACACGGTAAGCCCCAGGTAGAGAATGCCAGTCCTAAGACGGAAAAGTCCTGGCTCCCTGTGTCAGGACCTTCAGGAGAGCTGCCCGGTAATCAGGGACACCATTGTGGGTACGTAAGACGCAGACCATCGTTTCGAGTCATTGCGCTGCTTTGCATTTGTCGAAGCAACTTCACGTCACCTCAATTAATACATGCTGAGGCTTAAAATCCTCTTGACTATGTGTGAAAGCAGGTAATATTGGGAAAGTGATGGTTGTGCTTTTTCATTATTGCTTTCTGTACATATGATCTTTACCTTATTGGCCCAAAGCATCATGTGCTTTCAGGGAAGATTATTTAAGAAGGAATACAAAGAGAAAGAAAGACTAAAGTTCTGTTTCTGCTTGTATGATGGAATAGATAACCTACCAATTCTCTCACTGAAAACAACCAAAAATGCCAAACAAACTATTTCCTCATAAATAGTTTGAAATGTATTGATGAGCTGACAAGAAAGTAAGGTTTACTCAGAGCAGAACACTTACCTCCGTTTTCACCTTGAAGGCATTTGACAAACTGGAAGAACTTGAGCTTCTGTTTGTTTTTGTTTTTGTTTCTATTTTAAATTTTTTTTTTTCATATTTTAAAAGATGCTTAGATTACATAAATGTTACACAAAAATTACAGGGATTCCCATGTTCCCCACCTCCGACACCTCCCATAACATCCCACATAAACATCCTTCATTAGTGTGGCACATCACCTGCAATGGATAGACACATCCTGGGGCTTTGCCACTAAGCATGGACCATAGTTCACATTGTAGACCACACTCTCTCCCACACAGTTCTGCATGTTATATGCGGATGTAAAATGGCCTATGTCTGTCACTGTAATGTCACTCAGGATAATTCCCAAGTCCTGAAAAAGAGCTTCTGTTTTTACAACCTAGAAAGGCACAGGGGACAGCAAACAAACTTGGCGACACTGACAAAGCCAGGGCTCACCAAGAATCAGAGTGTAATAGGAAGCTCCCTACTAAAGACAGGATCCCAAAGGGCTACCACAATAAAAATGCCTGTCTCAAAAAATCAGGGCTGAACAGAGGGGGAACTATTTCTCCTGAAAATCTGTAACCACAAGGCAGCCCTCACAGGAGTTTGGAGTATAAATTCATTACCTGGTTGGTTCCCAAAACTTCAAGTTGAGAGTTTGAAGTCCATGAAGGTTGGTAGTGAGCCCTGGCACCTTGCAAGAAGTAATGCAAATTCTCAGGAACTAACCTTCAACTCAGATCTCAAAGAATTCCCACTGATAGTTTAAAATATATATATGAGCTCATAGTAACAGAAAACAAAGAACAACAAAACACAAACATGCACAAGGTAACAAAGCACCATGAATAACAACCCACAGGAACAATAGATAGTAGCATTGGAAACACAAAAGCTTCAAACGTTACAATTATCAGACTCGGAATTTCAAATAAACATTTGAATAAATAAAAGAAAAAGTATATTAAGAAGTGAGCAAAAAGGAAATCATAAAATGCCCAAGAAGATTTTTTTTTTTAGATACCGGGGCTGGGGATTGAACCCAGGACCTTGTAAATGGAAAGCTGGTGGTCAACCACTGAGCCACATCGGCTCCCTTGAGTTGGCTTTTTCATCTGTTTGCTTGTTGTTTGCTTTTGTTTTTTTTTTGTTTGTTTGTTTGTTTGTTTGTTTGTTTTTAGGAGGGACTTCCCATGTGGGAAGCAGGTGCTCAACCGCTTGAGCCACATCCATTCCCTTCAAGAAGATTTTTTAAAAGATCCAAATGGAGCATCTAAAATTGAAAAATGTAATAATTAAAATAAAAAAACTTCAGTAGATGAGTTGAATGGCAGACTCAGGAAACTAGAGAAGAATGAAGAGATTATCCAGACTATTGCACATAAGAGATAAAGAGAGAAAATATGAAAGTGAGGTTAAGACACAGGGAAGATAGAGAATGAAAGTGTTATATATACCTAATCTGAGTTCCAGAAATAGAAGAGAAAGAGTATGGAGCAGAGACAATATTCTGAAAATATTCCAGAACTGATTTTAAAAAACCCACAAATTTACAAAGCCCCACAAATCCCAAGCAAAATAAATACATAAAAAGAAACACAATGAAATTCACATGTACACACTTTATAATAAAACTGCAGAATACTAGGGACAAAGAGAATATCTTAAAAGCAGCCATAAAGGTACTTGAAAAAAAAAAGAGTTCCTTTAAAGACAAAGGGCAATTAGACTTAAAGTGGATTTCTCGGGGAGCACATGCTTCCCATGTACAGTCCTGGCTTCAGTCCCTGGTACCTCCTTAAAAAATGAAAACTTAAAATTAAAAAATTAAAGAGTAAAGTGGATTTCTTAGCAGCAGAAGCCAGAAAACAATGGAATAATATCTTTAACATGTGAAGAGAAAATAACTAGAATTTTATACCTAGCAAAAACATATTTAATACTTAACAAAATTATGTCTTAAGAACACGGGAAAAATAAAGACATTTTCAGACAAACAATAACTGAAAGAGTTTGCTCTCAATTGATGCTCATGAAATGAAATCTAGGAGAAAAAGCGACCAGGGTAGGGGTAGTAAAAGGAATCCTAATCAAAGAAAATAGTAAATATTGGGTAAATCTGAACAAACATTTTCCATACAAAATGATAACGATAATGTCTTATCTGTGGGGTTAATAAAAGCAAGATAGAAGGAAAACGCTGGGCCAGAATGGGACCTAAGCTGGTGGCAGTGAGGGTGTGTGAGTAGAGTTAAGTAGTCTAAGGTCGTAGGCTACTTTGAGAGAACAGGGAAGATTTTTCATTAGCTTTTGGCTTTAAGAAGTGTTCATGCTAAAATTTCTAGAGAGCCTCTAAAAGAATAATAATAGAGTGAAAACTCCCAAATAACTATAAGAGAGAATATGAAATAAAAATAATAACCAATCCATTTAAAAGGCAAGAAATGAAGGGAAATAAACATGAACAAGCTAGGACAAATGGAAAGCACAAAATAATGGGGAAGAATAAACCCAAATACAACTGTAATTACAACAAATAAAAATGGATAGCATATTTCAGTTAAAAGATAGTTATTTATAGAATGCATTAAAAACAAGTTCCAACTATATGCCACATATAAGACATGTCAAAAATATTATGATACAAAGAGTTTAAAAAACAAAGAACGGAAAATCAAATGTCAGCAAAAACTAATTGAAAGGAAGATGATTACATCCTATTGTTGTCTAGCACTGCTATATTCACATCAGACAAAAAACATTTTAAGACAAAAGCATTGTGAGAAAGCAACTACATAATAATGTAAGATTCCATTTTCCAGGAAGATAGAACAATTCTAAATGTGTATACACTGAATAATGCAACTTCAAAATATATAAAGAAAAAATGGCAATCCACTATCTTAGTGGAAGATTTTAATACACCACACCCAGTGAAAAAGAGAGCAAGCAAAGAAATCAGTAAATAGAGAGATTTAAACAACTCAATTAACAAGCTTGATTCAATGTTAAAGAATTGACATCCTAAGACTATATATAGTCTATGATCAAAATGCAATTGTTAGAAATCAATAACAAAATGATAACTTGAACAATACCAGAAGTTTAGAAATGAAGAAAACACTTTTATATAACTCATAGAACCAAGAAAACATATAAATAAATTTAGAAGTTATTTAGAACTGAACAATAATGAAAATATTGCATGATAAAATTTCTATGATAGACTAATTCAATATTCAGAAGATAATTTATAGATTATAATTTTATATTAGAAAATAAAGCTTCAGAATTAATGAACTAAGCAGCCATCCTAGAAAGTTAGGAAAATAACAAAATTAATGAATAGAAAAAAGTAAAAAGATAAAAGATGCAACAGATATTAAACAGAAAAGGAAGATACTGTGGAAAAGATCTAAGGAGTCATGAGCTTTTTGGGGAAAGACTAATAACAAAAATAAAATTCTGGTGATTCTGATCAAGCAGCAGCAAGCAAGCATATAAGCAGTGTTAGAAATGAAAAGCTGGAGTAATTATGCACAGAGAAAAAATAATAAGGCTATTATGAAGAGTCATATGTCCCCAATTTTAAAAACCAAGATGAAATAAACACATTTCTAGAAATATATAAATTGCTAAAATGGATTCAGGAAGAAAGAGAACACCAGAATAGTCTTACTATAAAGAAATTGAATTAATAGTTGCAATTCTTAAAATAAAACTCCAGGCCCAAATAAATGAACAAGTGGCTACTGTTGAACATTCTGTGGAACACATAATTCCAATTTATACAAACTATTCCAGACAAGAGAAAAATGGGACTTTCTGACTTATTTTATTTAAAAGGGTAGAAAAACCTTCATACCAAAACTTACTGAGAATAGAAAATAAGACATCTCACTCGTGACTGTAGATGAAAAAAAATCCTAAAAAATCATTGTCAAAGCAAACCTAGCAATGTACACAAAAGATAACACCATCATGCCAAGTTGATTTATTCCAGAAATGTAAGGTTAGTTTAAAATAGAAAATCAATTAATTCACCACATTAAAGGGGGAAATCATATAAATACCTCAATAAGTATAGAAAATAATTTTATATAACATCTATTCATTTTTTTAAAAAATATATAGAAAACTAGGATTACAAACATTTCCAGACTTGATAAAAGGCTGTTACAAAATCCTACTGGCAACATCACACTTCCGCACGGACTACAGGAGCATTCCTTGTAAGATCATGGAAAGACAAGGGACCCCACCATCACTGCATTCCTCGGTGCTGTATTGGAGAGCCCATACAGCGCAGGAAGGAACAGAAAAGAAGTAAGAGGTACTGCGATTGGAATGGAACAAGAGCGTCATTATTTGCAGTCAGTATAGTTATCCATGTAAAAAGCTCTAAAGAATTAATAACATAATAGAATTAATAAGAAATGTAAATAAAGTTGCTGGACACAAGATTACCAGGCAAAATCAATTTCATTTCTTGGGCATATGCATTACAATAAAATTAACCGCTTTGACACAGCAATTAATTCCTATGTCTATACCCAGTATATGTTAATCAAAAGACATTTATATATATGAAATATATGAACTTCACATATATAATGTATATATATATTCATATATATAATGTACCAGTACTATTTGTAACAGCAAAAACTAGGGGAAAATACAATACTATACAGCAATGAAAATGAACCAATTATTGATATACACAACAATCAGTCCTACATGAATCCTCACAAACATAATATTGAGCAAAAGAAACCAGACACAAAAGATAATATACTATTACTTTCATATGAAGTTCAGACACAGGCAAAGATACCTACTGGTGTTCAAAGTCATGACAGTGGTCACCTTGGGCAAGAAAGTGGCTTGGGGAGCATGAGTGGACCGTCTTCAGTGCAGGGGTTCTATTCATGGTTCTGGGTACTGGTTACATGGTATGTTCGTGTTAAAACCTCATCAAGCTTTAGATTTGTGCTCATTTTTGGATGTTGCGATGGTTAGGTTAATGTGTCAACTCAGCCAGGTAATGGTGCCGAGTTGCTTGGTCAAGCAAGCACTGGGCTAATTGTAATACAAGGGCATTCCATGGACTTTATTATATATATATATTTTTTTAAGATTTATTTTCTTTATCTCCCCTCCCCCAGCCATTCTTTTTGCACTTGCTGTCTGCTTTCTGTGTCCATTTGCTATGTGTTCTTCTGTGTCTGCTTGTCTTCTCTTTAGGCAGCACCGGGAATTGATCCTGGACCTTCCAGAGTGGGAGAGAGGCGCTCAATCTCTTGCGCTACATCAGCTCCCTGGACTGCTGCATCTCTTATTGTCTCTCCTCTGTGTCTCTTTTTGTTGCATCATCTTGCTGCGCCAGCTCTCCACGTGGGCCAGCACTCCATCAGGGCCGGCACTCCTGCACAAGCCAGCACACTGCGCAGGTCAGCACTCCAACGTGGACCAGCACTCTGTCCAGGCTAGCACTCCGCGTGGGCCAACTTCACTCAGGCCAGCTTGCCTTCACCAGGAGGCCCTGGGAATCGAACCCTGGACCTCCTATATGGTAGATGGGAGCCCAATTGCTTGAGCCACATCTGCTTCCCCATTCCATAGACTTTAATCATCAGTGAGTTGATTGCACAGATGGTTGGTTACAGCTACAGTCAACTGAGGAGACTGCCTTCAGCAATGAGTGATGGCTCATCCAATCTGTTGAAGGCCTTATAAGGAGACATGATATCAGCATTCAGAGAGAGAATTCCCATCTCTACTTCAGGCAGCCAGCATCTCCTGGGGAACTCATCAAGGACCTTCATCAGAGCCCCTGGCTTTGCAGCCTGCCCTGTGGATTTGGACTTGTGCGTCCCAACAGTCGTGTGAGACAATTTTATAAAATCCCATACTATTTACAGATATTTTCTGTCAATTCTGTTTCCCTAGAGAACCCTGACTAATACAGATGTATAATTCAGTAAGCAGTTTACATAACAAAGTAGTTAAACATTTATGTAACTGGCAACAAACTGATATCTATATAGGTGAAGATAGAGACATACAGATATATACACAATATAAGCATCTAAATATATACAACATATGTATATATGCAATACATGCATATCTATATACTCTATATACTATATATGATATATATAAAAAATGGTATAAAAACAAAACTGTGCAGCTACTTCACACTATACCCAAAAACTAATTCCAGGTGGATTAAAAACTGAAATGAGAAAGGCAAACAGACACTTCACAGATGAAGAAACATGTATGGCCAATAAACAAACTCTTACTAGTAACCAAGAAAATTAAAATTAAAATCACAGTAAGATTATTTCACACTTAATACAATTGGCAAAAATTTAAAAGTTTGACATTATTAAATGTCAGTGAGACTATGAAACACCTTGGACACTTACTCACTACTGGTGGTATGTAAATTGATACAGCCGCTTTTGAAAATAATTTTGCACTAAAATGAGCATATCCATGACCAACCATTTCATACCTAGATAGTTACTCTAGTGCGGAAGGTTTCTAATTTTATTACCCCTGGTTCACAATAAGAAACACATTTTAAATTATGACCCAGTACCCAAACATAGACACACACTTATATAAAAGCAAAATAAAAGTATTATGAAACCATACCCATCTTTATTATATGAGACATACTCTGATACATTGTCTGAGATATACTTACATGTGAAAAACACTAACCTATAGAAACTTACCGCATATGTTCACCTGAAAATATGTAGAAGAATCATCATAGCAACACTAATAACAAAACACCTGAAAACAACTCAATAGCCATTGATGATAGAACGGATAGATAAAATTTTGATATATTCGTGCAGTGGAATAGTATATGGCAGTAAAGAAATTAATGAATTACAGCTACACACAACAACATAGATGTTTCTCAGGAGCATAAGGTTGAGCAAAAACAAAAAGAGAAGCAGGAAACTGCAGAAGAATATATATATATTAAAGCACGCATAACTAAACTCTTTACGGTTTCAGGATCAAAACACACAGGGGAAAACTACAAAGAAAAACAAGGACACAACCCAGAAACAACACACTTCACATCTGCTCACATCCCACAGCGGCTAGAATTTGGCCATTCTTAACTGCAAGGGAATCTTGGCAATTGGGTTGCCAGCTGGGACCAGCTACCACTTCTGGCAAACGAACACAGGTGGAAATGAGTGGACTGCCACAGGCAGCAATTCAACAGCCTTGAAAGTCTGGGAGAGGATTTTCTACCCTCAAACAAGAGTGTGGAATTCTAGGGATTCCTTGGCTTGCATCTCTGCCTCCATCACATGGCTCCCTCTCTCTCTTTGGGTCTGCTCTTTGTTTTCTGCTGACTTCCGGCTTCTTCCTGTGTGGCCTTCTCTTTATAAGGCCTCCCACACTGATTCAGTTGGCCACACCTCAACTAAAAATAACATCTTCAAAAGATCCTATTTATGGAATGCAGCTTAAGATAAAGAGCATGCCTGTTGTTGTAGTACATAATCCGATCAACCCCAGAAATATAGTAGGCTCCTTTTACCCAGGGTCTTGAAGTCCCTAACCTTTCCGCCTTGGTGGTAGAAGGATGACTTGGTAGAGAGGAAGTGAAAAGAAGTGAAAGAAGAGCCCACACCTTGCTGAGCCCAGATAATCATGGGAAAGATAAAGGAAATAAAGGAGGACAGTGAAGTGGTTAGGTACTGGTTAGGTGCTTGACTGAATTGGCGATTCGGCTCCATGAATGACAGTGTCTTTAATGAGAGTGTGACACAGGGTGGAAAGGGGTGCCTCTGCACCCACCAGCCTCTCTCACTTGAGACCTGGGGAGCGATGAGCTCTCGGGATGCCTGCACCAGCCTACAGCACACACAGCATTGCCAGCTTGGCGTTACAGCAGGATCAAGGAAAGGGCGTGCTAGGCTCTGCGCTGTTGAGGATGCTGAGCTGTGAGCAGCGGGTCCGCCTCACAGTCTGCTGGAGGCAGAGGAGGTGACCCCTTGCAGAGACCACCAGGCCAGTGGGCTTGACAGAGGTTGTGGCTAATAGTCAGGTTTGCCAGCAATGGGAGTGCCAGCAGTGAGCGTCACGCAGGCAGATTGACCCGATCAATGTCTTCTGCAAACTGTGGGGCCCATTAGGAGGTCTCAAGAGTATTTTTTTACTTAAAGAAAATAGAATGGAGTAGATCAGACTGCATCGCATGTAATAGGTTGATAATGTTATGTAAAACCTTTGTTTCAGCTGTACATGTTATTTACTAGAACCTCCTGTACAATGTTTCTTACTGTGAGCCGTGGCCAAAAAAAGAAAAGGTTTGAAAGCCACTGGATAAGACTATGTATTCCAAGCGCCAAAGACTTCCACTGCCCAGTGGACAGGAGAAATAGCCCTTGAGGGCAGAGGCCACCCAGCCTAAGGCCCCTGGGTTTGCTCTTCCTCAGTAAGAAATAAAGGGGAAGAGTGAGCTCAACACGCCTTCCTACAGACGTTAACCAGGCAGAGGAGGGGACCGTAGGGTTGGGAGACAACAGGAGGAAATGGGCATTGTTTTCCCAAGGAGACTGAGAATTATCTAAGGACTGTTTGGATTATCGGATCAAACTAAGTTTTAAAATGAATCGGATCAAAAGTTGTTATTCTTTTTCCTGCTAATCAATGGGGAGGAAGGTTAGCTTTAGCCAAATGAAAAGAAAATTGCATTTTCTGTGCACATTGGAGTTGTAGAGTCGGTCACGCTGCTGACTCTACAACCTGAGAACAGGGGAAGAAGAAGGTTGTGGTCCAAGGGGAATTCTGAGCAAAGGCAGGGGAGCTGGAAGGAGCAAGGCAAATTCCGGGAGTCAGGCTAGATCACAGAAGGACTTGAAAGTTAGGCGGAGGAGGACAGGCATGTTGAGGTGGGGGCCACCAGAGAGTCCTGGTGGATTAGAGACGGAACAACAACAGTGCCAACATCACAATAAAAATAGCTACGATCATTTGAGTTGGCCTGCTTGGTAAGCTCCTTGCCAAGTGCTTTTCAGAGATTCTACAATTTAGCCTTTGCAGTAATCCTTTCGGTATTTCCACGTTACTGAGTTTTATTTCCAAATTACCAGGTCTTAAGTCAAGTAACTCACCTAAGGTCACACAGCTGCAAGTGGCAGAGGCAAAGTCTGAAAGCAGGAAGTGCTGCTTCCAAGTTCCCACTTCTAGAGTGTTCTTGGGATAGAAGTCTTCAGGAGGATTCAGGAAGGACAGGAACCAGGAGAGACAGAGAACCACTGAGGCACTTGCAGTATTCTAGGAGGGAGGCCTCAGCACTCAAGATGAGCAGATGACCTGGGAGAATGTCAGGCAGCAGCAAGGACACTTGGTGATAAACTAGACTGCATGGGATGTTAAAAAGGGAGTGCCCGCGGCTTCTAGCCTGGGAAAGAAGAAGAATGATGGCAACAAAGAAAAAGCAACCATACAAGGGTCCTTTTAGAAAATTTCTGTTTGAATGCTTGGACTGTGAATGTAAACCGCTTTTCTTATTGCCATTTTTTCAGAATGAAAAAGCACTCTCCCTGGATCTTCATTCAATTTGAAGTTAAAGGACTATTAAACACGATTATTCTTCTAAAAACAACTCCAGTTTTAGAAGTGGCCTGTGGAAGGAGCTGACGAGTAAGGAGTAGTCGTTGGCCCTGCTGATGCCCTGGCCACGTCCCTTTCAAACCTTCCATTATAGTGCACGCCAGGCGAACCGCCACCTGCCACCAACAGTATCGAGGGCACCTAAAATCTAGCTTCCTATAATAGGCTAAAATCCACTTTCTAAGAGGGGTATGCTACTCTCTGAATCTTAAGAAAGTGATCTCTGCAAAGGTACTAGGTATACTGTCTGTGACGTTTGGAGACATCCTCCATTAGTAACTTCAGCAGTGCCCTGGGAACGGGCATGCATTCTTCAGTCCAAAAAGAAAGTCCCCAAGAGTGTCCCTGTTCAATGCTCACTCAGGACGCACCACTGGTCTATCGGCACGCATATGCCGTAGGATGGTTCCACGGAGTTCTACGGCTGTACATAAATATTCTTGTTTGAAAGGCAGGTAGGAGAAGGAATAAGGTGGCTTTAAATGACCCAAACATGAAAAGCTTTATTTCGACACACTTCAATAAATAAAAGTTAATCACAATCATTTTCAGTCATTACCCCACACATGATTTTGCACTTGGACTAGCTTCACCTCTGGAGAGAAATATTTTCTAAAAACATAGTTCCAGTAGGAATTGCTGGGAGATCTGTTACTTCCCAGAACACTGATTATTTGAATCACCAATTCTAATGCCGTGCAGGTAGTCAAAACCTGGCAAGCACAGGGAAAGTAACAGAAGAATATAGAAAAGGGTAACGTGTCCTTCCTCCTTGCAAAGACCTTCCTCCTTGCAAAATAGTGCAGCCACAAGGCAGGGGCTGGCTGTGACCGTCAGAAGCTCAATCCTACTAGACTTTGGCTTAAGTTTTTGCTATTTTCTCCCCACCCCAGTGCACATGTGAATCTGGAACTAAAGGGGATTCCTCTGTCTGCTGGCCCTAGAAATCCTTAATACTGGTAGCTTCTGGGTCCTGAAGAGGGAGAACTGGGCCCAACCTCAATACTGCCATTTCAGCACAATCTCATAATAGATAAGATAATGAGAATCTATTTGATGCTCTTCAAATATCATCTGTGTCTTATCATTTTAACTCAACACTCAAAACACTACTGACTCTGCCAGGCAGATTATATAGCTTGGCAAACTTTCATTCCATGAATGACACTTGGAGGGAAATTATTTTCACTGACTAATGGAATAACAATGATGTAACAGATTCTGAGGCGGTGATAGAATGAATGCATGCACTCGAGTAACATAATAGCCAAGGAATCTCCAATGCCTCCAGCGAGGCTCCTTTAACTCTAAGGAGAGGGAGGTCGGTTTGTAAGTAATCCCCAAGAACACGCCTTCCCCTTCCCTCCTTCTAAGCAGGACCTGCATTAACGTGCTCGTGGTCCGTCCTATCTTCTATGTACACACGTCGGCGTGTTGGAATGTGTTGTAGTACATCATATTACTACCTTTTCCTAGTCGGTCTCGGCACAAGTGCCCTTTTACATTGTCAAATTTTCTTCTGCTAAGAGATTGGTTCATACCTTCTTTAGAAAAGAGTGGTTTTCAGACAGTGTTCCCAGGGGCACCGGGATTCTCGAGTGTGCCCTGGGCACAGCCTAGGGGAACACAGAACGTTCTGGGCTTCTGGCTTGCCCAGCGCAATTCTGTTTTTATTCGACTGATATGTTAGGGTCTTGCATAAGATTCGATTTGGTGCTAAGTTTAAAATAAAAATGATGTCTTAAAAATAGGTGAAAATCATTGCATTAAAGAGTTCTTTCTCCCCCAGGCACTCTCAATTCCCTCTTCCTCCCCACCCCGACCCCCAGCCACCCCTGTTCCCTTCATATGCAGGTTTATGAATTTTCCTTTAAAGAAGCTCACCTAGATTTCCTCCTCCAGAATTTGAAACAAACATGAGTTGAAATGGTTAAATATATTTATTTACAACATCAAATAATAATAATAATCCAGAGTTTTGCACAATAAATCCTTTCTAGGTTAACATTTGTTTTTCTCTTATGTATTCCAGATTGGCTTTAGCCTACCCTGCCTTCCCACTCTCCCCCCATTCTGAATTTTTACTATCACCAGAATTGGCACACAATCTAACATTTGCTCTTTATGAACGTTTTATCTTATAAGCAAAGGGAACAACAAAGCTGCCACTCTATGCTAATCCAAAATTAAGACTGGCATTTGGTTGGGATTCTGGAATAATTATTAGAAATGTGGCACAGCCATAAAAATGCCAGATTCAGTGAGTATGTGTGAAACCATCTGACAACTGAAAAGGAATTGGAATTTTATTGAACATCTTGTTAATTTGTATTAGTAAAATAAGTTGTGCACGGTAGCATAATGATCAATTTTTTAAATCCCAAAGTCAAAAAGAAACAAACAGATATGCCAGAGATTTGGAGTGACTTGATTGTACCCCTGAAAAGTCCTTTTAGAAACAAAGCGTTCTGAGAAAACTATTTGACAATGGAGAATGAAGGCAGATTCTAGAAACCAACAAATCCCATTCATTTCCTTCAGTTTGTAAAAATAAGCAAATGACATGTTTCCTGCCAATGAAGAGACTTGCAGATAAGAAAGCTCCCTGCAGGAAATCCTTTGCTAAAAGCCAACACTTGTGCCATTAAACTTAACCTTCTTCACTAAATTCCAATCATTTAAGTATTTGACAACATGGGATCATGAAATATATGTGAAATCACCAAAACGATGCTATATCACTTCTAAAGTCTGTATGTGCCATGGGGCAGAAACAGGATATTAAACAACCATTAAAATAGAGTTAGCACTCTTTCTACTCCACCCTCACCCCGCCCCGCCCCCACACACCCATGCAATAAAAATAAGGGAAATTTGCTTCTCTAAAAAAAGATCAAAGTGTTGATTGAACAAGATTTAAAACTGACCATGATCAATTAAGATAAAGCACTACCATAGTATAAATCACCAGGATTGGAAAGAAGTTGTTTCTTAAAACTTAAAATCACCATCGACACGATAAGAAAACATAGTAACACCTTAGTTTTAGATGTACATGTTTCAATTTGTATCCCCAAAGTCAAAATTTAGGAGAGGGCCTCCATGGCTGTTTTTCGCTTGGCAAAGTGAATCGGGACGAGTCTCCGAACCTCTCTCCTATCCTTATACTCCTCACTGAAACCATTTACCAAGCTACTGGAAGTATTTGCAACTTTAATTTTGGGAACTTCCCAGTTATCCTAAAAACAAAATCATTCTTCTTCATCCAAGAAAGGGAAACTTTTCTAAGTTTGCTGAACAATAATAATTGCAGTTTTGAAACTGATCTTATTTCCATTTAGGGGGTTTTCCTTTCCCTCTTCAGCGACGGAGAACACCCTCTTACGCTTTCCACCACACTCTCTTCCTCTATTTATGCCTGCACATTCAGCGCTAGCGCAGGGTTCCAAAATACCCACACTTCCTTGAATTCAATTGCTTGGGTTCAACTTTGAACCCTCTTGCAAAACAAAATAAAACAACACCTCTTCGTTACACCTTCCTTAAGACTCTTCATCTGCAGGTAACAGTCTAGTCTCCAGGGCTCTAAAGAGTTTCCTTCTAACAGTAAACATACAAATCAGTTTGATTGTGCTGCATTCTTCTTAATCTGCCCTGGCACAACTGAGAAGTAGCAAAATGCTAAGTAAGCACAAGTGCTCCTTCTTGCTTTAAGCCTTTTTCTCCATATATTTTCAATAAAAATACAGTTATGAAATCCAGGAGACTATGCATTTTTGGTTGTTGTTGTAGAATGACCTTGATTTGACAGGCATGGTCTCAGGTTTCAACAGATGCTGTGGGAAAGCTCAGAGAAGCCAACATGAACTCCAGGCATCTGTGATGACATGCAGGTTTGTTTTTTTGCTGTTGTGTTTTTTTTTTTTTAAGCGGTGGTGCGGTTGTGTGTGTGTGTGTGTGTGTGTGCGCGCGCGCGCGCGCTCGAGCACCGCGCGCACAGGGGGGTGGGGTTACTCTTCTCAGTTTCCATGACAACCATGTCTCCACTCATCGGTTATTAGAGACCATCCACTTCCTGTGTCTAAATTTTTAAGCCAATCAGAAAAGTGTTTATACGTTTAACAACTTCTGGGACAGTGCTTCTTGAATGAGCTTCTTTAAGGCTCATATGAAGATGTCCCCAGGCCCTATATTTTGTTTTATAGGTATAATATTTCACAATATTTCTTAATTCATATTCTTATAGGGTGAAGAATGCCTTTTTTCCTTGCGTACGAAATGCATTCTCCTCAAACCAGATGCCACAATTTCTTATAATACTGGGCAAGCTGATTTTGATTGTTTGCTCCTCATTGTTTTCTTCTTTCACTGTCGCAACTTACACTTAGTGCGTGAAACGCTATTGCACACGCCACTTAAATTATCAAAGTAATGTACATTTAAGCATCCATCTGCTGATGGTGCTCTTGAAATAGATTTTTTAAATGGGTAGCAGAAATTATTCCGAGTTGAACAACTTTGAGTTCTACAACCTATGACGAGACATAATTGGGAATGTATTGTAAAATTGTAAAGCAGTATGTCTATAATCGTAAGCTAGTAGCTAGCGCCTGCAAAGCAATTTGCCATCAAAATGGCCTACTTTTATCTGGATAGAAACAAACAAACAAACAAATTTAAACATAAAAGTATCTGAAGCAAAACTCCAACTGCATTTAAAAATCAGCCTTGCAGAAATTTGTGCACAAGAAGGTTGATCTGAAATTACCGCTAGGTTTGAGGTGACTGTTTTCCTAAGTCTCAATCTAACTGGCCAATCAGTGAGAGAGTAAAAGTCATTTGTGCAGCCTCGAGCTCTGCACCCCAAATGAGAGCTCCTCTCCTCCCCAAGGCCAAGCTGGCGATCAATGAAAACCAGGGAACAATAGGAATATAACAGGACGTCTTCCTTAGCTAAGGAAAATGACTCCCTTTTTCCTCAATGAGCCGGCGGTGGCACCCTACCTTCCACATGGGAGCTTGCAGCAGACCAGCCCTTTCCAAGGAGGCACATCTTACATTTGCCATCATGCGTCCCAAGCGCTAGCAAATGTGTCACCTTAAGCACAGCCTGTCACGAAGGGCTCCCGGAGCCCAGCCAATTGAAACTAATGCATTAAATAAATTAATACCACCACCACCACCCTCCCCACTCAATTAAAAGCTGCCGAGAGAAACTGCCTTTCCCTTCCCCAAATGTCATCCCCGGAGTATAAACAAAGCATGAAAAACAGTCTGCTCAGCTTCCAGAGCCCTAATCATGGTTTTCTTCTCAAAACAATGTTTCTCCGAAAAGAGAAATATTTTTACCGCCGCCAAGGGAAACTCTCATCTGTGTGTGTCATACCAGGCTGAGCAGGTACAGTATTCGCAGAGGGGGTTAAAGTGCCCAGGCTTGACACTGTTTTTAACTGAGAGGGAAGCAGTTCCAGCAGCAGAGCCGCAAACTCCGCGAGCCCCACTCCACATCCAACACGCTGGTTCCTGGAAAATAAAAGTAACGCCTCGGCTGCCCCCCGAACTGGGCTTCCCAACAAGTCGTTAACAGGCTTTCATCGATTCTTTGACAATATTGAAAAAGAGCCATTTGTCTGCTATTTAAAATACATATTTTTATAAACGACTATCCACAAATCCCTGGGAAACTTTTTTTTTTTTTTTTTAATGAACTTACTTTTGAGACAAAACTAATGAAAATATGCAACTTGCCATGCCTGCATCTTTCCCGTTTGGGCTGCAATCTATCAATCAATCTGCACCCCGGGTGGAAACACGGGGCCTGACACCTTAAAAAAAAAAAAACAACCCACCCGGGTGCCCCCCAAATGCAGCCGCAGAGCCGGGAGGGCTGCTCAGGACAAAGCTGAGCCCCAGCCGACGCTCGGGAGGCAGGAAACGAGCCCCATTTTCGTTACCTTCGATCGCCTGCCCCCCCGCTGCTTCTCGCGGCCACATTGGGGGGCTGCGGCGGCGCTGGAGTCGCGGGGGGCCCCGCCGCCGGGTCGCGCCGTCTCCCGGCCGAGGCTGCAGCCGATCGCGGCCGGAACCCCGGCTCCAGCGCCCGGCGCCCGCCCGGGGTCGGCGGCGCGGCTCCCACCCGGCCCGGGGCCCTGCTGGGTCCTAGTGCGCGCCGCGCGCCGCCCCGCCGCCGGCTGTGCAGCCCGCACGTACCGCAGGCAGGCAGTGGGTCCCCGCGAAAAGCAGAGCACCCCGCCGCCTCTCTCAACAGCGGCCGCGGTGGGTGCGCATGAGCCGGAGTTGAATGTGCGATCGTGGCGAGAGACGTTAGAGCAAAAACGCTGGATTACAACTAAACTCGCGGGAGGCAGATGCTCTGTATCTGCAGCCCCGGGTAACGGATAGGGCAGGAACTGGAATACCCAGGGTTGCTCGGTGCTTTGGTGATAGTGTACATTCACAGAAGGTAAGAGGCAGTCCGGGATCGATGGAGGTGGAGTCCAAATATATCTCGCAAAAAGAAAAAAAAAAACAACATAAAGGTTGAAATTTTGATTGATTGTTTTTTCCCCCTAACAGGTCCTTTTGCATTTTGCTTTCTCTTCCTTATAATATGCTGTTTTAAATAACAAAGCCCCATATGGCTAAACACTAGTCATTTGATTTTCAAAAGACCTAAAAAAAAAAAAGTGCACTCAAAATATGCACTCGTGTATCTCCTAAGAAATCAACGAGAAAGAATTAATGGTGGCATATGGTGTGCCTCACAGAGAAAACTTAATTACAAATTAAAACAAATGCAAAAAATTCACAAATTCAGTAAACTGAAAGTAAATTATGTTCTTAGATCTATACACAAATCAGCTCACGTACAATTAGGAAAAATATATGTTCTAGGTTTTTTCTCTTGAATAACTGGGGAAAGGGTGTTTTATGAACCCCTGTAAGGGATTCCCATCCTCTCACACCCTCACCCCCACCCCAGTATAGTCATCCCCTGCAGCCCATCTGGGAGGCAAGTTTTAAGCTTGCAAGTACTCATTTAAGATGACAATTCTTATTAGACGGTAATTCCAAATAAAAGTGCATGAGTTTGAAAAGCCTGTTTGAAAGATTCTGGGACTGGGAGCTTTATTTCAGTCTTTGATATCAGCAAGTTTGAAGGTCACAATTCTGTAAAAACTGCTAATAACAATAGCGCTGTGGTTTGACTCCGAAAGGAAAAATCAAATATGTGCTTTCTAAGTGCTATTTTTGAAACAGAAAAGGTCCCTTTGAAAAGTATCTGGCCCTCCCCCCTTTCCAATTATAGCTAAATAAATTTAATGGAGGTTTTTGAGTATTCATTAAACATCAAAGGCACCTTTTCTGCTGCCTTCTGTCCACGCAAAGAACCCGTTGATAATACGTTATACTTGTCGATCTTCAAAGTACTCTCAACACACATTTTGTGTCATATTTTCCTCACCTCCGTGAGAAGACAGATATTATAATCCCCAATTTTCAAATGAGAAAAGGTTAAATGATTTGCCCCCAGAGCACACAGCTGGTAAGCAGAGGAGCTGGAATCCCAACCTCCGTCTCCAATGCCTCCAGCTGGCTCCTGCTCTTCCAGGTAGGCCACCTGGCCTCCCAACTCCACGAAAAATGAGGTATCCAAAACTAAGCACAGGTAATTTGCTTTGGTCATCATTTCTCAC
Source organism: Tolypeutes matacus (assembly GCA_026826555.1). Lineage (NCBI taxonomy): Eukaryota > Metazoa > Chordata > Mammalia > Cingulata > Chlamyphoridae > Tolypeutes > Tolypeutes matacus. The sequence goes on from JAKSZT010053819.1 coordinate 8,675,002, forward strand.
TTGTATAGAGTAGTGATTGGCCAGAATGAAAAAGTGTGGCTAGTTGAAAATATTTTCCTCATTGCTAAACGGGGAAGATTTCTATCCTGTGGCTGTCAGGGCCATGGGAAAGCTTAAAACTTGGGGGCTGAGCAATGCGGCTGTCACCCATGCACCTTTTGCTCTTTTTCAGAGGCCGAAAACTGACCTCGCTTTATACACCTCGGGAGTGAGGCTTTCTTCAGGTGGAACTTGGGTTTCTATGTGCTTCCAGGCACTGAAAGGCTTGACAACCCTGGAACCTCGAGGTGTTTCTGATGCGAGGCAGCCTGTTTGTGAGCCCCAGGGCATCCCTGCTCAGGCCTGATGACAACAGGAGCATCCGTGGGCCACCAGGACATCCCTTCTCAGCCCTCCGGCACCCATGGGAAAGTCACCAGTCAGTTCTGTTTGTGGCAGTCCACTTCCTCCTCCCCTCTGCTGAAAGGAAATGTAGCTTCTCTGATGATGTGTCCCAACCCACTTAAATACCAGCAGGTGAAGGGCTGGGTGACATTTAACTCAAAAGACAAACAGTTTGTAATTCTCAAAAGTTAGTCATTCCGTCCCTTGTACAGCTCATAAGGAATAGGTTAGATGTAGCTGCAGCATCAGAAGATGTGTTCCTGGAGAACTACATGGAAGTATTAACGGAAAACTTACTCGGAGGAATTCATTTGATCCCTTTGTTGGAAACGGGTTTAATTAGTTTAGACCACATCATCCATGTGGCCTTAACATGTTGCAAATGCCAGGCTCAGAGTCAGCTTAGCACCAGTTGGAGGTGACGAGAAGCTGAGAAGAAGTACTGGTGGTAAGCAAGTCTTCAAAGCCAGAGCACACCAGAAGAGGCACTGGTCAGAAGGAAGCGTTCTTCATCCACTCTTTCAATGGCATATACATCACACAGTCCAAGCCTAATATGAGCCAGACACGGTTCTAGGCTCTGGGTATAAAGAAGAAATAATGCCCGCCAGTCTCCTAGGACTGCCACCACAGAGCAACACAAACTGGAAGTCTGAAAACCACAGAAATGTGTTGTCTCACAGCTCTGGAGGCTGGAAGGCTGAAATCAAGGTGTCAGGGCCATGCTGCCTCTGAAATCTGTCGGGGAGAATCCTTCCTTGCCTCTTCTGGTGTCTGCTGGCAAGCCTTGGCGCTCCTTGGCCGGTAGAGGCATCCTCCGTCTTCACCTTCTCTGCTGTCTGTCTGTGCCCTAGTTCTCTCTTCTTATAAGGACACCAGTCAGTTGGATTAGGGCCCACCCTAATCCAGTGTGGCTTCGTCTAATCACATGTTCGGGGTTAGGACTTGAACATATCTCTTTAGGGACACAAATCAATACATAATAACACCCTCAAAGAACTCCTTGTCACATGGAGCCCATGGACAAGCCAACAAGTGCAGAGCAGTGGTGTAAGTGCTACAATAAAGTCATGGCGCCGTGCTTCATATCCGATGCCACCTCTCCCGGTCCTGGGTCCCGGGCTTCAGAGCCCTTCTCTGCCGGCCCCTGCTCTGCAGTGCTGGGAGCTGACTTGCAGGCTGAGGTTTGCAGCCTCCTGGCTCAGTTGGCTAATGGCTGGGTGGGGGGCAATGGGAGGCACTGGACGGAGACCAGGAGGGAGACCGGGAGGGAGACTGGTGCATGGGAGGAAGAGAGAAGCTAGGCTGTTTCTTCCCCTCCCTCTGCTTTTGAAGTCGTCTCTAGTGGAGGCGGCATCTGGCCAAGGCTTCCGGGAGCTGACACCAGCTCAGGTAGCACTGCCTCTTCCTGTTAGCTGTCCAGCTTAGGGATGCGCTTTGGCTTTCTGCTGGGTTTCATCTCGGGACCTTCCCCTTCCCCTGTTTGTCTCCGCTCTGATTCCATGTGCTACATTCTGTGGACATCACCAAATTCCAGTAGAGGGGCATTCTGCAAAATATAGACCAGTACTCTTCAAAACTGCCAAGGTCATCACAAACAAGGAAGCCTGAGGAACTGTCAGCCCAGAGGAGCTTAAGGAGCTAGGACAATTACTGCAGCATGGGGTCCTGGAACAGAAAAGGACTAAGGCAGTCTGAAATAAAGTGTGGATTTGAGTTCATAATAACAAACATACTATTATAAGCTGTTAATAGTAGGGGCAACTGGGCCTTAGGTGTATGGAAACTCTCTGTACTTATCTTCTCCTTTGTTCTGTAAATTAAAAATTGTTATAAGACTATTCTACTTTTCATTCCTTTTGTGGTAAACACTTAGAGTGGTTTTTGTTTCCCTGGTACAGAAAGCCCTTTGCTACCCTCCCCTAACCCTAGTTAGGGCTCCCATGGAGAGAGCTAGAGCAGGGAATTTAACAGAAAAGACACCAAGAACCATCCAAGCAACAGATCAAGCAGCCCTGGGCCACCAGGAGAAAACCTGAACCCAAAGCCAGGATGTGGTCAGGGGCCAGGATGATGTGAAGTGGGTCAGGGCTGTGTGTGCAGACAACCAGGACAGCCAGCCAAGGGATGGAGCCAAGGGATCTGGGTCCAGGCCATGGCTGGCCAGGGAGGATATTTGGATGTTTCATCAGCCAACCAGGATGGCTGAGGGGGGTGGAGGGAGGGACCGCCCGGGGTTATTGAAATGGATTCCCCAGAAGGACAGAGGGAGACGCAGGAGGGGAGGAAGGGGTAGAGGGACCACTATAATAATAGAGCAAAGAGGGACTGAGCCGGTACTAGGAGCCAAGCACTGTCCTCATCATTTTACCTGCCTTTTCTCATTTCAATTCTCTTAATCTTATAAGGAGAGTGCTATTTTCATTACCATTTACAGATGCACACACTAGCCCATAGCTGTCAAGAGGCAGAATCACAGCTCAAATCCAGATCTGCTCTGCACAGAAGAGGTTCAACTAGTCGCCACGCTGGGCAGCCCTGATGGAAGCTCTGAAACGTGATCTGTCTTCAAGGACAAGCAGGGGATAAGAGGTAAACAAGAGTGGGGAGAAGAAGGTCCCCAAGGAGAGAACATCCTAGGCAGGGAGGGTGCACAGAGGGATAAAAGAGAGGCAGGTCAGAGGACTGCAAGGAGAGCAGCATGGCTAAAAGGAAGGTTTCTAATGAGGAAGTTCTTGAAGATCCCGCTGGAGATGCAGGCAGGGGCCGGTGTCTACAAAACTTCATCATGAACTTCAAATGGCAAACCCCTTTTATCTCCTTTAAGCCTTTGCTCTGATGACCCCTTCCCCATCCCCTCCTTGATCCTCCTGATCTTGTTCTACTCTTCCTTTCCCCCCTTGCACTTATCACCTTCTAATACATTAATAATTTACTTATTTATTGGGTTGATTATTCATTGTCTGTCTCCCTGCACAAGTTCTACAAGGCCAGGAATCTTTATTTTGTTCAGTGATAATTTCCAAGACCATGAAAACAGTGTCTGGCACATAGTAGGTGCTCAATAAAATATTTTTCAAATGAACAAATACTGTTGGTACATAAGGTATTGAGAGGAACTCTGGGTTTTACAAGGGTCACTCTAGGAACAGCGTGGAGGGTGAATTAGAAAGGAGCAGGGCAGAAGGCAGGGAGACTTGGCGGGCTATTATTAAACCAGTTCGGACAAAACCTGTGCAGACTTGCAGGAAACCATCACTGGTGGCTTCAGGTGTCCTTCAGTGACCCATGGGCGACATGAGATGTTACACACACTGTATTAGTCAGCCAGAAGGGGTGCTGATGCAAAGTACCAGAAATCTGTTGGCTTTTATAAAGGGTATTTATCTGGGGTAGAAGCTTACAGCTACAAGGCCCTAAAGAGTCCAACTCAAGGTACCATAAGAGGTATTTCCTCTCCCAAAGTCTGTTGCCACGTGTTGAAGCAAGATGGCTGCCGATATCTTTCCTCTTAAGGCTCTGTGATCCCAGCTTCTTCCAGCTTCAGCTGTAGGCTGGCATAAGGCTCATCTCTCAGGGCTTCTCAGCTTCTCTGGTCTCTTCACAAGGTCAGCTGTAAACTCTCAGGCAAATGTCTCATCTCTCCCAGGGGCTCCAGCGTTAAAACCAAGGTCTCTCCTCTGCCGTGTCTTTTGTGTGTGTCTATTTCTGTGTTCTTGACTGAGTGTCCGTTTATATAGCCTACCAAGAGGGAGGGGGGACCGGGACTCAAAACCTCTACACCCTACTGACGTGGTCTAATCAAAGCCCTAATCTTAACATAATTTAATCAAAGCCATCTCAGCAGAATCTAATACAATCAAAGGGTATCAAGCTCAGAGGAACAGACCAGATTACAAACATAATCAATATCTCTTTTTGGAACTCATAAGTAATATCAAACTGCGGGAGGCAGATGTGGCTCAAATGGTTGGGCGTCCGTCTACCATGTGGAGGGACCCGGGTTCGATCCCTGGGACCTCCCGGTATTAAAAAAAAAAAAAAAAAAGAAAAAAAATATCAAACTGCCACACACACCAAAGGAGGACTGAGGCAGAATTGCAATGTCCAGAAAAGAAGCCACGGGATGGCTACTATGAGCCCCTCCTTTGTACACCCCCCACCCCCCACTGTGAGCCGGGACCACAGTGCCTCCTGCCTTTTCAGCTGCTCAGGTGGAATAGATGCAGCAGAGCTGCCTGGCTCTGCTCCCCTCCTCCTTTGGGGGATTTCTCATTCCACGCGACAGTCCCCTTGCCTGAATGGAAGCAGGCATCAGAATAGCGTGACCCTGCTTCCCTGACCATGGAATTGACCCGGATGAGCACTTGACCCTAAGTCAGGCTGACTAGATTCTTCTGGAATTCTCTAATGGAAGCCAGGGGAAGTGGTTTCTTCCTCTCTGGATGCCAATCTGCATGGTGCTGCCAGCAGCCACACCCTCAGTTTGGAGGTTCAGGAGACAGATAACTACCCATCTAGTAGCCCAAGCAGGACATGAAAACATGCTGAAAGCCTAACATAAACTTTGGGTTATCTTATCCCCCTCCAGTATCATAAACTGTTTAGACCCAGCAGCATTTGTAGCCACCGTGTATATACACACAGAGACAAACAGAAATTCTCACTGTGCTGAAGAGAACCTTGTCAGACCCAGCGATGCTAACTTTGTAGATACAGGTGGTGTCCATTTATATTGAAAGATTTTCCACTTGCTTCTTCCTAGGCTTCAAATTTGCAACAAAATGCCACCCCCCCACAACACCCTAAGAAGTCACAAATCTTAGCATCTCTCATGAAAGCAAGAGTCTTTTTCTAACTACAGTGAAATAGCACGTGCCTTGGGCTTCATTCCCTCCACCCACCCTTTTATGAACGCCTCGTTGCCTCCCACAGGTGACAGTGCTAATCACCACTCTCAATCCACGCCTGTCCAAAGGAATGAGCGAAGCTCACTTTCATTCATTCGTATCTCTGATATTTACCCCATTTACTCCTTCATTGACAAAATCCAGTCATTTGCAGAAGGTCTGACTTTGGCAATAGCAGAAGATGAGTGATGTCCCACCTCCTTCTCTACAGGGTCAGTTATGGAGTTGGCCATAGTGTGTGTCCTGAAATCTGCTCCTTAGTTCTGGTTCAAGCCACTTAGGAATTCTTTATCCTGGGGGCTGACCCCCCAGCAGAGCTGGGATCTAGACCTTGAAAGGAAAGCTTCAGGCAAAACCAGGATTTGGCCCTAAGCCAACCAGCTGGCTGCAGGGCTGGAACCCAAGGCCTCTCCCAGCCCCTTTGTCTCCCGCAGCCTCCCTTTTCAGCTGTCTGGCCTCAGGTAATCATCAGGTCACAGTGGTTCCGCAGCTCTTTTTATCCCAGCATTTCAGATCACTTTACACACATTAATTAAGCGTCACACTCAGGAAAGAAAAGCGAAAGGCGCACAGGGATGCTTGCACCATATCCTCCCAGCTGCTCTGGCTGGAAAGCAGAGGGGAAGCCCCACGCTCACCCCAGCAGAGGAAGGAAGGCAAGTACACGGCTGGGGAGTGCCGAGAACTTCCCCTAAGACCTTGCGTGCTTGGTGTCAGTACTGAAACTGATTCCACAGATCACAGAAAAACAACATTTCGTTTAGAGCAGAGATTCTTAACCAGGGGTCCATGGACCCCGGAAAGATTTCGGGGGCCTGTGAGGCTGAACTGAAAAATTAAAAAAAAAAAAACATTACTCTTGTGGGGACGTGTTAGTGTGGGTGTGATATAGTTACTAAATAATACACAATGTAGTGTGGACTTAGTAAGGGGTCCGTGGTTTTCACCTGACTGGCAAAGGGGTCCATGGAACAAAAAAGGTTAAGAACCCTTGGTTTAGAGTCTCACTTCATGGTGACAGGAAAACCTCTCCCCTCGGGGTCACCTGCCATAGTTGATCCAAATGAACTTAGGAAGGAGGGTCCTGGGGACAGACTGCCGACGGAGAGAGGCAATTTCTTTACCAGACCTGTGATAAATGCCCTTCAGTCTGTACTGTTGCAGTCACGGTCATGAGCTTTGGAGTTAGGGAGGTCTTCGTTCCCTCTCCATTCTACACTCCCAGCTGTGTCACCCTGAGACCTTGCTTGGTATCCTAAGTCCCACTGTCTTAACGCCAAAGCAGATACGATCGTGTCCACCCTCTTGATTCTGGGGAGGGAGGAACGAACTCATGCATGTCAAATATTTGGCCCCATGTTTCGTGCACAGTACATGTTTAATAATGGTAGATTTTGTAGTCTTTCTGAGCTCCAGCCAGTTTGAATGTATGAAGTTCTAAGATTGCTGTGTGCTCTAGCCCAAATCAGTGCTGAAATCGCTCATTGACAAGAAATAGCAGAGAAAGCTAAATGAAGTCTGTAGTTTAGCTAATAGTTTGTACCAACATTAATGTCCTAGTTTGGATAAATGTATCGTGGTTCAGAGATTATAGGGAGCTGGGTGAATGACATATGGGAACTCTCTGTTCTATCTGTGCAACGAATGCTCATCTGCCAATAACAATAATCTTCTGGAAAAAGCATCAAAATCAGTACTAGCTACGTGGTAGGTCTAACAATTTACCTACAGTTTCAGCGTACTGTATTAAAATACCTCCTTAGGGTAGGAGCCAAGCCTTTTGTTTCCCATGTATAAGGCAATTTATATTATCTCTAGCTGTTATCACCACCAAGAAAAATTGAGAGTTTCCAGTGTCTGCAAGGCACCATATTGTACGTTAAAATAGCAAACATTACTATTGCCTGCGTGGAAGTCATTTTATAGGTAGCTGTTTGGATGTAAGATATTTGATAACTTTACCATTTAAGCCCCCAGTGCTTTCCTTTTTTTCACAGAAAATGGATGAGCTGCCAGTCAATCAGCTCAACACTTTCCCTTTTGGTGGGCACTGACAAGGAGGAACAATCTTGTCAAATAACACCACAGATTATACTGTTTTCTTGCCTTAGCACAGTTTCTGAGATGTTTGTCTTAAAATACTGATATATTTTCTCTCTCTAACTCAATAGAGAACAGAGGGTTCAAATTCTTTCATTGCTTTACTTTTTACAACATGCAAATCGCGAGGTACTCACAGAGCTTAGAAGGAGATTTTCACTGAGTGGATGGTGAGTTTCATTAATGGCCTTGACAGTGATCCCATCAAAAGATGTGAGTGTAATATGGCCACATTACAACGGGTTCAGCAAAGAGCCGCAGCTTTAAAAATGAAAGACTGTGTGTGGTCAAGTTGCTCAGCTCTCTAGACTATAAGTAATCACGAGGCATAACTCTTGAACATATGTTGGCTGAGCAGCAAAACCAGAACTTTAATTGGCACCTATGCTGTGCAGGGAATTGTGCTGGGATCTGGGCCCCGAAAGAAGGCTAGGACATAGTACTGCTTCTCCAGAACTAGAATGCCATTTTGCCACTGTTTTTAGTCACCCAGGATGTGACCCCTCTTCTTGTCCATGGGGAAAACCCCACCCCAGGAGGCAAGGCCACCTCCCCACTAAAAACTAAAAATGCTAGAGACCCACCTTTCTGACCTTTTTTGAAGTTGTGGAGGGAGGAGGCATAATCCAGGCTCCACCAGCAGCTGGTGCTACAAAGGAGTGGGGTGGCACAGGATCCCACAGCCATGGGCGGACGGTGTCATCGGACTGATAAGTAGCTTGATCCCGGGGGCATCAAGTCAGAGCTGGTTTTCCAGCCCTCCTGGGGATTCCCGTGAGCCACCACAGTCTTGTAAATGAATGCCTCTTCTCCTTAGATCAGCCCAGGTCAGCTTCTGTTGACTGACACAGCGCCTTGTCCAGTAGTCCCCATGGTGGATACCAGTTGTATTAACTATCCATTGTTTCCCCGGGAGTGGGATTGGGTTTGCACTAAACCCCCCACTCTCTCACCAGGCTCCTCTTGTGATCATGACACACACTTAGGTTTGGGGCCATCTATGGCCATGGAATAAGGCAACTGATTCCACCTGGGATTTTTTTTTTTTTTTTTTTTTTTTTTTAGATTTTATTTATTTATTCATTTATCCCCCCCTTGCTGCTTGTGCTCGCTGGGTCAGCTAACCACGCCGTGCGGGCGGGCTTGCCTTCACCAGGAGGCCCCGGGAACCGAACCCGGGGCCTCCCATATGGTAAACGGGAGCCCTACTGATTGAGCCACAGCCGCTTCCCGACCTGGGATTTTAAGTAGTTACCTTGGCTAGTGGTGCCAAGTGAATCAATCAGAAATGTAGGTACATTTAATCTGACACCTTCCTGCATAGGTAAAATAGAGCACGTGCTGCATAAATATTTCTGATACCACAGGTAGGGTTGAGTCTTTTGTATGATACTGATACAATGTCATAGACTAGAGTTTTTGCAAAAGCCTTCCATAGTTACAGAGAAAACACCACTTTGTTGTTTGTTTGTATGTGTCGTTTAGAGTGAATAGCTTCAATATTCAGTTCATCTTCTTTATTCAACCTCCTTTCTTTGTCTTGTAGATATTGCACTGTGGTGAATACTTATAATGCATTCATTGATTCTTCTTGATGACATTGAACTTTACAATAAGAAACTTTCAATGTGAGATGGATCATCTTGTCTCAAAGAGCAAAGGACTGATTCATTGAAAGGTTGAGAAAATAAGAACTTCTATTCATATATACCAGGAATACATGTTTTCGATATTATTCTTCCAGCAAGTTAAACATAAAAGTGGAATCATTTCTGACAAAACAAGAAATCAAAAATATAATTAATCCTTTCAATCACACCACATTTGGCAGCCATGAGCATAAATCCAGGAACAAATACCCAGGGTCTTAAATGAAATGAGGGTAGATTTAAGAAAATTGGAGTGGGGGTCTCAGTGAAATGCTTCCCCTCTGCCTTTCATTTTGAATGCGTTTGCATTCATTTTTCTGGAGAATCTGACATGGTGAGGATGTTGATCACCCCTCCATGCTGCTTGAAAGAGGGGGGCCTAAGGTCTCCACCTCCTTACCTCCCGGGTGTTCCTCGGTCTGGTTTCCACTTACATCCCTCCCATTAACGCACTGCTATTCCCGGACGGCTGACTCCTCCTCTCAGCACCGTATAACACTGCTATTTTCGTGCTTTTGAAAGTGTTGCCTTTCGTGAGCTCTGCTTTCTTCTGGTTTTCCTTCTGCCCTCCTGAGCCTTCCAGTCTTCCTTCCTTCTCAGCTTCTCTCCCTGGCTTCCCCTCCTCTGTCTGCCTCCTAATGCTGGTTCTAGTATAGGCTATTTTCTCTTTTCATCCCGCATGCTTTTTCTGGGTGATCATGTCCATTTCCGTGCCTACCAATGATTGCCAACAAGCAGCACCCACCTCCCTCCTGAGTTCCAAATCCCTGTTTTCAATAAGCCTCCATGAAAACAGGTATAGCAGTGGTTGAACACCTGTTTCACCTGTACGAGGTCCCAGGTTCAATCCCTGGTACCTCCTAAAAAAAAAAAAAAGTCTCCAGAACTCTCCACCTGAATTTTTTTTTTTGCCACCTTGAATTAAATATGCTCCAGTCTGAACTGTTTATCATTCTGCTCCAAAACTCCTCTTCTTAAATTCCTAGACTCCTAAAACCTCAGAATTATCCTTAATATGCCCCTCCCTCCTGTTCCACATTCATTTACCAAGTCTGAGATTCTGCCTCAGAAATGATTCTTAAATCATTTCTCCATCCCATAGCCTCCTCCTTAGTCCAGCCCCCACCATCTCTTGACCACTGCTCCTGCCCCCAGTGAATCTGCTGCACAGCCATCCAGTTATCCACACACGAGATGAGAGGTGCTGCTTGGGCAGCCAAGGGACAGAAGCTCAATCAGACGTGGGAGTCAGAGCAGATGGGAGCTAGAAAATGAACACAGATTTCTCAGGAGGTCAGGCGAAAGGACCTTGGATGATTCGGATGCCTGAATGGAAGGGACAGTTATGGGATCTCAGCACGTCCTGCCTCTAACGGTGGCCAAGTCCATCCCTAGGTACTGAAGGCTGTGCACGTGGCTGCCCACCTCCACTCACTTTTTACTCCCAGGTGGGCTGTCTGCGGCCATATAATTAATTGCCCGAAATCAACCACTTTGGTGCCATCCCTCTCTGGGTTCAGGTCTTTGGAGACTCCCCATGATCCACAGAATGCAGCTGACGCCCTACAGCAGAGCACTCCAGGACCCCCTAATCTTGCCCAAGGCTTTGCTGTCCAGCGTGTCTGCTCTTACTCACCTAAACTAACTTTGTCCTCAGTCACACTTAACTCTTGACCGTGATCTTCCAATCTCTGAAATGTTGTCTATGCCTTTTCTCCTCTTATAATCCGTCATCCCTGTTTGTTTAGCTCCTACATGAGTATTCATTTGTTCAACCAACATTGATTGAATGTGTACTCTGGGCCAACTTGACTCCAGCAGAGAAGACAAAATCCCTCCCCTTGAGAAGCTCCTAACGCATGGGAAAGATGGACAAAGAAAAGGAAGTCATATTGCAATGTGATCAATTCTGCAATGCTGATCCCAAGAGATGTTCTAGGAGCATTCTTTAGGGAACCTCTCAAACCTCATTGCCAGAGAGCTGGTTCTGATAGTTCATCGAGGCACCATTTTCTCTTTTCTGAGCTCTAAGGCTGTGCTTTGCAACTTTCACGTGTACTCAGGGTGCTTTTATTTATTTTTATTATTATTTGTTTTTTAAGATTTATTTATTTATTTATTCATTTATCCCCCCCTCGCTGCTTGTGCTCGCTGGGTCAGCCAACCACGCCGTGCGGGCAGGCCTGCCCCCACCAGGAGGCCCCGGGAACCGAACCCGGGGCCCCCCATATGGTAAACGGGAGCCCCACTGATTGAGCCACAGCCGCTTCCCCTCAGGGTGCTTTTATTTATTTATTTATTTTTGATTTTCAAACTTTAATATGTGTACAAATTCTTGGGTATCATATTAAAATTCAGATCCTGATTTAGTAGGTCTAGGGTGGAACCTGAGATTTTGCATTTCTTTTTTTTTTATTTTTTTATTTTTTTATTATGGGTAAAAATCAAAATTCTCAGGGTGCTTTTAAAACACACAATTCCCCAAGGCCTCACTTCCAGAGAATCTGATTCAGTAGGCCCAGAGTTGGGCCTAAGAATAAGTATTTTCAACTAACCCTTCATTGATTCTAATATAGATGCACATTTGGAAAAACATTGCCAAAGTGTTTATTGTTTTTGCTACTCACATGACGTCCGGGATCCTGCTTTGTATTCTATGCTTACATGCCTGACACTTATTTTACCCAATAAAGCTCCTTAAAGGTGGGGTCTTTTTCTTATACCTCTTTATATTCCTTCATAATACAAGGCCAGCACATGAATAATTGAATATCTTTTGTGCCTTCATTTGTCCTTAACAAGTTTAGAAAGTTCATTGATATCTTTTTTAAAAAGATTCATATGAAAATGTGCTGAGATGAGGTTATTAGAGACAACTAGGGTGGGCTGCAGAGTTGCTGCCCTGTCCCTGAGGTCTGAAAGCAGGGCTCCTCCTGCCCTGGCTGCCCCAACAGGAGACTGAGAAGATGTTTTGCCAAAGTGCCCTTGGGCCTTGGAGGATGGTGGTCTTTACAGCCAAATCAGATCACCACCAGCACAATTGTGACAGCCCATTCTTTCAAACCGGTGTTTTCAGTGGCCTTTCAGGTGGAAGTAGGCCCAGGAAGCCTGGGATCCCTCCCCCCAGCAGGAGGAGTCTGCCTTCCCTGCCTGCCACCGTCCCTGTCCCTACCTGCCTGGAAAGGCTGCAGGACCTCAGGACATTCCGGGGCTGTATACTGCGATGTGGTCCCAACCAAGGGAGGATGGCTCCACTCTCCCTGTGCTGCCACTGGATCCTTTTTCAGACATGAACAGAAATCCTCCCTGACGCCGCATGCCCCAGGCCTCTGCTCATTGCAACCTCCGCAGCTGTGTTTCCTGGGGTGCAGTCCCTGCACCACCCACCCCAAACTCGGAACTAGAATTTCCAGGAATCAGACCTGCGAATCACCGGAAGAGAAACAAAAGAGGAGAGTTAAGCTAGGACTCATCTCTTTATTATTTTTCCCTACAAATCGTTTTCAGGAGAGGTTCAGTTACCACTCCCTGGCAGCCTCCCTTTCCCAGCTTCCGCAGCTCTCCACCCCTCACAGCTGAAACCACTTACCCCATCCATGCCTGTGGCCTTAACCCTACTTCAGGCTTTAGATCTAGAAAGTTCTTGTTAGGCAGGAGCGTTTGGAGGATCTACTCTGGAATAAGGCATGCTTTGTACCTAGTAGCTGTAGCAGGACCGAGGAGGATGGGAAACATTAGGACCCAGAGCTAAACCTAAAAACTGGCCCCAGAACTGGATCAGAGTGGAGCTAACCCTGCAACAGGCAGTACAGTGTGTCAGGTGCAAACTGAGTGGAGTGACAGGGACCCAGCGACACAGCCACGCAGTCAGAATTAAGGAAGTCCATTGGTACATAAGGGCTCTCTAGCCCCTGGGCTGAGGTCGAGGACCTTCTCCCAGGGACTGTGCTGCTAGGTAATTTAGCAGGGTAGGGAAGCAGGACAGTGGACCATGGCCCTCGGGTAAGTTTAGAATCCAGGTACCAGATCTGGGGGTCAGCTTCCGAACAAGGGCTGAGAGTTGAACAAAACTTATGGAAAAGGGGCATGGGCAGAGGGCTGAGGTTTGGAGATGGGCTTCAGAAATCATCCAGGTCTACGAGCCTCTCGATGGCATCCGGGGGAGTAATTAATGCCCCATCATAGGGCTGACATGGAACACAGAGAGGGAAAACCAGGCAGTGCTGGAGACCCTCCTGGAGTCAACAGCCAGCCACTGTCTTAAACACTGGAACATTTCTTTACTATAAAAAATAGCATCCTTTCTTATACTCACATCCCCAGCTTCACGCTATCTACAAACTGGAATTGATCTACCTCTTCAGAATATCTGCAAAGGAAAATGGGAGATTGGATTAGAACAGTAAGAAACAAGAGCCTCAAATTCCTTCCCTTTGGAGGATGTTTCCTTTACAGGAATTTGATGGGAGTAAGAGCATTGAGCAGCACCCATCGAGCCCAGCCCACTGACTTAAGCAAGGACCCTACATAGTCTTTTTTTTTTTTTCAATTTTGAGAACAGAATTCTAGGTGCAGGCCAACTGATGTTGCCAAGGAAAAAATTATAAAAATTGAAAAGCTCCTAACTTCTCGGTAGTTATGAGTGTAAAAACCCTATGAGGGAAGCGGCTGTGGCTCAATCAGTAGGGCTCCCGTTTACCATATGGGAGGCCCCGGGTTCGGTTTCCGGGGCCTCCTGGTAAAGGCAGGCCCGCCCGCATGGCGTGGTTGGCTGACCCAGCGAGCACAGGCAGCAAGCGGGGGATGGATGAATAAATAAATAAAATCTTAAAAAAAAAAAACTATGATATGCTTTATGTTTTTTATTGGCAGGGGGTCATATAGGCTAGATCCTGTAGTGGGATTTGCTTTTGTGGATGTCAAAATAGAAATGTTAATTTGTTTGGATGGGCATTTTCTAGCATTGCTGTAAAAATTAGCACTGGGCCAGCCTCCTTGGGCATATGTCTCCAGAAGACGAGCCCAGGCACAGCTCTCCTTGATTGGCCCATTCCCTTGTCATGTGGCTCATGCCTTCCCACTTTTCAATTCTGCTCACTTTACATGAGCCATTTACTCTCCCCACCCTGCCCTTCTCTGGGCATTCCTTCTCCTACTGTATCTTTGAAATTCTGTCAATGTAGTTTTGTTTTTTTTTTTTCATTTTTTTTCAATGTAGTTTTTACTTCACATTTCCTTTATGATGTTTGTTTGTGTTAAAGAGGTCATTCAGAGATTTTTTTTTCTCTCTCCCAGGGTATTAGCATTTTAGTAAGAGCTGAATAATAAAACTAGATTGTAAAAACCTGTCGGAATGTAGGGGGACCTGTCTTACTTCTCTTAATTGCCCGTGAATGAGAAGGATTGAACTTTGTTGTTTTTTCAAAGTGAGTAAAGGCAATTTTTCTCTGCCAGGCAAGGAAGGACAGGTGTCAAAGAGGAAATGACCTGTGATGCCTAATAAAATGTAAGTTCTAATTTTCTAGAGGAAAAGGCAGATGTGGAGCAAAATGAGAGGGAACATGAATACGTAGATCACCAGGAGCTATTCGTTAAGGTTCCTTAGCCTTGCATGGACCTCACACTCTTTTCAGAATTTGAGGCAATGGTGCCCATATGCAAAGATACACAAAATATGGCAACTATACCTGGAGGATTGTGGACCCCGTGGCCCTTGGGCTAAAAAATCCTTGTAGGGTCATCAGAATGTTCTCCCCCTTCTCGTTCAAACTTAATCTAGAAGTTAGGGGGGGAAGGGATGATATTTAGATTTCAATTAGGCAGAAAATATTTAATGATGTTCAGCATTGCTCTAGGTTCAGAAGAAACCAGAAAAATTATAAGACCTCATCTCTGCCCTCCAGGGCTTTAGGAAGGTGACATAAACTCACATGAAATAACCTCAAACATTCAAGAGAGTTTGGTACTAAGCTGATGAGCGTTGTAGGCCTTCAGCAGATGCAGATCAACAGTTTAGTCAAGAAGGACTTGACAGAGAAAGAAGGATTTCAGTTGGACTTTAAAGGGTCTGTAGGGTTTAGATAAACAGAAGGGAAATAAGATAACATTCCATGGAGACAATGCGGTTCAAGAGAAAAAGTACAAACTTTGACATCTGACATTACAGGCTCTGTAACCGTGTTGAATTTATTCAATATCCATGTATTTACATTTCTTCATCTGTAAAATGGACATTTTCATAGAATGCATGAGAATAATAGAGATATTTTAGTACTTTAGTACTAGACACTTTAGTACTAGAGTACTTTAGACAATGCCTTGCACTTTTATAAGAGCCAAGAATACAAAAACTATATCTCTCTTGTTTGCTGCCATATGCCAATAGCAATCAGGGACTGACACATGGTAGGTATAAATATCTGAAAGAATAACGGAATGGGTGAATGAGTGAATGAATGAATGAATAAAAGATATGTTTAGGGGTCATGACAATAATGATGAATCTGATGTATGGCAATATTAATTTCTTTTTCAAGCAAATTGTTATAAAATCTAATTATAGCTATAGTTATAACTAAGATGGATTCATATTGTGTTCTAGATTATTCAGGGACAAATTCTCCACTTTTGGGGTTACCTAGGTCCTTTACATCTTCACCTCTGCTATCTTTGCCTTCCTTTGTCATTTCTCTATTTTTAAATCTCTGTATTTCGGGGGCTCAGGAACCCCCAAAATAACGACTCCTCTTCCCTGCCTGGGTTCCAAAACAGTTGAGAAGTGAGACCAAAGAGTAAGGCACATGGAAGACCAAAATATCACCTATAATATAGATAAGGCTGGTGTTGGACAACGTGGCTATACCTGTGGGCAAACAGCCTTCCTCGTTCTGCACCTTGGAACCTCACAGAGGGTTGTTGGACTATCATAGGTCTCCTTGCAGAGGGCAGGGCCTTCTGGCTCAGCTTATCACACGGCCAAGAGCAATCAAGGGCACAAGCTCTCTGTGAGGAGGATGACTCCCAGGAGTAAGGGAGAAACAGGGGCAGAGCCAATATGCTCTGCTCCTGTTCCCTGAGCCCCCAGTATGGTCAGGTCACTCCCTTTCCCATGGGAGGAAGAGGCCAGGATGCTGGGCTGGTAGAGAAAGACTCTCTCCATAAGAAAGGAAGTATCAAGACTGGGAAGACGCTTTCTCTTCCCAATACAAAAGATAAGTGAAAAAAAAAAAAGAAAATAGGTGAAATACAAATTAGGCAATATGTGCTATAGTTGACATTGAAATTATGAGCTAAAGCATATTTCACGTAACCATCCTACAGTGGTTCCTAAACCGTTATGCACATTAGAAATCCCTGAGGAGCTTTTACAACTCCCCATTTCTCTGGAGGAACAAGCATCGGTATTTTTCTAAAAATCCCCAGGTAGTTCCAATGTGCAGCAGCATTTGGTAATCACTCCACAATATCTTCACCATCCATGGAGGTAGCTAACGGATTAATGGAGATGACTAAAATGATAGACTATGTCCATTTATAAGAACAAATCTGGGGGTACATGTAAGTTGACAGTTCTGTGAACTCATTGAATTAAGGCCTTTTCATCTCAAGCTACAGCTGAAATTTATGTCAAATTGATTGTTGATCAATGCTAGGTCCCCTCTGGAGAAGGAGCATGTCTTTGCCCAGATCACGGTGGAACCTTTTTTAGCCTGAGCAGAAGCTGAGTGAGCAATAAGGACTGCTTGAAGCTGATCTAAAAACACAAACAGGACCACTGTGGCTAAGTGTTTCTCCCTGTGGTTTCAGATGCAGAACAACTGTCTCATGAGCTCTGGTGTGGCCTAAACAAGGCAGGAAGAAATGTTTTCAGGATCCACATGCAGAAGCACAAACTAATGGGACATGGTGGGAAATAGGTTTAGTTGACAGGTATCATTTAAAGTCTCTGAATCTCATTTTTCTCACCTGTAAAGTGAGGGTAATAATATCTACCTACAGGGTTTCTGTAAGTTTCAAACAGGATAATAGATGGGAAAGGATTTGGTAGCCAGTGAGACACAATACACATTCCAGCTCATATGTATTAAGCGCTTAAGTCGCTCCGCGTCACAACCAGCAGCGCAACAGGCGCTTGATGTGTAGTCACTATTCATGTTTTAACTGGGATTATTCTGTTATTCTGCATCATTGGAGAGGGCACATCACTGAGTAGCATGTATAGGTGACTGAATTACTGATACTGATTTAGAGAAGAGAGACAAGTTCAGTTTTATCAACGAGGGAGATTGTCTTTCTGCTCATCTGATCAAGACATCACTCTCCAGCTCCTGAATCTGTTATGCCACCAGTCTAGAGTTCTCTTGCCTGGACCCTGAGCAGTTTATACCACTTTAATAGTTCCAATTGCCTTCTCTCGGGATTGCCTAACTACATAGAAGTCTGTCTCTCTTGGGTCTCACCAGCTTTAGATCTAAGAAAATCATGACTTTTTCAGTTCCAGGTTCTTTCTCCATGCCCAGGTGCTTGAATTTCCCCTGATAGATTCTTCTTTCCACATTGAAGCTTTTGGTGTCTTTTATTGGAGTTGGAAAGACATTGTTGTTTTTTTTTTTTAACCCTTTAATAATCACTCATGTCCCCCAAAAGTTATCAGCATAATTATACCAATGGCTATATATACTGGGAGTGTGGATTTCTATCGCAGCTATAATATGTGCACAATGGATTTTAGCCATTTTCCTCCTTTACGTTTAGTCTATTCTATCTCCATCTTCACCCTCTATACACATGCATATAGCTACCTAATATAAACAGAGACATTTCCTATATATTTTGAAACCATGTTATTGAGTTTGTTATATATTCTTAGTGGGTCTTCGTTATCATCATAAAATGACCCTCTTTATCTCTAGTAATGCTTAGCACATTAACGTATTCTTTCTTATACTAGTACAGCTCCAGTAGCTTCCTTATGGCTGTTTTTATGCTAAGTCTTTTTCTCTATCCTTTTGCTTGTAATTTTTCAGTATTCTTATATTTAAGATATATCTATGCCTTTTGTAAACAATATATATTGGTTTTTAAAAATCCCGTCTGAAATGTTAGTCATTTACTTGGAGTATTTAGTCTATTTACATTTCATGTGGTTCTGGCATAGTTGAGTTTATATTTACCATCTTATTTATTTATTTTTTTTGTTCAACCTACCTGTTCTATATTCCTTTTTTCTTTCTTCCTTTTTCTTTTGCCTTCTTTTGGTTTAAGCAAATGATTTTATCTTTTTTCTTTCTTTCTTTTTTTATTGTTCTGTCTTGGCAAATGCTTTTTAATTCCATTTTTCCTGTACTAGTTTGTGAGGTATATATTCTTTTAGTAGCAACCCTGGTGAATTCAACATCCTTTTTAAGTTTATTATAGACTAAAAAATATTTTACCACCTCCTTGATAATGCTAGAACCTTAGATCACTCTAGCTCTATTTAGCCCTCCCACATTTTTAAAAAGATTTTATTTATTTGTTTATTTCTCCCCACCCCCTTGTTTGCATTGCTATGTCTGCTTGTTGTGTGCTGGTCTTCTTTTCAAGAGGCACCAGGAACCAAACCCGGGACCTCCAATGTAGGAGGGAGGTGCCTAATTGCCTGAGCCACCCCCACTCCCTGCTTTGTTGTGTCACTCATTATGTTTTCCTCGTGTCTCTTTTTTTTTTTTTTTTAAAGATTTTATTTATTTATTCATTTATCCCCCCCTTGCTGCTTGTGCTCGCTGGGTCAGCCAACCACGCCGTGCAGGCGGGCCTGCCCTCACCAGGAGGCCCCGGGAACCGAATCCGGGGCCTCCCATATGGTAAACGGGAGCCCCACTGATTGAGCCACAGCCGTTTCCCCCTCGTGTCTCTTGTTGCATCATCTTGTGTCAGCTCGCCACACCTGCCCGTTGTGTCAACTCACTGTTTTGCTCGTCCTCCTCAGGAGGCACTAGGAACCCAACCTGGACCTCCTACATGGTAGGTGGAAGCCCAATCGCTTGAGCCATATATGCTTCCCCCTACCACTTTTGAGTTATTGCTGTGATGTATTTTACTTCTGCATATATTTAAATCACATAAAACATTACTATTATTGTTTTTCTGGTAAATATTCAATCAATGCTCATTTACATTTACCCACACATTTACCCTTTTTGTTGTTTATCATTTCTTCCTGAATTTCTGAGTTTCTTTCTGGGATCAGAAAGATTCCAGATGTTTTTCTATCTGAAGAATTCCCATTAGTACTTTTTTCGTGAATGTTTGCTGTTTTCAAAAAAAAAAAAAAAAAGCATTTTTAGTTTGCCTTCACATTTGAAAGGTATTTTCTCTGAGTATAGAATTCTAGTTTGGCAAGTATTTTACTCAGTTCTCTAAAGTTGTTCTATCATTTCAATGAATTCCATCCTTTCTGTTGAGAACTGGCTGCTTTATTTTTGCCGCTTTAAAGTTAGTGTCTTTTTCTTCTGGCCGATTTCAATATTCTTTAAATTTTTTCTTTGTGTCCATTTTTTCAGCTTTCAGCAGTTTAAATATGATGTTCCTAGGTGTGATTTCTTTGTATTTATCCTGCTTGGGGCTCAGTGAGATTCTTGAATCTGGAAGCTGGTGTTTTTCATCAGTTTTTGGAAATATTTGGCAATTAGTGCTTCTCCCCTCTTTTCTCTCTTCTCCCCCTCTAGGTCTCTAATTACCTATTTGTTAGATAGACCCTTTTGCTGTGTATCACATAGGTGGCTTCTGTCCATAGGGCAGATGCTTCTTTCCAAAAACCACAAAGATAACTGCTGGTGAGCAACTATCTGGGACAAACTTCACCATCTGCTTGACACCATCCAGGGTTTTTGAGGTCTGAGGGATTTCCTTCATGCAACAAGTATTTGGTTTCTATTATGTGCCTGCACTGTTCTCATGCTAGATATGTTTTGGTAATCAAGATATTCTCTATGTCCTATGGAACTTGCATTTTATTGACAAAAGAGAGCAATTAAGTAAATAAGTAGCAGCATCAGGTGTTATTAGTGTTTTGCTGATAATTAAAAAGTTATTAGTGTTCTGCTGATAATTAAAACAGAGTGACATTGTAAAGACTAACTAAGTGACTATTTTAGATGTGATGGTTAGGGAAGGATTCTTTGGGGGAAGGTGACCCTCAGGTTATAATTGAAAGAATAAATCTCCCAGATTTTTGGCTTAAGCATCTAGGTGGAAGGTGAAGCCACTCCATTGATTTGAGAAAACTAAAGGGGAACAAAATTGGGGTTGGGTAGGGGCAGACTAGGAATTCTGATTTAGCCATGTTAAGTTTGAAAATGCCTACTAGATGCATATCATGTGGACATATCAAATAGAAAGCTTGGAACATACACCTAGCGTTCTGAGTAGAAATTAGGCTGCAGATACAGATTTGAGAATCATTGGCATAAAGATGCTATTTGAAGCCTGAGGACTAAATACAATTCATATTTGTTAGCCAAGTTAAATTTATAGAAACATGGCAACCCAAAAATGGGTTGACTTTTACAATGGGAATTTATTAGCTTACAAGCTTACAGTTCTGAGGCCGTGAAAATGTCCAAATCAAGGCATCATCAGGGGATGCTTTCTCCCTGAAGACTGGCTGCTGGCGATTCTGGACTCCTCTGTTCTGTGGTAAGGCACATGACTGCGGCTGCTGGTCTCTCCCTTCTCTTCCATGTTCCATTGCTTTCAGCTTCTTCCTTCCATGGTGTGCGCACTCTCTCTCTGTTCATCCTGTTTATACAACAGGGTAATCAATCATGTCCCCCAAAATCCTCTTACTCCAGTAAGAGGATTAAGACCCATCTTGAATTAAGTGGGTCACATCTTAAGGAAATAGTCTCATTAAAATAGCTTACTTAGAATGGGTTTACATCCACAGGAATGGATCAGTTTTAAGACATGGTTTTCTGGGGGCACATACAATTTCAAACCACCACAATAATCAACCCACCAAATGGTTAACAAATTCACATATACTCTTCAACTACAGAAGCAAAATACTTGGATATTCCACAAGCAGGTACTGGATAGAGGAAACTGATATTTCTAAAGAAAAAAGACCAGAGAGCCCAGTGCCAAAGAGAGAAATTTAGCAGGAACTAGGTCTCTCTTGATTTACTGTAGGCAGGGTATTGGAGAGGGATGGCAATTTGTTGTATGTATGTTTCCATCACTTCTATCTTACCCATGGCAGACATCATTAATCAACCTCTACATTCCTTCCTGCTGAGCACAAGTGTGAGTTCAGAAACTTTCTAAACATAACACTGTGGGAAGGCACAATCAAATGATAGGAGCTGGCAGCCCCGATAAAAACCTACTTAACATCTCTGCTATACAAGCTAGGGTTTAGAGTCCAAGACAGTGGTTGAAAGATAAGGTGCTTTTATTTTCATTAAAACATCTCTTATGGCCACCTGAAGATAGTCGTAAGAAACCCCGAAGAGGAGGGGTAAAGGAGATGTTTGTGTCATGAGGCAGGTGAAGAATGAGCAGCATTAAAACCAGATACCTTTATTGAATGATTATCAAGAATTTAAAGAATTGAGATTTTAAGAGTTTTCCTCCCATTTCTATGTTCTAAATATTTACCAGCAGTTTCCATGGTCAAATCCCTTACTATATTTTAAACTGCAGAACTTTAAAATTGTAGGACCTATTCTAAATAAAGGAACCTCTTCTTCATCCTCTCCATTAATGAGCTATTGATGACTCATGAATAAGTTTTATAAATCTGTTTATACACCAATTTGTTCCCCTGCATCTAGTAACCCTTCTAGGCATTGTGTTTACTGCTGTTGCTTTGTTTTGCTTGGGTGTTGTTTTTTAATTACAAAGGACATCTAAATGAATATTGGCCCTGCTGCTTAGATGTTCATTTGCTGCTTATTGACTTTTCAGTGTTATGAGCAAAACAACATTTATTTTCCTATCACCTTGGCTATTCATATAATGTGACTCACTTTAGGTATTAGTTCCTAGAGTATATTGCTCCACCTTTTTTTGTTGTTGTTGGGTTTTTTGTTTGCTTATTTTTAAACAAAGAATCCATTCTACAAAGAAAATAGAATACAGTATTAGCTGCCATCCTCATTCATTTTAAAGGAAATAATGCTTTTTTTCAGTAGTGACTCACTTACCCAGAGGTCATTTTTCTAATAATCTCATCAAGAGGGAACACAGCTCAAAGAAAAAGACATTTCAGAAGTTAAAATAAATGCCACAGAGCTAATTCACTAAGCTCTTGTATGTTGCTTCCATTTTCTTAATCCCTCATTCAGTAACTGTCTTCTCTTGTTTTAGGCATATCCTAAAAAACCTCGTTTCCTGGTCTCTTAGCCCACAAAATATTATAAACAACTAATTTAAAAGAGATCAAGAAGCTTCTAGAAATTGACATGATGGCTGGTAATGAAAAAGAACCAGACATAAATATTTGAAAATTATAGTAACTGGAGGCCATTTTGTTTTTGGTGAAATAGTCCTGCGTAATCTAGTAATCTCCATGTCCTTGGCAATCATATTCCTAATTACATTTTTGAGCCATCAAGGTTATTTTATGTTCAACATTTTCTATTTAAGAAGTGGTGGGCATATAATTTCCTTTAGGAGACCCTGAGTGCTGGATGATGGAGGCAGTCAATCTAGGAAAGAGTACAGGCTTCGGACTCAAATACATCAGAGTTCAAATCTGACTCTTCCACTTCCTGTGGGATCTGACCAATTACCTAATATCACTTAGTCTGATTTTCTTTATTTATAAAATTGAGAAAATGATTAAGGATGAAATGTACATAAAGTACCTACCTGAATAAAGGTGGGCTCTGGAATCCCCCAAACAGGCTAAAGTATCAAGTTTAAAGTTATGAGCAGAGAGAATAGAATATAAAGTGAAGAGTCGTGACAAAGGAGAGGCAAGATAGAGGGTGAGTTTGGGAGGTGAGCTATGGAAGAGGGGTTCCTGGAACCTACCTGTGGATAGGGAGGGAAATGAAGTCCAGGAAATTTTTAAGGGAATTGTACATGCAGCCCTTCTCCCCACTTTCAAATCATATAAAATTCCTCACCAGACAATAATGACATCTGTTCATTCATTCTTTTATTTAGCCTTCATTAAATACTGTGTGCCCATCAGGCACTATGCTAGTTGCTGGGGATCCAATAGTAAAGTAACTATGGTGGCTAAATTTAAAAATTAAAAAACGTGATTGCTCCTCATATGGCACCTGTTAAATCTGAGTTGACATTGAGTCACCATTTACTGGCAACAATGGGAATCAAGATTGATGTTGCGTTGAATTTCTTCCCCAATACAGAGAATTAGCTGAACTAAGGGACATACAGGATTAGAGGCCATGGTCTTGAGTGGGTAATCAGCAAATAGAAGACTTCTCTTGCACTCATCTACTATTGTTCAGTAGCGTGGTATCAGTTCCTACAAGGACCTCACAGACTAGATCGACAGAATAAGAATTCCTCTCCCTAAAAGGGCGCAGGCCCTGGTTTTGACAAGTGTCTCTCATCTACGGAGCCAAGATTAGACCAAGTCTTCACATTGGACTGGGCCTGTATTCAATGGTCTTTTCCCATATCTGAATGCACATTGAAAAAACCCATCATTTATATTTGCACTGAAGAGGTCATTTGGGATTCTGTTTGAAAGATGGATTTATATGTCATAGTTATGAGAAAAGATAACGTCATTTATAAAATTCTTTTTTGTCTAATAAAATTGTGAATGTGTTTTCTCTTTACTACTTTAAAGAGTCAATAAAATACTAAACAAAGGGTACATTAATTACGGTAGAAAGAAAGGGGGTCAAAGTCCAAGAATGGCATTCCAAGAGGCCAGTCACAGCTCTGTCCAAGCACAGAAAAACATATTAGTCTCACATTTTCTTAGAATTTATTTTCTTATTGATTTTCATCTTGCAAGCCTTGGAATTATAGTTTTAAAGACCTTGAGGATTCTCAAGAGATCACCTGCTTTATTTTACTGAACAGGAAACTGAAGCTCAAAGAGATTAAATGATGCTTACAGTCATCTATTGTGTTAGTGACAGAGATTTTTCTGCATAAAAGCACTGGGAAAAGGCATAGCTGTTGCTTCTTTTCTGGGAAAAACTCAAAGGCTGAACCATATCTGGACCATGATATTTGGAATATTGAGAGTTTCAGAAACAAGTCAGAGATACTTTCCATAAAAGGAGTTATTGGATCAGTTATTGCCACATCGTTTTAACTGCAGTACCTAACTTAACTCTTGGGTCTAAATTTTGTGGCAGTCAATATCAGTTTCAAGTTTGCCTCATTTGCTTTTCCCTAAGTATGCCAACACAAAATATACAGGGGTTGTTCCTTTGAATATCACGGCTTCCTTCTCTACCACTTTGCTTTAACAGCAGGATACAAACTTGCTGTTTGTCTAATAAAATTGTGAATGTGTGTGTGTGTGTGTGTGTGTAAAACCCAGTGGTCTAGAGAATTTTACTGCCTGGTTTAACAACTCAGTAAATGGGAATTTACATTACAAAATGTTTCCTCTATATGATGAAGAAATGGTTGGTCTTTTTTATTTTTTTTTTTGTTTAGTTTTTATTTTTTTTTTTTTTTTTGATTGGTCTTTTAATTTAAAGCCTTCTCTTAAAAAAGGTTTCATCAGATACAATAAATTCTGGATAAAAATCTTTCTGCTAATTCATTTTCATGGAGCCAACCAAGTTGCTACTTGATTTGAATTCAAATTGATAATGAAATATTTTAAAGTAATATAAAATTATCTGTGGGTTCTTTTCTTTTTCACCTTTTTTGATAATTTAAGATCCATAATTGCTCACGGAATGTAATTATTTATCTCTTTCAACAAATATTTGCTATAACCTTGAATCTAAATATGTACTATTTTAGAAGAAGGCAATAAATGAAAATGCACTGAGCCAAGTAAGTAGGCTGGTAGACTAGTGACTATGAATGAGGCACTTCACTTCCCAGGGCTCAAGTTCCCTATTTATAAAACAATTGAGTTGGATTTTAAGAACATGGGGTCCACCCTGCTTCAAACTGTCACAAAAGCCAACCCATTTTATTCTGCTTTGAAAGGAGGAAAGAAAGAGGGGGAGCAAGAAGAAATGTTACATTAAGATATTTGGTCATTCAAGGAATGTTGGACTCCTGCCCTCAAGGTGCAGATTGGTGCCTTCTATAGGAATTTTAAGAAGAGTTTCTAATCCTTGTGACTTTTATTTCTTTTTCTTGTCTTATTATACTAGCTGAGACCTCGAGGATAGTGTTGACTAAAAGTGGTGAGAGCCATTATCCTTGTCTTGCTCCTAATTTAAAAGGCAATGCTTCAAATATTTTCCCATTAAGATTATGTTTGCTATAGGTTTCTGAGTTCCTAGTTGACTAAGAGTTTTGATCATGAATGGGTGTTGAATTTCATCAAATGTTTTTTCTACATTTATTGTGACATTAATGTCATGGATTACATTGCAGGACTTTAATATTAAATTATCATTGCATTTCGGGTTAAAACCAGCATGAGCATGATATATCTTACTTAACATATTGCAAGGTTCAATTTGCTAATGTTTGTTTATATTTTTCATCTACACATGTAAGATTATTCTGTAATTTCCTCACTTATGGTATTCTTATCTGGTACAGGAATCAAGGTGTTGAGCATATTTTAAAACTATGATTCAATTTCTTTAATGGGTATTGTAAATGTCAACTTTTCTACTTATTTTTGAATTAATTCTTATAAGTTACATATTTCAAGGAAATTGTCTACTCTATTTTTCATGTTTATTGGTATAAAGTTGGGCAGAGGAAGCTCTTTTACTCTTCCTCTAAAATCTTAAGCTCGAAGGTAGGTTGAAGAGCACAACTCCCAGACAAATTTTCAAATCTTCAGTTGCTAATGTTCACTTATTAATACATTCTGCCAAGTGTCGATTTCTGGTTTCTTGTTCCTGAAGCTTGATCTCTAACCACATGGAGGGAAATATCTTCTTGGGGAACTTTCATCAGTCAGTGGTCCTTCTCCTATCACAAGCAGAATAAGGAACACCAAACCTTCCCCAAATATGCCACTCTCATAGTAACTCCTGTCTCCACCCTCCCCACTGTCACATTCACACCTTACACATCACATTTACACATCTGTCCTCTCCACCTCTCCCTGTTGCATTACTGGGAGTTATAATTCTTTGATGGCCCCAAATGCAGGGGAATATGAGGGCTATCGGGAGAGAAGTGGATACAAGTTGGGGAGACTATATGTCACCCAAGGACACTCACCTGAGTGGCGCTTGTCCCAGGGGTCTGGTTGATGGATCCTTTTGCAGGACCCCAGCTGGGTCAGTCTTACTTCTCTCTTCCCAGAAAGTTGGAGTTTGGAGAGAAAAGTAGAGATTGAAAGTCACTGGAGCTGTGTTACCGTAATAGCAGAAAGAGAATAGACTCTGCCCTCCTGTGCAAGACCCTGGAATTTTCCCAGTTCTGCCATCTAAAGGGCTAAGTTTTCAGCTTTTCTTTTGATTCTGTGAGCTACCTTGACATCCATACATGAAATCTCCTATTTGATTTGATTGTTTCTATTTCTTGGGGAAGCTTAATAAATGCAACTTAATAAATTCCCATAAAATGAAATAGTATGGGTCACTTCAGAAAGCAGTTCTTTGTTGACTAGTGGCTGTTTACTTTTTTTGGTAAAAGAAAAAAAAGAAAAAAAGGCAGTAGTATACAAAGTGTTTTAAAGATTGAAATTCTCTTCCTACCTTTGGTCGACCTGCTCATGCTCTGGTAAGTGGAGGATCCTTCAGAAGTCAAGCAGGCTATTCCTAATGTCCATGATCATTGCGCCTTTCAATACTCAGACAACTGTAAAATAACTACATTTGGTTCTCATTATTCATAGCAGTTATGTTCTATAAAGTCGCCATGAACACTGAATTAGCAAATACTAGACCACTGCTCCTAGGGAAAATACAGGGTTAGGTTCCTGTGAGCCTCTGGTTGCAATGTTTTGATCAACTGATCAATGCATAACCTTGTTTGACGTGTGTTTCTGTTGAAAAATCTCTTATTTAACACACACTGTTGATTCATTAGCATTGAACTCACAGCACTATAACTGATGCCTGAACAAAGCTGCTCTAACATCCGTGTTTTCTCCGTTCGGCAGATCTTAGCCTTCTTAGTGCACTGGACAGCACTTCAGCACTATGCTTGGGGGCAATTTTAAACAGCCAAAATCACCCACAAAGAGCACAAGGATGGGGAAAATGTAGCACTAAACAAGGACAGTTTAAAGTATAAGAACTGCGAATATTCTCACTGTCCTGATTCTGTGATAATCAGGGTGGGCTAAACATTCGCTATATTAGAAACCATGCATGTGTCCCCAGACCTCGTTTTCCTCCCTAGGTCTGGTTTTTAGAATGCTGGTGATAAACTAAGCCTGATTTATTATATGTCCATCCTGTATGGGAAAAGACTGTAACTCTAGGTATCTCTGGTCAACCTTAAGAGATATAGCAGGGGGCTATATCTGGTTGGCGTCCATCTCCCATATGGAGGGACCTGGGTTCAATCCCCGGGACCTCCTGGTAAAAATTTAAAAAATATATAGAAGGTGCGTGGGCCGCCAGGCCCTGTGCGCGGGCGCACCACCAGTTCCCGCGAGCCACACAGCAAGATGATGACATAATAGGAGAGTGACACAAGGGAGAGGCAAGATGAGACGCACCGAAAAACCAGCAACTAAGGTTGCGCGGGCAGGATGCCTCTCTCCTACATCAGAGATTCCAAGGATTGAATCCCAGTGAAGACAGGAGGAGAAGGATGAGAAGAGAGGGCAGAAAATGAACACAGAGTTGCCCAGCGAATGGACACAGAAACAGCAAAAACGGGGGGGGGGAGGGGGAAGGGGTGTAAAAATGGATAAAAGTAAGTAAATAAATAAATCCTTAAAAAAAAAAAAATAAATAAATAAATAAATAAATATTTAAAAAATAAAAAAATAAAAAAAAATAAAGTATAAGAACTGAAACCAGAAGGCAGGGCATTGCCTTATTTGACCTCACCCGGCAACATGCGTGTCGGGCAACTCGATATTTTTGCTTCTTTGAGCACGTCTGTGCGTGACCGTGTGAAAGCACCGTGGGCATTGATTTGGGTATTACAAATAAGTTTTACTGAGGAAGATATAAGTATTTAAGCAAATTAGCAGAACAAGGTCTCTGTTTTATTTGTCTTTGTACCACCTATGCATGTTTTAAAGTTGAATGAGCAAATGCAAAAGAATGTAAAAGGTCGACTGCTTTCCTTTGCCTCTAACCCCGCACTGCCCGATACAGTAGCCACGAGCCACATGTGGCTATGGATCACTTGAAATGTGGCTCGTCAGGACTGAGGTGTGTCCTAAGTATAAAAGACACACTGGATTTTCAAGACTTAAAACAACAACAGCAAAAGAATGTAAAATATGCCATTAACAATTTTGCCCATTGGTTACACGTTGAAATGAGGATATTTTTGATATTTTGCGTTAAATAAAATATATTATTTAAATTAATTTCACCTGTTTCTTTTCACTTTTTTATGTGGCTACTAGAAAATTTAAAAATTGACTAGACTTACATTCTGTTTCTGTGGGACAGTACTGCTTTAGGCAATTCTTCCCTTAAACCATTCAAGGTTTATTTTTTGAATATTCACAGAGATAAAGGTAAGTAGTTTATGGTAATTCATCCTTTGAGTCAAGAAAATCCCCCTCTATCTATCTAAAAGGATAAAAATTGTAGGAGTATTTACAGCAGGGGGTCATAAACTTTTTTTCTGCATGGCCAGAGAGTAAATACTTTAGATTTTTGAGGGCTTAATGGCCTCTGTCACAACTGCTCGACTCTTGAACGGCTCTTGTAGTGTGAAAGTAGCCAGACAATGTCTAAACAATGAGTGTGGCTGTTCCAATAGAACTTTATTTACCAGAACAGGTGGCCAGGCAATCAGTCATTGGGAATTTCTAAACTCATAATAACAGGCATGACAAAAAGAAGTTACCAGACCACATGAGACGGGAAAATTTGATGTGAATGATCAACCTTTGTTCAAAAACTGCATTGTCTTATTTTGCAATTATTGGACTAATTTGGCCCAGGGCAAAATCTAGGTCTGAAATCACGAAAAATCTGCATTAAAGATTATTTATGGTAATACAATATTATTTTTCAAATACATGTACACTACATTTTATACTGCTCCAAGCAGCATTAATGTATTATAAAGCTATTTGTCTCTGAAGTTATTTTATAGTTGTCTTTTTTATTCTAGTAATATATTCAACCTAAAATGTCCCTTTTTAACTATATTCAAATATATAAATTCAGTGCTGTTAATTACATTCCCGCTGTTGGGCTACCATCACCACCATCCATTACCAAAACTTTTCCACCATCACAAATAGAAATTCTGTGCCTTTTAATCCTGAACTCCCTATTCCCTACCCCACCCCACCCCACCCCACCCCATATAGAACCTATATTTTAAATTCTGACTCTTTGAGATTGATTATTCTAATTATTTCATATCAGTGAGACAATATAATATTTGTCTTTTTGTGTCTGGCTTGTTTTACTCAACATGATGTCCTTGAAGTTCTATATTTGTCTTTTTTTTTTTTTTTTTTTCATTTTTATTTTTAAAGAAGCTTTAGATTACATCAGTGTTACATTGGGGAGCATATATTCCAAAGTAAGGCCCACTGACAGGGTGCCAAGTTCCTGAGCATTTCTGCCCTGCTTACTGTGGCAGTCATTGAGATCCTGCTGAGTCGTGCATCATCATAAATTCTGGAATGATCTCCCGACTCACTTTGAAATCTCTTAGCCATAAAAACTCATTTGTATTTACTATTTCCCCCTTTTGGTCAAAGTCTTTTTCCAGTCGCTAGTTGGCGCTTGGCAGTAATCCCTTGGGGGCTCATCCCCAGGAGTCATCCCATGCAGGGGAGAAGGTAGTGTGTCTCTATGCTGAGTTTGGCTACAGATTGCTCAAATGTAGAGAGAGGCCACATTTGAGCAATAAGGAGGCTTTCAGCAGGTAACTCTTAGGCAATATATAATACTAGGCTAAGTTTCAATTTCACAAGAATAAGGTTCAAAAGCACAACCATCAATATCAAGGGCCTGTTGTAAGGGTCTGTCCTCCTTCGCTAGGCACTGTCCATGTACTCAGGGGATTCCTGCCGCTCTATTAGAGAATGTGGCAGCACTTCCCAGGATGGGAATTCAATATTCTGTAGGTTATTGTGTGGGTCTCCACCCACCAAGGCAACGCCCCATGACCACGTGGACACATTCATATGCCTTAGAGGCATGCCCCAGGTGCACCCCTCCCCACACATCCCCCCATCACCGTGCACCAGTGGTCATCCCCTGCCATAGTTGTGACCCTTCCGCTACCCAAAACCCCATCAAAAACAAAGGAGAAAAATAAATAAATGAAAATAATAATAAAATAAAATAAAAATAACAGATAAAATACAAAAATAAATAAAAATTTTTTCATCGTGTCTTTCGTCACCGTGAGATTTGTTGTCTTTTATGTACAGTGTCATTTTCTTCTGTATGTTCCCTCAGTGTTGTATTTTTTTCCTTTATCTTCAAAGAAGCTTTAGGTTACAGAAAAACCACATAGAAAATATAGGGATTCCCCTATACCAAGCCTCCTCCCTCTCTCCCACTCTCCCCTATTAATAACATTTTACATGAGTATGGTACGTTTGTGACAATTGACGTATAAATATTGAAGCATTGCTACTAACCATGGTCAACAGTTTACATTTTGCACCATACACTTTTAGAGGTTTTGACAAAATTTAAAGTGGCCTGTATCCATCATTGCAAGATCATGCAGAACAATCCCAAAGCCCTGAAAATGCCCCATGTTCCATCTATTCTATTCTTTCTTCCCCCTTCCGTCAGAGCCTATGGTAACCACTAAGTTCAATTTTTGAAGAATAAAGCTCATAGTTACATGCAATGATATTGAAGGCTTGACATACTGCTCTGTTTTCTTTTCTTACGCACTGCCTATGTTTTCGAGAAATTCTTGCCCCTCTGTTTGAGAATATAACATGACTCTCCAGGATGGGAGTTTAATATTTTCTTGCTTATGACAAGATGAACACTTTCATATTTCATAGAAGAATGCCCCAGGTGCTCTCTATCCCACATATCCCCCCACCCCCACTCCCTGCACCAGTAACCCTCCCCTGCCATGTTTGCCAAAAGAACATTCCCACCATTGTAGTTTTAACCACAGACATACAAATCCCCAGAGTCCATGTGCTCCTTCCTCCAGCCCTCCTACCAGTTCCATGGATAGTCCAACTCTGCCCCACCCTTCTCCTCCTCACACATTCTAGCACCATCAAACCCAATCACATCACTGCACCACTATCACCCCCATCCACTGCCCAACCACCCCCTTCCACCTTAGCATAGATTTTGCCCAGATTAAGCATTGTCTCACCACCCTCTACTCCCTTTCTGTCTCTTGGTAACCTATTTTCCAGACTCTAGCTCTGTGAATCTACTCAATTTGCTTGAGTCATATCAGTGAGGTCATATAACAGTTGTCCTTCAGTACTGGCTTACTTCACTCAACATAAGGTCTGCAAGATTCATCCATGTTGTCCTGTGTATTAATACCGCATTCCTTCTTACAACTGAGTAATATTCCATTGTAAGTAGATGCCACAAT
The DNA here is from genome assembly GCA_026826555.1 of Tolypeutes matacus. Lineage (NCBI taxonomy): Eukaryota > Metazoa > Chordata > Mammalia > Cingulata > Chlamyphoridae > Tolypeutes > Tolypeutes matacus. Next base: position 8,706,866 of record JAKSZT010053819.1, read on the forward strand.
TTGCTTATCCATTCATCTGTTGATGGACACTTGGGTTGCTTCCGGCTTTTGGCAATAGTGAGTAATGCCGCTATGAACATTGGTGTTCATCTGTCCGTGTCCCAGCTTTCAATTCTTCTGGGTATATACCCAGCAGTGGGATTGCTGGATCATATGGCAGTTCTATAGCTAGCTTCCTGAGGAACACCAAACTGTCCTCCACAAGGGCTGCACCACTCTACATCATATTTGTCATTTTTAAGGAAAAGTGCATCTCTACTACAGTCTACTGTTAACATCTGTTTTCCTCATGCTCTGAGATATTGGTGCTCTCAGCCAGTGAGAGGGAATGCGACAGACTGTTTTGGACACTCCTGTCCAATGAACATTACTGCATGTTGGGGATTGAATCACATCCCCTGCAATAGGCATGCTCAAGACCCTTGGACCTGTGGGAGAGAACCCAATTGTAAATAAGACTTGGGAAGATGTTCATAGGGGATCTAACTGAATGGAGGTAGCTGAAGTCCTTATAAACAAAGGAAATTAGGCACAGGGAAAAAAAAAAAAAGAAAGGAAAAAGTAAAAGCCACAGGTGAAGCAAGAAGCTAGAAGAGAAAGAAGAAGGTGCCACAACGTGTATTGACATGTGAAGGAAAAGCCAAGGAACCACAAAGATTGCTGGCCAGTCAGAAGATATGGACCCCGGGAGGAAGCAAGTCTTCTAAGTCTCTGACACTGTGGGCTGATAAATTTCTGTTGTTCAGCCAACCCATTGCACAGTATTTGTTTTAGCAGCCAGGAAACTAAAACGCTGTACTGTAACGTGTAACTCTCAACCAACCAGCTCTCTGCTCCGCTACTTCAGTGGGCTTTGCAACATGTTGTTTAGTTTGTGATGTCCTAGCTTTTCGACACTTACATTTGTGCTTTGGTTAGTAGTTTTGATCTATTAATGGCTGATCTATTAAAAGTGTACGTGTGGGGAACGGATGTGGCTCAAGCAGTTGAGCACCTGCTTCCCACATGGGATGTCCTGTTCAGTCCCTGGTGCCTCCTAAAAACAAAAAAACCCACAAACAATAAGCAAACAAATGAAAACACCAACTCAGGGGAGCTGATGTGGCTCAGGGGCTGAGCACTGGCTTCCCACATACGAGGTCCGAGGTCCAATCATTCAATCCCTGACCCGGTACCTTAAAAAAAAAAAAAAAGTACATGTGACAAGACTGGCCCTGATTTCTGGGAAGAGTAGCACAATAGATATTAAAATGCAAGTTTTACAATCACTTGAGGTGCCTTTATGGAAATAGTTGAGGAAGCAAGAATGGAGGTCGGCTGATGATTGAGGGTCATCTCTTGATGCTTTGAACAGCATCATAAACTTCTCTCTAGGCCATGACGGTGAGAAATTGGTGGGAGCCTTGTGCCATTTCTGGGGACATGAGATCAGTGACATGGGCGGCTGGATGTTGGACACACAGCTCCATGGGGACGAGGCTTTAACAAGTAGTATCTCATTTCCATTCTAAATAAGTCTGAGCATAATATAGTAATTCAAACAAAATTTTCCAGTTTGTTTTGACAAATAAGAAATCTTTGGGCTTGCTTTAATAAATCTATTTTAACATGTAGTGTAATTTATGTGTTTCATTAATTATATATTAAACCACTGAAATGGCTTGAAAACAGTTTATTTTCTAAAGTGGGTTTACTATTTTCCTCGGAAATGTTTTTAAGCCATTCATTTACGTGACAAACCGTGTAATACGACAGTAATCTCTGAGCTGATCTCTGACCAAATCTTGACAAAGTCTACATCAGTGGCATCTAAATGAGTGCACCTACTAGCTGAACCACAGCATCTGCCACTAATCTCTTTGTAAAAGTATGATTTTTCCATATAAGGGAGGTATTAAAATTATGTTCTTGTAAGCTAGGGCTTAAAATTGGACACGGATATATGATCCCTTTAAAGAAGATAGTTTGCTTCAGAACGCAGTTTGTATTCCATTCTAGGTTAGAGATGGTTACCAAGGAGACAGCTCAACTTCATCAGTGGGCTTCTAGGAGCAAGAATCTAGTGGGCTCTTAGGAAATATTTGTAGAAAGAAAAAGGAAGAGATAAATAAATAAGGTAGGGAAGAAGGAAAGTATGGAGGGAGGAAGGAAGATAGGGAAAAGGAAAGGAAGGAAGGGAGGGAGGGAGAGAAGGCGGGAGGGAGGAAGTTAGGGAGGAAGGGAGGAAGGGCAGGCAGGATTTCTCCTATTAGGAGAGAGTGTCGTATAAATCACAGGGTGGTGCTGATATAAACACACTCTATGTGTCTATAAGCACTTTTATCATTACTGTTACATGGAAAGAAAGATAGAGGTACTCAAAATGTGAGGAGCGGCAAGGCTGTTGGCAGATGTAGCAATGAGCCATCGAAGGTAAGGCTCTCCTGGTAAGAGGCAGCCCACCCCCACAGAAGGAAGAGCAAGATGGGTCTTAGATTGTAAATTAAAGCAAAGATGAACCTAATGGTGTCAACCTTGTAGTGAGTAGGTAAGAACAGAGGATCCATCTGAGCCAGAAAGTCCATTTTCAAATGAGCCCTCCCATACAAGCAAATCCAATCCTCTGAGCGCTGGAAGCTACGGGGAAAGCTATGGTAACTCGCAGTCCAGAGGCTTTGACTGGAAGGATAAAGATCCCAATGACTTATAAGAAATTTATCTAGAAAGATTTAAGAATAAGATAAAGGTTAAACAATGATAAGATTGAAGGGTGGGTGACAATATACTTGGATGTATATTTTCTTTAGTAATTTGCTCTGTGAAGCTATCTTCTTTACTCTTCAGAGTTTGTTATCTGTTATCATAAAGAAGTCTCTTTTTTTGTAAAAAGAAATTACAATTAGGTTGTAAAATAAATTTGATCTTTGGGAGATCTGGTTTTAGTTGACAGCTGCTATCCTAATCACGTGCAAAGTTCTAAGAAGTAAACAGTCTCTGAGTGCTGAGCGTACAAACTCAGCCCCATAAAGGGAAAGAAATATTTGAGAACCTCAACAATATTAAAATTTCCATATCAACTGGTATACCAGGCCTTCTGACACTGCCAAATCTTAATAGTAACTAATAAAGTGGCATCCAAACCAGTGGTTCTGAACTTTTCCAAGTAGCCTTTACAATAAAAACTTGGCACTCTATACAATGACAGACCTACTTTAATTCCTGATGTGAAAATACATAGTGATCAAAAGTCACTACGAATTTGGAAATTACCTTAAATGAATGTGCATATTATTACTCATAAAGCATCTGACACCATTGAGAATGGTAGTATACATGTGTGTGTGAGCTCCATCATTTCTCTAGTCTGGATTCACACATGGATTCATAAGCCCCCTGTAGTAATTCCTTGGTAGCCTCAGGGGTCCTTGGCCTGGTGATCCAGATAATATACATTCCTTCAAGAACTCTGCCTCTTAGAGCAAATGCTAGAGCTCCTGCTGCGTCCCCATGGCCTCACGTGGTTCCCACTGACACTCACAGTGGTTTTCTAACTGGTCTCATTGCCTCTTCACGTCACGCAGCAGCTGCTTTTCTAAAACTCTAATTCTGATCAAGCACTTCGGCTCTAACATATCCATGGCTCCTTATCACCAAGAGCAGCGGTTCTCAAACTTGCGTGCACATCGGAATCATCTGGAGGACTTGTTAAAAGAGACCATGGGGCAAGCGGCTGTGGCTCAATCGATAGGGCTCCCGTTTACCATATGGGAGGCCCCAGGTTCGATTCCCGGGGCCTCCTGGTGAAGGCAAGCCCGCCTGCACGGCGCGGTGAGCTGACACAGCAAGATGACCCAACAAAGGGAGACAAGCAGACAGAGAAAAACGCACAGCAAATGGACACAGAGAGCACAAGCAGCAGGGGGGAGGATAAATAAGTAAATAAAAATAAATCTTTGAAAAAAAAAAAAAAGAGAGAGACCATGGGCCCCATTCCCAGAGTCTCTAACTCTGTAGGTCGGGAATGGGGCCCCAGGATGTGCATTTCTGGCAAATTCCCTGGTGATGGTGATGCTGCTGGTGGGGGGACCATGCTTTGAGAACCCCTGCCCTGGAGAGTAAAACCCAGGCTTCTAGTGTTATAAAGCAGGTCCTCGTGGTCCGGACCCTGATGTGTCCCAGCTTTGTGTACTGCCTGGTTTGCCCTTCCCTCCTTATCCACATATGCTCCTTCTAAAGGATAAGCCTCACTCCCTCCTAGAAGGCCCTCCAGGCAAAATTAAAGCCTCAGCGTCATGCCCCCACTGACTTGGTACACATATCGCTCTGGCAGCCTGTGTGGCACCACCTGGTGATCATTTGCTTCCCTGTGTCTGTCTCAGCCCCTCGACTGGCACTCCACGGGGACAGGGATCTGGTCATCCATCCTGGTATGCCCAGCATGAGGACATAAGAGATACTCAATAAATATCTCTGCATGCTTTTGAATCAGTATAAATAGCAAATATGCAACTTTTTAAAGACACCGTCTCTAAGGGAGTTAGAAACCCTGCACCCTGTCGGCGCACGTCACTAGGATTAGATTGTTGTCGTTGACTCAGAGTTCAAGATGCTGCTGCAGCAGGGAAAATAATATGTTGTTAACACCCTGGTGCTATTGTGATCCTGATCAAAACGTGCTTATGTATATGCCACCTATGTGCCATGCGTGTACGTAAAAGCAGGAAACATGAGATCTTTATTGGATTATTTATTGGAGTCTTTGATGGACTAATTAGATGTACTTGCCTCTAGAATTCTGTATGGTTCAATGCAAATTAGAGATGGTTCCACATTCATCCCAGCAATGCAGCCCCAAAGCAGGCACAAAAACCTTTCAGCCGCCCTTTCCATACGCCTTTTGTGAACACTGCTGAGAATTTCCAAATGTATGCCAGTCAAAGTTGAGGAGTTTTGAAATTGAGATACTGCATAGGCCATGAGATAAAGAGGAAAAAAAAAAAAAAGAGTCTATAAGAACATCTGATGTAGCTGCAAAGAAAAAGTGGACTTCATGTGTACTTGGTTTTAGAAAGGCCCATTTATCATATAGTTGCCCCTGGAGATATACCTACACAACTGAAAAGCACTGTCTTCAAATATAACAATATTGTATATACAAAGACTTTCATTCTGTTATTGGTTTCTACATGTAGTATATTCTGGCTGATTATTCATTGACTATTAGAGGATTTTTGTATTATAATTCCAAGGGTAGGTATTAAGATACCTGGGCTATGACAGCTATAATCTGTCATTTCCCCCTTCTTTCTTTCTTCCTTTATTTATTCCTTCTGACTCTCCTGCCTTCCTATATTCACACACACACACACATTCCCATTTTTTCAATTACTTCTCTTGATTTTCATAAATTATACCTCCTCATGCTCTGATAATAGCTACCAAATTCTGCATGACTTTTTGGTATCTGTCATCAGATCCTGTTTATCAGAATATATTCAGGTTTTAGAAAATGTTTTTTGAACAGTTTGTTCATTCATGTATTTAATAAATAATTGAGTGTCATAGGCACTTGTGACAAAATAAACATGAACTCCTGACCCCACTGAGTCACACGGTTGTGGGGGAGAGTTGGTAAGCAAGTGATCTCACAAGTAATTACACAATTATCACAGATGACCAGTGCCTTGAAAGATAAGTCTTTACGATGTGTTCTTAAAAACAGAGAACCTAATTTAAATTAAGGAAATAAGGTAGATTGCCTCCCTGACCCCAAGTCTTCACCCTTCCCTGAATCCATACTTTTTATAATATGATTGTTCTAGTTCCTCCTACAAAGGGGGCAGAGTACACATTCCCACACTTTAACTCTGGGTTTGGGTTGTGACTTGATTTGATCAATAGGAGACAAAAGTGATGTTGTGCCAGCCCTGAGCTGCAAGAATCCATGTGTGTTTCTATTTGCCTATTGCACTTCTGCCATTGCCATGACAAGAACATGCCCAGGCTAGCCTGATGGCCCCAGGATGAGGATGAGACACTTGGAACAGACCTGCCCCAGCTAATGTGCTCCACCCAACCCTAGTTTGTAGCGGAGACTCCATCCATCCCAGAAGCATATGTGTGAGCCCAGTTTACATCAATCAACTCACCTGACCCATAAATGCTTACCTATAATAATAAATGAGTATTGTTTTGAGACTCTTGAGTTTTGGCATTGTTTGTTACACAGCAATAGCTAACTGATACAGGGTATCAGGAAATTCTTCTAGAAGAAAGTGATATTTAGACTGAGACCTAAATATTAAGTAGGAATTAGAAGGATAAAGATTGAAGGGAAAAACATCCTCATAGAGGGAAAGACATGTATAAAATATTTCAGATGAGAAAGATCTTGATGCATTCTAATAACTGGAAGAAGCCCTGTGTTTAGAGAAGGGAATGAACTAAAAGAGAGGGAGAAAAAAAAAAAAAAAAAAAAAAGAGAGAGAGGGAACATGGGCTAGAACACGCATGGTTTCTCAGTCTTCTTAAGAATTTGTTTAAGGTTAAATTTTGAAAAACCAAATCAGAGGAGTGCCATTTGTAATCACGAATATTAAAAACAAAGGATTGTTGTCATCATTATGATTAATCTAGAACGTCACTGTCTGATAGGGTAGCCACTAGCCACATATGGCTACTTAAATTCAAATCAATTCAAATTAAATAAAATTACAAATTCAGTTCCTCAATTGCACTAGCCTCATTTCTTGTGTTCAATAGCCACATGTAGTTAGTGGCTCCTATATTAGCAGCACAGATACAGAACATTTCCATGACCATGGAAAGTTCTCTTGGACAGTGCACTTGTTTCTCATTGCTGCATAACAAATCACCTTACACTTAGGGGCTTAAAACAACACAAATTTATTATCTCACAGTCTCCATAGGTCAAGAGACCAGATACAAGTTGGCTGGGTCCTTTGCTCAGGGTCTCGCCAGGCTGAAATCAAGGTGTGAGCTGGGGCTTCAATCTTCTCTGAGGCTCGAGGTCTTGTCCAGCCTCAACAGGTTGCTGGCAGAAGTCATTTCCTTGTGTCTGTATGACTGAGAGTCTGCCCTCAGCTCATAGAGGCCGCTCTCAGGTCCCTGCCATGTGGTCCCCTCCTCTTACAACACAGCAGTTTGCTGCTTCTTCCTCCAGGCCAGCAGAAGAGCACCTCTCTGGTGCCTCACCTTTTTTCAAAGGACTTGCCTGATTAGGTCAGGCCCACCAGGATAATTTTCCTTTTAATTAACTCAAAAGTAACCTAATCAAGGGCATGATATCTTATCACATTCACTGGTCCCACCCACACTCCAGGGGAGGGGATTATATAGGGCCAGTACATCAGGTGGCAGGAATCTTGGAGGCCATGTTAAAATTCAGTCTACTGCAGACCACATTGATCTAACAAGTAGCAAAATGTAATCTAAGTTAATAACTGGAGAAGGTAAGTGATAGGAGCACAAGCTTAGCGCACAGGTGTAATTGCCATTTGCGCCATCTCTACATTCCTGAGGTCTGTAACAGCCTTCTTGTTAGTGATCTTGGCTTCAGCCCAGATCATGGTGCACCTACAGTGGTTTCACCCTCAAAGTAACTACAAGCACTTCTGCATGCAACTGCTCAGTAGTATTAAAAAGACCTGACAGCAAATACAAAGAGACATTTTCTTAAGGGCTGACGTTCCAATATTCTGTTTCCTCACTGTTACTAACCTTCCTGAGTTTCTGACCTTCTGCTGATTTATTTATTTATTTATTTTTAACTTTTCCTTCGGCTAGTCTTGATCTCTGTAGTAGTTTGGTATTATTTATGAATTCCAAAATAGATATTGGATTATGTTTGTGAGTTGCTCTTTTCCTCTGGGCATATTGGATTATATTGGATTCAGAAGTTTCACTTTTACTTGATTTGGCCACGTCAGAAGGATGTTGAGTCCCCACCCCCTTGGTGGGTGGGGACTCACAGAGAAACCACACTGCAGAGAAGGGAGTTTGGAGTTTTAATGCTGGAACCCTGGGGAAGTAAGCACACAGAAGAGGAGAGCATCTGAGCTTGGACAGAAACAGAACCCCAAGAAGAAAGGAACCCAAGAAGCCTGAACTCTTGGCAGACATCAGCAGCCATCTTGCCTCAACACATGGCAACAGAAATTGGGGAGGGAAGTAACTTATACTTTATGGCCTGGTAACTGTAAGCTTCTACCCTAAATAAATACCCTTTATAAAAGCCAACAGATTTCTAGTATTTTGCATCAGCATCTCTTTGGCTGACTAATACAATTTCCAAAAGCTAATTGTCCCTTCTCAGAGTAGCTGATTTACTGACTTGACATACCCTGGCTGTGGCCTGAGCTCACTGGCTTCCAGAACCTTGGCCTTCCTGGCTACAAACAACTGTGGAGCTGCAATCCTTGGCTCTCCAACCTGAAAAATGCCAGATACTCTTGGGCACAGGCTCCATTTCACGATCCCTGTCTGGCTTCTGCCCATCTCCCAGTGTGACCTGGGGTTCAGGGAAGGGGATACCTTAACTACAAATTTCCAGAGAGAAGTGAGCTGGCAGAAAAAAGCGTTTCCAACATTTGTCTTGGTTGCCCTGAATGTAAACTTCAACCCCCAATGATGAAGAATCCGTTAGGCTCATTATTAATTTTAAAGACACGCTCATTAAAAATCATGGAAGAATATATTATCATGATGGAATTATATCTGTACAATTTTAAATTTCACAAAGAAACAGATTATTTTTAAGTGCTGTATTGAATTATATTAAGAAATTCTATTTCAAAGCTATACCTGATTCTGAAATGGTCTCTCTAGGAGCAATTCCTTACATTTTTTTTCTTGCCAGTGAAGGATAAGTTTTTGTATCCTAACTCCAATCAGGGTTTCAATAGCGTGGTGATATTTTAGTGCCTTTGGTGGGCATTTATCCTCTTGCCATCAGCACAATAGAACAAAAATATAGCCATATTAGCATTAATAATAAAACCAAGTCCATTATGCAGACTTTCTTGTCAGTTAAATTTGTTGCAGGCTCAATTTGGGATTCAATTTCATACATTTGGAAGTATTTTTGCTGTCAAGCCAATTTTTGTTTTATCATTTTAATTTTGGATTTTCTTTTTTTGCTCTCCTATGTCTGAATTACCTTTTGAGAGGTTGGAAAACGGTTCTTCCCCACTGACATAGGAAAGGAACTGATTTGACAAACTTAGATATTCTCCTATGATGTGAATAGAGTTAATTTTAACAGAGCTGTTTCATTTTAACAGCCTCAACTTGCAGTGTGTCATGCCAAACAGCTCTGTGTATGATCATCGACTGATGTCAGCACAGTTCTAGAAATAGTATTTGATAGTTAACAGCTGCCATAGAGCTAGAAGGGGAACACGAGGCATTGTGTTTTAGGAGGGTTTACAAAACCACCGGCTATTGTTTTTATTTATTTTTTAATTATCTTGACAACAGAAGAAGAGCTGAAAATACAAGTGTAGGCTTTTCAAAAAGACTTATATTCCGAAGTTTTTCCTAAGTAGGTCAAGTGACTCCTAGAGCTCTGGCACTATATATAATGTAAATACCATGTTCTGAAATAACATTAGATTAATTTGACATAGTCTTTATTCATTTTTACAATTCTGTATATGGTCAACAACTATGCAACAAAGGTTTTCCTTTAAGTCAAAAGGTGGCAGATATTTTTTGGTAAAAAACTAGGTTGTAAATATTTCAACTTTTTGGCCACATGGTCTCTGTCTGCTGCTGTAGTGGAGAGCAGCCGTAGACAACATGTAAACAAATGGGCATGACTGTGCTCCAATAAAACTTTATTTACAAAGCAGGCAGTGGGCTGGGTTTGGTCATGGGCCATAGTTTCCCCACTCTAGCTCTGGATGGCAAGTAAGCATATGCCACACATTTCCATGCAGCATTCAATAAAGGTTAAAGGTAATGACATTCTCTTACAGGCTTGTGAATCAAATTCCACATATACTTCCTGTGGAAATACATGCAGTCCTTTTATGGCCCCAGAGGGGTACTTAATTATATACATATATGTGCTCTACAACCACTCCAATAATGGTATGAGAGTAACTGAGCAATAGATATGCTTTTATGAACTGAGAAGATAAAGAACATGATCTCTAGTGTACAATGAACCCTATTTTTCTTCCCTTTCTTATTTTATTTAAGTTAATATCACCCTTAAAATTTGAATTATCCTGCAAGAAGGCAGGTTCATTAACTGCATTTCAGCTTGTGCATCATCTTAATGGGACATATTTTGTAACGAGATAAATCACAAAACAGCACTGTGCTCCAAATGACCTAAATGTTTCATTGAAGTCATTACGAGCATTGCATATTACTAAGAAAAGGGATTTTATTATTTAAAGATAACTTTCACAGGTAAAAAATTCCGAGGAAGAAAAGTTGAAACATAGTCTAAAAAATAAAGGAATATGCTGGTTATAAAATGTTATTGCAAAAGCCTTTATCTGCTGTCCTTGTGCCCACTAAATAAGTTCATACTTATTACCATGAAAATTACCAGTTTGTATACAAAGACAGGAAAAAATGTAATAATGTCTTAGGTTTTATGATTTTCTGCATTCATGTGTTATATGTGTTCTGGAAAGGTCATTTTAGCCCTTGGTTCTGTATTAGTCAGCCAAAGGGGTGCTAATGTGAAATACCAAAAATGGGTTGGTCTTTATAAAGGGTATTTATTTGGGATTTATTTATTTATTTGGGGTATTTATTTATATACCAGGCCATAAAGCGTTAAGTTTCTCCTCTCACCAAAGTCCATTGTCACGTGTTGGAGCAAGTCAGCTGCCAACGTTTGCCAGGGTTCAGGCTTCTTGGGTTCCTCTCTTCCCGGGCTGCGTTTCTCTCCGGGCTTAGCACCTCTGGTTCCTCCACAAGGTCAGCTGTAGACTATCAGGCGAACGGCTCACGTCTTTTCTCCTGGGGCCTTCTCTCCAACATCAAAACTCCAACATCAAAACTGCTTCTCAAAAACTGCTTCCTCTGTCCTTTGCCTTGCCTTTTATATTCGATTCTCCCACCCACCAAGGGATGGGGCTCAACACCCTACTGATGTGGCCCAGTCAATGCCCTAATCATAACTTAATCATGCCCAGATTAGCAGATCAGTTTACAAGCATGATCCAATTATATTTTTGGAATTCATAATTACATCAAATTGCCCAATGGCTACAGTGTCTTAAAAGCAAACTGATGGTGTCCAGCCTGAGAACAGTTATTTAAATAGGCTCTCATCTACCTAAAAGTGATAACTTCCTCCACACATGCCTCTTTCTCTAGGCTACATTTTCATTTGAGAACATATTTTTTTTTCGTTTAACCTTCCTTCTCTTAATGTCACCATAATCTCTTTGTTATCTTGTCCTTTCTTTTTTCCTCCTATTTGTTACTTTCCAGAGATATTAATATCTTTCATTTGTCTAGTGGAATTTAGAATGATTTTAATACTGCAGCTTTTCTTTTTAGCTTGGCTTGCTACTTGCCTTCAATATATATGTCTCATAGTACCATAATATTGCACTATGCCAAATATTATAAAACCACTTCTCAGGGGTTATTTTTACAGCAATTTAGGCTGAATAAGGAAGTCACTATACTCTAATTTACTCTTCTCAGTGTATATAATCTATAGTAAAAATAAAAAAAAAAATTGCACCTGTTATTGTGTTGCTCGTTTTCCTAATTGAGTTAGGTCCAGCTGTAGATCTCTTTGACTCTGAGTTATCTTAAAGATGCTGTGTCATCAACAACAATTTTTCTATTTACTCTCACCCTGTCGTGAATAAACATCACTGGTCTCAGTATTGATTGCTAGAATATCTCAGCCCTAACTTCATCATCACACTCTTCAAACGACAATGGAAGTGTTTTGTGGGCACTCCCTCCCTCCCAAGCCCTTCCACTTCATCCTCTGGAATCCCTGTTGAATTCCTATCAAATTTCCTAACATATTCCATTGCTTCACAAAGTGTTGCCTGTGCTTCCTAGTTATAACTGAAACCTTCCTTCCCTCAAGAACAGGCTTCCCAAGCAGAAGCTGCTCATTCTGCCAGGAACTACATGTGGCAGGGAAGGGAGCTGGGGGTGGGGAGGTTCCTCTTGAACCCCATGTCACCCAACTATGCAGCATCTTATCACTTCTGATGTCTGTCATCTTCTGGTACAGAAGCCAGTGTAGTAGAGGTGCTTCATAAATAGTAAAGGAATTTGTAAATAATCAATACAATTCCTGTTTATTCCCCATATTAATTAAAGATGGTTCAGCTTCCCTCTCCATCACAGGTCTCAAAGTCATTTCAGGGATCTTCAATTTCCAGGTGGGTGAACTGTCTAAAACCCTTGCCTCACTCTTCTGCGGCACCTCAACTCTAATTGTGTTTATCTGTACACCCATGATTGCACTAAATTTTGCCATCCCTAGAACACTATCTTAATGCAAAAAATCTGGAAGTTCTTAGTTTGTTCCCCAATCAGCATCTAACTGCTAGAATACTTTACTTTGCTCCCTATCCAGCCATTTACCTCAGTGCTTCCCTGAATTTTTATATCTGCAAACAAATTTATGGCCATTTAGATCATGTGGATTTTCAATCATAGGTAATTTTTTTTTAAGATTAATCAAAACTTCTAGCAATGACTGATGAGGTGTTTTACATCAATGCTCCTGCTGAGATAAATTAGAAAAGCTGTACAGGATATTAAAAAAACATACACATATACCAAAAATCTGTCTGAAGGCATCATAGAAATATCAAAGCAGAAAGAATGTGTAAGATCAAGATATGAATAACGAGGAATCAAAGGGAGGTAAGCCTGGTATTTGGAGATGAGTATAGTTGAGAGAATGAGGTGAGAAGAGATGTTAGTGGTCTCATAGATTCAAGAGTATTACGAACACCCAAGCAGTATAAATAAAAAGAACACCATACATAGGCACTTAATAGTGAAACTGCTGAAAGACAGACAAATAAGAGCAGAAATCAATGAAATAGAAAAAGAATCAGCAGAATTTAAATTTGGTTCTTTGAAAAGTCTAAAAAGTTTGGTAACCCCCTGAAAATACTGATCAAGAAGAAAAATAGAGGATGCAGAAATGACAAATATTAGTTAGGAAGAGGCAACATCTCTACCAAGCTCATAAGAGGATATTATAAACAATTTTGTGCCAAGAGATTTAAAAATTTAGAATGATATACACAAATTTTTTGAAAAACAAAATTTACCAAAACTGACACAAGAAAAAATAGAAAATATGAACAGTCTTGTATCTATTGCAGAAAAAAATTTTAATTAAAGAACATGCTTTATTACATATGCATGTATTGTTTTGTACTATAAGTACTTATAAAAGGAGGCAGAAATCCCTTTGCCTATAATCAGGTCTGCTAGGATCCCCTTTTGGTCCTTTTATTAAGCTGCATAGTCACATCTTCACATATTGTGAACATATATTTCAGAAATAAGTTATTTGTTGAAAAGCCATAGAAAAGACCCAGCATTATCTAACAGTTATCACCTGTTACAGTGCAGCACACACTAGATACAAATGGTATCTGAGAAGTTTCTAACATTCCTTGAACTCAATAAAATTAAACTGTCAATGTAATAATTACTTCTTGAGCACCTAAAATGGTACCAGATACAGTTCCTGTCTGTAAAATGCTCAAAAATCAATTTAAGGGGGACGGGTGTGGCTCAAATGTTCGGGCATCCATCTGCCGTATGGAGGGACCTGGGTTCGATCCCCGGGACCTCCTGGTAAAATAAAAAATATATATATAGAAGGTGCATGGGCTGCCAGGCTCTGTGTGCTGGTGAGCCGCCAGGCCTCGGGAGCCATGCAGCAGGATGATGACGTAACAGGGGAGAGACACAGGGGAGAGACAAGACAAGAAGCTCTGGAAACCAGGAACTGAGGTGGCGCAGGTGGCAGGGCACCTCTCTCCTACATCGGAGGTCTCCAGGATCGAATCCTGGTGAAGACTGGAGGAGAAGGATGAGTGATGGCAGGAAGCAGACACAAAGAATTGCCCAGCGAATGGACACAAAACAGCAAATGGGGAAGGGGGGCGGTTAAAGTGGATAAAGTAAATAAATAAATCTTAAAATAATAATAATAATAAAGTGTTCTGTTTAAAAAAAAAATCAATTTAAAATTTGTCCTTTAGATTTGGAGTGTGTTTGCTCTCAGACTGAAGTGATTGGCAGAGATATCTTATTAACACATCTGTATCCAAACCACTTAAAAAATATATGAAGCTCTGATTATTTATGTATGGATTATAAACTTTCTAAGATACTTTAGTACATTCTTTTTTTTTTTAAAGATTTTATTTATTTATTCATTTATCCCCCCTTGCTGCTCGTGCTCGCTGGGTCAGCTAACCATGCCACGCGGGAGGGCCCGGCTTCACCAGGAGGCCCCGGGAACCGAACCCGGGGCCTCCCATATGATAAACGGGAGCCCTACTGATTGAGCCACAGCCACTTCCCTTTAGTACATTCTTAATGATAGATTTCCTTATTGGTGTTATTAGATTATTTCCTCCCATTGATATCTCTTGCATATTCAAGGACTAATAAATTGTTCCAATATTTTTAATGCTTGAAGAAGGAAAAGCTGTATATGAAAATATATATGATAGGCTTACTTCTGAAAAATATATATGGGAGTTTTGAAAAGTAATGTATCCTGTAAGTACTCACTACTAAATTTATGGTAAATATTACAGAAATTAAATCTGTTACTTCTACGTTTCCCACAAAGAGAATTTCAGACAAAATTGGTTTTGCTGGCGAATTCTTCCTAATATCTAAGAAAGTAATATTCTTATGGAATATCTTCTAGGAAAAAGAAATAAATACTTTCCAACATGTCTTTAAAAAGCCAACATACCCTTCATACCAAAGCATGCAAACTGCATTACAAGAAAAAAATTTTGAGGAGAATCTTTCTCAATTTTACAAGAATCCTAAACACAATATTAGCAAACTGACCCCAGTGATATATAAAATGGATACACTTAATAAATTTTGAGTTTATTCAGTGATGCAAGATTGGTTTAGAATTTGAAAATCAATCAATGCAACTCTCCACATTAATAGAATAGAAAATGAACATCATAGAATAATTTCAATTGATATAGCAAATGCTTTTCACAAAATTCAATTTCCACTCATACTTTTAAAACTTTTAGCAAACTTAGAAGGAAATATCTTTTAATGTGATGTAGTGTATGTATGAAAACAACTCTACAGCAAGCACATTGAATTATGACATGCTCAAAACTTTCCTTTGAAATTAGGAACATGATCATTTTGCACATTATCAACATTTCTAGTCAACATTACACTGGAGGCAATAGCCAGTTCAATAAAACTAGAAGGAGGAATGGAAAGTACAAGGAATAGAAAGGAAGAAAAATTTTGCTATTATTCCCAGAAAACATGATTGTATATGTATAAAATCCAAAAGAGTACCTAATTAAACAATTAGAATTAATGAGTAAATAAGGTCACTGGATACAAGTTCAATATTAAAAAATCAGTTTGTACTTCTTTAGGTCAGCAACAATTAGAAACTGAAAGTTAAAAAAAAATGGACGCCTGATTTCATGTGAACATGATTTGACCTCATATGATCAAAATAATCAATTTCAGGTAGGTTATAGATATAAATGTAGAAAATAAATAATAATAAAGATCTAAAAGATAATGTGGGGTTGTATCATCACAACCCTAGGTGGAGAAAGATGTGTTAAACAAGACCAAAAAAAAAGCAAAAACCACTAATCATAAAGCAAAGGGCCGAGAAATTCAATCACATTAAAATCACGATCTTCTGTTCATCCAAGACATTAGGAAGACATTAAATAAACAAGTTATAGAACAAGAGAAGATATTTGCAATACCTGTAACAAATACAGTACTTGTATCCATTCAAATCAATAGGGAAAAAGTAAGCAACCCAAAAAAACTTAGCACAGACATGAAGTAGCAGAACACAAAAGAAGACATTCAAATTGTTAATAAATACATGAAAATGGTCTCAACCACAGAAGCCATCAGGGAAATTCAAATTAAAACCACACCCATGCACTCTCCAAAATGCCTAAAATAGAAAAATAAAAAACAAAAAACCTGACAATACCAATACCAAGTGTTGGAGATAATTGGAAGCAATGGTACTACTTAGTCAATGCTTGGGGAGTATATGAATTGATACAACTATTTGGGAAAACTGTCATTTTACTACTAGATTTTAAAATGTATATAACCTAAGACTCAAAAATGGAGTCAAAGTCAGGCTTGAGTCAAATTTATGTTCCACACTGTCTCTTTTATCATTGTTATTTATTTATTTATTTATTTATTTATTTATTTATTTATTTATTTATTTATTTATTTATACAAAATCAGAAAAGCATAAGTCACCGTACTTCACCCCAGAGTCATGAAGCATTTTATGGTTTTGTCAAATAGTTCCCGGTATTTGGGTTAAACTTAGAAGAAGTTCTCACTATAGACTGCTTTCTTCACACTGTCAAGTGTGAGGTTAATGAGCACATGATAACCAAAGGCCAGATGTTGGACTTTTCCAACTTGGCAGAGAGCATAAACAGGTACTGAATCCATTTATTGGTTCTATTTATTCTCTGGAGAATATTTGTTCATGCTCTGTTGCAGCATTTGGATGTGATTTGAAATATACCCAATGAAATGTTTTTTTCTTCCTATCTTCAACAAATTTGTTAAAAGTCAAGCGTAAAATTGAGAAAGCTCCAAACACTTTGTGATCAAATCTTTTGAACTTGAATTTGTGTTCTTGCAAAATCCTAATATCTGGTCCCCAGCCTTAAAAATTGTGATGTTTGGGTCCTGAAATGATAGATGAGAAATGATTGGTTAGGAAAACCAGTTGAGTAAGCCACTTGAAAACATAGAAATATTGTCACTGGCATTATCCATGTCATGAAGAAATGCTTTTCTCTCATCCCTCATTTATATAGGCACTTTTATTTTGCAACAGCCAACATACTTTGATGTGAAAAAGCAATCGTTATTCACTGTGCATTTGTTTGTGTAGCCTGACAAAAAATAATCAGAGGTCTCAATTGAATCATATTCATAATATTCATGGGAAGCGGCTGTGGCTCAATCAGTAGGGCTCCGAACCCGGGGCCTCCCATATGGCAAACGGGAGCCCTACTGATTGAGCCACAGCCGCTTCCCAATAAATAAAATCTTAAAAAAAAAAAAAATAAATAATAATAATAATAATAATAATATTCACTATTTTCTTTAACACTTTTGCAGTTGGGCACCCCTGTTCCCTTGAGGCAGAAATTGGCATGTAGGAGATTTATCTGGGGGGTGCTCTTGAGATTAATACCTGCAGGGGAAAGGAAGGATGGGGAAAAGGGGAAGAAACTGCAGTGTAGTCACTAAAAAGAGTTCAGTCAACACTGCAGGGAGCTCTGGAGCTGGACTGGCCCTTTACAATTGTCTGGAGCTGGCCCATTGGGGTTGGACATGTATACCATAGTCACGAGACTTTGGTTTCAGCTGCCAGGAAATAGGGATGTGACCTTGGGAGAGACAGCTCTTCTCTGCCTAGGCTCTTCCCAAAGGTAGTGACAGTCAACAACCTTCCCAGCAGCTGAGGAAAAGATCCTCAGTCTGGAAGGGGGGATCTGGGTAATGTGCTCAGCATCTGCTGCGAACGTTGAATCAAGTTCAGGAGGCCCATTATTGGCCATCGCTAGGTTCACTCTGTGAACACAGCAGTGATTGGATTAGACGTTAAGAGAAGCATCTCTTATTTGAGTAGGCCTGCTTGTTCCTTGCTGTGCTTACAGGGGGTGACCTAAGAATATTGATTCCAAGGCAATTTTCCCAGACTTTATCATGGCTTATGGAGTACCTTACATGCCCAAGTAGAAGGTAGTTGTGTTTATAAGATAGTACCCACATTAGAAAACACAAAACGAAAGACTTTAGGACAACTTAAATATATATAAACTTTTAGGAATGTAGATGAAATAGTCAAATGTCTACTTATAAACTTTACTTCAACTTAATTATGTATATTTAAAATCTCATTTTGTAAATACTCAGATTTCATACAATTTTAGCCAAAGTCTTCAGATGCTGTATCATATCTCTGTCATTAGAGTCACTCTTTCATATGATAAGTGTGGCAGTTTGGTATTGTTTATGAATTCCAAAAATAGATATTGGATTGTGTTTGTAAACTGGTCTGTTCCTCTGGGCATATTAGATTGTATTAGACTCAGAGGTTTCACTTTTACTTTATTAAATCAAGATTAGGGCATTTATTTAACCTTGTCATTAGGGCGACTCAGTTTGAGTCCCTGCCTACAGCTAGCCTACAGCTGTGGGCTATATAAACAGATGCTCAGTTAAAGACAGGGAAGTAAAATACATAGAGAAGGGGAACACAGAGAGTTGAGTTTTGATGCTGGAGCCCCGGGGAGAGAGCTCAGCCATCCACCTGATAGTTTACAGCTGGCCTTGTGGAGAGAGGCAAGGAGCAGATTCTTCCCTATGGGCTTCAGAGGGAGCCTGGCCCTTCTGACGCCTTGACTTCCGACTTCCAGCCTCTGGAACTGCGCGCCAATACATTTCTATGGTTTCAGGCCATCCGGTTTGTGCTACTTTGTAATGGCAGCCCTAAGAAACTTAGACATCTTTCAAGAATAGTGACTGGGGAAGCGGCTGTGGCTCAATCAGTAGGGCTCCCGTTTACCATATGGGAGGCCCCGGGTTCGGTTCCCGGGGCCTCCTGGTGAAGGCAAGCCCGCCCGCATGGCGTGGTTGGCTGACCCAGCGAGCACAAGCAGCAAGAGGGGGATAAATGAATAAATAAATAAAATCTTTAAAAAAAAAAACAAAAAAACAAAAAACAGTGACTGTCACAATACTAGATTTTGGTAAAAGTCTTGCATTCCAAATCTGCAAAATGATTGTGAACAAAATTATTTCCTTCCTCCTCTTCTTAGACCACCAAGTTTCTTTGGCTGTCTTGCTGTGGCTGGCCTGGGCTCATCAATGGCTGTGGACTACAACGCCTTTTCACTCTTATTGACGTCTGCTGTGTGGGGGAAATGGCAGTCACGGACTGCTAGTCACCTGGCCAATACTCATCCAGCCCCATCTTCCTAATTTCCAGAGACTCAATTTGGTTTGGGGGTGTCAATGTGCTCAGTTAGAAACATTCACCTTCCCACATTCCCTAGCAGCTTGGTGGGCCATCCATGTGACATAGTTCTGGTCAATGACATGTAAGTGGAAGTCACCAGTGGAGTTTTTGAAAATCCTCTTAGTAGGGGAGTAAACCTGGCTGCATGCTTTTTTTTCCCATCCCTTGCCCTCTGCAATTCTTGTCTGGAACAAAGGTGCAATGCCTGGAGATACAGCAATTGTTTAGCAACCATGAGGACCAAAGCCACATGGTAAGACTGATGGAATGGAAAGGTAAAGGAAACTTGAGCCCCCAATGTAATCTTTGAGCTCCTACTTCTAAACTTCTTGTTGAGAAAAAAATTAACCCTTAATTTATTTAAGCTTCCGTTATTAGGATATCTGTTACAGTCAAATGCAATCTTAGTTGACAAAAAGCTACTCCAAATTTAGATCTTCATTCTCACCCAGGGCCTTGTTGCTGTCTGTCAGTCCTTCTTCAAGACCATAGGCAACATCACTTCCAATTTCCAGCAATGGAAATGTGAAGCTTTAACCTTCCTTTTAGCCACTTACTCTTCTTACTACCTCCGATATCACCCTCATGCTTCACAACAACAAAAGAAGCCATCGATGGAGAACTGCCTCAAATTCCCAATCTCCACTCTTCAACTTACTGTCAACACATCTTTGCGCATCTGCTGACACTTCTTGCAGAGGCTAACGTGCCCTGCCCCTGGCTGCTAAATCCAAAAGGCATGTGTCATTCCTCCTTCACCGGCCATCCCTGCAAAAGGCAAATCTCTTCTCATGATTTGCCAGAAAATGCTCTTGTTCCCTGGTCTCCATTGTCTGCATCTGCTTAAACCACACACCCTCCCTAAGCAAAGTTATTTATTCCTGTACTTCTATTTGTTTCCTGTAAGCTGAAAAACCCCAGTCAGGCTGTTTGGGTTGAAATTCCAAATTAGCCACTTTTTAGCTGTAGAATCTTGGAAATGGGTATAAATAATAAAAGCACTTACCTCACAGGACTGTTTAATGATTAAATGAGATCACACATGTAAAAGGTGAAGTACAATGTCTGGTCCATGGTGGAATACACTGAAATAGGGCTGCTTTTCTTAGCATCTCTATTTCTAACCTCTATCTCAATTCTGAGTTATCTTGCATATTATCATTTAGATTTTTTGTAACACCACAAACTCAAAAGGTCCAATTTTAAATTCACTGTCCCACCACCCTGCTGTCACCCACCCTGTGCACACACACATACACAACACACACTCCTAAATATGTTCTTCCTTTGGTAAAATCTAATATCTAATAATCTAACGTCACATGGCACTCTTGAGTGTGGAGGATTCATTTTCAACATTTAACTTTGCCAAGTTATTTTCTTATTTTGTTCAATGCTTTTACTATCCATATACTTGTTTAAGCCACACACCTCAGAGTGATTCTAGACTTTTCCTTCTCCCTCCACCCAACACCTTCCTTTCCCCCAAAATAAAGAATTAGGATGGTAGGAGAAGAGCCAGTCCAGGCAGAGGGGACAGCATGTGCGAGTGCAGATGGGATGAGTGAACTAAACGTGTTTGCCTGACTTTCAAAACCCTCTGCTGCTAACCCACTCTGTCAAGAATGTGTGAGGAGCGGATGTGGCTCGAATGGTTGGGCATCCGTTTCCCATATGGAGGGACCTGGGTTCGATCCCCGGGACCTCCTGGTAAAAAAAAAAAAAAATAATAATAATAATAATAATAATAATACCTAATACATCGTACATGTGTGACACATTGTGGTGGTTTGAAACTGTCTCTACCCCAGAAAAACATTGTTCTTAAAGTTAACCCATTCCTATGGGCGTGAACCCATTGTAAGTAGGACCTTTTGATGAGGCTACTTCAGTTAAGGTGTGGGCTACCTCAGTGAGGGTGGGTCTTGACCCTATTACTAGAGTCCTTTATAAATGGAATGAATACAGAAGGCGCGAAAGCCACAGAAGCAAGAAGCTGAAATCAAAGAAACCCAGAAGAGAAGGGAGAGACCAGCAGATGCTGCCATGTACCTTGCCATGTGGCAGAGGAGCCAAGGATCGCTGGGAAGCTGGTCTTCTGGAAGAAGAAAGCATTGTGTTGATGATGCCTTGATTTGGACTTTTTTTTTTTTGGCCTCAAAATGTAAGCTAATACATTCTCACTGTTTAAGCCAACCCATTTCATGGTATCTGCTTTAAGCAGCCCAGGAAATGAAAACATGTTATAATTTTTAAAGTAGTTTTAATACATCAACTTATTTGATCTATACAACCATGTGAGTTGGACATGGATGTTATTACTTTTCCATTGTCAAGGTGAAAAAATCGAGCCCCAAAGAAGCCTCAAGGACTTGCAAGGGGTGCCTGACCTGGGATGCACTATGCTACCACCTCATTTGACTTTGAAGGCCTTCAAATCTCAGATCCAAATCCCTTCTTGCAAAACAAGGTCATGCGCTGTCTTAGTTTGATCCCCTCCAGAGCAGATGCTGATATAAGGATTCAGATGCAAGTGGTTTATTTGGCAGAGCAGGGGGCCCTGGAGGGCTGTGGGGAGGTGATATGGAGAAGCCAAGGAACCCAAGGAGGGGAGCATTACCTAGCAAGTTACTGCTGTGGGCAGGGGGGAATTTCTGGGGCCCACAGAGCACGTACAGGGTGGAGTTTCCCACAGAAGGCCTCCAGTCTTTGAGGGGTGCTTCTGGGGAAGAGTACTAATTCTCCCTTCACTTCCGGACTGCTTTCTGAGGGAGAGTGGACCCTCAGGTGAAAGCACGCAGAAGCTGAGTGGAAATAGGTCTGGAAGGATGTGGTCCACAACCAACAGCTTCAACAGCAGTCTCTCCATGGAGAGGGTGTTCAACATCCCACATTCTGATGTAATGTAGGATCCTTGGGAGGTGAAGCCTCCTTTTTGATATGTAATTTTGTTAAATTAGTCACATGGGAACAAAAGACGATGGCAATAGCTCAATCACCTGTTTCAGGTGGTATGAAATATTGTAGTACACAGAGGGGAAATGTGGTCCTTCAGATATATTCTGGGCCCTGTCAGGAGGGCTGCAGGATCTCCAACTGTAGAGTCAAGGGTGAAGCAGTTAGGTCTGCAGAACCTCAACTTGACCTAAAGTAAGAGGCAATCAAAGGCTCCAAGACAAAGTGAGAACAGCAGTAAGCACTGCAAGCAGCCGCAGGCCAAGAAGTTGAGTCGCCCCCAGGGGCAGAAAGCGGCTTCACTGCTAACCACCTGCACCCTCCAGTCTTCATCTTCTCCTGACGACTCTCTATAACTTCTTCATGTTTACATCTTTTTTCCTTTCAATGTGTTTTATTACACAAGTAAAGTATGATCACGGAATGTAATGTCAATACAGAGCTGACACAATGGTATCGAAGGTTTATCAATCGTGAAACTCCACCCCCATCTTCCACTCTGGTCCCCGCATTAGGCTGTGAAATGATATCCATAGTTATGATCTGTCCTCTCAACCTCCATTTCAGCTTATTTCTCTCCATTTATTTCTCAGGCACCCTACACAGAAGTTTAAACGCTCCCTCTCACAGGCTTATCTCCACCACGCCCCTTCTTGTGCTCCTCTCTGGACCTCTGTTAGACCCTCCAATGTGCCAGTCAGTCTCCTCCACCCCCAGGACA
>JAKSZT010053819.1:8730223-8790484 GCA_026826555.1 Tolypeutes matacus
AAGGATGTGGACCCACTCACCTCCCTCCCTCCAAATCTCCTCTTGGGGTTTCCCGTTGAGTGAATCCAGCTGGCAGCCACAGGGCAGGGTGTCACCCATGCAATCCCTTTAGGTTGGCCCAGTGGGCAGAGAGCAGGGGGGAAGGGTAGGAAGTAGATCTTGAGGGGCAAATGGAAGGAATTCTGCATGAGTACCTTAAACAGGTCCAGATGTCTCTCTGGAGGGTTTGGCCCACGAGCTTCCTTCCATCTGGACTGCTTTTCTCCTTCCTACTCTCTCCCCAGCACGCCTTCCAACTCTGACACAGTCTCCACTGGGCTGGCTGCCCTTGCTATGAGCCGACAATGCCCTGGAGCTCCCCTTATCACACTGTATGGTAATTACATTACTTATCTGGCTCTCCCACTACATGGTAAGGGACCAAAGGACAAGGATCCTGTACATCTTGCTCATCATCTACTCAGCACTTATCTCTATGCCCAAAATATAGATACTCCACAAACATTTGTCGAACTGAATTCAACAGAATTGTTATTTTATTTTCTTAATCTATATTTTAGCCATAGTTATAATAGTCACTGACCTCATTCTGAACACATGTTTGAGCAAAGGATAGCCCTAAAAACTAACTAATACATAGTCAAACCACAAAGGTACTGCAGTATATAGTAAATGACTTTATCAGCATTTTATTATTATTATTATTATTATTTTAAGATTTATTTATTTACTTTATCCATTTTAAACCCCCCTTCCCCATTTGCTGCTTTGTGTCCATTTGCTGGGCAATTCTCTGTGTCTGTTTCCTGCTTCTCTTCTCACCCTCCTCCTCCTCCAGTCTTCACCAGGATTCGATCCTGGAGACCTCCAATGTAGGAAAGAGTTGTCCTGCCACCTGCGCCACCTTGGTTCCTGGTTTTCAGAGCTTTCGGACCATCTCGTCTTGTCTCTCCCTTGCGTCTCTCTCCCCTGTTGCGTCATCATCTTGCTGCATGGCTTCTAGGGCCTGGCGGCTCACCAGCACACAGAGCCTGGCAGCCCATGCGCCTTCTCTCTCTCTATTTTTTTATTTTACCGGGAGGTCCCGGGGATCAAACCCAGGTCCCTTCATATGAGAGACGGACACCCAACCATCTGAGCCACATCCACCCCCTTTATCAGCATTTTAAATAACAAATTCACAATTTTTTTCGTCGTATTTTAATCTATACTCTTATGTATCATATATACCAAGAATAAGACACTTACCTCTTTAGGTCACCATTATCCTATCAGTAATAAAAGAGTTTAGCCAGACAATTTGCATGGTGTGTGTCTTCCACTCTGTATTTTGGAGTGTATAAATGAATGGCTGCACAATCTTTTTCAGTTTGCCTGAGCTGCTATCACAAGTACCACGTGGGTTGGCTGAACGGAAATTTATTGGCTCGCAGTTTTGAGGCTAGGAGAAGTCCAAAATGTAGCTACTGGCAAGGTTTGCTTTCTCCCAGAAGATGCTGGCAATCCTTGGGGTTCCTTGGCTTTCTTGTCACATGGTGATGTCCTCTCCTTTGTCTTCTGGGTCCTGCTGACTTCCTGCTTCACCCAGTGGCCTTCTCTTTGGAAGACCCTAGTAATCCAGATTATGATCCACCCTGATTCAGCTCCCTACACTGGAACTAAAAATAGCATCTTCAAGAGGTCATTTACCATGAGTTCACACATATAGGGACGTGGATCAGGATTAAGAACACGTCCTTAAAATCAGCACCTGCATTTTATTCACCCTATGTTCCCAGCACTCAGTCCAGTATTTGGGATGAAAGAACTCAGAAGGAAGCCAAGAGCACAGTCCTGCTGTGTCTACCTTCAAACCCAGGTCTACCACGCACTGGCTGTGAGAAACTGGACCATGACCTGAACCTCTCAGACCCTCAGTTTCCTCCTCTGAAAAGTGGGGATAATAACAGTGAGATAATGCTTGCAAGGAGCTGAGCACAGAGCTCAACTATAGTAAGGAATGGGATGTGGATGAATCTAGGAATCAAAACAAATAGCCTAGATTAAATAACAAAATAAACATTTCTTTCATATGTTCTCTAACACACTGAACAATTAACATAACTATGTCTACTCTTTAGTTCATAAGTAGATGTAAATTAGCTCCTCATATTTGTGCTAAAACATGAAACATTCTTAAAATGTACAGTGAGTATTTACGTAGATATTGCTAATACGCTTACAATAGAGGGCATACACTGAATTTGCTTATCTTCTTTTTAGGTAGAAATGTATACATAAACTGATTATGTATATATTTAATTGAGTAACTGTATGAACATATTGTTTTCGTGGGCAAAAGCTTTCTGTTTCTAATAAAAAAAGGCTCACTCCATTATCATATTGCTACCTAATTATTCCTGAACAAAATAGACGCTGAACTTTATTGGGTTAAACCAGAGCTCCAGAGCCACATTATCTTACAAACCAAGTCTCCAACTATCTCATTAAATAAGAGAAGGTGTAACAATAAATTTAATTATCAAATGTGACTTTTTCTGCCAGTTTTTTTCCTTAACCATTTATGCTGTTGGTTTAGTCCATCTGGTTTTCATTCGAGAATAGAAATCACAAATCCCACACACCATCTAATGATTCCTAATCCTAGAAAAGACTGGTATTACTTTAGCAGCATAATATGTTTTTCTTTCCTCCTGTGGAAATAAATGTACAGCTTCATAGTGGATTAAAAAACACAATTGAGAAATTTCCTATTACAAACATGTACGGTATCTTAATTTCCTAGTATAATGGCAGGCAGACTAACATAATTAATTATATTTTAAATGCAAATTGTTGACAACGGTTCATCTGGTTGAAATTATTTAAGCCATATCAACTCTGAAGAAAGTCCCACTTTGTAATTCCTAATTTTTAAAATAAAAATAATTCCACATTCTCTCCCATGCCCAGCCGTCTCTTTAAAATTTCGCACGATATTTAAAGCACCATTGCTGTTAACTCCGTAGAGGCAACTAGGCAAATATAAGTGATTTATATGCAGATTTCAACCTATTTACCAAGTTTAATAGTAAGAGACAAAATATTATATGCAAAACGCATTCATTTAAATTTTTGATCAGATCTTTCTGCTGCTTGTTAGAACAAGCAAGCTCTATCTGTAAGGAGCAAATATGTTTCAGAATAGAAGTCTCAAACCAAGTTTCTCTGCAATGAGACACCTAAGCAACAGTATGGCTAGATGATTCATTAGTTTCACTCATCTTCTTGATTGACAAGGATCACTGCAATGGGAAGCAATCCTGAAATTTCCACAGTAAGCGATAAAGTAGCTGAGATAATGACAGCTCTCAGACCTGGAGAGCGGTGGTCTGATGTTTCCCAAAAGGCAGAACACTTGCCATGTGTGGTATACAAGATCATTTTAGGGAGCACACACACACTGGTTAACTTTACAATTACGTTTGTATGTGGCTTAGAATAAACCTAACCAGTATACCAAAGCTATGATTTCTATGGATGTTATAATTTAGGAAAATGCTCAAACAGTTATGTAAAAAGGCATGAGTTGATTAAAGAAAAACATTTTTTCTTTAATAGTGAAGGTCCTATATGGAAATGAAAAACATAATAATGGCTATATATAAGAATAACTAAAATTTGGTAAGCACTGTCCTAGTCCAACCCTAATTGTATAGGTGAGGAAAATAAAGTCCTGAGTGGTTTTAAAAAAAGTTTACCCAAGATCCTATAACTTGTCAGAGGCAGTACAGACTCTATAACTTAGAGTCCTGTGCTTTATGTATTATGTCCAGGATTGACTATCTTGCTTTTAGACCATTTATTTCAGCCTCAAAAAAGCATATGGGCTTTTTAGGAAGTAAAATTTTCTGGGTCAATGAGAAATATAATATTCTCTAGTTATTTTTGTATTTGATGTTGTTTCTTTTTATGGAACAACGGATGGTTCCAGTGTCATCTGATCAGAATAAAAAGGTGTTAATGAAAGATGACCTCACTTTCAGCTACATTTAAACAATAATATTGATTAGATCTGTGTTGTTAGTTATGAGTATAGGTATAGAATATAAGAATGAAATTTATAATCTTCCTCTATGTATTTTGCTAAGCCAACTTGTAAGCCTTCTTACTAAATTCAGTTATGCTCAAAATCCCACTTTGAGTCATCACCACTGAGGCCTTTGGACATTTTTGGTTTGTAGGTGAAGGTTATCTGTGATATGTTCTACGGTTTCCTGAAAACAAAGAAAATCCACATATTCTTCACCATAATCTAGGTATGCCCTGGAATTGGCTCCTACCAGAGCAACTCTTCCCACCTCCACATTCAAAGATGCCACGTTGGTAGCTTGAAAGTATCATCCATGGAGGAAGTATTTACACCCTGGAAACTGGCAATTGGCAAATGCTTCCAGTCAGGGCTTCTTCCTTTACAGAGCCAATGGTTAACCATTTACCAGCACACCATCGCTTTGAGCAATTTCGCAGGTGGACGGAAGTCAAGCCCTTATAAAATGAGGCTTGGGAAGAACCCAGCTTATAGGGAACTTCGAGGAATGATAGGCAGGTTAACTTTTACACCAGCAAGAAGCTTCACAAGGACATAAAAGAGAAGCAGCACAGGTGCTCTGTGGGAGCAGGTAAGTGGTGCCGTGTGGAGGGGGAGCATTTGGCTGTATGCTCTTTGCTTTCCATGGGACTTTAGTACAGTTTGAGGCCTGAGGAAAAGCAGGTTCAAGCAGACAGAAATGGGTTTTCTTGTTACTCTACTGACTAAAAAGATACTGCCTCAGGCTCTTTGGGAAGTTAAGATGACAGGTGATACCTTCTTGAGAAAGACAAATTTCTAGATAAAAGCCCCTGTGAACGGGCTAGAAATGTGCTTTCCGATAGAACTTTCTTAACGACGAAACGTTAAATATCTATGCTACCCAACAAGATAGCTAGTAACCACCTACCACTATTGAACACTTGAAATGGCTAGTCCAAGTTGAAATGTGCTGTAAGGGTAAAACACACACGGGATTTCCAAGACTTAGTATGAAAAAAGAACGTAAAATATCATATTACATTATGATATTTCAACAAAATAAAAATTTTTTGTATTGATTACAAGTAGATATGATCTTTTGGATGTATTATATTACTAAATATTCTATATGTATTATTAAAATTAATTCCATGTGTTTATTTTTACTTTTTAAATGTGACTCCTAGAAAAATTAAGATTCCATGTGTGGCTTGCATTATATTTTATTAGATGCCACTGAGCTAGAATCAGATGCTGGAGAAGGGGAAACAGTATAGGGAATCAAAAGGGAAGGGCAAGGTGCAAACACAACTAAATCTTGCCTGTTTCAAAAGACAAACGTAATGGAATCTCCTCTTCTGCATGAGTGTTAGAACGTCAGGAAACTGCATAAAGAATTGCCGGCATGTGGCATACGTGAGAGTGGAGGCACCCCAAATATATGAAACCATGAACAGTAAATCTGAAACTCAAGGATACTGTATATTTCCCTCAAACCTCCCCACACCCATTGGTGGATGGGATTATGACACTACTGAGAGTGGTACTTCTGAATTCTGTCAGAAATCGGGGTCAAATGTTTAGTCCTGGTTCCAATAAATATGTCCCACTTATAGTCCCAACAAGAGAACTAACAACATTGTGTTTGAGAATTTATGTCAGACCACTCTGTCTACCTTGAGACCCAGGGCTTCCTTTCCATGTGAGGAGAGAGAAGACACAGATGAAAGTGTAAATACCCCAGTAGATTAGACAGATGGCGAAAGCTATAGAGGACTCAGCTTTCATTTTGATTTCAGGTCTTCTGTTTCTCAGGAAGGCTAAGTAGTACAACACCATAATTCAAACCTCCTTGATGTCGAAGACGTATTTTTTGTCTATGTTCCAGAACTAGGCTTGGCTTCTGAATGTCATCAAAAGACTCTCAATGAGGGAAACTGCTTTCACACAGAGGGGAAAAAAAAAAAGAGTTTAATTTCAACATATTAGAAAAAAGTGTGTGTGTGTTGGGGGGGGAGAATTCATTTTTCCTACTGTATTAGAAATCCTAACCTTCAAACTTTCAACTGCCCACTTTCTTAACACCCTTTTGGTTAGTGAGACCAAGATCGTGTCCTCATTAGAAAACTCAAATCAAGTATAAGCTCAATAAGTTTCCACCATCCATGTCACCTGCAAAACCACAAAGAAGGAAGAGCACAGAAACCCTGAGGGGAAGCTTGGGAAGTAAATGACTCCTTACAGTTTCGGCAGGCTCCTTCTGGGACTTTAACATTCACCACAGAGAGTGGGAACTGTAAAAATGAACTCTCTGTTTCTGAAGAAGTGAAAGACTTATTGCGTAATGGTGGTGTACTACGTCTGCTAGAACTGCGTGAGTGTGTGTGCAGACACGAAGCTCAAAAAGGAGCTGCCATTCTACACAATATTATCCTTGAAAATATTCAGCCTAAAGAAAAATCTGTGGCTGTAAACTTAGAGTAGAAGCTTGGTTACCTGATACTGGGGACATGGAGTGACA
The DNA here is from genome assembly GCA_026826555.1 of Tolypeutes matacus. Lineage (NCBI taxonomy): Eukaryota > Metazoa > Chordata > Mammalia > Cingulata > Chlamyphoridae > Tolypeutes > Tolypeutes matacus. Next base: position 8,736,796 of record JAKSZT010053819.1, read on the forward strand.
TTAACTAGTCCACAAAGCTGGCCAACAAATCTGGGTAAATCACGTTGACCTCTCCCCGGCTGTAAGGGCCAGGGTATTTTTCTCTTGTTTACTTCCTTTTCTTTTCTTAAGACCCATACAAGAATGGGAAAGAATTTGTTTAAAAAAAAAAAAATCAATTTTTGCAAAAGCCCTGTGGGGCAGAAATCTGCCTCTTCCTTCCATTCTTTTCACCCCCAGGAACAGGAGGAATGAGAGAAACATTCAGACTCAGATACAACTGTCAAGAGAAGCTCATGTCTTCCAGCTTGCTCCTTTGTTCCCTGCCCTCCCCCCTCCTGTGTCCCCTCCAGCAGTAGCGCCAGGGCTCTGCAGATCTCTGCAGATATCTTCTCCCTGAATAGCTATCCCTCCGCTGATCCACCAATTCATACAACAAGTATTTCGTAAGCAACTAATATGTGCAAGGCCTGGACCAAGTGCTGGGGTTGGAGTGGGGAGACACCTGGGGAGGGACAGTTAGATGCAAGGACAAATAAGACACAGTAACTTTCTTAAAGGAATTTAAAGTCTAGGAGATATGAAGATTGTAATAAAATGCCAAGCATACAAGTGCTATGCTAGCATAGCACGGCAACCAGGAGAAACCTGGAAGAGGCTTTATCAGCAAGGGCCTGGCAGTCCAATGGGGCATCTGGTAGGAGGCCAAGAAGCCTTTAGAAAATAATCACAAAGGGAAACAGAGTAGATGCACTTAGGTTGTGGCAAATTCAGTGCTTTGGAGTTAGAGTGATGAGACAGGTTGACTCAGCATGGCCTATAGCTGCATCTGAATGGAGAGGACCCTTCCATCAACAACACGGCTGTGGGGCATCTTGTGCCCAAGGTAACGTTGTTTCCTTGCTGGTGGAACTGAGTTTCATCTCCCTTTTGAGATTATTGTTAGAGCCCATATGGACAAGGCACTGGCACGGTGTTTTGTTTTGTTTCTGTAGTTGTTATTTTTCATTTTTTAAAAGATACTTAGATTATACAAATGTCACATAAAAAAATATAGGGAATTCCCATATGTCCCACTCCCCACACTTCCCACATTTTCCCGCATTAATAACATCCTTCATTAGCGTGGTACTTTCATTGCAATTGATGAACACATTTTGGAGCGTTGCCACCAAGTGTGGCTTAAAGTTTACACTGTAGTTTACACTCTCTCGCACCCAATTCTGTAGGCTATGGCAAGATTTATAAGGGCCTGTATCTGTCGTTGCAGTGTCATTCAGGACAATTCCCAAGTCCCAAAAAATGTCCCCATATTACACCTGTTTTTCCCTCTCCCTGCCCTCAGAATCTCCAGTAGCCACTGCCTCCACATTAATGATATAATTTCTTCCATTGCTAGAATCACAATAAATCTATAGTAGAATACCAGTATGTTTACTTCAGTCCATAGTTCATTCCCCAGTCCTGAGGATTCTGGGATGGTGATGCCCACTTCACCTCTAATTGAGAGGGGACTGTGATCCCATATGGTTGATAGATGGGACTCTCTTGCTTGAAGGTGTAGACTCTCTTGGTTCCTTGGGATGGTAGTTTTCCATCATCACCAGCATGGTGTTTTAAGCAACGGGTCAGTCCATAAAGTTGGATCCAAGGAGACGTATGAGAGGACAGTATGCATCGAGGCCATCAGTGGCATCCTGACGGCCTCAGGAGATAGAATTTCCTTTCAAAGGCTTCCCTTTGGCAGGAGCTGGCAAGACTGTCATGACAGGAAGTGTCACAAGTAACAGACTGCGGGTGGGGGAGGGGCGGCGGAGATGACAGACACAGGGGCTCAGTGCTTACTGCAGACGAGCAGACCTGAGGCACTCGTGGGGCCTGGTTCACTTACACCCAAATGTTCACTCAGCATCAACCAAGTGCTACGCTTAGGACTAGCCAATGTACATACAATGACCAAGCGGTCAGACACTGGCCCCTGTCCCACATGGCTTATGGCCTGGTTGGGGCAAAGAGATATTAACTCATGCTTGCAGGAATGATTACTCCATGTGATAAGAGCTATAAAGGAAAATACAGTATGAATTGAGAGCGGACACAGAGGGCAGGGTCAAGGTAGTCTGAGGGGTTCTGGAATGCTTCCCTGGAGCAAGAAGTAGTTGGGTAAAGGGAGCTGGGTGGAGAAGTTCCTACAAGGGCAGGTAGGGACAGAACCCTGGGCGTGGAACAAACAGCCCAATCAGTTATCCCAGATCTTATATTTATCTAGAATCAAGAACAATAAAAAAAAGTGGGGGGAGGGGGACAGAAAATAGAAATATATTAATGATAGTTGATATACCCTTGGTAGTTGAGGCAAAAAGACTGAATTTTCAGGACTGAGGTCTGAGAAATTGCAGAAAACAGAGTGTGAAAGTTCTCAACAACTGGCATTTCAGCACCAATACAAAAGTGAGTGATGAATCTCACGTGGACATGTGTAGATTTCCAGCAGTGAATTGTAGACAATGTTGCCTGATGACAGCAAAGAACAGTGACCATGTAAAGAGAGGATGCAGTGGGCCCCCACACCCTGCCCCTGTGTCCACTGCTGGCTGAGGGTGCCACCAAGGAGAGGTAGGTGGTCAACACTAGGGCAGCACTTTTGCACATCCATAGAACATGCCGGTAATATACTCTGTTTATATGTGTGCTTGTTAACACAAGCTGTTAACACAGCTACAGTATTTCTTTAGGAATTCTGAAATACTCTCCTTTTGTTGTTGCTCTGATTTTATGAACTCTTACAGGTTTTTAAAGAGATATCTCATTAACCAGTGTGGTCTCCATCCTCTGGTCCTGGCCAAAATGCTTGAGAGGATTCACTTCGTAAGTGGAGTGTTAATGCAATGTGGGTCAGGGAAGGGGGCATTTCTGTTTGGCTACACTAGATAAACGTCCCTTACATTAAAGAATTTGACATTTGTTTCATAGGAGATAGAGTCATCAAAAAACATTTGAGTGGGGGAGTGACCTGATCAGCTCTGAATTGTAGGAGAATTCCAATAGCAACGTGAAGGATGGATGAGACTTTCCATACCCTTTATTTTATCAAAACTTAACTGCTTTCCTTTAATTAGCACGGGGGTGATGAACACTATAATGAGTATCTTTGTGTCTTGTACTTAGTAGCTAATAAAAGTCAATTTAATTGAATTTCACTTGAATTGAATAGGTCCTAGAAACGTAATGACAATCCTCCAAAAAATGGCTTTCTTACCAAGGTATTTCAAGTTCTAGGAGAGGAGAAGGAGGAGGAAACTGGAAACCTTTTGGGAAAGGGAAACTTTTGGTGCCCAAACCACCACCAAGTAAGTATGCCTTTGCTCTCTTCACCCTAGTCCATTTCCACTGTTACAGATTACTCAGATATATTTGCTTCAAGATGGGATAATGCGTTCATTTGAAGATTTGCATTTTAAAATAACAGGAATAGATTTTCCCGAAACTTTCTGGGGATAAATTGCTAGAAAACACAGCTTATATTGTATTTGCATCAAGTTGAATGTGGCTCTCGGCTAGTCCACATTTCAGAGCTTTAACTGGGACTGCAATCTCTTCAGAACTGATATATACTTTGGGCAAGAATCTGTATAATAGTCTCTTAGTGAAGGCTGAAAACTTGACTTCAGGACTTCGTGTTTAAATCATTTGAATGACTGTTGGCTCTTCTTGTTTCCCACTTTCTGAAACCTGCCTAGCACCTGCCATCCTTTTTCCTTTCCTTCTTTTATTCATTTCATTTATTCATGCAATATATATGCTATATATATATTTTTTTTTTCTTTTTTCTTTTTTTTTTTACATCATGGGGCCAGGGATTGAAACTGGGACCTCATATGTGGGAAGCTGGTGCTCAACCATTGAGCAAAATCAGCTCCCCTGAGTTGTTTTTTTCTTTTGCTTGTTGTTTGTTTTTGTTTTTAGGAGCACCTGAGACTTCCCATATGGGAAGCAGGGGCTCAACCACTTGAGCCACATCTGCTTCCCTGTTTAATCAATATTGATCAATATTGATTGAGGCATATTGCGTGCCAGGCACTGTACTAGGGATTGGGGCTAGAGATGGGAAGGGGCCAGTTCTTGCCATCAGGAAGTGTGCTGTCTAGTGAGGGAGATGGTGTGATGGAGACAGAGGAGCCGTGTCTAATGGAGGCCATGGAGTCAGGGACCAATTCTCAGAGGAACTGCAGCTTGAGCAGGATCTTGAAGATGAGTCCATGCTGGCCAGAGCAAGAGGAAGAGGGACTTCCAGTCAGAGGCAAGGAGGTGCATTTCCCCTGGTCCCTCCCAGCCTCTTATCTTGTATCCATCTTCTTTCTTTATCTTTTGTTAAATTACTCTCTCAAAGTGGATGGAAGTAGAAAGTAGCGAAAGAAAAATATTTTTGAAACTGTTGCTGATAAATGCCAAAAGAATATGTAACTCTTTGTGAATTCACCAAGAAGATAGGCTTGTGGGAGGCTGCGGCTGTGTCTTTCTACAAGTCATGAATATTTCCTGGGACCCTCATGAGTTTTAATTTCTCACACTAGAAATTTAGAGGTACGTGTGCAGATTCCCTGCCTCTCCCACTCTATTCTCTTAGCTCTTCATCTTCTCTGAATGCTTTGAGTCCCTGTCCAAAATATTGGCAACAGGCAGTCTTGAAGGGCCTTTGATGGTGAAGACCAAATAAAAACCATCAGAGCAAAGGGAAGGCAACAGATAGGCAAAGGAAAGTACATTTCTAGAGCATACTTCAGGGAAATATTTACTCTCTAAAAACATTAGAAAGATTGCGCAGGTATGGGGAAGGGTGGAGGGTATGGACGGAAAGTAGAAGTTAATTTTGTAAAACTGACTAGGCATTTGCTAGTAGTGAGCCCCAGAACTGATCTCAGCAAGGACCCTGCATCGGAGGCTCTTACAACTGGTCATAAACCTATGTAGCCCTTTAGCCAGTGACCGGGCATCAGTCTGTACCTAAGGCAAATCTGCTATTTTCAAATCTTTTTGAAATCCAGTATTTATGAGGTTTTTCTTTAAAGAATCACCAGCTAATGCACATGGATAATTATTTTTAAATCCTTAAGAAAACTGTTGTGATGCTTTTCATCATTGGACCACACTAAAAGATTCATAGCCCATATTGATTTTTCTTCCCCCAAAGACCTCTCAATTTTCAATATGCCTTTAGGCTTCCCTCTTCCTACACATTTTGCTCTTCACTTTCTCTGCTATCTTTGGCCAACTTCCTAGGCAGGTCATTTTCCAAATATAAATGGTTTTTTTTGTTGTTGTTGTTTTTTTTGTTTTTTTTTAATTTTAGTGATGGTATCTGGTTTGAGATATTTTACTGCTCAGTTGCTCTGTGAGATTGTGTTGGAGACATGCAGGGATAAACAGGTAACATTAGGTAGCTCTGTATGTGGATAGAATTGAACTTGCCTATGATGATCAACTAAGCATGGCCAACATTCTGCTAGAACCAGGGAGAAAAGCAAGGGAATTAGGGCATCTTCTTAGAGAATACGACAGTGAAAGGTACAAAGAGGTCAGGTTTGTATTCAACACATTCTTACGTCGCTATTTGGTCCCATCCTGTCTCCATGTCATCTAACCATTTCAGGGAATTAATTTTGTTTTGTTAATGTCAGGTTGGAAAGCAACTGCTGATAGGGTGTTAGTAAAACAAACAAACCACAGTAACAGTGAAAAAACAAAACATTCACCACAAAAAAAGGCACCTGAAGGCATTTGCAATGTGATTCATTTATTCCCTCAACAATCAGTTGTTGAGTGCCTACAAAGTGCCAGGTATGGTGCTAGTTAATGAAGATGAAGTGCTGAATGCTCAGAATACAGTGTGATAAAGGCTAGGATAGATTATGCATGGGGTGCTGTGAAAGCTCGAAAAATCAAGAACCCAGGCCAAGCTATTTTGTGGCGTGAATTCTATACCCAGAAAAAAACATGTTCTTAATCTTAACCCACATTCCTGTGGGTTGAAACTAGAACTTTTGAAAACGTTGTTTTTAGTTAAGGTGTGTCCAATTGAATCAAGATGGCTTTTAATTCTATAGCTGGAGGCTTGGTGAGAGAAAGCCATTGGGAGGACCTGGTAGCTGGAAGTCAGTGGAACCTAGAAGAGAAAGGAAAGGACATTCCCATGGGATGGGAAAACCAAGGAACACCAAGAATTGCTACCCAGCCAGAATGCCTCCGACCCAGAAGGTAGGAAGCCTTCTAGCCTCTGAAACTGTGAGCCAATCAATTCCTGCTGTGAAGCCAACCCATTGTGTGCTATTTGTCATAGCAGCTGGGAAACTAAGACTATGCATGCATTATCTCAATTCCTACTCACAGAAATCCCAAGAGATAGTTAATAGCATTACTCACATTATCCTAATGAGGAAATGGAGGTTAGGAAGGGTGCCTGAGGTGCCCCAAGGCCACTCAGTTAGTACATGGTAGAACATGTACTTGACTCCTTATCTGCCTGACTCCAAACCTCTGTGTTAAGCTCTAGCCAGGCTGCTTTTCAGAAGAGGACACACTCAGTTCAGTAGAGAAAGGGTAGGAGCAGCATTCCAGGCAGAGAGGACAGAATGTTCAAGGCTTCAGAGGGAAGAGTGTCATGGTATGTTCAAGGAAATACATCTAGGGAAGCGGCTGTGGCTCAATCAGTAGGGCTCCCGTATACCGTATGGGAGGCCCCGGGTTCGGTTCCGGGGGCCTCCTGGTGAAGGCAAGCCCGCCCGCACGGCGTGGTTAGCTGACCCAGCGAGCACAAGCGGGGGGGGGGGGGGATAAACGAATAAATAAATAAATAAATAAAAAGGAAATACATCTAGATCATTAAGGCTAGAGACCAATATAATTAAAAAGCAGTGGACCAAGGACTAAATCTGGGAAGCCCAACATTGCAAAGAGGGAAAGAGAAGCCTGAGAAGGAATCTGTGCAGGACCAAACCATAAGATAGTGATGTCCCTGAAGTCAAAGAACAAAGAACCTTCAAGATGGAAGGAGGACTTCAGTAGAATGAAGAATGAAAGCCTTTGAATCTCCAGGGAGGGGAGGGTGGGATTTCAGATACATGAAGCCCAATGGCTAGGGGAGAGGTTTTGGAATAGAGGCCCTTTCTTAAATACACAAATGAGGATATACTGCATAGGGACCACCTATTTCCACCCACACTGTCCACCAAAAAAGACTGATAGTGGATGGATTGGCTGATGGGTGGAATCACAAAATTTTAGAGAGGGGCCATGGGATGATTTAATTTAGCCATCTAATTTTCCACAAGAGGAAACGGAGACCTAGAGCTCTGCAAGGTCTTTCCTGACATGGCATAGCTAATTAGGGATAGAGCTGTGGTTAGAATTTAGATCATCTGACTCTCTATCTCAAAAGGAAATATTTCAGACATGCACTTGATGCAAAATACATGAATAGACAATTCACAAAGGAAGTACAAATGGCAATAAACATGAAAAAATTTGTTCAACCTCACTCATAATCATATTATCCTCAATAGTGCAGGGAAAGGGGCACACTCGTGTATTGCTTGTAGAAATTTAAAATGTAATTTTTTAAAAAAAGATTTATTTTATTCATTTATTTCCCGCCCCCCACCCCACCCCCAGCATTGTTCTGCGCTCACTGTCTGCTTTCTGTGTGTTCTTCTGTGTCTGCTTGTCTTCTCTTTTAGTGGCACCAGGAACCAATCCTGGGTCCTTCCAGAGTGGGAGAGAGGCACTCAATTTCTTGTGCCACCTCAGCTCCCTGGTCTGCTGTGTCTCTTATTGTCTCTCCTCTGTGTCTTTTTTTGTTGTTGTTGCGTCATCTTGCTGCACCAGCTCTCTGTGTGGGCAGGCCAGCCCCCCCTCACAGGCCAGTACTCCGCGTGGGCCAGCACTCCGCATGGACCAGCTCCTGCTCAGGCCAGCTCACTGCATGGGCCAGCTTGCCTTTCACCAGGAGGCCCCAGGAATCGAACCCTGGACCTCCTATATGGTAGATGGGAGCCCAATCGCTTGAGCCACATCCGTTTCCCTGTAATATTTTTTATAAGGCATTTTGGCACTATGGAAATGACAATATAGTGTAGCGATTGTCAACCTTGAAGTTGGAGAGACTCAGGTTCAAATCATAGGTCTGCCAACAGTTGTTGTTTACCCATTATCTGGGCACAGGCCTCAGTTTCCTCTGTAATGTATGGATATTACTAGTAATTACCTCTTAAGTTTTTGTGAGGATTAAATGAGATTATATTCATAAAGCAGTTAGCACAGTGTGTGACATTAAGGAGTCCAATAAATGCTATTATCATGATCATTATGTATAAAGAGTTTTACAAATATTTGTATTCATTGGCCCTGAAGTTTCATGTCTAGAAATACATTTTACAGAAATGATCAGAACTGGACACAGAGATTTATGCACATGGATATTCATGACAACATTATTTATAATACCAAAAAATGAGAAGCACAAATGTCCAACAATAGCACGAGTAAATAATGATAGTTCCTCTGGTTGATGGAATACCATGCGGCCATTAAATACCATGCTGCAAAAGAACAACACCTCATCATCTGAAAAAACATCCATATGAAGGGACAAAAGCAGGTTACACAACAATATAGAAGCAAGATGCCAATTTTATAGTAAAATATATGTACAGAAAATGCTGGATGGCAGTTTGGTGGGAAGGAAAGGACTCCCAGCATAAATCCATGCTTGTCATAAAAGCACATGTCTGTGTGCGACCCCTGTCCTTGAAACTGAAGAAAACCCAGTCTGGGGGACTATGTTGTAAACTCCTTGATTAGATTAAGATATATAAAGAATGAAAATAAGTTCTGTTTCCTGATAATAGCAAAACTATGTAAATATTGGAGTTTAATGAGCCATTCTCAATCTTCCAGGTTTGAAAAGACCTAAAAGAAATTATATTTTACAATTATAAACTTATCTCAGCATGTTGGGGGCTCCACATTTAACTTCTATTAATGCTTTTCAATGCCAGCATGAAAACATATACCTTAGACAATCCTCCTCTGTGGTATTTCTTTCAGGGAAAATGATTAGACTAAATGAAATAAAGTAGTAAGCTAAATAGACAAAACCTCTGTGGACAAAGACTGAAAAAGAATGCTAGAGTTGATTTGTTTACTCTTTTCTTCTATCAATGCATCCTAGGAAACCTACAGAGGAATTACAGAACAAATGAGTAAAAATAAAAAACCCAAAGGAATGAGTGATCATTTTTCCAGCATAATACATATGTATGATTCCAAAAAGTTCACTTTAATAGACTTTGAAAGGACTGTAGCATGCATTTTTTGCTGTAAATCACTTGCTTACTCTTTCTAGTTGTACATTATTTGTGTAAGGTTCTGAATATACATACCAAATAGGTGCTACAAATACAAAGAGCCCATCATTATGCTTTAATGCTTTGATTCATAACATGATTAAATTATAAATGTGCCCCTAACAACGTGCTCTTGGGCAAGTCACTTAACCCATCAAATCCTCAGTATCTTCATTTGTAAATAATTGTAGGGTTCAACTGGATGATTTCTAAGATTTCTTCTAACTCTAAAATTATACAACAAACTATGACATAAAAACATAAATTAAATTTAAAAATTGGACTTTTCCTGGGAAAGAATCAATGTTTAACCTGTTGGAATTATAAAATGCCTATGTTAATATTTTTTATGTTAAGGAGACAAAATTCTGTGCATTATATTAATTCAAATTCTGATTATCAGAACATCGTAGATTAGTTACAACCAAGACTAAAATTATTCAAGTGATATTTATGGTAGAAATTATTCAAAATTCATATTAAATTCCTGAACCAACAGTTTGAGCAAATGCATTTGTAGTTTGGTGGTGATGATAATAATACCCCATTTTTGAAAGACACTTTCTAGAGTCAATGTACATTTTTTATATAATGTCTCATTTGAATATCACAACAAAGCTATGAGTGTAGGTTCAGTGGAGACTATATTCGTCTCTTTACAAAGATCAGAGAAGTGAAACGATTTGCCCCAAACTGTGTAGTTAATTGAGCAGTATTGTAGGACTGGAAACTAGGTCTCAGACACCAAAATCCCCCCTCTTCCTGCTACATCACGTTATTTCCCAATGCCATTTCAATGTGAGTTTTTAGATGCCATTGAGGATGGCTTTTGTGCACAGAAAAAGTTATTCAGGGGTTACATCTGTATTAATAATTAATATTTGACTTACTAAAGTTAAAAATTTAAAAACTCATACATTTGAAAATCTTCAGTCTTTTAAATAGAGATTGGAAAACCAAGCCATATAGGCCCAATCTGGCTGGCTGCCGGTCTTTGTAAATAAAGTTTTATTGGAACACAGCTATACCTATTCATTCATATTTCATCCACAGTTGAGTTTGTGCTACTATGCAGAGTTGAGTAGTTGCGAAGAGACCATATAACCAACAAAGCCTGAAATATTTACTATCTGGCCCTTTATAGAAAAAAATTTGCCAATCCCTATTTTACTTTCAATTTACAGATCTTATTGTTCTATATATAAGACTAGAAAAATTTTATAACCATTTTTAAGGGGGTCTTTTAATAAATTCGATTACATTTCATTAAACGTTTTTAACTACATTTATGTATTTTTTTTTAATGAAATTTTTTTTTAATTTATTTATTTACTTTATCCATTTTAACCCCCCCTTCTCCATTTGCTGTTTTGTGTCCATTTGCTGGGCAATTCTCTGTATCTGTTTCCTGCCATCTCTACATTTATGTATTTGATGTGTTAGATTTTCTTTTAAAAGAACTCTGGTATCTATCTTAAACAAAAATCTGCTCAAGTGCTTCTATTATTCTTGTAAATCCAACAAATTAAACTAATGAATGTGTTAAGCCTTAAGTTCCCTGAAATGTACTAATATTTCACATAAATCTGAAAAGATTTCATTTTAAAAATCATAAATCTAAATCAATTATAATTTTTATTTAGAATTACAAGACTGACCTGTTCAATCAAGAGGCTAACATCTCAAACAAAAATTAACAAGTGCAAACAGATTCCTTCCTGACCTAAAAATATAAATATTATGGGTTTGAACCTCTTAAATGTTTCTATGCTTTAATTCTAAATCATCTCAGAGTTAAAATATGGCTACCAGTTGAAGAAACAATTATGTGTTGAGGGCTGTCTCTTCAGTGGTAGATACTGCAGAATGATCAGTAATAGCAGTAGAGATATTACCTGGACTTTCTTTGGCAACCCTGATGAGATATGCTAAGTCCCAGGTCTATGCCACAACAGGGATGCCCAAAAGTACAGGTAGAGATGGCACATAGCCCATGTCCACGAGCTTGATAGCAGAGACTAGAAAGCTTAAAACTATCCTTTCTGGGCTCTCTTGCAGGTGGGGTCATGGATAAAATTTAGGTTCGGCACTCATGTAAAATTCGAAAGGCAGAAATGAGGCAAAGATCCCGCTTCTGCTGTTTCTTCTGGCAAGCTTGGTCATGGAGGCATTTCACTTTTCTATGGCAAAGGTTTCACAAGACAACAGTTTGGAGCTGGCAGCTCTAGAGGATTCCTGAATGTGGTAGCCCCCTGATAATGGTAGATTCCAGACCATGGCTGTAAAGCATGGTTCTGAAAGAGGCAATGCACACTGTATATGGGTATCTCATCCATTTACTAAGATGTAAGGCCATCAGTTATGAGTAGGGGGTTGAGCAAGAGAAGGCTCTCAAGCCATTCCAATGCAAGCAGCTCTGTATCTTGGCTCTTATGATCCAGAATATCAAAGCTTCTGTGAAAGGTCAGGATGCTCTAAGGAGCCTGTGGTAAGCCCCACTAGAAGGTTTGCAGCACAAGACTTTAATACTTTGGAATAAAGCTACATCCTTTCTGGCAAATAACTAGTTTCCTTTTGAGAAACAGCATCCAGCTTGCTGAATGCTTGGCAGTGGAAAACAGTGATCATAGAAGCTAAACTGCTCATCATGAACTGGTAGCTCTATGATCCACTAATCTACAAAACCAGATTTACATGGATGTAGTCTTTAGGATAGTAAGCCTGAGCAGGTTCTGCTGGTCCATGTGTAGGGGGCTTACACTCCCGTAGTAGTTATACCTGTTGCATATTTCCTGCAACCCACATTGGGAATTTCCTATAATTTTAAGATAAAAATAAACTATAACAAGATTGATCCTGGCTCACAGACAGTTCTGTATAAAATGCAAGACCCACCTGATAGTGGGTTGCTCGAGCCTTATAGACTCACTCAGTAGTGGGGAACGGCAACTCTCCCAGTGGCTAGAACTTTATATGATTCATCTGCTTAGTCATTTTTATATGGAGAGAGAGAGATGACCAGAAGTACAAGTCTATGTGACAAGACATTCAGGGACTTGGGGGGAAAAGTGGGATTGGTGGCATTGGTCTGGGACTAGGTAAATACATAGATTTTCTAGAATGAACTAGAGTATGATGCATCCTTACCAAAGGGCAGCACTGGGTTCTAAATAATAAGGTGGATGAGTATGTTGTTCCATGGATATGTCAGCTGCTTTCTGCAGCCACTCAAGAATGTCCTCAAAGGGTTAATAAACAAAGTGGCCACGTGTTGAAGATTTAATCATGTCCTCCACAAATGGCATGTTCAAGTCACACCTGTGGGTGTGAACCCATTTGTAAATAGGACCTTTGAAGATGTTATGAGTTAAGGTGTGCCCAAACTGCATGAGGGTGGGTCTTAACCCAATATGGCTCAAGTCCTTATAAGCAAAGGAAATTGGACACAGAGAGGAAGCCACCAGGAGCATCCAGAAGCTGAAAGTCAATGGAGCCCAAAATAGAAAGGAGAAAACGCTGTCATATACGTTGCCACGTAACAGAAAAGCCCAGGACCAACTACCACTGGCAACCATCCCCAGAATCCCACGTCGTTGGGGAGAAAGCATTGCATTGCTGATGCCTTGATTTTGGACTTCTCCTTGCCTCAAAATTGTGAGCCAATAAATTCCCATTGTTTAAGCGAACCCATTGCATGGTATTTGTTTCAGCAGCCAGGAAACTAAAGCACCATGGTGGCAGGGATGGAAGTTGTATGCGGCTCAGTCACATGGGCGTCTCTGAAGCAAGGCACCTTGGACACTACTCACTACTGGTGCTCAATTTACTAACCTCACACTAACCTGAGCCAAATCTGAGGCAAACCTTACCACCTGGTGGCAGGTTATGTATACTGGGTTTTCTGTCATGGTGGGGGCAACACTTTGTCCTCATTGGAATATTTGGGCAACACTTGGTCCTCACTCTGCCTGCCATGCTTCAGCCAGCAAGCAATACCATCTGTGGACCTACCAAATACCTTATTTGTCCTCAAAATGTTCCACACATTATTTCTGACCAAGAAACTCATTTTACAGCAAAAAGGAGGCCAACCTCCATGGAATTCACTGATCCTACTGTGTGCCCAGCACTCAGAAGGCAGCTCTACAGAAAGAGGAATGGTCCTCTGAAGACGGCTGAGACCACACCTTGCGAGATGTGGTATGTGCCCCTAACTAGATGGCATCATATGTTTCTGCTGTTTCTCCCACAGGCAGATCTCATAGATCTGGAAACCAAGGGGTGGACATGGGAAAGGCACCTCTCATTATTATGCCTAATGACATTCTTAAAAGTTTTTTGATCCACATCTCTATGACTTTGGGTTTTGCTGATTGAGGGATTTGTGGGCTCAAGTGATGCACGCTTGCATGAGAAACACAAAGGTAACACTGGACTGGAAGTTGAACTGCCACCTGGTCATTGGGCTCCTCATGATTGTCCCTAGCTGGGAAAATTAAAGTTGCTGCTACACAGTGAGGCCCAGTGGAGTCTCTGGAGTACCTTCTAGTAAAGAGTTAGAGAAAACCCTAGAACTCAGACACCTTAGGAATGACGGTTGAGGTCATGCACTCGGGCAAAGAATGCTGGCCAGATGAGCAGCAGGCTAGGAACAAATACTACAAGGAATGAGGACTCGAGGAAGGCAGTTCTAAATACCAACTATGGACTTACAACCAGCAGCAGAATCAAGGACTGTAGTGGCTACCTGTGGTTTATTTTGCTCTCCTTATGTATTATTTACATACAGTAGCCACTTTCCTTTTTATTCCTCCCCTCTTGCCTCTAATATTTATAGAGGGTTTGTGTTTGTTTGGTAAGGACTAACTTTACAGTTCACAGGTTGTGGGACATCAACACTGGGTTGTGATGGAATTAAAGGAAATGGATACAGAGAAATGTTGCTTTTCCTTTGGGGAGAGGGCAAGGGCATTTTCAGTTGTAGGTTAGGGAGGACCTGTTGTTATTGTTATTATTTGGAAGTTTAGATTTGGGAAGAAGAGTGTAAATGGACACTTAATAGCCCAAAAGGTAGCCTGTAGTGGACAAGAGAGATGAGTGCCAAACATCCAATCTAATCTTTTTTTTTTTTTAACATGTCATCCTGTACTGCAGAGGTGGGAAGGCTAAAAACGACATTTTTCAGACTTCCTTGAAGCCAATTTCTGGATACAATTTAGGTTCTCATGATGCTCTCACCTGATTCCATCTTCTCTTCTGCTGCTTCTGCTCTTTCTACTGGCAATCACGGTCAGGGCTTCATTTAGTGTTTCAACAGGGTTAACAAAGGTCCCTGTGTGTCCTCACTAGTCTCGTAGGTATCAAAGGAAGGCATGGGTCATCCATTTTATGGGTGCAGATTTCAGGGGGAGCCATGTCTCTGGAGCTGGCAGCTGTAGGGGCGGCTTCCTGGTCATGGTGGCTTTCTGATGGTAGCAGTTCCCTGACGGTGGCAGATTTCAGATTGTGGCTGGGCAGCAGGGTTCCCAAGCCAGCAGCTGTAGTGGCAGCCTCACAACTAAGCAGGCAGTTTCCTGACGTGTAAGAGGCAGCAGCTCCTTTGGCAGACCAGTTCTGTGGGGTGGTTTAAATGTTTCTTCAACACCCCAAACACGTCTGTCTCGAAGCTATTTATCACCCTAATAAATCTCTTTCTGCTTAAACTCCTAGAGTGAGTTCTGTTCTCTGCCAAGGAACCCTGACTGATAAAAACATCTTCCCATCTAGGTCTCAAGTCTTTGAACTCATCAGAATCCACTGTTGTTATTTTTTTCATATATATATTTTTCCCTATATGGTAGGTCTCATAATCTTACACATATTTTAAAATTGTCTCTCATGGCTTTGCCTGCCTTATGAACATTACTCTAGGTCAGCTCAGAATACTTTCCATTCCACTTCATCACCTTAGGTGCCTGGTGCCCTCATGCTGTGCCTTAGCATCCCAAGATATCCACATTCTTCTCTCTCTTCCTGCCACTGGCCCATGCCGTGGACTTTCCCTTTCTCCTAGTCTCCCTCCTCTCCTTAATCAAAATGTCTGTTTAATGTCCTGTTAAAATCCTGTTTATCTGTGGATAGTCGATTCTAATAAACTAATCCAGGCCAAGTTAGTTGGTGACAATGAAGCAATATTTTAATATTAATAATAATGATGATGCTGATAGCCACTGCTGACATTTATTGAGGGCTGACTGCCTGCTAAGCACTCTACAAGAATTAACTCATTTAATCCTTAAAAATCCTCAAGCCCAAAGAGCTAATTATTATTATTCCATTTTACAGATGAGAAAACTGAGGCCGAGAGAGGTTTAAAAACAATTTGATTATGGTCACACAGCTAGTAAGTGTTAAACCAGGACATGAATCCAGATCTGAGTTTTCTCTTAAGTTCTACTCTCTATATTCATTTTTGAAGTCCCAAGGAAAGATTTGGGGATTTTAGGTGGCCTTGCAGATGGATGGGAAAAAAACTATTTTAGGATTTTAGGATGGGGGAATCCTCTAGCAACAGAAGCATTTATATTTTACTGAGATCAGGAGAGCTAAACATAAGGCATTAAGAGCTAAACAAGAACATTCCACATTTTGTAATAACATAATCATTTCTGTGATAGCCAAGGCATTTTAGTTTACTCCCTTGCATAAGAAATGAAATTAGGAAACATGGATATTTAAAGGAGGATAAAGGTGTATAGGTAAATGAGAAAAAGTAGAGAAATCTGGCAAAATGGAGAAAGGTTAGCTTATTCTTATGGTAAAATATTCCATTAAAGAGTACATACTATGATAAGCCTCTAAAAGATTAAAATAGTATAGATAAAGCAGTAAATCGAGTTCAATGCAGGATTAGATAAGAGGCTGGTTGTAATAAAGATAAAATGCTTAAAGCTGAAGGTCACTGATTATTTGCAAAAAAGGAAAAAGTGAGCATGAAAATGGATTTTGTATTTGATAAATATTAGGTTCCTGGAAAAACAATAATCATAAATGATAAAGCAGAAACCCTATAGCTCTGAAGACAAATGGAAGAGTTATGTGGTGATCATTTCCAAATTAGGAATTGAGGTGTAAGATCAAGTACAGGGAAGCTGCTGTGGCTCAATTGGTTGGGCTCCCATTTACCATATGGGAGGCCCCAGGTTCGATTCCCTGGGCCTTCTGGTGAAGGCGAGCCGGCCTGTGTGGTGCGGTGAGCTGGCGCAGCAAGATGACGCAACAGAAGGAGACAAGCAGACACAGAAAAACGCAAAGCAAATGGACACACAGAGCACAGGCAGCAAGGGGGGAGATAAACAAATAAATAAATACAAATAAATCTTAAAAAAAAAAAAGATCAAGTACAGTTATGAACATTCCAATATTTTTTTTAAAGTAGGGCACTACAGTAACTGCTATAGGCTCCTGTGGTGTCCATTTCACTCCCAAAGTAGTCAACAAAGTGTAAGGAGTGAAGGTTGGGCAAACTATTCTGCATAACCGGACCTCTATTTACAGGGAACAACCAACCAATTGAACTGCTCATTTGGTCAGTTCTGTTTGCCATGCCAGGCAATAGATATGCTAAAGCTGAATCGATCAAGTGGCAACGTGGTCAGAGAGACCTTCACCAATATTCTGGGTGCATACTGATGAATAAATAACCTCTGTGAAAAGAACTTTAAGATAATGAATGAACTGAGAAACTATGAAAATTATCAAATGAAAATTAATGTTTGCAAATATTATTTTTATTGTAAAACTCATTGCCATTGTTTTTTTTACATTTTTAAACTTTATTTTGTTCATTTAATAATTGAAATATAAACAATTAAAAACTAAAAAGTAAACACAGATGAATAAATACATACATTTCTCAACATTGTTTGTTACTGTAACCTTCAGCTATCAAATCTGAAGCAGATTTAGTGATTTGCCTTATGCATAAAGGCATCACTAGGTACACGTGATTTCACAGGTTTTTTTTTAATAATGTTAATCATGAGACTATTATTATCAGACCCTCTATTTAGCTTTCAGAATTTATCCTTTCTCCACCACGCAAATGAAAGCTTCTGCTTTGTTAATGGGAAAATAAAAAAGATCCAGGAGTAAGAAGAAATATATTTTTAAAAATCCATACTTTTATATATGATCACTTGTCCAACGACAATTATGTTTTCAAACTAAAAAGTGTGTGAAAGTGGTTTTCAAAGAGATTAAACACTCTGGCAAAGTGAAGAATAAAAAAGTTCCAAGTAAATGATCCTTTGGAGTGGAAAAGGTCAGCTATGACTATGGTGGTGAAACGTGCTGTGGAGATTTCTCATTCTAAGATTCTGGTCGTTACGTCTCCAGGTTCAAGTGTGTTGCTCAATCAGCAAGGTGCTCAATTCAAAGTGATTGCTTCGCATTTCCCTGTTGATCAAGAAAATGCATAATCTCAGCCTAGACAGACACATTTACCAGGAAAAAAAAAAAAAAAAAAGAAATGTAAGAAATAGGATTTTGATTTAAATTTTCCAGTGGCAGCAGATCCATAAAAATATATGCAGGAGAAGATTCCAGCTGAAAGCTCTGATTCAAATAAGTCCAAAGAGAATGTTGGCTTCACATTTGATAGCAAGCTTTTCTCGCTCAGAGCCCTTGTCAATTTGATTAAACTCGAACACGTGACTGACTCCGCCTTGTTAAAAAATATTCTCAAGCCCGGAGGAAGACTGAGAATCGTGTGGCTTTGGCTTTGCGAGTGGGTCCTCTGGCATGGCGAGCTTTACGTTTAAATTTAATACCCCCAACTGAATTCTCTAAACGCAGCTTGTCGCAAAGAAGGATTTAGAAGAATGCATATTCAAATCCAGAACCAAGAATCCCCTTCCAGGCATGGACGCTTTCAGTTTAAAATGGCCCTCGAGATATATACTTATTTTCAGTGTTGTTTGAAAAGGCAGTAAGCGGAAGCTCAGTTTTCTGCATATTCTCTTTCCAAAACTAAAGATTTTTTAGGATTAAAAAACAAACAAAAAAACACACTTAAGGGTGAAAGAACGGGGCGTCAGACCACAGCGTGCACACGTCTCCTACTTAGCTGGAAAGGAAGGCCCGACGAGCAGGGGGCGGGACGCTAGGCCATCGCGGTGCGTGCGTGTGTGTGTGTGTGTGTGTGTGTGAGACGCTAGGCCATTGCGGTGTGTGTGTGTGCGTGTGCGTGGACGTGCCCGGCTCAGACGGGAAGAAAGGGCTGAAGAGATTCCAAAACAAAAAAAGTACCCAGCCCAGAGCCGCCCCCGACGACCACTAAGTCCCCACAGGGCGAGCTGGAACGCCGCCAAGCGCTCAGCTCGCCCCAGCTCGCCCCAGTGGGCCCCGGAGCCCGCGCACCAGGGAGAGGGGCCGCGGCTGCCAGACACCGGCAGCTGGGCCGGGAAGCCGCCCGCCGCCCACGCGGGGCCCGCGCCCGCGCCCGCGCTGCCCGCAGACGCCGCCGGCGTCGGGTGCGGCGGCCGCGCTGCCATGGCGACGGCGGCCCGCCCCCCGCTTCCCGGCGCCGGCGCTGCTAGGAGACGGGCGACGGACGGCCGCCCCCGCGGCGCGGTCTCCCGGCTTCCACCCTTCACCTACTTCGGCGCAGCGCCGAGGGAGCTGGTGGGGGGGCCGGGGGAGGGCTGGGGGAGGCGGTCGGGCAGCCGCGTGGTGGCCGAGGGTCGCAGGGCGCCCTCTCGGTTTGGGCCGACCCTTCCCCTTGCCAGTCTTGTCCTGTGCCCTGGGAGGGACACAGCCCCCAGCCCAGTTTCAGGAACGAAACGCTTGGGCCTTGTCTCGCCCCACACTGGCTCTGTAAAGACAGTGAAGTCCTCCAGCTCCTCTGGTAGCCACCGCCACCCGCCCCCGTCTCCAAAAGGCACCATTTCTTGCACTTGACCATCTACCAGGAGCACGGCTAGGCGTTTGCGTACATCATCTCATTTTCAGTCCTGTGGTGTAGGAGCCGTCTTCCATTTCCACAGGAACAAAATGTAGCCAAGGTCACACAGCTGGTGGGGAGGAGCCAGGATTTGAGGTCCAGTCTTGCTTCATTTCAAGGTTCCTACTTTTAAAATGCTCAAGTTTCCTTTCTTCCAGCTCCCTCTTTGCCAGCACATCCCTTTTGCAATCCAAGCACATACTCCCACACAAATCGGGACACACAGTCTGGAACAAGGTCAGACGAGGGGATTGTCTAGAAAATCGGGGACATACGGTTTACGTTGATCTATCACTGATAATTTACAGATGGCCAGTCTGTAATGTACTAGTGAAATCACCACTTTAGGATCCCCATATTCTTATTAGACAGAACCTACATCCAAGAATTTGCCAAGACAGTATTTTCTTCTGGAAGGTATTCCATACCGGCCTATGTAGACTGTGGGAGATTAAAATTTTTTTTTTCCTAAACGGTCCCTGTCCACAAAGAGTTTATATTCCGCTAGGGAACTGTCTCGGGTTGCCAAGAATTTGTGTGCAAACCATTTATTAAAGAAGTGCTCCGGGAGAAACTAGTAAGGGAATGAGGGAAGATTATAGGGAAGGAAAAGCAGCCAAACAAGGGAGGAATTTCCAGTGAAGTTCCAGCCTCAGCTTGATCCAAAGGTAGCTCTGGAGCATAAATTACAGGGTGAGCTTATCTCACCTTGAGGCAAGGGAGCTGGGAGCAAGGCAGCCTGCACTAGTCATTGGCAGCAGGACTTTTGAAAGGGGGGGGTGGGTGGGTGGGGATAAACTCCCAGCACTTCTGTTCTAGGGTGAAGTGGCTCCGGTGGATGAAGGAAAGTTGATTCTCTGAAGATTGGAGGAACAAAGCCCACAAAAGCTGGGTGATGGGTGCAGAGAACTGGTAAAGGAGATCTGAAGGGATCTGGGCTGAGGATGACACTGCAGGCGGGGTCAGGGACCCCTGTTAGGATGGTAACTGCTCTCTTTGCCTGCTGGTTCACTGGTACATGGAGTCCAAAATGATGGGGCAGCAGCCAGAGGTTTACATTGGTTTAAGCTGAGTGGAAAGCCTGCTGCGTCCAGTGCAGGCGCCAAATGGCAGAGGAGGAAATTTTACAAATCACCCCCTAGAAAATGAAAAGAGCTGAATAAAGAGACTGGAATCACCTAGGTGGTAACCCTGAAACCAGAGTGGACATTTAGAACAACTACAAGGGGTGCCAGAGAAAGTGGGACGCTGCTGAGAGTTCAGCTTTGGTAAGTAAAGGCACGAAGCGGTGCTGAGCCGCCATTGCTTGGCCCCATCGCAGAGGCTGTGAAAATGGCTGTGGCTGTGGCTGTGGCTGTGGCCGTGCAGCGCGGATTCTGGGAGCAGCTGGCTGGGGCCAGGGCTGGCAGAGGAAACCTCTTCCTCTAAAACCTGGAGTTGAGAGTCGAAGTCCGCCTGAGGGACCCTGAGGGTCCAGTGCCTCAATTTAGCCCTCTGGGCAGCAACGCTTTCAGCCTGCCACCAGAGTCCACTTGGACAAAGAGAGCCAGGGCCCCTTCTTTGGCTGGCTTTTCCTTCTGGGTGTGGGCGTTGCCTGGTCTGCAGACTCCTGAGGGCACAGCGCCGGTACAGGCCTTGGCTTCAGGCCTCTCTGCAGCGGTGGCTTCTGGTCTCACACCAGTGCCTACCAGGACCTAAAGACCCAGTGCACTTTTCCATTGATTGGGTTCCCTCGTTCTCTTTCTTGAGTAGTTTAGTCCGACATATCTCCGAGTGCCCAGCACAGGCCGTAGCCTCGGCTTTCCTCAGAAGCAACATCTTCTGGCCTCATACAGCATGGACAGGTACATAAAGAGCAGGTGCTAACAAATGTACCACACCAATGTAAGATGCTATTGATAGGGGGAAATGTGACTGGAGGAGGGGGTGGGCATATGGGAATCCCCTCTACTTTCTTTTTGACTTTTTTTCTTTTTTTTTCCCCGCATCTACTTGCAATGTAACTTTTCTGTAATCTAAGACTTCTTTAAAAATAAAGTTTATTATATGGGGGGAAAAAAACCTGTACCTTTTCCTCTTTTTCTTATTTTTGGTTGGTTGGTTTTTCTCCTTTCACTGTTTTATATTTTGGGGTCTGGTGGATCCCTGAGGGACGAACAGGTACACAGGCCTTGAAAGCAGTAGCTTCTGACTTCCCACCAGCACAAAACAAGAGACTTGGAGAAGCAAAGCACTTTGTTATTTTCTTTCCTTGTTCTTTGTGTGTATGTGTGTGTGTGTTTTGTCTGTCTGTAGTATGCTCCCCCCTTCCTACTGTTTTTCTTTTTGTCTTAGTTGGGCAGACTGAAGATGGGGAGAACTAGCCAGCAGACTCTGTTGCATTCTTAGATTGCTGGCTTTGATGAAGCAAACTGCCATGGTGGAGAGGCCCACATGACAAGGAACTGAAGCCAGCAGTTAGCTGGAAACTGAAGCCCCCAGTGCAGCAACCTCAAGGAACTGAAGTCACCCAGCTCTGCCAGCTTAGAAGAGGATCTTCCCCAGCTGAACCTTCAGATGAGCTTCCAGCCCTGCCCCACACCTTGGATGCAGCCTGTGAGAGACCCTGAAGCCAAGGACCCAGATAAGCCTTGCTCATGTTCCTGGCCCACAGGAACGATGCCATAATAAATGTTGGCTATTTTAAGCCTCTAAGTTTGTGGTAATTTATTACGCAGCACTAGATAGCTAATGCAGGTGTTCTTCAGCTGGCCTGTAGACTCATGCACAAGCACTCTCTTTTAGTTTGCTAAAGCTGCTGGGAGCAAAATACCAGAAATGGATTGACTTTTATAATGGGAATTTACTAGAGGGAAAATCTTACAGTTCTGAGGCTATGAAAACGTCCAAATCAAGGCATCATCAGAGATGCTGTCTCATCAAAGTCGGCTCTCGTGATCCTGGAGTCCTGCCACGTAGCAAGGCAAAATGGAGGCCAGTCTCAGCCGAGGTCCCTGCCTTCCCCTCCAGGCTCACTTTCTCCCTGAGCTCAGCTGTGGGCGATCAGGCATATGGCTCGCCTCTCCCTTGTCCTCAATTCGGTCTGCTCTGCTGTTCCAGCCTCCAGTCTGTCTCTCAGCCTCTCCGGGTTTCCCTGGCTTTCTGTCTTTCTGCAGCTGTAGGCAATCCTGGAGCCTTCCCTCACATGGCAGGGTAAGATGGCAGCTGTCTTTCTGTGTGTGTTTCTGCTTTCAGTTCTTTGCTTACCTAAGACTCCAGCAAGAGGGCCAAGAACCAAACTGGGTCATGCCTCATTGATGTAGTCCAATCAAAGGCCTTAAAGAGATCTGATCAATGGAATCAAATACAATCAAAGGGAATGGATTAGTTCTAAGAATATGAATCTATGAAAAGATTCTGGGATTTGCAAAAGCTTCAAACTGTCACACACTCCACATACGGTCACCTGTATAAGGTCTTATTTTCTTGCTGGATTGCAATGCCCACCCTCGGGTCCCCCTGCAGCAGCTAGGGTGTTGCCCTGCACATAGTAGGCACGTTATAAACGATTCCTCCGTAGGAACTCCAGGCCTTGACAGCAGGCATTCAGGATAATCATGAGTACTTCCTGTATACCAGGCCCTTGCTAGGCACTACATACATCTTAATTCATTTAACCCTCATAACAACCATATTAGGTAGTTTTTGTTTTTTTTTAAAGATTCCTATTTCCACATAAGGAAAGTGAGATTCGTAGAGGATACATAACTTGCCAGGGTCTGTGAGCAGCAGAGCTGGGATTCAGGACAGCCTGGCTGAAGAGTCTGTGCTGCTTCTTAGAACAGAGAAGAGATGGAGATCAGTGTGACAGCCACTGTCCTTTTCTGAAGTTCCATTAAGAATTCTAATTCCCCAGCCACTTGTCAACTGTTAGGGGGCACTCATTTGACATGAAATCCCACCTCTAACATTCAAAATGCAGATGTAATAGGAGCCTTAAAAACTTAATTGAATGAGGGAATGAATGAATGAATGAATGAGATGCTTTGAGTAGGATGTGGGGAGAAAAGAAAAGGGAGCATAGAGGATGCTTTATTTCTAGATGTTACACCAGTAGAATCTCATTGCTCACCCCAACACATTTCTGTGAAGATGCTATCAACATTAACTCTTTTAGTGCTTCTCTGATAGCATGACTTAGGAAATACGTGTTTTTCTTGATTTGGAATCGACAGCAGAAATAATTCATAAGGGGTAGGTGAAATGGAAGGCAGCTATTGTCCCTAACAAGGGAATCTATTTCTCATTGGTCTGTATGCACATGCACACACAGAGAACCCTGGATTATATTTAATTTTGCATTTATAGCAGTTTGTTACCTGCAGGGATAAGTGGGGTTATATAATGGGCTGGTTCAAAGAATGTGCTTTCTTGTATATGCAAATATCTGTCTCAATTGCTCCAAATAACAAGTTGCTTAACCCCTTGAGCTGAGAGACTTTGGTTTGAAATGCTAACACATCGTCCTTCCTTAGGCCTGCCTACTGCAGGTATATGAGATGACAGGTGCCCCTTTCCACCTAAAGAACCTTAGCCACACAATGGTTTCAGAGTAAGGGAAGATACTGAAGTCTTGCCTCATATTTCACTGTTTTCACGTACTAGAGTAGGGTAAAAAATTTATTTATTCAGTTTTTATGATTAAGTTGCTTTGTTTTCTTAACAGATAAAATGCATATAGGGAAAGTTCCACTAACTATGTGGTCATCATTTCCTTAATAAAAGTAGAGTCTACCATTTTAGGCAGTGCATTTTGCTCTCCCTAATAAGACCAGCTGCAACTGAGCTTTATTTGCTCAGCCTTCCTTTTGCCTTTTTCTTCTCTTTTACTCTCATCTTTGCTTCCATACAAAACGGAGAATACCACACTCCTGCTTAAAACCTCCTACAGACTCTCATTTCCCTCTAGAAAAAGGGCAAACTCCTTGGCCTGACACCCCAGGTTTTTGTTGTGCTGTGCCCCCTCCTCTCACCTACTTCATCTCTCAAAGGTTACCCTCCTCCCCTGCCTCATATCCCTACCATTCTGTTCTGTTGTCAGTTTTTCAAATTCACTGTGGTTTCCAAAGCTTCTGGCGTTTGCGAATGTGGTTCCCCTGCCTTGTTCATCTTCCCCTCCCCTTCTCCTGACCTCCTCTTTAGGTTTTCACTAAGTTGTCACTTCCTCTGAAGCATTCCCTCAGCCAAGAGTGGGTGCACTCCTTGGGACACCCATAGCTTCAAGTGCACCCCACTACACTTGAAGGTCTCACTGCACCAGCTTCGTCCATCTCACTGCTGGACTGTGAACTCCTAGAGGACCGGGACTCGGCCCTATTTATCTCTGCTGTCCCAGCACCCAGCACAGGACCTGGTTCACAGAAGAAATAAAATAATAATGATAATCTGTTGAATGAATTCTCATTACTCTCCCACAACCTTTCTTTCTCCACATTTGGGTGGATCTAAACTATAATTAGTACCGGTTGTAAATTTCATTCAAAATGAATGACAGTTTAAGTAAAATGAAAGCTGTCAGCACAATAGAAATTTCCTGAAAACAAAATTAACTTTCAAAAGTTAAAACCTCGTGAAATTAATTTTTATAATTTAAAGCACATATTCGAAAATCAGTTTCCCAAATCCTAGACCCTTGTATTGCTTTTCAATCAATCTGTCTTCAGTTCTTAGAGACCCCCACCACTATATGGGAAGAAGCCCATGTGGATGATGTTACTTGTCACCTTCCCACACAAGTTTTCTTAGAAAGTATGACATGCATTTTTATTGCTGGCATAATAACAGAAGGAAAGGGAAATAAAGAAAGATGTTGATTTATGTACATCTAGTAAAGGACAGAAAAACAATTATGAAGACCTAAAGAACTCTTCTAAATTGTAGTTCTTATGAACAAGATAGATTTTTACACACAACAGAATTCTCTGTGCAGTACAGTGTTGCCTTTGGGATCTCCCAGTCATTAACAGCAGCAATCATTTGACCAAAGAGAAGGGATAAAATACATACCTTTTTATTTAGGCATGTTCCTAATTGGGCCCCAAAGCTCTTCTGGATGGAGGTACATTCAAAACTGGTACTGGGAGTGGCTTTAATGTTATTTGAAATGTTCCCATGGGTCTAGTTCTAAAACCTTTGTAAACAGTAAACTACTACAAAATTGTTAGCTTGGAGTCTTTTTCAGTCGGAGTTTTTAGAGCTTGGGGTCCTAATTTGCTCATAGTATTTGTCATTGTGTTAGTAAGCCAAAGGGGTGCTGATACAAAATACCAGAAATCTGTTGGCTTTTATAAAAGGGTATTCATTTGAGGTAGAAGCTTACAGTTACCAGGTCATAAAGTATAAGTTATTTCCCTCACCAATACCTGTTGCCGTGTGTTGGAGCAAGATGGCTGCCAACGTCTGAAAGGGTTCAGGCTTCCTCTTAAGGCTCCAATGGTCCCAACTTCTTCCAATATCAGCTGTAAGCTGGGATAAGTCTTGTCTCTTTCCCGGGGCTTGTTTCTCTCAGGGCTCAGCTGCTCTGCTCTCTCCACAAGGCCAGCTGTAAACTATCAGGTGCCCAGCTTGTCCCTCTTCCTGGGGCCTCTGCCGTGTCTAAAGGAGTCTTCTCTCTTTCCTCACATATCTGCTTCTCTATGCATTTACTTCCCAGACGCCAGCATTAAAACCCCAACCTCCCTTCTCTGCAGTGCGGTTTCTCTGTGAATCCTCACCCAAAAGGGAGGCGGGGACTCAACGTCCTACTGACATGACCCAATCAAAGCCTTAATCATAATTTAATCAAGTAAAAGTGAAACCTCTGAATCCAATATAATTTATTTATTTTATTATTATTATTATTTTTTAATCCAATATAATTTAATATATCCAGAGGAATAGACCAGTTTACAAACATAATCCAATATCTATTTTTGGAATTCATAAACAATACCAAACTGCTTCAGTCATCTAGCTCTTATTCTAGGGGAATCTCCATGACATTCCTGTTCCGGACACTGAAGTAGTCCTGGCTGCACCGACCAGGACTGCTTAGGTCTGCTGAAAAGACATTAAATGGCTCACCAGGCAAGTCAGGAAACAAGAGTAAGAGAAATAAGAAATAGAGGGAGAGTTCTCCTCTGCCTTGATCCTCCCAAGAGCTGTCTCTGTTTTGACCTTCTGAACTCTCTCTTCACTGAGGAGAAACCCTGTCTCTTGTCCATAGTGTTTACAATAAAACCAGAATTAGAGAAAATGTTGTGATAGACCTTGAAGATAAAAGGAAAAATAACCAAAAAACAAATGAGGGAACCCTAAAAGATCAAACTAGAACTAGTGATATATTACATGGTCCCATTGGGGAAAAAAATTTTGCAATTACAGTCCAAGGTAAAAATAAATAAATAAATAAAGCTAACTGAGGTAATCACTGGATTTGGGATTATGGGATCTTAATTTTCTTCTTTTTTTTTTTTTTTACCGGGAGGTCCCAGGGATCGAACCCGGGTCCCTCCATATGGGAGACGGACGCCTAACCAGTTGAGCCACATCCGACCCCTTTAATTTTCTTCTTTACATGTGTCCATACTTTATAATTTTATGTAATTAAAAAAACCTCTTTAAATATTAGAACTAATAGTTTATTGAAAAATAATGAGATCCCAGGATGGCAGAGAATCATTGAACTGATCTGGAAATTGTTCTGAAATCAAATGGAGAACATGGGATAGGAGTCAGTTGGCATTTTTTCCTGAATCTCTTCTGATCACTATGAGTTCCACACACATCCCAGTGTTCCAGGCATGACCTGAACTGAGAGCTGGAGGAAGTCTCATAGATCATCTGGTCTAACTTCTTTATTTTACAAACCAAGAAAGAGAACCTAGAAAGGGCGGCAGGCTCACCCAAGGCCCTGTGGGCAGAGGTGACGCCAGGCCCAAACCTTAGGACTTGCATTTCCTTGGCAAGGAGTCTTCCATTATTGTATGTGGCTGATTGCCAAGATCTTGTGACTGGGGCACTGGGCTAACAAGTCATATTGTCTATTTCTAGGTCAACTATAAATGAATAAGCCTCTTATCTATGTCATTACTAGGTATACAACATTTGTTAAGGCTTATCAAGCAATTATTAAACATTTGTACCCTGTCCTAGACATTATGCTGGCCATTCCATACCTAAAGCATAATGAATCATCTTCAAGATTCTTCCTGGTTCAGAAGAAACTGTAATCTAAATGTTCCCAGGCCTACAGGCTGTGGACGCGAGGTCATTTTAATATAAAGAACCAGCTCTCCAAGACTGGAGTTTCCAGCTGCTTTCCTGGGAATTCAATGCCCTCACAAATGCCCCCTGGTTGGTTGAGGGGGTCTCAGGGCTTAGTATGCAAAAGCAGCTCAGCTCATGGGCCCTTCAGGGCCACATTTGGGAAGTCAGTGGTGGAAAAACCATTTGAAGAGGGGACCTAACTAACCAGCACAGCTGGTGCCAACCCAGAGAGCCTGCTCTCCTAATTCTAAAGGGGCTGCAACTATGCTGCTACTCCCCAGTCCCCATCAGACCCTGCAGCTTTGTCTTGGGACAGAAATAGGAGGCCATCATTTTTTACTCCATGTCAAACGTCCTAGCAAGAGCCCTGGAGCAGCCACTATATGACAAAAAAGGCATAATGCCTAATGGAAAAAAGAACTTACATACTTTTAAAAACATTTTATTGCTAAAACAAAACAAGAAAAGTAGAAAAGAAAAAAAAAAAAAGAGTAAAACTAGTAGTAATATTTTATACATTGAAAATTAGTAATAAAGAGTATTGTATATTTTTCCATTTCCTATCCTTTACTACATTTTTCAGGACCTGCCTTCCGTATGGTTTCAATGATATGCTAATTTACATAACACTCTTCTTTTACAGATAGTATGCGTGCTGAAAAGTTTTTCGTCTTATTCTTCATCCATATATACGCTGTGTTTCTGATTTTTGCATGGAATTGTTGGCACTCTCCCTCGTGTTCTATTGTGGTCACAGAGGTATGGAAAAACTTGAATAAAACAGTAGTATCCTCACCTATTATGTGAGGAAGGCATTATTTACCTTATGTTACAGAAATGGAGATTGAGGCTCAGAAATGTCAAATAATGCCCCTAATGTCTCTCAACTAGAATGTCCCAAAGCTGGCCCTGAACCCAGCTTTTATACCTTTTTTTTTTTTTTTTTTTTACCGGGAGGTCCCGGGTATTGAACCCGGGTCCCTCCATATGGGAGACGGACGCCCAACCATTTGAGCCACATCCGTCCCCCAGCTTTTATACCTTTTATGATTGAGATTCTCTGGGTAATTTTTATTTAATCCAGTCAGCACTGCTGAGTAGTGATTTACCAAACTTGGGCTTTACCACATAGAAAATTATAGGTTTGTTGGAGATTGAATCATGTACCCCCAAAAAGACATGTTCAAGTCTTAATCTATGTTTCCTGTGAGTGTGAACCCATTTTTAAGTAGGACCTTTGAAAATGTCATTTTTAAAATACTAGTTAAGGTGTGGACTCTTTTGTGGATAGGATCTTCAAAGATCCTATTTAGATGAGGCTAAATTGTATCAGGGTGGGCCTTAATCCATATAGGCTGTCTGGAAGAGACGCACCTTAAATTCAAAGTCACAAGTAGGTTGAAAATGAAAGGATGGAAAATACATATCATGTAATTAGTAACCAAAGAGAGCTGAGGTGACTATATTAAAATCGTATAAAATAGACTTTAAGTAAAAAACAGTTTTGAGGGACAAAGACTGTCATTACATACTGATAAAGGGGCCAATTCAACAAAAGTATGTAACAATTATAAATATATATGCACCTAACACCAGAGCCCCAAAACATATTAAACAAATATGGACAGATTTGAAGGGAGAAATTAACAGTTCTCTATTAATAGTAAGAGACTTTAATATATCACTTTCAATAATGCATAGAACATCTAGTCAGAAGATCAATAAGGAAATACAAGACATGAACAATATTCTAAACTGAGACCTAACAGATATATGCAGAACATTTCACCCAAAAAAACCAGAATACATGTTCTTGAGTGCACGTGGATCATTCTCCAGGAGAGACCATATTTTATGTCACAGAACATGTCTCAATTAATTAAAAAATAATGAAATCATGCAATGTATTTTCTTCAACCACAATGGAATGAAGCTAGAAATCAAAAACAGAGGGAGAAATGGAAAATTCACAAATATGTGGAAATTATACAATCTACACTTAAACAACCAATAGGTTAAAGAGTAAGTCAGAAGTAAAATTAGGAAATAGCTTGAGGCAAATGAATTATGGGGTGAAGCAAAGGCAGTCATGGGAGGCAAATTTATAGTTCTAAAATGCTTACATTAAAAAGAAGAAATACCTCAAATCAGAGACCTAATCTCAAAACTGGAAGAACTAGAAAAAGAAGTTCAAACTAAACCTAAAGTAAGCAGAAAGAAGGAAATAACAAAGATTAGAGTGGAGAAAAATGAAATAGAGAACAAAAGAACAATAGAGAGAAACCACAAGACCAAAAACTGTTCTTTGAAGAGTAAAAAAAAAAAATTGATAAACCTTTAGCTAGACTGACAAAGAATAGAGAGGCTATAAATACAAAACTCAGCAATGAAAAGGAGGACATTATTACCTATCCTGCTGAAATTAAAAGGACCATAAGAGGATACTATGGATAACTGTATGCCAATAAATTAGATGACTTAGAAGAAATGGACAAATTGTTAGAAACACACAAACTACCTAGACTGACTCAAAAAGAAATAGAAGATCTCAGCAAACCAATTACTAATAAAATGATTCAATCAGTATCAAAAATCTCCCCAAAAGAAAAGCCTAGGCATGGATTGTTTCACAGGGGAATTTTACCAAACATTCCAAGAAGACTTAAGTCTAATTCTGCTCAAACTCTTTCAAAAATATGAAGAGGAGGGAACACTCCCTAATTTATTCTAAGAGACTAACAGCACCCTCATACCAAAGCCAAATAAAGAAACCACAAGAAAAGTACAGACCAATATCTCATGATTATAGGTGCAAAAATCCTCAACAATGTACTAGCAAACCAAATCCAACAGCATATTGAAAAATTATACAACAAGATCAAGTGGAATTTATCTCTGGTATACAAAGGTAGTTAGTTCAACATAAGAAAATTAATTACTGTAATACACCACATTAACAGAATGAAGGAAAAAAAAAGAAACGCCATCATCTCAATTGATGCAGAAAAGGATTTGTTAAAACCCAGCACCCTTTCTTGATAAAAACACCTACAACACTAAGAATAGAAGGACACTTCCTCAACATGATGAAGGACATGTACAAAAAACCCACAGTTAACATCTTAATTAATAGTGAAATACTGAAAGCCTTCCCTTTAAGATCAGAAAGACACAGATGCTCACTGCCAACATTGTTATTTAACATTGCACTAGAAGTTTTTGCCAGAGAAATTAGGCAAGAAGAAGAAATAAAAGCCACTCAAATTGGAAAGGAAGAAGTAAAACTTTCCCTATTTTCAGATAATATGATCCTATATACAGAAAGTCCTGAAAAATCTGCAATAAAGATCCTAGAGCTAATAAATGAATTCAGAAAAGTGGTGGGGTATACAATCAATACCCCAAAATCAGTAATGTTTAAATATACAGGCAATGAACAATAAGAAAAAGAAATCAAGAAAAAATTCCATTCACAATAGCAACTAAAATAATCAAATATCTAGTAATAAATCTAACTAAGGATGTAAAAGACTTGTACACAGAAACTACATAACATCACTAAAAGAAATCAAAGAAGACCTAAATAAATGGAAGGACATTCCGTGTTCATGGATTCGAAGACTAAATATTAAGATGTGAATCCTACCTAAAATAATGTATAGATTCAACACAATCCTAATCAAAATTCCAACAACCTTCTTTGCAGAAATGGAAAAGTCAATCATCAAATTCACATGGAAGAGTAAGGGGCTGCAAATAGATAAGCCAGCTTGATAAAGAAGAATGAAATTGGACGATCGACACTTACCAATTTAAAACTTGTTACAAAGCCACAGTAATCAAGACAGCATTGTACTGGCACAAGGACAGACATATAAACCAATGGAATTGAATTGAGAGCTCAAAAATCAACCCTCACATTTATGGCATACTGATTTTTGACGAAGTGGTAAAGACCATTCAATTGGGAAAGAATAGTCTCTTCAACAAATGGTTCTAGGAAAATTGGATCTCCATTTGCAATTAAAAAAAAAAAAAAAAGAAAAAGGGAGGACCCTTATCTCACACCTTATACAAAAATCAACTCAAAATAAATCGGAGACCTAAATATAAGAGCCAGAATTATCAAACCACTAGAAGAAAATGTAGGGAAGCATCTTCAAGACTTTGTGTTAGGCAATCATTTCTTAGACTTTACACCCAAAGCACAAGCAATGAAAAAAAAAAAAACTAAATGGGACCTCATCAAAATGAAAAACTTTTGAACATCAAAGGACTTTATTACAGAAGTAAAATGACAACCTGCACAATGAGAGAAAATATTTAGAAACCACCAATCCAATAATGGTTTGATATGCAGGATATATAAAGAAATCCTACACCTCAACAATAGAAAGGCAACCAATTTAAAAATGCACAAAAGACTTGAATAGATATCTCTCCAAAGAAGATATACAAAGGGCTAAAGTGCACATGAAAATATGCTGAACATCATTAGCCATCAGGGAAATACAAATCAAAACCACAATGAGAAACTATTTCAGACTCATTAGAATGGCTGCTATTTAAAAAATGGAAAATAATAAGTGTTGGAGAGGATATGGAGAAATAGGAGCATTCATTCATTGTTCGTGGGAATGTAAAATGATGCAGCTGCTGTGGACAGTTTGGCGGTTCCTCAGAAAGTTGGGTATAGAATTTATATATGACCTGACAATCCCTCTACTAGGTATTTGCCCAAATGTATTGAAAGCAAGGACTTGAACAGATATTTACACACCATGTTCATAGTGGCATTATTCACAATTGCCAAAAGATGGAAGCAACCTAAGTATCTTTCAGCCAAGGAATGGATAAACAAAATGTAGTATATGCATACAATGGAATGTTATTCAACCATAAAAAGGAATGAAGTCCTGATGTATGTCACAACATGGAGGAACCACGAAGACATCATGTCGTGTGAAATAAGCCAGACACAAAAGGACACTGTTTCATCTCATTGATTTGACATAATTAGAATAAATAAATGGATGGAGTCAGAGTATAGAATATAGGTTACCAGGCGATGGGATGGGGATAGAGAATGGGAAGTTAGGGCTTAAAATACACAGGGTTCCCATCTGAAACGATGGAAATGTTCTGTAATGGATGGTGGCGATGGTAGCACAACATTGTGAATGCAGTTAACAGCATATATATCTTAATACGATTAAAAGGGGAAATGTTAGGTTGTACATATGGTAACAGAATAAAATAAAATAAAAATACATGAAACTGCACTACACAGTAAACCCTAGGTTAAACCATGGACTACAGGTAACAGTACAATTATAAAAATGTGCTTTCATAAATTCTAACATGTATTCCATACCACTACAAGTTGTTAATAGTGGTGTATGGGAATCCTGTATGATTGCTCTATAAAGCCACAACTTCTCTAATAAAGAAAAGGAAAAGAAAGAGAAGCAGGGGAGACAGTGTAACAGGGGTCCAAGTCAGTTTCACAGAACGAACTTTCCATAAGAGACGCTCAGAACTGCAAAGAACTGCAAAGATAGCACGAGCACGAGTTCTCTGCTTAGGCCCCATGACCCCCAGAGCTCATTGCAAAGATTCCACCACCACCCCCGTCCCCAGCATTAGATTCAGACAGGCCAGGAGAAAGCAGCCAGAGGCCACAGGCACCCTCGTACCCTGAATCCCCTCCTGGTCATAAATGCCCCGTCCAGCACAGAGCCTGTCTGGAGCCTCCGCGGAGTGGCGGGGTGGAGAGCTTCCAGTCCATTCTTTCCTTCCTAGAGGCCCAGAGCAACTTCAGGGCCTCTTCAACAAGCATATTCCCAATTTACTTCTTTTCTTTCCTCCAGATCTAAATGATGATGATTACAATGATGGTGATGATAATGAAAAGGATGTCATAATAATGTAAATCCAACATTTATTGAGTACCAAGTACTAGTCAAGGTACTTTACAGGTGAGGAAGCAGAGGCAAAAAGAAATTAAGATATTTGCTCAAGGTCATACAGCTGCTAGTAAGTGGAGGATTGGGATTTGCACTCCTACAGTCCCTTAACCAATAATGAGAATGAATGTTAATTGAGCACTTGTTATATCCCAAGTGCTTTGTATGTATTATCTCCTTTAATTGTGACAGGAGTCCAACAACACAGGGACTGTTATCATCCTCGCATCATAGAAGAAGACAGCACAGCTTAGGAAGGTTAAATACCTCACTCAGAGTCCCCAAAGCCCAGTGCTACACCAACCCCACAGTGAGCTGCCTCCGCCAGGCAGTGGGGAGCCATTGCCAGTTCTGAACAGAAGAAAGATTTGTTCAAAGCCGTGCTTTTGGAAAATGAAGCTGGCAGCAGTGTAGAAGACAGACTGTCTTTTTTCAGCTCAGCAGCACTAACTGAAAGGCCCCACCACGGAGCCAGCAAGGTGGCAGAACTGGGGTCAGAGCCCACATCTGACTCCAGGGCCTTTGCTCAAATCGCCTGAACCAGACTATCTGAGTCCTTTTGGTCCTACCAGCCCCCTTTCTTCCTTGTGGGTGTTTTGGGCCCTCCCTTCTTTGCTCACTTCCTCTTGTTTTTGAACCCCTGCCTTGGCCGACCTCAGCAGCACACGGCTCTTCTGAATAGAATATACACTGAAAAGCCCAAATCCACCACCCGCTGGAGCTGGTAAGTAAGGCTGCACTACTTCCTGTTGAACTGGGTCCTGGAGACAGAAACCACATTGTTATTTACACCCGAAGCTCTTTATTCATGGTGCTTTACAAAATACAAAGGCGAGGTCCCCTGCCTTCTGGAGCCAGCAGACCACAGACATACGTAAGACAACAGAGAATAATAAAGTCTCTCCCCTGTCCTTGCACATCCCTTCCTTTCTGCCTGAACGGTCCCCTCCACTGCCCCTTTTGTTTCTTTCATTACCTTCCACCGAGCAGTCTTATTACTGAATCAGACTCCTAATTAACACATCAGGTTTTCCCTTTTCCAAAAAGTCTCTGAAATTTGCCTATTTCATGATGCTGTTCACTCAAAACACCCCCTGCTGTCTTTATTTTGTTCTGCTTTTCATCCTGGCTTGTATCATTTGTTTCTTTGTATTGAAAGCTTGTCAGCTCATGGAACCTGGCACGTATTAATTAGGAGGATGGTCCAGAATATGACACAGCTTGATGGAAAGCAAGCTTGAGTGGGGAATTGGGCAGAGGATCAGAAAGAAGCTGAAGTAAGCCGGAGAGGGGAGGCAGCATAAGGCCATGACCCAATTTTCAGACACAGGATCATCAACCAGCAGCCTTTTGGGCCATGATCCTCAAGACCCATCCTTCACTTCAATTAAGCCGATCTTTAACTTGTGCCGTAAATGTGTACGGAGGGCTCACCTCTGGGCCTTTGTACAATTTGTTCTCCTCTGCCAGGATACCCTTCCTTCGTTCTTTTACCTATAAAAATTCTGCTGATTTTCAAAGCCAAAACAAAGTCTCATCTCCTCCAAAAATCCCTCCATGGCTTCTCCAGTTCTTATTAGTTTCCATTTTCTTGACACTCTTACAGTATTTGTATCATGGAATTTAGCCCTCGGTTACGTAGTCTTCTTGATGAAAACTCTCTCCACTCTCGAGTCATCAGTCAAAGAGAAAAGGGGTTCCGGAAGACACAGATTGAATAAGGAAGAAACTTGTTAGCTGCTTCGTGTCGGGCATGCTTTCTGAGGAGTCCTGCACCCTTTATTCCCTGAAGGACAAGTGTGACAGACTCACACAATCATTAAGTACGCAAATCTCTGCTGCTACTAGTGGCCTAGAGTTGACCCTTTGAGAAGCAGCTCAATTGTAACTCAGCTTCTGCAATTTGGAGCGGCTTGCCTCTGAATCTGAATCATATCTGAAATCTCTATCTGTTGTTCTGTCCACAGGTTTTTTTTTTTTTTTTTTTTTTTACCGGGAGGTCCCGGGGATCGAACCCGGGTCCCTCCATATGGGAGACGGACGCCCAGCCAGTTGAGCCACATCTAACCCCTGTCCACAGGTCTTAACACGTGTGGTAAACACTGTTGGTTTGCCACCCAATCGCCTTAAACTCCTTTTTCTGTTTCTGGGTCCCCTTCCCCTGGCTTCTGTGTTTGCTTCTGCATTTGCTGCTAACAACAAGCACCAGTGACTCTCTTCAGAAGACTGGAGTCAGAAAATGCCTGGGAATGGAGATGCCCTAGGGGGGCCCTTGATCAGTGACTGACCAGTGCAGGAGAGGAAAGGAGCTGGGACAAAGTCTGAGGCCTAACTTATAGTCTACCACTCTCCATGGGAAAAGGCTGAGGCTGGGACTTGTCCTATTAAATGGCACCCTTGTTTGGCTTCTTCCCCTTCCCTGTCCTTTCTGACCCCCACCCTGACTGGGTTCCCTTGGCAGCATTGCTTTAATAAATCCTTGCACTGGAATCCTCACCGCCAAGTCTGTTTGGGGGGATATTTAACCTAAGGCAACACATATGGCTTATCTCTTGATTGGCAGTCACAAAGCCCCCTAGTTTCTGCCTCTTTGGGTGATGATTGTCATTCTCTTTTAGGAAGCCCTCCAGGATCTCCCTAAATTTTCTACAAGCCACAGAGCCCATATTTTAAGTCAGTCCATTCCAAATGTGCCTTCCAAAACAGTGACAATCCACCCAGCCATTCCCATGTGAAGTGATAACAGATACACAGTCAGAAACTTATTTTTATTTATCTAGATTACAAGTTAAATGTGATCGTTTGTCTTTCTAAGAACAGCAGTAGGCTCCTCCTCTACAACTTTGGACGCTGCTGCTGTGTCACAGACAGCTTTCTTTTCTTTCTTTTTTTTTTTTAATATACTTTTTTTTATTTTTTGAAAGATACTTAGATTATACAAATGTTACACAAAAAATATTGGGGAAGCGGCTGTGGCTCAATCAGTGGGGCTCCCGTTTACCATGTGGGAGGCCCCGGGTTCGGTTCCCAGGGCCTCCTGGTGAAGGCAGGCCCGCCCGCACGGCGTGGTTAGCTGACCCAGCGAGCACAAGCAGCAAGGGGGGGATAAATGAATAAATAAATAAAATCTTTAAAAAAAAAAAAAAAAATAGGGATTCCCATATGCCCCACTCCCGACACCTTCCACACCCTCCCACATAAATAACATCCTTCATTAGTGTGGCACATTCATTGCAATTGATAAACGCATCCTGGGGCTTTGCCATTGAGCATGGACCATAGTTCACATTGAGGACAGTTACATTCATCTTTCTGGATCCTACATTCTTGATGTTATAACTCAAGGATGCTACTGTAACACGGAGTCATGCCCCAAACCCTTCTGAAAGGCCACCTAGAGTACCAAGCAAAGGAAAAGATCATCTTTCGGGAACAGTTTGCAAACCACCGATGCCCTGCCTTCTAAATGTTGTGCCCCACATCCCGCAGCTCGCGGCTACTTCTTTGTGCCTCCATTGTGCTCAGCACTGGACCAGGCTCACCCCTGTCCCATCATCAATCACACAGGAAATGAGAGTCACAGACTACTTTGAATCAAGCCAGGCCAATAGGATACGTACAAGATTCAACCTAGTCATTGGGTCCAGGCAACTTTGCAAACTAGACCCTAAACTGGAAACTGAAATACAATTTTCTAAAATGCAATTTCTCAAACTCCTTCAGCCATCTGCCCTGAGGTACATTTGAGCTTTCTTTCTAGTTCTATTGCTCTACCACATTATCCCTTTTCCTACCTCCCTGAGAAATTCAAGTTTTCCTGTACTTAAGGGGTTTAGGACTTCAGATTTCTAAGAAAGGCAGTTTATTAGGAAACCTTGTGTTTACTCAAGTATGCAGAAAGTCCCCATTGGCCAGCAAGCTAAATGTGATTCCTTGAAATTCTGTTCCAAGCAGGAACTCCAGGGAGCTAACTGTAACATTTAGTCATCAGTAGGATAATTTAGGTTCATTCTTTCTACTTGCCTTCTTAAGAAGGGATTGGAGTTCATGCTGGTATTTTCTAGAAACCAGAACTAACTTCCCACCCTGTAGAGGTATGTTATTACTGAAAGAGCCACCTATTTCCTGCGTTGGCTTCCTCTGTTTGGATTTAGGCATAGTGTCTTTTCAGACGTGCTGAATTTTAAAGGCAAGATAATCATGTATAAATGCCTTGGGCCCTTTACTGTTTGGGATTCACCTCCACGTCTGGATCTTGTTATGCAGGCGTTTTCAGAGCATTACAGCTCAGCTGTGAAAGCACTCTGGCTTAAAGCGAAAATGCAGTAGAGCCTTGCTAATCTAACTTAATAACACTAACTTAATAATACTTGCCACCCCTTCACAGCGAGGTCGTAATAGTAAGGCTTGAAGTGAGGCTTCATGTTTTCAGAGTGCACAAGAACACATCCCACTGATGACTGTTATCATAAATAATCTCTAACTTGGCTTATTAAAGCAAAGGAAACAACATCATTTTAACACCGTGCTCTCCGTTTAATTCAGTCATCAGGGATGGCCTCAGAATACCAGAGAATGTGCCTGAACCATTCTGGGTTATGCTTTCCATGCTATCTTTCAGTGCCAGTGCTCGATCAGAAATGCTTTGTGATCCTGGGGAATCTGGTGTCTTCGGGTTTCTGAAGACAGTATCTAGAGGAATTCTCTAAACTCACTTTAGATACAGAAATCCAAAAGCTGTATTAGAGATTTCTTTTTACAAAGGACTTTCTTCACACGTATATCTTCTAATTATTTGACCCACATGGGTCAGCCCATTTTTTCCTCTTCATATTCATATAAAAGTTCTTTTCAATTAGCTTTAAATGATTGCCATGGCAATCATTTGTTTTCTATTTGCCATTTCCCCTTCCATAAAAACAGATACTGTATTTCAGTAACAAGAAAGACCTGGAAAAGTGATCTGTTGCTATTTTTGAAATGTAACTGATCTCACATAAATTTCTATTAACTCTAATCCAGATATTACAGAGGAAAGTCTCTGTATGTGCTTGTGTGCGTGTGTCATACTGTTATACTCTTCTATATGGTGAAACTTTTTACAGGTTTTGAAAAGCAGACCACAGTAGTAAAATTTAGTGGGGGATATAAGTTATTCTTTAGAGGCAAAAATAGCAGCTTGTATTTACAGGTTCCCATGTAACTGGCTAACAATCTATTCAAAAATATTTTCTCTAGTGCATTTAGTACTTCTGTATAGATGGTGTCATTTTTGTTTTGTTTTAGTTTTTTAAATTAAGTCACTGTTGAGCTCTTGTGATGAATATATTAATTAAATAAATACATTTTGTTTTTTTTTAGAAAAAAAAAAAGTACTTGTATCTGAATACAACTTAAATACTCTGTAAAAATGGACATTACCGGGAAACGGATGTGGCTCAAGAGGTTCGGTGTCCTTCTACCATATGGAGAGACCAGGGTTCGATCCCCGGTACCTCCCGGTAAAAAAAAAAAAAAAAAAAAAAAAAAAAAAATGGACATTACCACGATCAGCAACTTAAAAAATATATTGAGGGTTTGTTGTATGATAACTTTTTTTCCCTTCCAGTGTCATGCATGCTTCCTATATAAGGGGCTTGAAAATGCCAAATCAGGATGGGGACTAGATATGATGTGTGTGAGCTGTTTTGTGGAGATTCTTTATCTTTTGGCAACAAATTGCTTAAACACTCCCAAAGTAATTGTTAATCACCCTTCATTACTTCATGTAAATCTAGCGATGGCATTTGTCAAAGACAGAAAAGGTATGTCAGAGTTTGTCCTGTTCCAACTTGTCCCAAATTATGGTCCATACCAATTTAACATCACTCTTTATAATTACATTAGTGCAGAAGAGATCGTCATAACAAAAGCTTTTCTTCAGGAAAAGAGTGTTCTATGACATACACACACTGAGCCAGGTATGTTTCTCATCATAAACTCAGTATTATTGGTTCCACTCGTGAGGTCCCGCAGTTATTCCATTCAATTCGTAGCTGATACTCTGACCCTCAAGGGAAAGCATTCCTAGAAAATCAGTGGAGAGTAACTTCTGGGCTCTGCATCTTATCGATTCTAAGAAACTTTTCTGGGTTCTATAATCAGTACCATCTTACCAGCTGAATTCTTGGGAGTCTAGAGAAAATCCTTGGTAAATAAATTATCCTTTAAAAAGACGTGACATTATGTCCCTGCCATGCTCTAAACACTCCAGTGACTTCCTGTGACTTTCAGAAGGAAATTGACCTTCCTCGGGAGCTGCGGAGCTGGTGAGCTGGCCTCTGCCTTGCCCCGCAGCGGCCTCGCCCTCCCCCGCTGGGCTCCATCCTGGAGCCTGTGCACTCGCTGTCCCACCTGCTGGGGGCGCTCAGTCCCAGCTGACTCACCCAACAGTCATTGCTCAGATGTCACCTCCTCAGAGAGGGCTTCCCTGATCCCCCAATCTGAGACCTCGCCGGATTCTACCCCGTACCCTGCTTTGCTTCTCTTTATAGCACATGAAAACATGGACCTGTTTATCAATTCATTTATTATCTATCTCTTCCTCTACAAGGAAAGCTCCTAGAGAGCTGTGACTTTATCTTATTTATTGCTATATCCTCAATGTCTAAAGTAGTGTCTGGTTGGTGCTCAATAAACACTTGGTTAATGAATTAATAAAAACATATTAAATAATGCACAGTAGCCCAGCTCCACAATAACTGTATCAGGAGCTTTGAACGGCATATAAACAGATATTGAGGCTCTGTGTTTAAATGGAAGGAATCAACTTATTTCCTAAACGTACAGTAACTTGTACTGAAATGGTTATAATCCTGGCAGGCACCTTGAAAATGACATTGAAACGAACCTAATAACTAGAGATGTGCTAAGTGGAAGCTGTGAATATGAAATCAAATTCAAGAAGATAAAATGGTTTTCTTTTCTGGTTCCATGGTCATTATACCATATTTGGAATAATTAGGGAAACATACCACAAAGAAGGTAATGTTCAAAAAGGCAGATTTACTTGAAAGTTTTTTAATACCTCACAAGAAGTAATTTAACCCAATTAAATTAAAATTCCAGATCAAAGGTAGCAAAAATACAGAAAGTGAGGTAAGGTAATTGTGAGACTTCCCATTCCCACACGTTTAACAGCACACAAATGGTTAATATACATGGAGTTCCCATAACAAATAATTTCTATTTCCACCACCTATAAAGTATGGCATTACATCACTGTTCTTAGAAATATAGCTGGGAGTTTCTATCACTCAGGATCTGATTGGTCTACAAACAGGTAAATAGTAAAGAGAAAATAAGGATAAAGAAGAATGAATCTTTACCAGCATCTTAGCAGTCGATCAGCAAATCTGTCTTGAATACTGGCTACCATTTGAAATTCTATGCATGATGTTATATGTATATCCAACATTATATGTGAAAGCTTCGTGTGATTTCCATAGCCAAGCAAATCTACAGTAAGTGGCATTAGACATTAAGGCCCTCACTGGAATGTAATCTAGCGTTTTGAATCTGACTCATCTCCAGATTTCAAAATCCTTGCATAGAGTTAGTGCTCCAGTAACATTTCTTGCATGAATAAATGAATATCAGAATAAAAGTGAAAACATGGCA
This sequence comes from Tolypeutes matacus, assembly GCA_026826555.1. Classification (NCBI taxonomy): domain Eukaryota; kingdom Metazoa; phylum Chordata; class Mammalia; order Cingulata; family Chlamyphoridae; genus Tolypeutes; species Tolypeutes matacus. Next base: position 8,778,069 of record JAKSZT010053819.1, read on the forward strand.
GTGCTCCAGAAATGTAATACCAATGGCTCAGTTTATTGAGAGTCTAACATAATCCGTTAGAATCTTGAAAAGGGCTTTGGTCAGTAAGCCTTGCAGGGACAACACAGGCTACCCAGCGTCTATTCAATGATACAGAGATTCCCGGCACTCAACCTTGAAGTCAGATAATATCCAGTGTCACCCGACGACTGCTTTACAGGTGACAATGGATGTGTGTTATTTTCCCTTGCCCAGCAGGTATGCCCTCCTTCTCTGGGTAACAGCTCCTCACTTTTCCTTCCCTCACTCTTAGTTCACATGGTTTAGGAGGGGCCGACCCCACCCCCTGACATAACGATGGGCAAGTGACTCAAGCCAGGCCAGTTCAGGGATCCTTCCACTTGACCACAGTGATTGGTTTAAGGATATTCAGTAGCCAGTGACAGGTCTAAAAGTCTCAATCCCAAGACTCATGCTGGGATTTTTTTTGGTAGGGGGAGAGGGAAATAAAATTCCTCTCCACCAGACGTTAAGCTCATAGATATAATAGGCCTGATGCTACCCAATTTAACCATGTCAGCAGAGAGGTAAGCAGACTCAAGACCTGGAGAAAGTGAGAGAAAAACCTTTTGTTCACTTGGCTACCACTGTGTCTAAAGCTGGTTATACCAGTCTTCTTGGTTATGCCACCAATAAATTCCCATACTTGCATCAGCAAATTTGAGTTGGTTTCCTGTGGCTTGATAGCAAATAATTTGAGTAATACAACAACATAGAGCAAACCCCAAACTAGTCTGTTTCTCCGTGGAACATCCCATGGTGACTACAGTTGTCAAGGAAAAGGAGTACATATTTATGGATTAGCATAATATATTTTACCTCTGTGTGCCTGAGTCCCCTCATCTCCTCATCTGTGTAATGGTGTATTAGTCAGCCAAGGGGTGCTAATGTGAAATACCAAAAATGGGTTGGTCTTTATAAAGGGTATTTATTTGGGGTAGAAGTCCACAGATACCAGGCCATAAAGCGTTAAATTTCTTTTCACCAAAGTTCATTGCCACAAGTTAGAGCAAGACAGTTGCTGACGTTTGCCAGGGTTCAGGCTTCTTCAGTTCCTCTCTTCCCGGGGCTGCGTTTCTCTCCGGGCTCAGCTCCCCTGGTTCCTCCACAACGTCAGCTGTAGACTATGAGGTTCTCTAGGCTTTGCTTCTCTCCACAAGGCCAGCTGTGAACTCTCAGGTGAATGGCTCGTCTCTATCCCGGGGCCTTCTCTCCAACATCAAAACTGCTACTCAAAACTGCTCCCTCTGTCCTTTGCCTTGCCTTTTTTTATTTTTATTTATTTTTTATTTTGTAGTTGGGCCAAATCACCAAATGTATTTTTTTTTTTTTTTTGTATTTGCTTACAAAAATGTTATTTATATATATATATACATATATTTTAAGAGGTGCTTAGATTAGCCAAAATATTACACGGAACCCACTGGGATGCCTTGCCTTTTATATTCGATTCCCCACCCACCAAGGGGTGGGGCTCAACGCCCTACTGACGTGGCCCAGTCAACGCCCTAATCATAACTTAATCATGCCCAGATTAACAGATCAGTTTACAAGCAAGATCCAATTATATTTTTGGAATTCATAATTACATCAAACTGCCCAACTGCAACAAATGGGAAATATAATAAAACCTAAAAATAAATGTCCAGTTAAATAAATGTATGAAAAGTACTCAAAATGTTAGCCAGTATTGTTATTTTTATTCCCATTTTTTAAAAGTATTATGTCAAGGCTAGAGTTCTGTTGCTCTGTGGGAGGGTACTACTTTGGCATTGAACCTGAGCTGCTGAAAATAACTATCCACAAGTTCTGTTAATTACTGGCTAAATCAGTCATTCATTCAATCATTCAAAAAGGAGGTCCATATCTAAGTCTGGAATCTGGCCTCACACTTGAATCCATAGGAAGCATCCTTGGGAAAACATGAGGCCCTGGAAGACAGGGTGCCATCACCGCAGAAGTCCGCAAGGATCAAGAGGCTGTGGCTCCACCTGCACCATGGAACCAGCCAAGGCTCCTTCATCCATGGAATCCAATAGGGAGCCAAGTGTTTTCAGAGGAACTGAGGGAAAAGGGTAATGGTAGCTTTAGCTTGAATCCTGAGGCTGTCTCGAGAGAAAATAACAGTGTGGGTAATTTCTCCTTCCTGTTTAAGCACTTTGGTGAAGAGCCTTCCCCTAAATTAAACTGGGAAGTAAGAAACGTCGAGTTCGCATGCCAGCCTGCAGACCCACAGGCCCACTTGGTGACATTTCTAGCACGCAGGAGTTCTCTTGGAGGAGAACTGGGGAACTGTGCCAGGCTGCAATGTAAGAATTTCCCTCTGATGTGTGTGCATGTGGGGGCGGGGGGGGGATCATCATCTCAGTCAAAAACCTGTTCAGTTTTGAAATCACCCATAACTATGGATTTTTAAATTTCTCCCCTCAGTTCTTTCAGTGTTTGCTTTGTGTATTCTGAAGCTCTGCAAATAGGTGCATACACATTTTGGATTGTTACGTTTTCTTCATGATCCTGTTATCATTATGAATTGTCCGTCTTTTATCTCTCGTAGTATTTTTTACCCTGAAGTCCAGCTTGTCTAATGGTCAGACACACTGCTACCCACCGCGACTTTCTTATTATTAATGTTGCTATAGTCTATCTTTACTCTTAACCACTTTGTGTCTTTGTATTTAAATTGGATTTCTTATGGATAACCTTTAATTAGGTCTTACTTTTTTATCCAGTGTAATAATTTCTGTCTTTTAATTAAATGTTTTTATTTCATGTAATTATTGATATGGTTGGATTTAAGTCTGCCATCTTACTATTTTGTTTTCTAGTTGGTCCATCTGTTGTTATTTTTTTTCTGTTTTCCTACTTTCTTTGAACATTTTTATGATTCTATTTTTGCTTTTTTGGTTTATCATCTATACCTACCTATTTTATGTTTTAGCGGAGTAAAGAATTTATAATATATGTCCTTTTCACAGTCTACTTTCAAATTATAATAAACCATTTAATATATAACCTAAGAACCTTAAATTATCTACTGCCATTTCTCCACTTGGGTCCTATATGTGGCAATTGTCATAGATTTTATTTCTACATATATAATAAAGTATAATCCATTGATATTATTATTATTATTATTTGCCTTAAACATTCAATTCTTTTTTTAAGGAAATTTAAAAATTAGGGGAAAACATATTTCTATTTACACCTATATTTACCACTTCTAGAGCTTTTCTTTCCTTTGCATAGATCCGAGTTTCCAGGGGTATCATTGTCCTTGATCCTGAAAAGAAAGCTTCCTTTAACATTTCTTGTAAGGGTAGGTATCCTAGATTAAAGTCTTATTTTGTTTTCATTTTTTGAAGGTTATTTTTGCTGGATATAGAATTCTACATTGACAGAGTTGTTTTTCCTTTCAGCACTATGAAAATGCATTTTCTTTGTCTTCTGGCTTGCTTGGTTCCTGACAAGAAGTCCGTGGGTATTCTCGTTTTTGTTCTCATATATAATGCATCTTGCTCTGGAAGTTTTAACATTTTTTTTTCTTCACTAGTTATCTTAGTTTCCCAGCTGCTGAAACAAATACAACACAGTGGGTTAGCTTAAACAATGAGAACTTATTGGCTCACTGTTTTTAGGCTAGGTGAAGTCTAAAATTGAGATATCAGCAAGGTGATGCTTTCTCCCTGAAGACCGTGGCATTCTGGGGCTGGCTGCTGGCGATCCTTGGTCCTTGACTTTTCTGTCACATGGCAATGTACATGGTGATAAATTTTTCTTTCTATTCTAGTTCTGTTGACTTCTGGCTTGTTGCCTTGGCTTTCTTTATGTGTGAATTTTGTTCTGTTTATAAAGGACTCCAGGAATCCGGATTAAAGCCCAATCTGATTCAGTTGGCCACAACTTAACCGAAGTAACATCTTCAAGAGATGCTATTTACAATGGGTCCACACCCACCAGAATGCTGACCAAGACCAAGCACATGCCCAAATTGGGCTGCACAATTCAATCCACCACCCTGGTTTTCAGAAAATTTGATTATGATGTACTCTGATATGTTTCTGTTTGTATTTTTTCTACTTGGGGTTTGTCCAGCTTCTTGGATCTATACATTTATAGTTAGCATCAAATTTGGAAAAATTTTTGGCCAATATTTCTTCAAATAGATGTATTTCCTCACCCCACCCCACCCCTTTCTGGAACTCCTGTTCCATATATATTAGGCCACTTAATATTGTGAGGTCCTTTCTTTCTGTCTGTCTTTTTTTCTTTTGTGTTTTAGTTTAAATAGATTCTATTGCTGTATCTTCAAGCTCACTGATCTTTTATTCTGTAGTGTCTAATCTGCTATTAAACTTCACTAATGAATTTTTAATTTCATTTAGTTCCATTGAAATTTCATGTTTTTTTTTTAAATTGAGGCAAAATTCACATAACAAAATGAGCCATTTTAAAGTATTTAAGCAGCATTTAGTACATTCTCAATATTGTACAACCATTACTTCTATCTACTTCTAAAATATTTTCATCATCACAAAAGGAAACTCTATACCCATTAAGCACTTCCCATTTCTCCTTCCTCCAGCCCCCCTGACAACCACTAATCTACCGTCTGCCCCTATGGTTTAACTTATTCTGGGTATTTCATATAAATGAAATCATGTAATAGGAGATCTTTCGTGTCTGGCTTCTTTCACTTAGCATAATGTTTTGAGGTTCATCTTTTTATGCTAAATAATATTCTATTGTATGTATATACCACATTTTGTGTGTGTGTCTGTGTGTGTGTATGTATATATACATACATATATCTATGAATTAATGGACATCTAGATTATTTCCACCTTTCGGTTATTATGAAAAGTGCTGCAATGAACATTTGTGTACAAGTACTTGTTTCAATAGCTGTTCTTAATTATTTTGGGCATATTTTTAGAAGTATAATTGCTGAGTCGTATGATAATTTCATATTTAACTTTTTGAGGTACTGCCAAACTGTTTTCCACAGTGATTGTACTATTTTATATTCCCTCCAGTGATGTATGAGGGTTCCAATTTTTCCACATCCTTGCCAACACTTGTGATTTTGTTTTTGACTATAGTTACCCTAGTAGATGTGAAATAGTATCTCAGTATGTTTGTGGGGGGGGATTGTTTAATTTTTGTTTTTTAGGAGGTACTGGGGATTGAACCTAGGACCTCGTACATGGGAAGCAGGTGCTCAACCACTGAGATACATCCACTCCCCAATTAGAGTTGGGTTTTTCATTTGTCTGTTTAGTTTAGTTTTATTTGTTTTTAGGAGGTACTGGGGATCAAAACTGGGACCTTGTACATGGGAAGCAGGTGTTCAACCACTTGAGCTACATCTGTTCTCCTCAGTATGATTTTGACTTGAATTTCTTTATGACTAAAGATGTTGAGCATCTTTTTATGTTCTTGTTGGGCATTTGTATAGTGTCTTTGGAGAAATAGCTATTCAAGTTCTTTTCCCCTTTTAAAAATTTGCCTTTTTATTGTTGAGTTGTAATAGTTCTTTATATATTCTGACATATTCTTATCAATTATATTATTTGCAAATATTTTCTCCCAATCTGTTAATTTGTGACTTGAAGTCAGTTTCAATGACCATTGACTGTTTTTTCTCATTTAATGGCTGCGGAAAATATTTAATGAAGTAAACTTGATTTTCTGTACAGAGTGCCAGGATACTGTACTCTATGTCCAGAATCCAGTTCCTGTCTTTGAAAGGTTTATTTTTTGTGATGGGATTACATTTTTGAAATATTAACTCATTTTCTTTTAGTTCTCACTACCTTATTCCACTCAGTGAGCCCACAGACAGATTCCCATGTATCTTGGGCTCTCACAGAAGCTACTTTATCCTCATGCACCTAAAGGGGACATGACATCAGCTGAGACCTGGACCAAAGAAGGGAGGTCTTAGAATCAAGAATGAGGCAAAATTCCACAGTGGACTGGCAATGAAATACCAAAAAGAAAAGAGGATGCCAGCATATGCAATGATTCTGGGATCTCCAGCCTACAACCTAGAAATTAGATGCAACTCCAAAAATATTAAGGGAATCCCAAATCAACTAGAATTCATTTTCTGCTATCCCAGTGACATGGAGACTCAATAAAGAAATTCAGTAAAATCACTCCTCTTGCATCCTGAAATCAGTACATGCAATATTGTTCAAGTGAAGCAGGACATTTCCTTAAAAACAGAAGCATTGACTCTGGCTATTAGATGCTGAGGGTAAATAATCTGTGCAGCAGACAGACACTTTCTATAGTTCAAGGCCTCTGAAGCTTATGGAGGTGAAGAGGACATCATGAATGGCAAAGAGCCTAAGAAGCTAGCTGCTATAATAACCAAACTCCAAATCTCAAAGGCAAACCATGGATAGAAATGTGTGACTTCCATATGTAACAGTTTGAAGGGATGATCCTGGTTGCTAGGCAACCTTCCTCCACAAAGTCATTCAGGGACCTAGGCTGCTAGGCCTTCCCAGAGCAAGGAGGAATACCATAACAACAGTATAGGGAATTACTTATGAAAGGAATAGTTCCAGTTTATATTCCCTGAGTGCTTCCTGAGGGCCAGGCCCTGGGCTGAGGCTCCAGTTCAATCCTTACGATAACCCTGAGCAAAGAAACCATGGCTTGGAAAGGCTCAAATACAAATCTGTCCAACCCTGAGGCAGATTCTTCATCATTCTACTCTTCATCAGCCTCTTTTTTTAATGCAAAATTTCTTGTACAATTTATTTTACTGTATTTGAATAGAATATTCTTGAACAAAATATTTTTGTTAATTTACCAAAAGAATATGTTTTTTTATCAGGCAAAGAACAATAGTTTCTCAGAAAGATTTAGAAATCAAAGCTGTTTCAACCAAAAGCTAAATTTTAATTCTTTAAAACTTAAATTCCACAACATGGCTGCTATTGACTGTTTCCGCTTGGAAAAAAAAGTGAAATTGTGGAAAGTTCTTGATTAGGTACTTTCATTTATTTTCACATCAACATGATTTTTTTTTTTTTAGGTACCGGGGCCAGGGATTGAACACAGGAACTCATATGTGAGAAGCTAGTGCTCAGCCACTGAGCCACATCAGCAACCCTGTGTTGGTTTTTTGTTTGTTTGTTTGCTTGTTATTTGTTTTTTTTTGTTTGTTTGTTTGTTTGTTTGTTTGTCTTTAGGAGGCACCAGGGACCCAACCAGGGACTTCCCATGTGGTAAGAAGGCACTTAAGTTCTTGAGCCACATCTGCTCCCACATCTGCTCCCCACATCAATTTGACCTTGACAATGCCTTTTCACTGCGGGGAATTACACAAGAGCAAATCATATCAAGGCTCTTACAGCTGTCTTTGTCAGGTAGGAGATGAGCTTGTATTTAAAAAGTCCAGAATGCTGTGGGGCTATCTTAAGTGTTAAATTCACTGTTGTATCATTTCTGCTGCCTTAAATGACCGCTTAGTAAGTCAGAAATAAATAAATCCTTCCCTATGAAATGTTGTAATACAATTTTTCTTCAACTTAGAAAAAAAGTAATGACCAAGGGTCAACCTAGCCCTTCAAGACCCATCTTCTAGAAAACCAGGAAACTGTGTAATAGAGAACTTACTCTTTCCATTTCTTTGAAGAATCTCTTTTAAAATGTAAAGTTTTATTTCCTGGACACCTAAAGCCAATACATTTCACAAGAGTGAACACGAATTCCTTCGGAACTGCTGGCAGAATCACTGATGCCTGTGCCTGTTGACGCCTAGACGGTAATGAGTCCCCATAACACAACGAGGTTCATTTTTCATCCATGGAGCAAAACCAGATGCGTGGCCAAGCACGATTAATGCTTCATTTGGCCAAAGTACCAAGATTTTCCTTCCAGTTCATTTGATAAAAACTTTTCACCATTTTAAACATGTTGCTGATATTCCAAGTTTCCAAAAGGGGCCCACGAAATAGGATTTTTTTTCTTCAATAATAACAGCATGTACTGCAGTATAAATCAAAGTGTTTACCTGCAAAATCCTGATTTTGTAATCCACAGCATGCCAAGCATAAAACAGCCATATTTCTCACCGTAGGATGAACACTTATTATTCCAGGAGAATCGAAGATTTGACGATCCAATTCATGGGTGCACCTATACCTGTTGAAACAGACATTTGCTCCAACAGTTCATAGCACAAAATAAGACACTTTTATAGTGTCTCAGAAGCATTCTCTATATTCTTTAATTTCAGGTTGCTCTGTCTCTTTCATTAAGTTTATTTCAGCATCTTTTAATGCTTTTATTTCTTCTTTTAATTCTGAAGCCTGATTAAAATCCTGTAAGGTAATTTCCAAAGCTTCTTTTGCTTCAGTAAGTTTGACTTTCATCTCAGCTCTCTTGAGTTCTTTATTCTTGCTTCGGCTGGGCCATCATTAACACCAGCAGTAACAACTGGTGCCCGAATCTCTGAGATAATTTCTGCAAAAATGAATTTGTGTTCTCTTATTATCATCTATAATGATATGGAGTAATCGCTCAGCCAGAAAAGAAATGAGGGAAATTGGGGTTGTGGGTAGAGGGAGAGTTGCCTGTAAGAGAGTGAGCATTTTCTTCCTTCTTCTTCACTGGTTTCCAAAGCTTTGATGATTATAAGCAATTTTTGAGCTATGAACTCTTCTGTCATCAAATTTCCAATATAGGAAAAATCATCTCTCTGTTCATCATTAACAACTGAAATGCTCTGGATATAACTCAGCAAATACTCTGCATACACTACAGGCCCTGGCAAAATCTGCTCTAAAAATTCTTCGCCTTCATCTCCTTTCAATTTCAGATATCCGCAAAGGACCCGCCAATACAAAGCAATTTCAGGAGTTAATGTTCCCACTGGAATCAATTTCCTGCCATCACTGTTTTTACAGATTCCCACAAGTTCATTAAGAGGTGTCATTGAAAATAAGGCATTGAGAACAGAGATTGCCACTTCAGAAGAATTTTCCACATCCAACTGATGAAGCACTCCAGAATCTCTCTTTCAGCGGAACGCAACCAGCCTTGGAGAAGATGCCTATTCTTTGCTTGTTTCGCAGCATCTGATCTGTCATTAAGACCTTGTCGAAGGAGCATTACTCTCTGGGCAATGGACGTGGCTCTCACATGAACCTTTTCAGCTAAAACCTGCTAAGCCAGCTCTCTGACAGCCTCTTTCCCACCCTTGGTGCGCTCTACGATTCTCGGCAAAGTCGTTGCTGAAGGTGAAATATATGATCACACTGCCCTCCTAACTTCTGGATTTGAATCATTTTCCATCAAAGTATCATATGCATTAACCACTGTGCAGTCATCAACTTTGGGAACCTGAAGCAGTGAAAGAGCCAGAACTGCCTGTATCCTCACATTTGGAATTTTACCTTTCAATCTAATAAGCATGGCTTCATTAATTTTATCAAACAAATCATCACCAATCTGGCCGTTTTCTGGCATACTCCCCAAGAACTTGTTTATGAGCTGGCACACTCTAAATCTGACTGCATTGCTGCTTGCTTCTTGAGACTTTAAGAGGAAAGTAAACAAATAATTTTAAATGCCGCCATCTTCCTCTTCATCATCTTCCATCTCTGATTGGTGAGATGACATAACAAACTCTGCTACAAATTCTATTACCCTCTCCACAGCTGGTTTACATTTATAGACCACCAGAGCATATTTGAGGTAATGGGTGCACTCATGAAAAACGGTTTTACTCTCCACGGGGCCGTCGGTGCAGCTCAGCGCCACCACCAGCTTCGCCTGGCTCTGCTGAGGCTGCTGGGCCTGCTCAAAGTCCTCCTCAATCGGCAGCAGCCTCTTCTCGGCTCCCACCTCAGGCTCTCTCTCCATCAGCCTCTTGATTTATGCTGAAGTTACATTCCTGAGAGGTGCCAGTTAATTCAAAAACATGTTGAGCAAAAATGAATTTTCTCACATGAAATTAAGGGAGAGCAAAACAAGAGATACGTTCTAGTGGGTTGCAGAAGATTCCCATCACGCAAATGCTACTGCCATAGTGCATTAATATGAGTAGTAAATAAATGGTTTATGGGGAAAATTGAATATATTCAAATTGATTCATGAAACAACAACAGAAAATAGCCACTGACTGATGGAGCACTGGCCTTCAAACGCGGGTCTGCAAGTCTCCATTTTCTACACTATAGGAATTCTTCAGAGGAAGTCTCTCATCTGATGTCCCCAATTAAACACCCTTGTTCCTCTGGGTGGTCCTTAGACTTTTCATCAGGCTGCAATCTCCACCCAAAGCCTGCAGCACTAGTAGTGATTGAGGCCAAACCCTGAGCACTGCTTGCAGGTTCTGCTCTATACACTCCACCCGCCTTGGCCCATTCACTCTTTATGATCACCCAATAGGGTAGATTCTTTGATAATCTCCATTTTACAGGTGCAGGTGCCCAGGCACTGAGAGATTGAGTAGCTTGCCTAAGGTTAGACAGTAGGTAAATGGGAGAACTGCCTTTCAGTCCTGCGTTCTGGTGCCACATTCTATGCCCTTCACCAACACTGCCCGCCTAAGCTTTGCTGGAGCCGTGGACAAGCTCCAGTCTGACACCAGTAGTGACAGCTTTTCCCTCACTTCATCCGGGAACCTTCTCGCAATGTTAACAGACCATATTGTTTAAGGTGATGCGAGGTTCCTAAAACACGAGTTGCTATAATGAACAAACACAATGGGAGTTTACGTCTTGCACATGCGCTGTGGTTGGACAGGCGCAATGCTGGTTGCTAGGCGACCTTCCTGCTCACGGTTATTCAGGGTCCCAGGCTGCCAGGCGTGCTCCCATCTTCCGCACGTGACTCCACTCTAGCCAGCCAGAGGGGAAAGAGAACCATAGATCATGTATGGTACATTTTTGTGCTCACTACCAAAAGGAAGTTTTTGTTTTAAAAAAAAAAAAAAAAAAAAAAAAGGCAGTTTAAATGACGTTCTGAAATTACTGTGTGTGTGTATACAAAGTTGCTAATTTCTCTCTCATTTTATTTCAAACTCCTTAAATCGAAGGGGTGTAAATTGAAAGGCAGGTGCATTTCTTAATGAATCAACTAGATTTACTGGAAGGGCTGTCTGATACGGGAGTTTCTAAGAGGGAAGGCTGGAGGTGAAGTTGGGCCAGATTGCCAGCGAGCTGGGACTTGATTCTGTGAAGGCCTCTCTGTCCTCTGAACCAGTGGCCCTTAATCTCTACACCCACGAATCATAGTGAGACGTGTAGTATTGCACTTGTCATTTATTTATTGCTTATTTATCCTCTTCCCTGCACAGCCACCAAGTAAATAAACTAGTCTGCATTTCAAGGGCAAGGGCGATGATTTCCCTATTTCTCAATGCCCCGCAAGCCTAGCCGAGCAGCTCGTAGATACAGGTTAAGGACTACATTCTGTTGACATTCAAGAGGCATATGTTTCTGCATCTTCAATTATTCCACAGACTGGTTAATATAACAATAGCATATCATTTCCTCCCAAAATGCAGTATAATATAACTGAAAAAATCGAATGAGGCCTCTAATGGCTTTATCAGCTACCACATTTTCAACAAAATTACTTATTGTATTATGCTTCCTTCTCTGGAGATTGCCTCCTCCAGATATTTTCAAATCATGAAGTCAAGCCACCATCACATTTGGCATTCCATTCTTTGAAATTTCTACTATTGGGCTGGGAATCTCTCTTTCTCAGACCTCTTTATTTTCCCTTCATTTCTATCACTGGGACTAGCAGTCAGCTGATACATTTCAGTTTTTTGTTTTTTGTTTTTGACAAGGGAACAAAGTTTCTCAAAAAAAAATCACATCATACAATTTACTGCATAAGGAACTACAAGTAGAGAACAAGAAAGCCCCATTGTGAGGGTTATCAGCTGGATCACCCACTAGCTGTGAGACTGTTCCCACCCATGATCCTGTAACTCCAGTTCCTGGCTCGGCAAAATTACAAATGACTGTACAACATGGATCTAAGATTTGCAAATAATCTACACCCTGTGTGCTGACCCCAGGGATGGTAAGCATGTAATGGTGTACTATATAGTAGGTAGGTGTGGCAATAGCATTGTCACCAATAGTTACCAAGCCCATGTAACTGTGTGTAAAACAGAATATATGTATGTAGGAATATATATGCATACAAATGTGCATTTGGGTGTGTGTTTATTTTCAAGTTCTCCATTGCTACATAACAAGCAACCTCAAAACAGTGACATACAAAAGCAACAACCATAAAACTCCTAGGAGAAAATGTAGGAAAACATCTTCAAGATCTTGTGGTAGGCGGTAGTTTCTTAAACCTTATACTCAAAGCACAAGCAACAAAAGAAAAAA
>JAKSZT010053819.1:8790494-8899911 GCA_026826555.1 Tolypeutes matacus
ACCTCCTCAAAATTAAACACTTTTGTACCTCAAAAGGCTTTGTCAAAAGGGTGAAAAGGCAGCTGACTCAATAGGAGAAAATATTTGGAAATTACATATCTGATAAGGGTTTAATGTCCATGATCTATAAAGAGATACTACAACTCAACAATAAAAAGACAAATTACCCTATTAAAAAATGGGCAAAAGGCTTGAACAGACATTTGTCCAAAAAAGAAATACAAATGGTAGAAAAACGCATGAAAAAATGTTCGTCACTAGCGATTAGGGAAATGCAAATGAAAGCTACAATGAGATATCATTTCATACCTATTAGAATGGCCACTATTAAAAAGTCAGAAAACTAGAAGTATTGGAAAGAACTTGGAGAGATAGGAATGCTTAATCACTGTTGGTGGGAATGTAGAATGGTACAGCCACTGTGGAGAACTGTCTGGCAGTTCCTAAGGAAGTTGAATATAGATTTGCCATATGATCTAGCAATACCACTTCTAGGTATATCCCCAGAAGAATGGACAGCAGTGACATGAATAGACATCTCCACTCCAATGTTCATAGTGGCATTATTCAGGATTGCCAAAAGATGGAAACAACCTAGGTGTCCATCAACCAATGAATGGATAAACAAATTTTGGGGTATACATACTATGGAATATTATACAGCTGTGAGAAGAAATGAAGCCATGAAGCATATGACAACATGACTGTCTATTATGAACTAAATCTGTTGTGTAAACTCATGGTGTTAATGACTAGAATATGGCTCACTAGAAAATAGAATGAAGGTAGAGAGTGGAAAGCTGAGGGTTAATCTGTGCAGAAGTGGTAAAAAGGTTGTTTGTAAATCTTTGGAAATGAATAGAAATGGTGAGAGTATAACATGGTGTTTGTGACTAGCAGAGTCACATACCCATGATATGGGTATGATGATGGTTGAAGGTGAAAGTCTAAGGACATGTATATTACACAAGGAAAGCTTTAAAACGTAACATGGAGCTGTATAACAGAGTGAAACCTCCTGTGAAATATGAGTCTGGGTAATATTACATATATTGTTTTTACAAAATATCAACACAAACTAGAGAGACAGAAACAGAATAGCAGCTATGTTCGGCAGGGCAAGCATAGAGAGACTGACAGGTGATGAGTTTTGTTTGTTTATTATTATTATTGGAATAATGAAAATGCTCTAATAATGGTTGAAGTGATGAATGCACAACTATGTGATTATACCAAATACCATTGACTGTACACTTTGGATGGATTTGTGTTTTATTAATATGTATTAATAAAATTGATTTGTTAAAAAAAAAACCAGTGACACAAAACAATAACCATTTATTATTAGTATCCCATACAGTTCTTGAGATTAACTGGACTCAGCTGGGTGCTTCTCACTCAGAGTCTTTACACGGTTGCAGTTAGCATGAGAGTGGATCTGGGATCACCTGGAAGCCCTCTTCATACACCTGTCGGTGGCTGGATTAGGAAGACCCAAACAGCTGGGGAGTGGCAGAGCAGCGGCTCCTTGGGCATCTCCGTTGCCATATGGTCTCTCTATGTGGTCATTCCAGTACGGTAGCTTCAGTGTAGCAGAACTTCTTAGATGGCGGTTTAGGGCCCCACAGGCACATGTCTCAAGAGACAGAGAAACGGGGGGGGAGGGGGGGGAGAGAGAGAGAATCGGGTAGAGGTTGTTTCACCTTTTCTAACCCAGCTACAAAATCCTGCAGTGTCACTTCTCTGCATTCTTTGAATCCAGGCAGTCACAAAGACTTGCACAGTTTCAAGGGGAAGGTACGTAGATGCCATGTCTTATTGAGATGTGCAAGTTTCTGGAAGGGCATGTGGGATGGGAAATATTGCTGTGGCCAGTTTTGGAAAATACAAACTGCCATGGTGATTTTATGTGTGTATTTATATATTCATTATATACACTCACATTAGGTATATGTTCATTCATTGAAGAAGCACTTATTGAACATCTACGCACTTTGTGCCAGGCACTCTGCTAGAGTTCAAGTTGAGAACACAAATGTTATTAAGAAAATGTCACCCCATTCAAGAAGCTCACAGATTACTGGAGAAAGGAAGACAGATATGTCAACAAAGAGTAACAGTCCAAAATGGTGTCCTTGTAAGGAAAGCCCAAGGTGTGGTGGGAATAAAGGGTGAAGTAACCCAGTTTGAGGAGGTCAAGGAAATGGTTTCAATGTACAAGTAGGCAGCACAAAAGCAGAAGCCTTGCTTCCATGTTCCTAAGTAAACTGGCTGTAATTTGGCCTCCCAGGTGGATTTTACTACAGGAAGATAAGGTGCTAATTGGCCATCACAATAAGAGCTGGCATTTATTGAGCATTTTCCAGGCCCTGTGCTAAATTCCTTATATACATGAACTTACCACCTCTGTGAGGTAGGTGCTCTTATAATCTCCATTTTATTGAAGAGGAAACTGAGGCTTGGTGTGTTGTTATTTGAATGCTAGGTAACAAATGACCACAAATTTGGCAGCCTGAAACAGCACCCATTCAATGTCTGGCAGTCTGAGGGTCAGAAGTCCAGGATCTCACAACCACCTGTCCCTGAGCTGCAAGGTGGTGGCCAAGGTAGGGTTCTCACGAAAGCTCAACTCTGGAAGGATCCACTTCCAAGCTCCCTCCAGGTGCTGACTGAATTCATTTGCTCACCGCTGTAGGATTCATGGCAAATTCCTTCTTCAAAGCTAGCGACCGAGATGGAATGGGGGAGAGACACTAGCAGAGATGAGTGCCGCCATCATCTTAGGGAATGACATCCACGTAGTCACGTGCATCTCATCACCTTTGCCACATTCCCGTAGTTGCAAAAGGGAGTCACAGGCCCAGCCCACACTCAAAGGCAGGGGAGGGGACCAGGAGGCCGGGATCACGGGGGCCACTGGAAGTCTGTCTGCCACACGTAGTGAAATAAGTAATGCCACTTAACCGGCGAGCAGCACAAGCAGGATCTGACCCCAAGCAGGGCGACACCAGAGTCCCTGTTCTTAATGACTCCATTTCAGGCCCACGCAATGGGAGTGAATATTTTTCTCATTTTAAACCAATCCATTCTCCTCTGTGTCCTCAGTTAGTAAGAGACTAAGTACTCTCTTGACACTGATAAAATCATGCTGCTGAGCCGGCAAAGCTCAAGTCCTGACCCTGGGCCACGGAGACTTCAGGCAGGTAAATGCCACTCCCACCCCTGGAGCTTCCCTGGTGACCTCTGCTTCACCATGATATGCCCAGGCAATGACAATATAGCACATCTATAATCAGAGGAAGAAGTCTTGTCAGAAGACCAGCCATTTCCTTGGAACATCGCTGGTCCGGAAAGCACATGAGCAGGAACAGATGAAACAACTGGGGAAAGGCTGTGGACGCTGGGATTCCAGCCTGGGAGGGGGCCTTAGCAGCAGCTGGTTTTCTACAGCATAAAGGGCTGCAAAAATACGTCCCTGTATAAAGAAAGAAAATCCTAGCCGAAGGCAGCTGCCATCCTCCCAATAATTAGATATGGGGGATTATTGCTGAGATAAACGGGAGATATCATATGGTCACTGCTAGAAATATCTGCCATCCCTGTCTAACTACACTGCTAGACACTAGAGTTTTTAGCAGCCCCACATATGCTTATTTTTAATTAAAATGTGCTGAATGAATCGTTAGCTGCGATTGAAGTAATGAAGAAAGCAATATGAGACAAATCAACTAATTGACAACTCTGAACATTCTATTTTATACCCTTCAGTTGTATTAATGGAGATTTCCAGTATGTTCTAGCTGGGATAATAATTGCACAAACACAGTTACACAATAATCCAAGAGGTAGATAAAAAATATACTGTAAATAAGTACAGCAGCAAAAGCTACACATGAGTCAAAGGATTTCAAAATAATTTACTCAATCTTTATTCCAATAAATATTTATTTAGTGCTTATTATGCACCAGGATCTTAGAGAAATGCTTGACCTAATACTTATGATGAAATACTCCTAATGTTTCCGATGTACATTTTGTTTGAGAGCAAGTTCTATGAATATCGAGGTGCTATGCATAGTACATCTCCAACCACACAATGAGAAAAAAATAACAGCAAGAAACTCTTGAAAGAGAGGGAGGCCATCATTTTAAGTCATTTCAAAAAGTCAGTTTATGTGTAAGCAGAGAATCAGGCGAAAATCTCGACAAATTACATTTTATTCAGTGCACAAGAAACTAGCACAGCTGCCTGAAGGAAAGTGTGTCCTGGGATTGTGTACCAGAGCAAGGCCAAAGGGCAGCCACATTCCTAGTAGACTGTAAACAGGAGGTTTACTGGAGGCCTTTCCAATGATCGAATTTCAGCTGTGAGATAACCAGCATTCTGGCCAAAATTGGGAATGATAAACACTGTTAGATATCTTTGGATATTTGTGGAGCTTAATCCCTTGGCTGAGGCAGTCTCTGATGAATGGAAGAGAATAATTCAGAGTCACTGAACATCCTTGCTCTTTACAGGAGGGGCAAGCTATCAGGAGGCAAATTAACTCCAATGCATTTAGAGTTTATTTACAACTAAACTGCAAAGCCTCAGTCTCATCCATATTCAATCAGAGAAAATTGTGGCTCATCCAAGACGAGACTTGAGCCAAATTTGGGGCGAGGCGAAGGGTGACATCATCTGAAAGGGCTGGAAATGAAGTGTAAATTTGAATATCATCTGTATATAAGTGATAATTAAAGCTGTGTGACTCAAAATGCGCCAAGAGAGACAGTCAATAAAAATGAAGAACAACAGTGTCCCAAGCCACGTGTTTCATCTGAAGTGGAGATTCATTTTTTAAGGTGGTGGGGCGAGATGTTCTTTTCTGCTGAATGATCTTTCCTTGCAAGAAAGACATTCACCTCCTGCAAAGAGCCACTGGATCACTTGATTGTTGAGCAAAGTGGAGGGGTTTTCCTGTGAGATTTGTATTCCAGGAAAGTAAAAAGTCATTCCATTTAGTTTGGGGAAGGCCCCTCTCCCCCCACCTCGCAAACAGACCACTTTAGTAAGTAATGACTAAGAGAATCACCAATTCCAGCTGACACTTGACTGCTCTTTTCAAGTCTGGTGTTAAATTTGGGCAGGAAATACAAATTGCTTCTTTTCTACCCATGGTTTCATTCATGCAGTGGAGAAATATTTTTTCTCAGCTGTGCTTGAACACTTTAACAGTAGGGTTGTGAAAGATCCAGCTTGAATCAAATGAAATGGAGACTAGTTCATAAGAAATTGTGCTTTATGAAAAGGGCAGCTTTTGCCTTACTTGTCCCTCCAGAGCTCTATGGCTTAGGACTTGTGTTTTGTTCTGCTTTTCCTTGACTGCCAGCTACCTTTCCCTATCATAGGAGTTTCACCTTTGTCTGTAGCATGGGCTGAGCACAGAGCTAGCCTCACCATGAATGGTGAGGCAAAAGAAGTGATGAGGAAATTGTCAACATATGCATTTTCCGTGTAAGGTCCTTATCTTGAACCAGGTTTCCTCTCATTCTCAAAGTAGGTTTACCTCATTCATAAATTCAAGTGTTATGTCATCTTGAGCAAAGCACCTCTCTAGGCTTCAGTCTCCTGTTTCTAAATTCAGATTAAAAATACTTGGCTCACAGTACTGATGCACTGGAAGATGGGATGGAAGTAGACTCTCTTTCCCTCTTCCATCTCCTTTACTATCATAAATACTACAGCTTCCTCAATGTTTTTCCTCAAAATATTCTATTGTGGTTTGAAGTGAGCCTGGCTTAGCCATTTACCGAGCCATTGGCCTCAAATGAGTTACTTAGATTCATGGATCCTTACAACCTGCTTCATGAGCTTGTGAAAATTAGAATTCAAATGACAATTATTTAAAGCTGCTAGCAGAGCATCTGGCACATGGTAGGAGTTCGGGAAGATTTGTTTTCATCCTTCTAAAGGCACGAGTCTGTTGTCCACTGGCAAAGAAATGATTATTGCATTGGATAGTATATGTGTTTACTTATTCATGTCCCTCCTCATTCTAAAAGGATTTTAGTCAGCTCAAAAATATCTTCAGAATAGATTAGTCCTCATGAGGCAAAAATAGTGTCAGGCAGTAGATAAGCTCATTGACCCCTTTCCTATAACAAATACAGAAGGGATTTCATAGGGCGGATTCCTAAAGCATCCATGGCATGACGGCTAAGTGCAGTGAGAAGAGCCATGTGGAGCTGAAGTGAAATCCTACTACACGGATCCTAAAAGATTTGACTTCATCCTAAAATAAATTGAAAGTATCTAGAGGTGCAGATGCATTGGTCATCCTTTTTTCTTAATTTCTTTAAAAACTTAAGATACAAAGAATATAATAACCAAGCTCTCATCTTCTACTACTGAGAATTAAAAACTGTTCCCATTTTACCGCATTTGCTTCCAATACTTTTTAAAAAGATTTATTTATTTACTTTCTTTTTCTTTATTTGTTCCCTGGCTCCCCCAGATGGTTTTCTCCTCTGTCTGTTCATTGTTTTGCTCGCCTTCTCCAGAAGGCCCTGGGAACCGAATCTGGGACCTCCCATGTGAGAGGCAAGTGCCCAACGGCCTGACCCACATCTGCTCCCTGCTGACTGTGGCATCTGCTGGCTTGTGGCATCTGCTTGTTGTGACAGGGGCAGCATCTGCTCATCTTCTTTAGGAGGCACCAGGACTGAACCTGGGACCTCCCATGTGGTAGTCAGGCGCCCAAATGGTTGAACCACATCTGCTTCCCTCCAATACTTTTTAAAGAACTAAAACATGACTGCTACAGCTAAAGTGCTGTTTAAGCAACACTCCTGGCCCCATTGCCCTCTCCACACTTCCCAGGGGCAACCTCAAATGAGTTTGAAATGATTCTTCCAAAGTATTTAAATGTTTATATACATATATGTGGTATTTGTGTAGGTGTGCTTCATATTCGTAAGTGGTATCATATAGTTTAACCCATTATGCATTGTACTTTTTCAACATTGTTTTCTGAGATTGAGCCACATTGTTAAGCATGGATCTTGTGCATTCTTTGTAGGGGCAGCAGAGTATTCCACAGAATGCGAATATCACGATATCTTTCACCATCGCCTTAGTAGTGGACATTTAGATTGAAACGAGGCACAAATAAACGTCTCTGCACCTGGTCCCTGTGCACATGTGTGGGAGCATCTTTAGGGTAAATACTTAGAAAAAATGCTTCATTATAGGGTATGCACGTTTTCAAATTCACAGGATGCTGCCAAATTGCTCTCTAAAGAGCCTGTATCAGTTTACACTCCCAGCAGTTCACATGCTAGCCAACATTTTATATTCTCAAATTTAAAATTGTGTGCCAATATGATTGCCAAAAATGATACCTTATTGTTGTTTTAACTGTACTTCTCTATTTATGAAGTTGAATGTCTTTTCATACACACATTGGCCATTCTTATTTCCTTTTCTATAAATTCTCAGTTCAAATCTTTTGCATGTTTTTTTTTTTTCCTTTGAGTTGCATGTCTTTTTCAACCTGATTTGTGGGAATTATATACATTTTATAACAAAACTCTGCTAGGTATTTTGCAAATATCTTCTCCCAGGCTACCATTTGTCTTTGAATCTTATTTGTGGTATTTTTGTGTTTTTTTGGCAAAGGTTTTTATTAAGTATAATCTTTCTGCTTTTTTTGCATTTTTAAAGAATATCTTCCCTCTCCAAAATTCATAAAGGTGTTGTCTTATATCATTGTATTTTCTCCATATTTAGGTCTTTAGTACATCTTTAATTTATTTCTGTGATAGGGACAGATGGAAGTTTTATTTTTTTATTTGAGAGTCAATTGTCCCAATACTATTTATTGCAATATTAAATTCTCAGTATAATAATTTTTAAAAAAATCTCAGCAAAACTCCCACGGACTGTCTCATTTCAAGTAGTGTAATTTACTAATAAATCATCCAAAATGTATTAGTAGAAAAATGTACCTTTATGTAAGTAAATAAGCTGACCTAAATGGATTTTTGGATATGTTCCAAGCAAATGCTAGACACTGTCTGCCAAAAATGGTTTTGATATCGGAAGAGTGATGTTAAGCCCTTCTTCCTGACAGTCATTGGAGAGCAGGGCCAGGTGTCCGCTGAGGCCACTCTGTGGTCGTAACGGCTAAACGATGTCACTGGAGTTTGGGGGCAGGTGTGTCCTTCTATTGTCCCAGGCAAGGGAAAGCACCTCCTGCCCAGCAGAGCAGTGGTCCCTGCACAGACATTTTTGGAATGGCCTGCCATAGCTGGCCAGTGTTGCCTCTGGAGGATGGGGGCAGTGGTGGGTGTGGGGAGGCTAGCTTTTCACTGAATATCTTTTTTTGTATCTTTTAACTTTTTTTTAACCCTATGCATGTATTATCATTCAAAGTAATACTTTTTAAAAAGGAAAATAAAAGCACTATGATATCACTTATTCACGAAGTAAGGAAAAACATCCTGAGCTATTCTGCTCAAACAAGAAACAGGGTTGCTAAGAACTTTGGGGGGAAATAATTTACATAGAAATTATACTCCCACTTTAATTATCTGGATAATTTACACCAATGGCTTTCGGGTGTTTCTTAGCCACAGAATACTTTGTTCAAACTAGACCTTCCTCAGACGACCAACATATAAAACAGATGAAGTGAAAGGTCTTGTTTAAAGTGGGGATCCCTCTGAGGGGGTTCTGTGGGATTCCCACAATCTTCAGAGTAACCCTGAAAACCTTCCTTTGAGGTCAGTGTATTTGAAAGTTAGAGATAAGTTATCTTTTTCACATTCTTCATGTAGTAACCCTCTACCCCACTGCAAAATCCACGGTATTATGTCTTCATTTTTTCTGTCAACAGTTCTGGAGAGCCTACTATTTTCCAGGCTCTGTGGTAGGCTCCAAGGAGGAAAAGGTACCTGGGAGATGGTGAAATCTGAGCAAAAATTTGAAGTGTAAGTAGGAAACAGTGAGGCAGAAAGCCCTGGGGGCATGCCAAACCTAAGAAGCAGGCCCGCAGGTTAGGGGACTGTGCCGAGCTCGCCGTGCTGGGACGTACTGGGCATCTGTTGGTGGTAGCAGGTGCTGAAACTGGAGAGGCAGGGAGGAGTGCGTTATTACATACCTTGCCGACTTTGTAAGTTTGGATTCGGAGGGCCACGGGCAAGCTGTTGAAGGGTTTTAAGCAGGAGATTGACATGGTCATAATCGTGCATTGGCAATATCATTCTCACTAAAGTGAGTATTGAAAGGGGACCTGAGCAAGGCAGGGAGACTGGTAGGAGATTGTCACAAGCATCCAGAGAAGAGGTGATGACGGGCTGAACTGAAGGGCAGTGGAGGAGAAGCAGAAGGGGGTTACCGAAAGCAGAATTAATTGGACTTGGGCTGGAGGAGGGAAAAGGAGGTCTAGGGGATTCCTGGGGTTTGGGGATGTGTAACTGGATGAGGTTGGATAACCTGTGCCATTCAACAAACCAGGGGAGGGGAGAGGAAGGGGTTTAGGCAATAGATGATAAGTTCCATTTTGAGGCATGTTATGTCTGAAGTACCTATAAGGCATCAAAGTGAAAATGTTCAGTAGGCAATTGGATATCCAGTCCTGGAGCTCAGGAGAGAGATCAGCGATGCAGGTGAGGATTTAGGAGCTATGTGCAGTAATAAGGTAACAACAGTCAAGAGAGTGCTTGAGATCCCTGGGGAAATGTGGACCATGGGGAGAGGAGAGTCCCAAGCAGGCAGGGGACATGCACTCCATGAAGGAGACTGAGATGACTTGGCAGAGAGGAAGAGAATCAGGGAGTGGGAATCAAAGAAACCAAGGGAGAGAGTTTTAAGATAGGAGGAGATGCCAGCAGGGTCAAATGCTGTGCAGAGAAAAAGAAATGTAAGCACTATAGCCCATGGCCACATAGCAACTAGCAGTTCACTGGGAATAATGGTGGACACTGTTTCCCAGGGAAGTGGGGGTGGGAAACCACATGGCAGGGGATTGAGGAGTGAAGGGGCATCGAGGAAATGCAGGCAAGCAGAGCATGACCTCTATTCCAAGGACTGTGATGATGATGATGGAAGTGTGAGCTGACCTGCTTCATACTCTGATGAACAGCAGTGGGATGGGTGGATCAGTAATTCTCAACTCCAGTGCACAGTAGAAGCACCTGGGGAATATATATAAAAATATTTATATTCATATATCAATGCCTGGGCCCTAACCACAGATTTAATTGGTCTGGGGTGGGGCCTGGGCAAGGATATAGTCTTAAAGCTCCACAAGGGAGGCTGTGCAGCCACAGTTGGGAACCACTGTTCCAGGTATTTCCTATCTTGAGCAAAAGAGGGTTGAAGCAGTTACTCTGGTAGAAGTCAGATGACTCTCACTTCGATCCACGTTGTCCAGACACAGGAGAAGTGAGCAAAGGAACTAGGATTCAGCAAATTAAAATGTGTTTGAGTGGACCCAGTTCTGTCTGGTGGAGACAGGTCCTGAAACTGGGGAATACTAAAGACGTGTTCTCCATTGTTGGAGAGGGAAATTTCACCAGGCTTTCCCAGAACATAAGAGACTGTGCCCCAAGTTATTCTGTGTCTGTAATAGTCAAACATTCTTCTGAAAAATAATTAAGCTTTGGTGATTTCTAAAATTATACATATTTTTCTAAGGAATACATGTATGGGATCAAAAACATAAAATTCTACATAGGAATATTCTACCCAACACCACCTCCAGCCACAACCACATTTCAAAGGCAATGACTTGACTATTTTTGTTTTTGTTTTTTTCTGGTGGAATCTCTATAACCCAAAATAAAGTGCTTATTCCCCTCTTTCATAATTTATCAATATTATATATTACCTATTAATATTGAAAGATGAAAGTTTATTTACTCTGCCTTTACTTCCCTTTCTCTCTCCCAAATTTTGATAGGTATAGTATTATTTTTAGTTCTTCTACTGGTTACCTTTAGAAATGTAAACTATGTAAAATTCTACTTCTCATTCCATGAACTTTATTTATTTATTCTTCCCCTGCCCCCCATTCTTTTGCACTCTCTGTCTGCTCTCTGTGTGTTCTTCTGTGTCTGCTTGTCTTCTCTTTAGGCAGCACCGGGAACTGATTCCAGGACCTTTTGGAGTGGGAGAGAGGCACTCAATCTCTTGTGCCACCTCAGCTCCCTGGTCTGCTGCGTCTCTTATTGTCTGTCCTCTGTGTCTCCCTTTGTTGTGTCATCTTGCTATGCCAGCACTCCATGTGGGCCATCAGTCCTGCACAGGCCAGCTTTCCGCTCGGGCCAGCTCTCTGCTTGGGCCAGCTTGCCTTCACCAGGAGCCCCCAGGAATCGAACCTTGGACTTCCCATATGGTAGATGGGAACCCAATTGCTCGAGCCACATCTGCTTCCTTCCATGAACTTTAGACAGTAGCTCTTAACTCAACAAGGTGTGAGATAAAGAGATCAGCTTCCCCTTTCAACTTCTGTCAACCTCATCTTAGCTCTTCCATTGTTCTGCTTGATAACTTTACATTCTGTTCTGTAGCTATGTTAAGCCCTCTCTGCTTGTTCTACAAGCAGGTTAATTCTAAGTGTTGAAAACCTATAAATTGCATTTAAGTTATTGTGAGTAGGTCCACGCTATTCCTTAGAGAGCCAAGGACTGCGATAGGACTACATTTCTTCCTCTGGGGTCCAATGTTACAAGCCCTAGGTGATCACAGGAGAATGTTCTGAGTAGCATGGTCAAATTTATTCTCTTTTATGACACTTCATCACTTACTCAAAATCATGATTCATTTTAGTTTGTCTCCGTTTGGGCCATGATTTTCTTCTATTTTTTTATTTTTAGTTTTTCCTATAAACATCCCTTTTGTGTATGTTGAGAAAAGAAATGTTATTTCATCTTCACCATGTCACAAACATCTTCCAGTTTCTTACTCATTCCATCTATTGCATGGGATCCCTTCAAGTTTTCTTCTTACAGAGATATTTCTTGGAATCCACCGAATTCCTGTTATAATTTGGACCAAATGATTTCTTGATCTCTGCACAGCTACCATCTTTTCCTGCACAGCTTTGATACTGATTAGGTGCTGGGGTAAAGAACACAAACATTTGATCACTGCCAAGGGATAGTCTTATTGTAAATAAATTATCTGCATACATTAGTCTTATCTGAACTTTGTTAGTGCGACTTTGTCATGGAGGAACTAATCATCTACGGGCATATGAAAAAAATTCAGGTTCTGGGTCTGAGAGATTAAACACCAGACCCTGGAGCTTGTCACTGAACCATGTCAGTCAAATCATTCTCACCACAATCAGCCAAAACCCTTCAGTGCGCTTGTAGTGGCTGCCCTCCTGTGCTGCCCAGACTGAGGCACTCCTTCCCGCAGCAGCTGACTGCTCAGGACTGACTGCAGCCTAAGGGAGCTGCGTCACTCAAGGTTGGAGGCAGCCAATGCGTGGTTGATGCAAGACTACAAATGCATAGCCCCCTTGCTGTCCTTCAGGGCCTCTGAAGGACTTGCCCCTCTTTAGAGCTCCCATGGGATGGGTGCAGGCCTCCTTCACAACTGCTTTGAAGTTTCACTTCTGCCTATTTCTTCTTCCTTCACTCTCTTACTGCTGTTGTTCCCAAAGGCATTCCCCAATAAATATCTCTCTCAAAGCGTTTCCTAAAGAACTTGACCTACAGCCACACTTTTATCTCATACCCAGAACTGTAACAGAAACAAGCAAACAAACAAAGGTCAATTGTCTAAGGATACTGGATTGGAGGGGGAGGCGGTTGTGTTAAACATGGGAGACACTTGTAGAAAAGATAAAGGCAGGAGAGGGGATGATGGACGGAATTGAGTCCTGGGGGAGGCAGGAGGGTTTAGGATGCAGGGCACAAAGGATGGGAACAGGAACTAAGTTTAGTCAGAGCCAGGAAGGGAGGAGCACAAGTGAGGGTCAGATCCTGACCCTGGGCACTGGGACGGGGCAGGAGGTAAAGGGAATAGCGATGATGGCTGTGACTCTCCATCTGCTTGGGGAGAAGAGCATTCTATTTCTAACTTCCGTTTTTGCTTCTATTGTAAGAGACCCCTGGTGGGGCTAGTGGGATGTGTGGGGGTTGGTGTGGAGATGGGGCAAACTGAACTGAGATAGCAGCAATGAGAGCAGGTTTCGGAACACTCAGATTGCTGGATGCATTGCTGCCCTCACCTTACAGTCATTTCATTACATTCCTATTAATTCAGATGAGAATTAGTCTGCATAGAACCTATGCTATAGAGAAGAGGTCAGCGAGGGGAACCAGGTTTCTGGATCCAGCATTACTGACCTGTAAGTCCTTCCTTAGTCAGTGAGAATTAAATTTGGCTTAATTCAGAAGGATAGAAATCCCTAAATAATAATGAACAAAATAGAAATGTCTTTCTCTAATATATGCCAAGTCTGTAAGCGAGCAGATCAGAGGCCGTCTGTACCGGTGGTTTTGCAGTCATCAGGGACCCAAGCCCCTTCCATGTGCTTGCTCCACCATTCTCAACAAGTGGTTCTACCTCATGGGCTTGGATGGCTGCCTGAGTTCCAGCCTCTGTGCTCCCACCAGGAGGAAGGAGGGCTGGGGAAGAAGGACAGGGCCACACCGAACTACAACAAAGTCTGGTGACCACGTGTCCAGCTAAAACTCTGGAGTCATAGTACCACAAGAGAGGGAAAAACAGATAGTGAGGTCATCAGCGGCCTCTGCCACACCTGCCTTCCCCTGTCCTTGACACCTGGAGTCACCTGTGCTTTCTACCTGCTGGCTCAGCCCCTCTCTGGTGCTGCCTGATACCCAGTCAGTGGATCAATATCCACAGCCACTGCTCCAGAGTTGCTGACTAGTATTTCTATGCCTGCATGCCAGAGAGCTGGACTTCTGACTTGGTTTCCCTCCCAACACTCCTCTTTCATGATGCCACCTTCAATCTCCAGACATAAGCTGGGGACCTATTCTATGGTCCCACCACCCAGATCCCCAGTGCCAAGCCACAGGCATCCAATATCACTCACTGCCCAGACTATCGCCTCACCTCTCTACCCTCTCCATTAATTTGCTTAAACTACACCTTGAACTTGACAGCCTTAATGACTTTCCACCTAGGATGAGGTGAGCAAAATCTTTTTTGCCCTGCAAACACTAATTCAGGGAGAAAGAAAATGGTCAGGGGCTACATTGTTTCCTTCATTCAGTCCCCCGACTTGGGCAAATAACCCACCATCTCTGACCCTCGGTCTTCCCATTCGTACAACCGTCATAAGAACCGTACCCGCCTTTCAGCGTTTATGGGAAGATTAACAGAGACAATCACATCAAGCTGTTGGTACATTGCCCAGCTCAGGGGGACGGATGTGGCTCAAATGGTTGGGCATCCGTCTCCCATATGGAGGGACCTGGGTTCGATCCTCAGGACCTCCCGGTAATAAAAAAAAAAAAAACGGCTACCATTGCTCAGCTCAGGGTTAACAACAAAGCAACTGGGACCTACTATTATGACTGACTTTTAGGTATCAGTCAATTGGCACTGATCTTTAGTTGCTAAAATGTTACTACCTGGGCCCTCATGAGAAGCGTTCACACGGAGTCTGCGTCCTAATTTTTTTTCCACTTTCGTCCAGATCCTTCCTGCCTCCTTTCCCTTGTACACTCCAGCTTGGAGGTCCCTGCATGCCTCACCCAGGGGAGGTGGCCTGTGTGAATCAAAATCCAGTCTTTTGGCAAACACGTACACCACTTCCGACAAACACCTGCCCGCTGCAGTGTGGCAGACATGTTTCTCCCCAAACCCCTTAACTGAGAGTTCTGTTTTCCAGCCCTCAGAAGCTTGCATGCCTGGCCAAAGGCCACTGCCATGTGACATTTCATCTTGGGTGGCACTTCCAGGGCCTGGCCAAGGGAGAACTTGGCCTCAGGATGTTTTGTTTCACTTCCCTCCCACGCTTTCTTTTGTGCACATGGATATCTACCTGTGATCATATTTGTCTTTGTCATTTTTTTCCTTTTTCAACACAATTAAAAAGTAATGTAAAAAATGGGTAAAAGATGTGAATAGACATTTCTCCAAAGAAGATATACGAATGTCCAATAAGGACATGAAAAGATGGCCAACGTCATTGATGATCAGGGGATTGAAAATCAAAACCACTTCACATACACTAAGATGGCTATCACCAAAAAGATCGACAATAACAAGTGCTGGAGGAAATGGGAAGAAATTGGAACCCTTGAACATTGCTGGTGGGGATGTAAAATAATGGTGCAGTCACTTTGGAAAACAGTCTTGCAGTTCCTCATTAAGTTTAACATAAAGGTACCATGTGATTCAGCAATTCCACTTCAAGGTATATACTCAAGAGAAGTGAAAACATATATACACAAAGAAACTTTTGCATGAATATTCATAGAGCATTATTTATAATAGCCCCAAAGTAGAAAAAGCCCAAATGTCTAAACTGATGGACGGATAAATAAAATGTGATACAGCCACACAATGGAATATTACTCAGTCATAAGAAAGAATGAAGTACTGATACATGCTTCAACACCAGTGAGCCTTGAAATCATTATGCCAAGTAAAAGAAGCCAGTCACAAAAGACCACATATTGTGAGTCCATTTATATGAAATGTCAACAACAGTCTAATCTATAGAAACAGAAAGTAGATTAGTGATTGTTTATGCCAGGAGAAATGGGGGTGATTGCCAAAGGGTAAATGGCATTTCTTTGCAAAGTGATGAAAATGTTCTAAAATTGAGTGCAGTGATGGTTGCACAACTCTGTGACTATACTGGAGACCACCGAATTATACACTTTAAATGGATGAACTGTATGGTATATGAATTATTTCTCAATAAAGTTATCATAAAACTTATATATACTTAATTTAGAAAATACAAAAAAGTAAGAGATGAGAAAAAAACAACCTGAAATCCCAGCCACCTTGGTGTGTATCTACCAAGATCTCTTTCTATGTAAAAATAAACACACACACACACACACACACACCATTGTTTTCAATGAAATAAAGTGATATAGGCTAGAATCATGGTTCTCGATAATGGTGATTTTGCCCTCTGAGGACGTTTGGCAACACATGGAGGTATTTTGGGTTGTCATAACTCATGTGTGGGAGCTGTTAGCTATCTGCATCAAGTGCTAAACATCCTACAATGCACAAGACACACAAAGAATTATGCAATCCCAAATGCCAAAAGAGCCAAGGTTGAGAAACTCTGGTTTAGACCAGGAAGGATTCAGCAAACTGTGGCCCCTGTTGGCTGGCCACCCAATTTGTAAGTAAAGTTTTATTGGAACATAGTGATGTCCAATGCATTTACTTATTGTTTATGACTATTTTTGCTTTACAGTGAAAGAGTTGAGTGGTTATAAAAGAAACTGTATTATTTGCTGTGATGGCTAGGCTAATGCCCAAATGCCCATGGTCACCACCCCTGCCATGTTACCTTCTCTTTTCCAGCCCACAGCTTTGGCCTCTTGGGGAGTCCCTTACAATCAGTTGACTGAGGATGAGAAAACTCGGGCCTGGTTTACAGATGGTTCTGTACAATATGCAGGTACCACCCGAAAGTGGACAGCTGCAGCACTGCAGCCCTTTTCTGGGACTTCTTTGAAGGATAGCAGTGAGGGCAAATCCTCCCAGTGGGCAGAACTTCGAGCAGTGCACCTAGTTGTTCATTTTGCTTAGAAGAAGAAATGGCCAGAGATGTGTTTGTACATTGATTCATGGGCTCTTGCCAATGGTTTGGCTGGATGGTCAGGGACTTGGAAAGAACATGATTGGAAAATTGGTGACGAGGAAGTCTGGGGAAGAGCTATGTGGATAGACCTTTCTGAGTGGGCAAAAAACATGAAAATATTTGTGTCCCATATGAATGCTCACCAGAGGGTGACTTCAGCAGAGGAAGAGTTTAATAATCAAGTGGATAAGATGACCTACTCTGAGGCCAATGCTCAGCTCTTTTCCCAGCCATTCCTGTCATTGCCCAATGGGCTCATGAACAAAGTGGCCATGGAGGTAGGGATGGAGATTATGCATGGGCTCAGCAACATGGACTTCCCCTCACCAAGACAGACTTGGCTATAGCCACTGGTGAATGCCCAATCTGCCAGCAGCAGAGACCCACACTCAGCTTCCTGTTATGGCACCATTCCTCAAGGTGACCCTGCTACCTGGTGGCAGGTTGACTACATTGGGCTACTTCCACCATGGAAGGGGCAGCAATTTGTTTTAACTGGAATAGACACATACTCTGGATATGGGTTTGCATTTCTGGCACACAATGCTTCTTTCAAAACTACCATCCGTGGAATTACCGAATGTCTTATCTACCGCCATGGCATTCCACACAGCATTTCTTCTGATCAAGGAACCCATTTCACAGCAAATGATGTGCGGGAATGGGTA
The DNA here is from genome assembly GCA_026826555.1 of Tolypeutes matacus. Lineage (NCBI taxonomy): Eukaryota > Metazoa > Chordata > Mammalia > Cingulata > Chlamyphoridae > Tolypeutes > Tolypeutes matacus. Next base: position 8,807,968 of record JAKSZT010053819.1, read on the forward strand.
CATGCCCATGGAATTCACTGGTCTTACCATGTTCCCCATCACCCTGAAGCAGCTGGATTAACAGAACAGTTGAATGGCCTTTTGAAGACTCAATTATGGTGCCAACTAGGTGGCAATACCTTGCAGGGCTGGGGCAATGTTCTCCAGGAGGCTGTGTATGCTCTAAATCAGCATCTTCTCTATGGTGCTGTTTCTCCCATAACCAGGATTCATGGGTCCAGGAATCAAGGGGTGGAAATGGGAGTGGCACCACTCACTATTACCCCTAGAGACCCACTAGGAAAATGTTTGCTTCCTGTCCCTGCAACCTTAAGCTCTGCTGGTCTACAGGTTTTAGTCCCAAAAGGAGGAGTGCTGCCACCAGGAAACACAACAGTGATTCCATTGACCTGGAAGTTAAGACTGCCACCTGGCCACTTTGGGCTCCTCTTACCTGTGAATCAACAGGCAAAGAAGGGAATTACTGTACTGGCTGGGGTGATTGATCCTGACTATCAAGGGGAAATAGGACTACGTCTACATAATGGGGGTAAAGAAGAGTTTGCCTGGAATGCAGGAGATCCTCTAGGGTGTCTCCTAGTACTACCATGCCCTGTGATTAAAGTCAATGGAAAATTGCAACAAACCAATTCAAGCAGGACTAACAATGGCCCAGAATCTTCGGGAATGAAAGTTTAGTTCACCCCGCCAGGCAAAAAACCACGGCCAGCTGAAGTGCTTGCTGAAGGTAACAGGAACACGGAATGGGTAGTGGAAGAAGGTAGTGATAAATATGAACTGCGACCACGTGACCAGTTACAGAAACAAGCACTGTAATAGTCATGAACCCTTCTTCCATGTTTCATTATGAGTGTGATTGTATATGTACACAAAAGGAATTTCTTTGTTTTCTTCCCCAACCTTTTCCCCTATCATATGAAAAGTTGCATTAATTTCACATCATAATATTTAAGGATGTCAAGTTTAAGAGTGAATATTACCCAAGGACTTGCACCATATTCTGTGGGGAATTAATGCGTTTCTGGTTGTACACAGGGGAGTTAAACATTGTTAGGCGGAAATATATATGCATGCTTGTCCGTTATTGTTTTTACTTAGAGACTAAGTATGGTTTAGGATAAAGTGTATGGTTGCCGAGTTGACAAGGGATGGACTGTGATGATTAGGCTAATGTGTCAACTCGGCCAGGTAATTGTGTCCAGGTGTTAGGTCTAGCAAGCACTGGGCTAATTGTAATACAAGAGCATTTATGGACTTCGATCACCAGTGAGTTTACTGCATGGAAGGCTGATTACATCTGCATCAGTCAGGGAGATTATATCAGCAATGGGTGACGCTTTTGTCCAATCAGTTAAATGCCTTAAAAGGGGAAGTGATTTCAACATTCAGAAAGAATTTCCCAGCTAATCTCTGGACAGCCAACTTCTCCCAGAAACTCATCAAGGATCTTTCATTGGACTTTCATCGGAGTCCCTGGCTTGCAGCTTCCTTGCGGTAACTGGACTTGTGCATCCCCACGGTCACATGAGAGACTCTTATAAAATCTTATATTATTGACAGATATCTTGCAAAGCCTAAACTTGCAAAGCCTAAACTATAATGGGAGCCATATATGAAATTTTAAGTTTTTCTAGCAGTGATATTTAAAAAGAGTAAAAAGAAGCAGATGAAATTAATTTTAATAATATATTTTAACCAAATATATCCAAAATTTTATCATTTTAATTTTACAATAAATATGAAATTTTTAATGAGATGTTTTACATTCTTTTTTTCATGTCAAGACTACCTACTGGACATTGCAATTTGGAGTAGCTACATTTCAAGTGTTCACGTGGCTTGTGGCTGTTGTATTGGACAATGCTGGATTGTAAACTGCTTTTTTCACTGAATGCAAATGAAAATCTTTTCATGTCCTTTGTACAGTTTCATATCATTTTTCAGTGGCTTAATTTATTTAATCTATCCCCATTGTTTTAGTTTGCTAAAGGCTGCCAAAGCAACATACCAGAAATAGGTTGGCTTTTACAATGGGGACTTATTAACTTATAAGCTTTCAGTTCTGAGGCCATGAAAGTGACCGAATCAAGGCATCATCAGGAGGTGCTATCTCCCCAAGCTGTAGCTGTGGGCAATGAGGCATTGCTTGTCTCTCCCCTCTCCTCTGGGCCTCGTTGCTTTCAGCTTCTGGGATCAGTGGCGTCCTCTCAGTTTCTGTGTTCCATTGATTTCAGCTTCTGGCTCTTGGGGTTTTCTCTCTTAGTTTCTGGGATTTCTCTCTATTTCTGCAGCTCCATCGATTCCAGTTTATAAAGAACTCTAGTAAAAAGATTAAGACCCACCTGGGCTAAGCCTTACTGGAGTAATCTAATCAAATGTCCCCTGTGACAGTTTGAGATTATTTAATCCCAAAAAGAAAAAGATTATGTTTGTAAACTCATCCGTTCCTTTGGGTGAGATACCCTTTGAATGCATAAGATTCAGCTGACATCTCTTGATTAAATTACCCATTAAGATTAGGGCTTTGATTCGACTATGTCAGTAGGGCATGACTCAGATTGAGTCCCCATCCCCTTTTGGGCTGATATAAATGGATACTCACTCAAGAAGACACCCAAGAAGAGAGAGAGCTCTGTAATGTTTGATCCTGGGACTCCGGGGAGATGAGCCATTTGCCTGATAGTATGCAGCTGAAGAGAACAGAGCAGCTGAGCAACTGAGAAGGCCCAGAAAGAAATGAACCCTATGTCAGAGACCAATATAGGAAGCCCTGAGAGACCAGACACAGATCACCCACCATCTTGCTTCAACATGTGGCAACTGACTTTGGTGAGAAAGCAACCTTGAGTTGGACTCTTTAGGGCCTTGTAATTGTAAACTTTTACCCCAAATAAGTACCCTTTATAAAAGCCAACAGATATCTGGTACTTTGCATCAGCACCTCTTTGGCAGACTAATACATCCCCTACCTGAATTCAATCTAATCAAAAATTCACAATAGGTTCACACCTACAGGAACGGGCTAATTTAAGAACATAATTTTCTGGAATCCACAAAAGATTCAAGTCACCACACCCATTTTCTGGAAATTTATATTGCTTCTAACTCACAATTACTAACTATGCTGCCATTAACATTCTTATATTAAGAATATACTTATATTAAGTATATTCTTAGGATAAGTTCCCAGATATGGGTCAAAGAACATATATGCATTTTTAAGACTTTTGAATTATGTAGTTTAATAATAATATCTCCCCATATGGTTTTTATGAGGATTAAGTGAGCTAATACATGTAAAACAATTTCATTATTAATTCAAGTAACTAATAAAACTTTAAAAAGTAGTGCCTGGCACACAGAATTTACTCTACAAATGTTATCTATCATGATTGTTAGCAGTATTACTCCTAAATTCATCTCTAGCCCTGATGCACTAATTTACTCCCCCATTAACAATACCTAAGGATGCCTGTTTCCCTGCACCCTCTCCAATTCTGTTATTTTTATGGCTCTTGCCAATTTCATATACAAAATTGGTTATTGTTATTGGTGGCTTAATCTGACTTTTATTTCTTTAGTTTTCTTATAGATTTAGGATAGGCTTTTCTTGGGGGAAATTTGTTACAAGCTCAATCTAGGTCCACATGGACATAGATGTGGACCATTTGCCGCTGCAATGTTCAGGAAAACAAGTGACCATTTGTATCAGGCACCTTTCACTAGGGGATGCGCTGTAACAAACAAGCCAAAAACCTCAGTGACTTACTACAGTATGTGTTTCTCACTCACGTCACATTGGTTGCTGTGTTTGGCTGTGCACCTGCCCCACATGCTTTGCTTTTCTAGAACCCAGGCTGAGAGAACAGCACCCATGAGGAACTTCCCATTGTCACGGCAGAGGGAAGGGGACAGTGGGTAAGAGTAAAACTGAAAGCTCCTAACACCTCTGCTCCTACAAGGCACACAGCCCCTTCTGCTCACAGCTCATTGGCCAAAGGAAATCACGCCCCAAGTCAATGGGGCGGGAAAGGATACGCCTACCGTCGGGGACACCACGAATTGCATGGCAATGGTTTGGAATTGAATGAGGGAGGAAGTGATTGGGATTAATAACAATACAGTCCACCTCAGCAGTCAAATCAATCCAATTAAATTAGCCTGGCTGTGCGCCTTTATCTACCTGAAAAGTCAGGACTCCTCTTGTATGACTCGTATTCCTTACGGCAGTGTTATGCTCTCCGCCTCCTAAGGGCACAGATGACAGCTGCCAAGCTGCTGAGCTCTTCCAATGTGCTCGAAGGACAAACTGGCCCAGAGAGACTCAGCTTAAAGCAAACGCGAGGATATCTCCCACTCCCGGCATGAATACTCATCCCCACCAGTCAATGGAAAGAGCTTTGTCCAAAGAAATCATTTCATCATCAGTTAGGGACAATAACCCCTGGATGCTCTTACAGCCGTCAAACAAACAAGTCACCTCTTTAGTGCCTCAGTTCTTTAGGAAGAAGAGAGTAATGGTCAAGGCCATACATCTTAAAAATGGGGAGAATAGGCTTTATATCTTGGCTGCATCACCTATAAAATCAGTGGCTGCTATCATCATCATCATCATCATCATCACCATCATCATCACCATCACCACCGCCACCACCTTTCAGGCCAAGCCTGCCACAAGACTCCTGAATCCAGCCCATAGCAACCTGGTTGGCCAATGGGACATTTATACACAAAAAGACACCCCTGTTCTGAAGAAATGAGTCACAGGTTCCAGTGACCTGACTGCCTGGAAAATTATTAAGCTATTTTAAACTTCATATAAATGTATTTCTAAATTCCAACACTAGACAGTTTTGGAACTAATAAGTGCATATTAAACTTACAAGCGTATTCCATTCCAAACTTGGAAGAAACAGTTCTAGGAACACGAAAAGCAAAACTAGAAGAAACACGTGTTTCCAAAAGTAAGTCACTTCATATTTGAATCATTTATTTATATAACAAGCCTTTCCAGACCGATTAAGGGAGCTGCCAATTACACTTACCAACCTTTCCTCAGGTTAAGGAGAAGCACAACGTTTTCTTCTTCTTGTACTTGTGCATGACTGTGTGGAGAATTTGTGTCCTGATATCCATATTCTCCCCTTTTTGCCAGTCTCTGGATGGATTCAGTGCTCAAAGGGAAACACTTCTCATCCTGAACCAACCTCAAAGGGAAGGAAAACAACATGATCACTTATATCCCACTGGGCTGCTGAGCTTGCTTGAGCCTTTGAAAATGGTAAGAAGAGAAGGCATGGTATTTTCTTCTTTTTCCATTTTTAAACTCTAAGTCTTTCGATGCCCAGCTCAAATCCCACCTCTACTGTGAAGCCTTTCCTAACTACCCAGCTGAGAATGATTTTCCTTCTCCTGAACCCCAATGGATACTTCCTGACTTTACCTCTTCCTTGACCCTGCCTTCACTGCCTTGTAATGTTGGTTAACTTCCAAATGGGCTGTAACAGCTATTGATTTTACCCACTCGTTCCAACCTCCCTTCTCCTGGCATTTGCAGTGATTGGTTCAGAGATGAGCTTATGACCCCTGCAGGGTCATTCAGCATTTGCTCTGCACAGTTAAATACATGTTGGGAGAGAGAAGCTCCCATCTTCTCCAAGGTCAAGGTCATGAGATACAAGGGCATGGCAAGCCTGGAGTTACTCAAAGCCATCCTCTCTGGATTCCTACAGAAAGCCCACATGTAGGTGGAAGCAGTGCTGAGTGGTGGAAGGCCCAAGTGACGTGGTTTGAACTACAGGATCCAGCTATGCCTGAGACTTACCTAAGACTTACCCTTTTCTGCTTAAGGGAATTTGAGTTGGCTTTTATCATTTGCAACCAAAGTGACTAATATGCTCATTCAGAATGCCTTAAGAAAAAGGAGGCTATGGTAAGGACTCTTGGGAACATAAAACCATCCAGAATTTTCCCTCCTGCTGCTCTCCTCCTGTCATTTTTTATAGGGTTGAGGCTGTGTGGCCTCCGTGCTTGGGTTCCAGCTGGTGGGAAGGGGAGAGAGCACTTGGCAGAACACACAGTGGTGTCTGAAGGCTGAGGACTGGATCTGGCACAATCACTTGCCCTCACAGTCATGGTAGGTAGTGAGTGACACGGCCGTACCTAACTGCAGGCTGGGGCATGCAGTTTGTCTGGGCAGCCATGTGTCCAGCCACAACTCTATTTTGAAAGAAAGAACTGATGTTGATGGACAATTGGCATTTGAAGTCACACCAGGTGCTTGCAGATTAAAACAACTGAAATGCCAAGTTCAAACTAAATGCATGCAAGGTTGGGAGTGAGGGGAGGAAAAACCTACTTCATCCATGAAAAAGTGCCAGTGACAGAGTGCCTCCTGGTCTCCAGAGTGATTCTGTACTCTGTCAACCTAGCTGACCTGGAAGTAAGTCTCCTAGGGTTCCCGTCCCTCTGTGGTTCCCAGTTGGCGCTGGCCATGAGGGAAGTTAGCATGGAATTTGGAAAGTGGAAGCGAAGCAGCAGCCTTTACACTCCTAAGTCGGTGCTGGGCACAATGTGTTATTGCAGCTCGTGCCCATGTCTGCCCATCTCCTGTCTGCCCTTGTGGGCCTGGGACAACACCCAGGCCTGCAGCTACTCAGCAACTCCCTGATCATCTCCTTCAGCTTCTCCAGATCCTCGGCCAGGTGCCAGTGCAGCCCAGGGCAAGGCACCAGCTCCTTCTGCAGATCACCCCCATCATTGAGGCTGGAGGTGGTGAAAGACAGGCAGAGGTTCCGCTGTTCTTGAAGGCACTGGTCTTTCTTCACTCAAGGGTTTCTCAACCTAGGCGCAGTGGCTTTTTTTTTTTTTAACTTTATTTTGTACATTTAATAATTGAAAACATAAGCAATTAAAAACTAAAAAGTTAACACAGATGAATAAATATATACATTTCTCAATTAAATGTAATGGATACATGTAAATTTTTTGTTGTTTTTTTTTGTTTTTGTGAATCAAACAATATATTACACAATATATTTGGTTCATAGTAACGCATTCATACAGTATTTGTACTTTTGTGTCTGGCTTGCTTCGCTCAACATAATGTCCTCCAGGTTCATCCATGTTGCCATATGCTTTATGACTTCATTTCTTCTTACAGCTGCATAATATTCCATCGTGTGACTAGACCACAGTTTGTTTATCTATTCGTCTGTTGATGGACACCTGGGTTGTTTCCAACTTTTGGCAATGGTGAATAATGTGGCTATGAACATCAGTGTGCAGATGTCTGTCGTGTCACTGCTCTCAGTTCTTCTGGGTATATACCCAGTAGTGGTATTGCAGGGTCACATGACAAGTCTATATTCAACTTCTTTAGGAACTGCCAAACAGTCCTCCACAGTGGTTGTACCTTCCTGCATTCCCACCAACAGTGAAGAAGTGTTCCTATCTCTCCACATCCTCTCCTACACTTGTAGTTCTCTGTCTTTTTAATAGTGGCCATTCTGATAGGTGTGAAATGATATCTCATTGTAGTTTTGACTGTTATATCTTATCGTCCCTTTTATTAATATATAATGGCCTTCCGCATCTCTTATCACTTTTTTGCATTTGAAGTCTGTTTTGTCTGATATTAGTATAGCTACCCCTGCTCTTTTCTGTTTACTATTCGCATGGAGTATCTTTTTCCAACCTTTTACTTTCAGCCGGCTTGTATCCTTGTGTCTGAGGTGAGTTTCTTGTAAGCAGCATATGGATGGCTCATGCTTTTTTATCCATTCTGTCAGCCTGTATCTTTTGATTGGGGAATTTAATCCATTCACATTCAATGATATTACTGAAAATGCACTATTTATTTCCTCCATTTTATTCTTTGGTTTTCATATGTCATCTTATTTTTGTCTTTCTTTTTACTCTTTTGGTTATCCTTTCTGCTTTTCTTTCTTCTATACTCTCCTCCAAGCCTCTCTCTCCTGTCTTTTTCTTTCAGGTTCTAAGGCTTTCTTTAATATTTCCTGCAAAGGTGGATTCTTTTTTGCAAACTCTCTTGGTTTCTGTTTGTTTGTGAATACTTTATATTCACCTTCATATTTGAAGGACAGTTTTGCTGGATAAAGAATTCTCGGCTGGCAGTTTTTCTCTTTCAGTTTCCTAATTGTATCATACCACTGTCTTCTCGCCTCCATGGTTTCTGAAGAGAAATCTGCACAAAGTCTTACTGGACGTCCTTTGTACGTGATCGTTTGCTTCTCTCTTGCTGCTCTGAGAATTTTCTCTTTATCTTTTATATTTGACATTCTGAATAATATGTGTCTTGGCGTAGGTCTATTTGGATTTGTTCTTATTGGGGTACGGTGTGCTTCTTGGACATGTAAGTTCATTTCTTTCGTGAGAGTTGGGAAATTTTCAGCTATTATTTCCTCAAATACTCTTTCTGCCCCTTTTCCTTTCTCTTCTCCTTCTGGAACTCTCATGACACGTATGTTCTTGCGTTTTGTGTTGTCATTCAACTCTCTGAGCCCTTGCTCAATTTTTCCCATTCTTTTCACTGTTCTTTTCTCTCTTTAATTTTAGCTGCTCTGTCTTCAGTATCACTTATTCTTTCTTCTATCATTTCGAGTCTGCTGTTGTATGCTTCAAATGTATTTTTTACTTCACCTATTGTGTCTTTTCTTTCCCATGAACTCCGTTACTTTTCTGTTCATGATTTCAAATTCTTCTTTATGTTCGCGCAATGACTTCTTGATGTCATTGATCTCTTTAACTATATTCTCTTTCATCTCATTAATTTGATTTTGGAAATGTGTGCTCATGTCACTGATTAGTTCTCTCAAATTCTGCATCTCTTCTGGGACTTTGCTGTATTCCTTTTCTTGGGCCATGTCTTCTATTTTCTTAGTATGACCCATAATTTTTTGCTGGTGCTTAGGCATCTGGTTAGTTTGTATTTTACTTAGATGCTCTATCTCTTTCTCTTTCCTGGGGTTTTAGTGGGAGGAGGCTGTGAGTTACCACCACTCTTTGATTTTTGGCTCAACCTTGATTGTTAGGATTGTTCTGCTGGTTGCTCAAAACTGGGCACTGGACCCAGTAATTGGTTGTAGAGTCGTTTCCTAGGGCCTTGGGCAGGGAGGCTATAGAGGCCAGGAAAAGCCTCTCTTACTTATTAATTTTCTTATGTGCACTTCCTTGGTCTGCCAGGAGATGGCACTTGTTGGCAGCTCTCAATTCAATGCCTGGTCAGAGCATATTTGTTGTGACACAGACCAGATCAATGTGATAGAGCTTCCTGTCTGGGGGCTAGGAGCCCTGTGATTCAAACTTTCTGAGACAGTTCTCCAGACTTCTCTCGTAGTGCCCCCCTTTTCCCAGCTAGGAAATATTTCCACTCCCTTCTGAATCCTCAACAATCAGTCCCTGTTAGTAGAGGAGGAGAGGTTTGTATATCTTTAGCCCCTTGCAGGCTCCAAGGCAAACAATGGCGCAGCCCCACCCAGCCTGAAAGGGCTCTCGGGACTGGGCAGACCAAACCTGGGAGTCCAAAGCAGGGTCAGCCCCAGGCTCTCTCTCCCCTCTCCCGTGGTGTCCTCAACAATTAGTCCAGGCTAGAAGAGAGGGAGGTTGCGAGGGTCGGATTTCTCCAGTCCTCTCTAGGCTCCCAGGGCAAACCGCCATGTGGAAGGGTCCGTGGGGCTCTGCAGCCCAAATTTCAGGTCAGAACCTGAGTCAGCCTAAGGCTGTGTCCCTCTCTCTCCCCTTTCCAGGAGTGGTAGATCCCTGGAGTCCCCTTTGTCTATGGTCGCAGGCCCAGGGGCCCGAGAATTCTGAAGAGTGTGGGGGAGGGTGCTGGCAGCAGCAGAAGCTGCTACTTGCAACTCACAGTTCTGTAGTCGTGATTTCCCTCTTCTGTCCCTCTCTCCTCTGGGTGGTGTGCAGCCTTCACCTGCTGTCCTAAACCCTAGGAGATCTTTTTCGGGGCTGTTTCAGCTTGTCCTCTAGCTATTTTTCTGGAGAAGAGATTCCCGTGTCTTACTAGTCCGCCATCTTCCCGGAAGTCCGCAGTGGCTCTTTTGAGCCAGATAGTTCTTTGCTGTGCGGAGTTGTCCTGCGCATTGTATACTGTTTAGCAGCATCCCTGGCCTCTATCCACTAGATGCCAGTAGTGCCTCCCGAGCCGTGACAACCAAAAATGTCTCCAGGCATAGCCAAATGTGCCCCGGGAAGCAAAATCCCCTCCGGCTGAGAACCACTAACTTCACATCCCGCTTTTCTCCCCCGCTGCTGGCCTTGTCACCCATGTCAACTTCGGGCCTCCACCAGGTGCAGAGGTCTACGCAGACACGCTCCCACAGCCGCAGGAGGCCTAGAATCAGTGCCTTCCTCCATCTCACTCATAGTGCTTCTGCTCAGGCTCTGCATCATGGCTTCTGTGGACCTGAGCCACGTTAGTCTTCATGGGTCCCCTCCTCCATTAAAAAAATTTCAAAATATTTTTATGGACCATGTTGGTATAAAGATGAATCTTAGCTAGGCTGGATTTATTATATTCACTTTTGTTTTGATTTTAAAAAGAAATAAAAATGAAAACATTTTTGTGGGCCCCTGAAAGTACCCATGGGCACTGTGCCTCCTGTGCTCAGTGGAGGCACTGGCCCGGGTTTGGTTCTTTATTGAACCCTGACTGACCTGTCTACGCACTTCACGAATTATCTTCTTTGTAATCAGAGCAGAAACACATGCAGCAGTGATTTGCTGCTTTCAAGACCAACCTGGGTCTAGAGCAATAACTCCAAGTACTTGATGCTATACTCAGTGGTAGCCAGGCAAAATTTGGCTTAGACCCTTCAGGAGTTTGCATTTAGCATCCTACCACTGGGTCAATAGTTAGTATTTAGCGAATTCAGGGGGAAAGATGAGTGTGAAATAAAACTCCACTTTAAAAGCACATCAAGGAAAACAAGTGCACCTCCAAGTGAAACTAGAGACATGTGCTTTCTATGTATTTTCCATTAGATTGTTAATAATCGGGTGTAAATCACTGAGTGGAGTCAAATGGGCCAATCTCGGGGGCATCTTTCTCCACCCGGTAACGGCTGTTTCTGATCAGGTTGGAGCCTACTGCTCTGTCACAACACTGACCACCTCTCAGGTTCTATGGGGGACAGGAAATTAAGCTGTCAGGTGTCCTGGCTATTATTCCCACACTTTCCTCAAGCTGTAAATCCTTCAAATATGAAAAGGAGAAATATACTTTGGGCAAAGTGGGAGGAAAGTGGAGGTGCCCTTTGATTCCACAGTCCCCTCAACAAGTTTACTCACAAATGCTCAATATTCATTCCAGAAATACAGGGTCTGCTTTACACCAGATGTTTCATAAATGGGCAATATTGTGGATGGGAGAAAGTTTGCATCAAAGCACTGAATTCTTCCTTTAGCAAGAACTCTGCTTTTTACATGGCAATATCAGGAAACCATGTGTAGTTGAACAGCCGAACTAAAGGCAGTGGAGTTTAAGATAAATGCTATGAAAATTGCATAAAACATTATATCAAAACCCTTGGCAATGTCGAAAAGCAAGATTTCTGAATCCAATGAATAGCTGAAGAAGAAAATTCAATTCCATTTTTTCACTTTGTCTGCCAATTTTATAGCACTTCATTTAAAATGGAATCTCTAAAGAATCAATTCAAATTAGTTTTACGGTTTTCCCCAAAGAATCTGCTTTAAAATAAATTGAATTGGAGCATGTGACATAATAAGTGAGCATAAAATTCATGTTAACTAGTCCGAAGGAAAAACTTCTCATAATAAGGAAACAAATAATCTCACATGACTGAGCTAAAAATAGTCTTTAGATTATCAGTTTCAAAATTGAACAAAAATAGGGGGAGTTGTTATAATAATGATATGGCACTTCTTCCCTAATGAAATGGCCTTGAGTTTTGTAATAAATTACAGAAAGAGAATCCTTTGGGCAAAAAAGGAGATACCAGACATGAGCTGCTTTTATAAATAGAATGACAGCAGTGAAAATACCTTCCAGCTGGGCTAGAGCAGCTTGGAATATTCTACATGGTGGTTTCACAAATGAAAGCAGGGGGAGAGCTGAGATGAACAATAAACAGCTTTTGAGTCAGAATTTGTTTTATTTTGATCAGGTATACCCATCATAAATATTTATTTACTTAAAGTCTACTTATAAAATTTATTTAGATGCTTATACTCCTTGAGGACAGTGACAATATCTCATTTGACTTTGTAACCACCCAGTTCCTATCATAATGCCGGACACATAGTAGGAATTTCATAAATATTTAATGGAAGAACAAAAGACTGAATGGATGAATAAATCAATTTATTGCTTAGATCAGATTAAGCTCAGTTTTTGATTATAACTTTATTTAAATTGACAGTTAAGTTGGAAAATGTGCAGTTTGAAGAGGAGATGATTGGGTTGAGGTGATTCCCTTCCCCATATAAAAATCAAGAAAAAAACAACTTGATGGATCAATGAAGAAGGCTTGATAGAGATTCCTTAAGGCCGGCCTGAAAGTTACCATACAGGAGAAGTTTATCTTAAGGAGGCCCCAAATCTTGAAATTTATCTATGGAACGAAGTATGGGTTATCCTCTCTTTTCTTAACACCCATGTGGGCTTCTTTGCCTTTCCACCAAGCTCGTGCAACATAACCTAGTAAAGATTATGCTCTGTTTCCTCCACCTTTACCCAATTACCATCCTTCCATTTTTCAATCCATACACTCATTATCTATCCATCTCTCCGTTCATCTGTCCATCAAATATTTGGGATGGAGTGATTGAATAATAATAATAAACATTTAATGAATGCTTAATATTTTCAAGCACTGCTATAAATGTGAATTAACTTGTTTAATCCTTCCAAAAATTTTATGAAGGAAATACTATTAAAATCCTACAGTTTACCTACAAGAATATTGAGGCACAGCAAAATTAAATACCTTGTCCAAGACCACACTCTTAGAAACAGGGAAATCAGGGTTTGTACCCAGAGTTTGGCTGCAGAACTGCCAGCCTGCTGTACTAATTAGAGGGACATGGTCACTTCTTTCATGGACTTGACATACTAGTGGGGAAAACAGAATTTAAACAAATAATTATGCAATTTTAACTAACAGTTGCTTTTGGAGGGTAAGTACAGGGGGGTATAAGAGTGTATGAAAGGGACAACTGGCTGCTAATCTGGGGAATTCAAGAAGGCTTGACCTATGGGCTTAGCTCTGAAGAGAGGGTAGGTGGAAAGTATAATCAGGAAAGAGTATTCCTGACAGAAAATGGAATGTTCAGGGGAAAGAAGTATTTGTATTGAGGAACAGAAAATGGCCTTTTGTGTCTATTGATGTAAACATGATCAAAACTCAATTCTAACATTGGCCTGTTCTGGGGTTCTCACTCCTCATTTGCCCAGTTATGTAAGATACCCTTATCCTTTCCCTCAGTGTCCCACCATATCTAATCCAGCACCAAGTCCTGAAAATTGTTACCTCCCGCCCCCGCCATAGGTCTATGAAATCCACTCAATTCTTTCCAACCCTACCCATCTCCGGAACCCAAGCCACCATCATTTCACGCTTGGGTGTCTGTAGAATTTCCCTGAATCCAGTGCTCTGCCAGAATGCACTCCAGAACCCCTCAAATCTGTCCTCCACACTGCAGATATACTGGTAGTTCCTGAAGGCAAATACGGTCATGCCACCCCTGCCCTCAATTGAACACTTCCGATAGTCTCCGAATTCTCTTGGGAAAAAGGCAAAACTCCTTACCATAGTTTATAAGGCTCTGCATGGCCCGGCCCCACCTGTAAAGCCAGCTTCAGCTGAGGCTCCACACTTGCCTCGCAGTGCTCCTGGGCCACCAGGGTCTCCCTTTGATCTCTCCTACTCGCCATGCCCCTCCCACTAGACGGTGTCACAAAAGCTCTTCCCTCTTCCAGGAACCACCTTCTTCCCCACACCCTTTGTTTAGTTAGCTCATCATCCCTTAGATCCCCATTTAATCCTCAGGGAAGCCTGCCCAATGTTCCTACTTGGACATCTGACCCACACCAGTTCCTATCTCTGTCTGTACCAGATACTCGTCCTTCATAGAACCGGTCACCATTGCAATTTTACTTTCATGCCATCATTTGATTGCAGTCTCCCTGATACAAATGCACGCTCTGTGGGGACAGGTTCTGGGCCTGGTTTTACTCACTCCTGTATTCTCAGAGCCTGACAGGTACCTGACAGATTAGCAGGTGCTCCATAAATATTTGCTGCATGAATAAATGAACAAATGTGTGGACAAGGAAAAGCGCAGTATGCAAATGGGTTTTACCTCTGAGAAGATTCACTTTAGACCTGGGTCTCCAGGAATGGCCTGCATCTAAAAGCAATGACACCTTGTGTTGGCTAATATGGGTATTAACTATTTAATAGTTAATAATCAATTAATATGAGGTACATTGATATAATTTCACTGGATACAGCAAATTCTTGGAATTTCAGGTTTTTAGTCCCTTGGAGAAATACTATTCAAGGAAATGTAATCTTGTGGGTAAATACATCTCTTAGGGCAGGGGTTCCTAACCTTTTTTTTTTTTTTTTTTAAGGATTTTATTTATTTATTCATTTACCTCCCCCTTGCTGCTTGTGCTCTCCGGGTCAGCCAACCACGCCATGCGGGCGGGTCTGCCCTCACCAGGAGGGCCCGGGAACCGAACCCGAGGCCTCCCATATGGTAAACGGGAGCCCCACCGATTGAGCCACAGCCGCTTCCCATTCCTAACCTTTTTTATTCCATGGACCCCTTTGCCAATCAGGTGAAAACCACGGACCCCTACTAAGTCCACACTATACTGTGCATTATTTAATAAATATACCACACCCACACCAACACATCCCCACAAGAATAATGGTTTTTGAATTTCAATTCAAGTTCATGGACCTCTGGTTAAGAACCTCTTTTAGGGTAAAAAAATTATAAAAAATAAATCCCACATCCTTGCAATTTAAAGAAAACACGGAAGCGAGAGATTTCCTTGTTTGTATGTAACCACGCTGATTAATGGCATGCTTGATTTTAGCTTGGAAAGGGTCCTTGCTTGTTTCCCCCGAGGCAATGACACAGCGAGAGAGCACAGTAGAATCGCCAGGACAAAGGAAGGGTGGAACACACGTGAGAATTTTGGTTCAAGTCTTCAGAGGCGTCTTTTTTTCCGAGAAACTCATTATTCACTTAATTATTCATTCTGTTTATTTACTGTATAGTTATTACACATAAATATGGTGCAAATCCCCAGAATCCTCAAACACCAGATGCCAGTTTCCCTCTGCAGTCCCAAAAGACATCGCCAAGCCATCACTGTGAGAATTAAAACAACAACAACTAAAACCCAATTAAAATTGTGCCAGCATGTTCAATTGCAAAAGAAAAACCCTGCAAATGAATAAGCTTTTAGTCATCCCCTGACTGCTTCTGTGAAGAAACTAACATACCCACATACAAGCCTTAAAACCGAAACTGGCACATAATTAGTTTTTAAATCACAGCTACATTAAACTTTGTATCTGTATGGAAAGGGCATCGGCTAAGTCAACTTCAGATCATTTCTCCTGTTTTCAAAATCAAATGATTGAAGAAAACGGCGTTTTGCTTGTCAGACTTTTGATTTGTCTGGCATTGGCAGAGCCAAATGATGGTGGGGGAGAAGCCAGGTGGGGACATTACAGTTGGGGTCTTGGAACCCTTGGGCTCCACAACCTCTTCCTCCTACTGACCCAGGAGAAGAAGGAGCCAGACAGCATCTAGTGCACCCTAGTACGTGACTAAGCACCTAAGGAAGCGAGCATGACGCCTGAGCCTTTGAACCAAGTCTAAGCCAGCACAGGTCACCTGCCAAGGGCAGAGGAGGACAATCTCCTGCAAGTCCCACTTAGAAGACTGGTTGGGAACACGGAGAGAGCCGTGATGACAGAGGGCACCGCAGGGCTGACAGCCAGGACGGAGGATGTATGTGGGCGAGTATGTGTGTGTGTGTGTGTGTGTGTGTGTGTGTGTGTATGGGGAGTAATTGTTCACAGTTCCTGAGTACTTTGGTGAAGTTTGGCCCCATAAAGAATGAAATGGCCTTTTAGATGAGCGTGTGACTGTGGCCGCCTCTAACAGAGGGTCACGGTGTGTTTGGGAGGTCTGCCTGGACCACGACCCCTCCTGCCACCAACAGTTTGCCTGGGGGGGAGGCGGTCACTCATCAGATCCGCAGTGACCTCTGAGATGCAGGCGAATGACTCCATTACAGAAATTACCTGGGTTTCCTTGCGGTGCCTCCCCAACCCCCGAGCTCAGCCCTGAAGCCCAGGCGCCGAGATTCTCAGTGCTGAGGTTAAGACCATTGCCCCAGGAGTCAGACTGTCCGGGTTCAAATCCCAGGCC
Source organism: Tolypeutes matacus (assembly GCA_026826555.1). Taxonomy (NCBI): domain Eukaryota; kingdom Metazoa; phylum Chordata; class Mammalia; order Cingulata; family Chlamyphoridae; genus Tolypeutes; species Tolypeutes matacus. The sequence continues at coordinate 8,824,423 of JAKSZT010053819.1, forward strand.
ATCTACTGCTCAAGGCAGTCACTTCTCTGTGCTTATTCCCCCTCCTGATAACAAGGATTGTGCCTCCCTCTTAGAGTTGCCGTGAGAATCGAATGAGGCAATGCACATAAAGTGCTTAGAACAGTGTCTGTCAATGGCAGGCACACGATAAATATTGGTGCTAAATTTAATTAATGTTAATGAGTTCCAGTGCAGGTAGCAATTTAGCATAGCACAGGACTAACCTTTGGGGCATAACCTTGATTTTTTCTACCTTTAATTTTCAAGGCAGCTGATGGAATTGTTCACTTTACTCTTTAGCAACAAGAATGTTGCTATGCCTGGTAGCTCAGCTTAAAAAAAGCTCACTGCCTTTTATCCTAGATGCTTCATAACCATTTTTGTTACCTGTTGCAAATATTTCCTAGTCACATAGCCTAATTTGGGACCTTTTTGCAGGGAAGGCAAAAATATTTTCTAATCAACTCAGTAACCATATCATAAAGTATCAGACCAACCACAAAAGGTCTTCATTAATAATATAAGGAATAAAAGGTCTGTATAATACTTCATTATTGCTTTCTTAATTAACACAACATTAATAATCTGTTGCTGCTTTAAGAATTCATGTGTATGTCCAGTGGAAAGCCTGGTGTGCTCAAATTAGATATATTAAAGAGTAACATCCATGATATCGCGAAAGATACATGGTAGAACTGAGAAAATCAATTTTAATTAAAATAAAATCATTTTCTCTGTCTTATGCTTGAATTTTCAAAGCCACTGCTCTTTCAGATTAGCATTGACGTTGCCTTGCTATCAGAAGTTCAATGTTAAATGTACAGGCACCCCAGTCCCTCCTCTCCTGACAGGCATTTCAAGTAGACTTTCTTCAAGTTCTTCTCTGGGGTAGGGGCAGGGAGTGGACGGGGAAGTGTGGAAGCAGGGACCGAGGAAGTAGAAGGTGACATGGATGGCTCTATGAGTGCACAATCCTGGCACCATCCCATTGAGGCACTGACTGAAAGATCCTGGGCAGCATCTTCACAAGAAAACAAAAACATGTTGCTGGAAGTTCCCTTAGAGATCAGCTAGTCCACCATTTCCCACAGTGTGGTCCATGGGACATTAATCTTCTGCATACTCTACCCTTTCCTTAGTGGGCTAAGATGGACATGAGCATTTTAAGGGTTCTGTGAACTCATACAGTAAAAAGGACCCGTTTATCATGTTTGGACCATGTATTTCCCACCTTCCTTGGCCATGGCACCCTTTGTTACTATGACACGTTCTCATGTGTAATGGTCATTGAGCAACAGTATCCAAGTCAGCCCCTTCATTTGGCAGAAGAGGAAACTGAGGCCCAGGGAAATGTAGTTGACAAAGAGAGCAGGAGGGGCGGCTGAATGGAGGGTAGAATTCAGGTTTTCTGATTCTTAGCTCCACACCACACTGCCTCTCAGAGAAATTTCCCTCTCATTCATCAAGGTTCCGTGTCCTTTTATGCTCCAGGCACTATGCTGGGCACTGAAGACAAAAGATTAAAAAGACACACAGCCAAGAGTTGGAGAGAGATATGGAAAGAGGTCATAAGACAAGATGGGGAGAACTATGGAGAGACTGCTGTGGGACTCATCCCTTGAAGGAATTAGGAGAGATAATCACACAGGAGTGATGGCTGACGGGAACTTGAGGGACGACTAGGTCTTTGCCAGGAAGGTAGCTGAAGAATGTGTGTCTCTCCCTCAGTCCCTTTCAGAGTTCCCACAACAGCACGTTGTATGTATTATAGTTTCCATAAATCACCATGCTGGGACTCATGACTCTGTCACCTGACTGGACCAGGGTAGCCACCTGACCCCAGAGCAGCCAATAGAAAGGCTGGCCAGCTCCTCTACAGGAAGCTCTAGGGAGTGCTGATCAATAGAACTTCTGCAAGGATGGTAATGTTCTGCTCAGCTCTGACCACCAACCACATGGAGCTACTGGGCATCTAGAATGAGCTACTGCAAGGGAGGAGCTGAATTTTTTATTTTATTTCATTTTAATTAGTTAAAATTTAAATTTAAATAGCCACATGTGCTGGTAGCTACCATATTTGACTGCATAGCTTTAGATGAACATATTCACTTTGTGATTCTCATTTAAAACAAAAATTGGTTTAGATTTATGTTTTTAAGTTGAAATACAAGTTTATAAATAGTATTGGAACATTTAAGAGAATTGAGACTTATGAGATTAGAGAGATTAATTTATTACACCTAAGAGATTTATTTAAATACACGGGAAGATGTATTTGTTCACTGGAGTACTGGAGGACTTGAAGAGAACTGATTTGAAAACATTAGGAATAAGTCCTTGGACTGCAATGGAATTAGCTAGAAATTAATAAAGACAAGATGACTAGAAAACCCACAAATTTTTGAAAATTTAACAATTCATTTCCGAATAACCCATGAATCAAAGAAGAAATCACAATGGAAATTAGAAAATATTTTAAACTGAATGATGACAAAGATACAACATATCAAAACTTGTGAGATGCAGCTAAAGCAGTGCTTAGAAGACATTTATAGCCTTAAATATCTTCTAAGATATTTAGATATCTTCTTAGATATTTTCTAATAATTAGAAAAGAAAAAGAAAAAGGCAGTAAATTTATGCTTAGTCTCCTCAAAAAACTAGAAAAAGTAGAGCAAAAAAGAAACCAGAAAGAAAGAAACATAAATAACACAAAAATAATGAAACAGGAAACAATAAGAAGTGCAATAAGGCCAAACACTGATTTTTTTAAAATATATTTTTTACTGAAGTATATATTCATACATGAACATACATAAACAATAAGTGTATAGTAAAAGTTGTGAACTTACAAAATAAACATGTATAATATCACACAGGAGTCTCATACATCACCCCTCCACCAACACCTTGCATTGTTGTGAAACATTTGTTACAAACTATGCAAAAGCATCATCAATATATGACGAGTAAATATAGTCCCTATCTTACATTTGGTGTATTTTCCCTCCAACCCACCCTATTTTTAAAAAATATATTTTTATTACAGAGATTGTAATAAAACAATCATGGATATATATAGAGTTCCCATACAACACCCCTTCAACACACACCACACAGCACTGTGGTGGAACATTTGTTATAGATTATGAGATAATATCATCAGAATATTACAACCAGCCATGGTCCATAGCATACATTTGGCACACCTTTTCCAAACACCCTCATTATCAACACAGTACATCTTTGGCATAGATGCAAGAATATTATATTATTGCTGTTAACCACAGTTTATAGGTCACACCAATTGTAGTTTTCCCATGCTTCTCCACATTCCTACCACCCTGCAATAGTGATGTACATCTGCTCTAGCTCACAGAAGGATACTCTTACATTTGTACCTTCAACCACAATTCTCATCCACCTCTGGGTTCACTGTGTTATTCAGTGTCTAGTTTATTCTTTATCTTTTTTCAATTGACATTTACTTACCAGACTACCTTTTTCAGCCACAATCCCATTTATAAACTAGCTGCTACTCACTATAATGTGTTACCATCAACTCTATCCATTTCCACACTTTTACAGTCAAGTTAATTAAAACTTCTACATACATTAAGCATCAGTAGTTCTTCTCAACCCTCCTCTTCTTTCCTAAAAACCTATACTCTAGGTTTTAACTCTATGTTTTTCCTTCATATTTACTTCATATTAATGAGACCATGCAATATTTGTCCTTTTGTGTCTGGCTTACTTTGCTTAGGATAATGTCTTCAAGATTCATCCATGTTATCCTATGTGTCCCAATTTCATTTCTTCTTACTGAAATATAGTATTTGTATATATCACATTTTGTTTATCCATTCATTGGTTGATGGACACTTGGGTTGTTTCCATCTTTTGGCAATTGCGAATAACGCTGCTATGAACATCGGTGTGCAGATGTCTGTTCGTGTCATAGTTTTTAGTTCTTCTGGATGTATTCTTAGTAGAGGAATTGCTGGATCATATGGCAGTTCTATATTTAGCTTCCTAAGGAACCACCAAACTGTCTTCCACAGAGGCTGCACCATTTTACAATCTCACCAATAGTGAAAGAGTGTTCCTATTTCTTCACATCCTCTCCAGCACTTATTGTTGTCTGATTTTTTAATAATGGCCATTCTGCGTGGTGTTAGATGATATCTCGTATTTTGATTTGCATTTCCCAATAGCTAGTGATATGGAACATTTTTTCATATGCTTTTTGGCCATTTGTATTTCCTCTTTGGAGAAATGTCTATTTAAATTTTTTGCCCATTTTTCAATTGGATTGCTTGCTCTTTTATTGTTGAGTTGTATGATCTCTTTATATAGAATGGAAATCAAACCCTTATCTGATATGTGGTTTCCAAATATTTTCTCCCATTGAGTGAGCTGCCTTTTCACCTTCTTGATGAAGTCCTTTGAATCACAGAAGTGTTTAAGTTTGAGGAGGTCCCATTTAACCATGTTTTCTTTCATTGCTTGTGCTTTCAGTGTAAGGTTTAAGAATCCACCACCTACCACCAGGTATTGAAGATATTTCCCTACATTTTCTTCTAGGACCTTTATGGTACTTGCTTTTATATTTAGGTCTTTGATCCATTTTGAGTTAATTTTTGTATAAGGAATGAGATAGGGGTCTTCTTTCTTTCTTTTGGCTATGGATATCCAGTTCTCCCAGTACCATTTGTCCCAGCTGGGTGGGTTCGACAGGCCTGTCAAAAATCACCTGGTCATTGATGTGAGGGTCTGTTTCTGAGACATCAATTAGGTTCCATTGATCTACGTGTCTATCTTTATGACAATACCATGCTGTTTTTTACCACTGCAGCTATGTGATATGATTTAAAGTCTGGAAGTGAGACCCCTCCAAGTTCACTTTTCCTTTTTAAGATGTTTCTGCTATTTGGGGCCTCTTACCCTTCCAGATAAATTTGAAAATTGTGTTTTTCATTTGTTTAAAAAATGGTGGAATTTTAATTGGGGTTGCATTAAATTTGTATATCAGTTTGGGTAGAATTGACATCTTAATGATTTCTAGTTTTCCAATCCGTGAGCATGGAATGTTCTTCCAATTATTTAGGTCTTTTTAAAATTTCTTTTAGCAATGCATTATAGTTTTCTGAATACAAGTGCTTTACATCCTTGGTTAAGTTTATTCCTAAACATTTGATTCTTTTAGTTGCTATTGTAAATGGAATTTTTTCCTGACTTCCTCCTCAGACTGTGCATTAAAATTGTATAGAAACACCACTGATTTTTGCATATTGTGCTTGTATCCTGACACTCTATTGAAATTGTTTATTAGCTCGAGTAGCTTTTTTGTAGATTTTTCGGGACTTTCTAGATATAGGATCATATCACCTGCAAACAGTGAAAATTTTACTTCTTCCTTTCTGATTTGGATAACTTTTATTCCTTTTTCTTGCCTGATTGCTGTAGCTAGAACCTCTAGCACTATACTGAACAATGGTGGTGACAATAGGCATCCTTGTCTTGTCCCTGTTCTCAACAGGAAGGCTTTCAGTCTTTCACCATTGAGTACAATGTTAGCTGTGGGTTTTACACATATGGCCTTTATCATGTTAAGAAAGTTTCCTTCAATTCCCATCTTCTGAATTGTTTTTATCAAGAAAGGATGCTATATTTTGTCAAATGCCTTTTCTGTGTCAATCGGTAAGATCATATGATTTTTCTTCTTTGATTTATTAATGTGGTGTATTATGCTGATTGATTTTCTTGTGTTGAACCACCCTTGCATATGCCTGGTATAAAACCCACTTGATCATGATGAATAATTATTTTAATGTTTTGTTGGATTCGATTAGCAAGTATTTTATTGAGGACTTTTGCATCTGCATTCATTAGAGAAATGGGTCTATGATTTTCTTTTTTTATAATATCTTTATCTGACTTTGGTATTAGGGTGATATTGGCTTCATAGAATGAGTTTTGATAGCATTCCTTCTTGTTCAATTTTTGGAAGAGCTTGAGTAAGATTGGTATTAAATCTTCTTTGAATGCTTGGTAGAACTCACCTGTGAAACCGTCTGGTCCTGGGCTTGGGCATTGGGCATGCCCTGGTCATGGGCATTTTGGGGAGCTGTTTGATGACTGTTTCAATCTCCTTACTTGTGATTGGTTTGTTGAGGTCTTCTATTTCTTCTAGGGTCAGTGTAGTTTGCTTGTACATTCCTAGGAATTTTTCCATTCTGTTTACATTGTCTAGTTTTTTAGCATAAAGTTGTTCATAGTATCCTCTTATGATCTCTCTTATTTCTGTGGGGTCAGTAGTAATGTTCCCATTTTCATTTTTTATTTCATTTATTTGCATCTTCTCCCTTTTTTTCTTTGTCAGTCTAGCTAAGGGTTTGTCAATTTGGTTAATCTTCTCAAAGAACCAGCTTTTGGTTTTGTTAATTCTATTGGTTTTTTTGTTCTCAATTTCATTTATTTCTGCTCTGATCTTTGTTATTTCATTCCTTCTACTTGCTTTGGGATTAGTTTGCTGTTCTTTTTCTAGTTCCTCCAGCTGTGGAGTTAGGTCATTGATTTTAGCTCTTTCTTCATTTTCAATGTAAGCATTGAGGGCTATAAATTTTCCTCTCAGCACTACCTTCGCTGCGTCCCATAGGTTCTGATATGTTGTGTTCTCATTGTCATTCCTCTCGAGATATTTATGGATTTCTCTTGAAATTTCTTCTTTGACCCACTGATTATTTAAGAGTGTGTTGTTTAATCTCCATATATATGTGAATTTTCCCTTTTTCTGCCGCTTGTTGATTTCCAACTTTATTCCATTATGATCATAGAAAGTGCTTTGTATAATTTTGATTCTGTTGAATTTATTGAGAGCTGCTTTGTGACCCAACATATGGTCTATTCTGGAGAAAGATCCATGAGTACTTGAAAAGAAAGTACATCCTGCTGTTTTGGGGTGCAATGTTCTGTATATGTCTATTAGGTTTACTCCATTTATCATATTATTCAAGCTCTCTGTTTCTTTATTGAGTCTCTGCCCAGATGTTCTATCCAATGCTGAGAGTGGTGTATTGAAGTCTCCAACTATTATTGTAAAGATGTCTATTTTCCCTTCAGTTTTGCCAGTGTTTGCCTCATGTATCTTGGGGCATCTTGGTTAGGTACACATACATTTATGATTGTAATTTCTTCCTGGTGAATCATCCCTTTTATTAATATGTAATGTCTTTCCTTGTCTCTAATAACAATTTTGCTTTTAAAGTCTGTATCATCTGATATAAGTATAGCTACCCCAGCTTTTTTTTTTTTTTGGTTACTGCATGTGTGGAATATCTTTTTCCAACTTTTCACTTTCAGTCTATTGGTATCCTTGGGTCTAAAGTGAGTCTTTTGCAGACAGCATATAGATGACTCATATTTTCTTATCCATTTGGCCAGTCTGTGTCTTTTGACTGGGGAGTTTAATCCATTAACATTCAATGTTTTTACTGTAAAGGCAGTTCTTATTTCATCCATTTTGATCTTTGGGTTTTATCTGTCATTTTATTTTCACCACTCTTTTTGACATTTTTAGTTACTGTTACTGATACAGTCATCATTTGTAGACTCTCTTCCAAGCCTCTCTTTCCTGTCTTTTCTTTTCAGGCTGTAACACTCCCTTTAGTATTTCCAGCAAAGCCAGTCTTTTTGTTATAAACTCCTCAGGTTTATCTGTGAATATTCTAATCTCATCCTCATTTTTGAAAGATAATCTTGCTGGATATAAAATTCTTGGCTGGCAGTTTTTCTCTTGAGGTATCTTAAATATATCATACCACTGCTTTCTTGCCTCCATGGTTTCTGATGAGAAACTGGCACTTAATCTTATTGGATATCTCTTAAATGTTAAGCATTGCTTTTCTCTCAGAATTCTCTCTTTGTCTTTGGTTTTTTGTTTTTTATTTTCCCTTTTAAAGATTTTATTCATTCATTCACTCATCCCCCCCTTGCTGCCCGTGCTCGCTGGGTCAGCCAACCACACCGTGCGGGCGGGCCCGCCTTCACCAGGAGGCCCCGGAAACCGAACCCGGGGCCTCCCATATGGCAAACGGGAGCCCCACCGATTGAGCCACAGCCGCCTCCCCATGTCTTTGGTATTTGACATTCTGATTAGTATGTTCCTCAGGGTTGGTCTATTAGGATTTATTCAGATGGGAGTACATTGTGCTTCTTGGACATGGATATCAATGTCCTTCAATAGGGTTGGGAAATTTTCCACCATTATTTCTTCAAATATTCCTTCTTCCCCTTTTCCCTTCTCTTCGACTTCTAAGACACCCATGACTTGTATGTTTGCACATCCCTTGCTGTCATTTCATTCCCTGAGACCCTGTTCAGTTTTTTTCCATTCTTTTCTTCATCTGTTCTTTTGTATGTTCACTTTTGGAGGCCATGTCTTCAAGTTCATTGATCCTTTCTTCTGCTTCCTCAAATCTGCTGTTATATGCCTCCAGTGTATTTTTAATTTCATTTATTGCACCTTTCATTCCCATAAGGTCTGATATTTTTCTACATATGCTTTCAAATTCTTCTTTGTGCTCCCCCAGTGTCCTTTTAATATCCTTAATCTCTTTAGCTATCTCATTGAATTTATTAAGGAGATTTGTTTGAACATCTATGATTAGTTGTCTCAACTCCTTTATGTCATCTGCAGGCTTATCTTGTTCCTTTAAGCCATATCTTCCTGTTTCTTGGTATGGATTGTTATATTTTGTTGGTGTTTTTGCATCTGGCTTACTAGATGTATTTATTCTGGGTACAGTTTCTCCCTTTAGTTTAGGGATTTCTTGTCTTTTCTCCCTTCCTTGTTGTGTAGGAGTCGAGTATGTAGTTGATGTTGTAAGCTATGGAGGCTGAAGCTGCCCATGTTGCCACAGGAATTAATGAAGCTTCTCCTACCTTTCTCCTCTGTCAGGGGTAGGGACCAGAGCTTCAGCTTTGTGTAATAATCCAAGTTGGGCAGCACAAAACTGTCTGTAGTTGCTCGGAGAGACTGACAAAGCTTCACACCCCATTCCTCCCCTACTTTGGGTGGGGATGGAGCTATAGTTGTGGGCAGCAATCTATGCCGTGTGGGTCCAAAGTGACCATAGTTGCCCAGGTAAAGTGACATAGCACTAGCCCCCCTCCCTGCCAGGGGTGGGAATGGACCCTTTAGAGTGCCCAACAATCTAATCTGTGTGGGCTGAATATGCCTGCAGTTGCCCTGAGAGGCTGAAGGAGTACTGTTCCTTCTGCCCTTTAGGGGGTGGGAATGAAACCACCAACGGCCAAAAGTTCAGCCCCTGTAGGCCAAAAGTACCTGCCGTTGCCCAGAGAGGCTGAGGGAACACCAGCTTCCTCCTATCCTATTGGGTGGTGGGGGTGGCTCTATGGGCACCCAGCAGTTCAGTCCCTTTAGGCCAAGAATACCTGCCATTGCCTGGAGAGGTTGAGGAAACACCAGCCCCCTCCTATCCTGTTAGGGCATGGGGTTGGATTCACAGGCACCCAACAGTTCAGTCCCTGTACGCCGAAAGTACCCGCCATTGCCCAGAAAGGCTGTGGAGACCCAGACCCCTTCCATTCTATTGGGGGTGGGAGTGGGGGTGGATCCACAGGCATCCAACAGTCCAGTCCATGCAGGCCAAAAGTGTCTGCCATTGCCTGGAAAGGCTGTGGAATCACCAGCCCCCTCCTTTCCTTTTGGTGGGTGAGGGTAGATCCACAAGTACCCACCAGTCCAAGCTGTGTGGGCCAAAAGCACCTGCAGTTATTCAGAGAGGCTGGGAAAACACAGTCCATCTCTTGTCCTATTGGGGAGTGGGTTGGAGCCACAGGTGCTCAACAGTCGAGTTTGTGCAGGCCAAAAACGCCTGCAGTTGCCCTGGGAGGCTGAGAGAACACCAGCCCCCTCTTATCCTAAGGGCAGGCAGAGGTGGAGATGGACTCGAAGGCACTCAACAAACCAGTTCATGTGGGATGAAAACACCTGCAGTTGCCCGGAGAGGCTGAGGATACCCAGCTCCTCTTCTATACTATTGGGGGGCGGGGATGCAGCCCCAGGTGTCCGACTATTCAGTCTGTGCCGGCCAAGAAAGCACCTGCAGTTGCCTGGAGAGCCTGGTGCAGGTCCCGCCAGCTTCCTCCAACTGGAGGTGGGGTTGGAGCCTAGGCTAGGACTGCACTCTGATCTTGGTGGAAAGAAGCCAGTCCCTAACGTCACTGGATCTTCAGTCAGCTGGGCCCTCATGCCGGGGGCGGAGTCAAAATGGCAGCTACTGGCCTCTTTCCAACTTGGACAGCTTCAAACCCTAGCTGTTCCTAGGATTATACTTTAGCCAGCTGAGACCACTAATTAGTAGCTGAAGTTGGTGGACAACCGTCTCTTCCTCCCATTTAAGGGAAATGGAGCTTCTAAATCCAGCCACAGAATAGTTCCTGAGGCAGCTTGTACCACTAGAATAGGATGGGCAATCCAATCTGGGTGGAAAGAAGCTGGTCCCTACCAGCACTGTGATTTTCAATCAGCCCCACTTTCCCTCATGCTGGGGGCGGAGTTAAAATGGTGGCTACCAGCCTCTTTCTGACGTGGACGGGTTCAAAGTTTTGCTGTTCTTAGGATTACACTTTATTTACTTTTTAACTTTTATCCATTTTTTAACACTCCCCCTCCCCCTCATTTTTGCTCTTTTTGTATCCATTTGCTGGGCAATTCTCTGTGTCTGTTTCCTGCACTCACTTCTCATCCTTCTCCTCCTATCTTCACTGGGATTCGATCCTGGGAACCTCCGATATGGGAGAGAAGCATTTTGCCACTTGTGCCACCTTAGTTCCTGGTTTTTCGGCATGTCTCGTCTTGGCTCTCCCTTTGTGTCACCCTCCTGTTACATCATCATCTTGCTGCGTGGCTTGGTGGGGCCTGGAAGCCCACATGCCTTCCATATTTTTATTTTACTGGGAGGTCCCGGGGATTGAACCCAGGTCCCTCCATATGGGAGACGGACGCCCAACCATTTGAGCCACATCTGCCCCCTAGGATTATACTTTAGCCCGCTAAATTTACTGATCAGTAGCTGAAGTCGGTGCCACACTGTGTCTTCCTCCTGTTTTTTGGAAATGGAGTTTCCAACTTCAGCCATGGAATAGCTCCCGAGGCGGTTTGCATGTGGGCACTGACCTCTGCAGCGCAGAAGGCTCTGCTCACGAATCCTCTCTGCAGATGGGCAGTCTCCTCCTTCCATGCTTTCAAGGATGTTGCAGGATGCTTTTCTGGTCTCCCGGAGCCCACAAACAGGTGCTTTAGATGCTTTGGGTGAATACTAACTGCCCTATAGTACGAGCTGACTCCAAGAGTACCTTACTCTGCTGCCACCTTGGCTTCCCTCCCCAAACATGGATTTTTTTAAAAGATTATAAAATTTTATAAAATCCTCAAAAGACCAATCAAGAAAAGATAACTGAATATATTATTTTACACATACAGTTAAAACTTAAGGGAATTTAACCGAATGATAAGAGCTTCTTTAAAGTGGTTGAAAAAGTTTTCTGAATTTGTAAATAGAATATAATCTGTACACGAAATAAAACCTTAAGGAAGAACTAGATTTTTTACCATTAAAACTTTATTAAATAAAATACTAACTCTGTAAAAACCAAACTAGAACCTGAGTAATCTCACAACCACCACGCTGGCTTTCATTTGCTGTGGAAATCTATTCCGTGGCTATGACACAGCACCAAGCTGTGGCTGCAGAGAGAGTTGATGGAGAGCTTGCCACAGCATGCTGGGGGGCTCCATCCATTAACAGGCCTTTCCAGGCCCACCACAGGGAGAATCTAGGAACCAGGCCTTACAGGTGGATGGATAGCACTTTATAGTTTTCTCAGCATTGTGAAGAATTATGAAGTTCAAAAGAAATATCAAGGGCTTTCTTTTCACTAAGTCCAAAGCTAAAGGATTTCTTTCTCTGAAGTGTATAATGAAAGTGGTCTAGAGGGAAATCTGGGGGTTTGGTTATTTTGAATGTTTGCAAAATGCAATTCAAAAGTAGGTACTTTAAACTCCAGATCATATAACTGGTTCTGAACATACTTCTCTATTGCAATGGCCTGATGCTAGTGGGGCATCCTGAGAGTTCAGAGATGGGGTCCTAAAAAGGTCTAGAGAGCAATGATCTTAAAATGTTCTTTGCCTATGTATCCCATAAGATTATTTTTAAAAACCTATGTACCTCCTTGGATATTTTTTAATTGACATCTAAACTTTCACATAAATTTAAATAGTGTCAAGGGATGTAATTTCCACCATATGGTAAGATTCAAAAAAAATTTTAAATAAACTTTTTGTTTTAGAAAATTTTAGATTTATAAATAGTTGTGAAGATAGTAGAGAGAGTACACACACATCTCACATGAAGGTGCCCCTATTAGTAACAGCTTATATTAATTAGTATGGTACATTTGTTATAATTAATGAACCAATATTGATACATTATCATTAACAAATGTTCATATTTTACTCAGATTTCCTTGGTTTTACCTAAGATCCTTTACCTGTCCCAGAATTCTCATCCAGTATACCATCTGACATTATCTGTCAGGTCTCCTTAGGCTTCTTTTGGCTGTGAGTTTCTCAGACTTTCCTTGTTTTTGATGTCCCTGGCAGTTTTGATGAGAATTGGTCAGGTATTGTGTAGAATGTCTCTGAACTGGGATTTGTCTGATGTTTTTCTCATGATTAGACTTGGGGTGATGGGTTTTGAGAGGAAAATCTGAGGCAAAAATGCCATTTTCATTGCATTATATCAAGGGTACCTAGTACCAACATGATTTATCAGCTGATAATGACATTGATCACCTGGCTGAGGTAGTGACATCAGGTTTCTCTGCTGTAAAGTAACTCTGCACCACGTCCTTTCTGCATTGAACTCTTTAAAAGGAAGTCACCATGCCCACATCTAAGGGGTAGGAAAGTATTCTCCCCCTCCTTGATGGTGAGTATCTACATAAATCATTTGGCATTCTTCTGCAAGGGAGATTTATCCTTTCTCTTTCATTTGTCTATTCAATCATTTATTTATATCAGTACAGACTTGTATATTTATTTTATACTTTGGGTTATAGTCCAATACTACTTTATTCATTTTGTTGCTCAAATTTTCCAGTTTTAGTCATAGGGAGCTCTTTCAGTTGGCTCCTTTATCTCTTTGACATACACTATCAATGTAGCATGTTTTCTTTTAAACACTTCCTTACTTCTTGGCACTACAAGATGTTCCAGGATCATCTTGTATGCTTCCTGCCCCAGATACAGAATCAGCTATTTCTCCAAGGAGCCCTGGTTCCTTTTATTAGAGAAGGGTATTAGAAACCAAGATCTGAGCACTAAATGTGCTCACTGCCTACAGTGTTGTTGCTTCTAGGCCTTCTCAGCTGACAGATAAAAGGAAATACATGTGTATAAACTTATGCAAAGGTACAATGGGCTGTTTAAAGTTTTTACCTTTCCTTCTTTAAAAATATACAAAATATACAATTAAGATATAACAGAAGCACAGTTGAATGAAAGCACTCACCAAGTTCTTTCTCATTATTAAATGATATTTCCCATCATGTTTTCCCAGAAAATTTTGAAAAGTCTAATTCTAAAATAGATATACACGCTTGCCTTGGAAATATTGCAGATTTGGTTCTAGACCACCACAATAAAGTGAATATTGCAATAAAGCAAATTGCATGAATTTTTTGGTTTCTCAGTGCATCTAAAAGTTATGTTTAAACAATGTACATACCTTCAATAAAAAATACTTTATTGCTGAAAAATGTTAACCATCATCTGAGCCTTTAGCAAGCAGTAATCTTTTTGCTGGTTGAGGGTCTTGTTGATGGCTGCTGAGTGATCAGGGTGGTGGATGGTGAAGGTTGGGTTGGCTGTGACAATGTCTTAAAATAAGACAACAATGAGGTTGGCCGCATTGATTGACCCTTCCTTTCACCTGAACACTTAGAGGTCACTGTAGCATTATTAACTGGCCCAATTTCGATATTGTCATGTCTTAGGGAATAGGGAGGCCTGAGGCAAGGGAAAGAGATGGAGGTACAGACAGCCAGTAAAGCAGTCAGAACACACACAACATTTATTGATCGAGTTTGCCATCTTATATGGGCATGGTTCGTGGCTCCTCAAAACAGTTACAACAGTAAAATCAAAGATCACAGATCAAGATCACCATAACATACATAGTAATAATGAAATTGAAATATTACAAGAATTACCAAAATATGACACAGAGACATGACGTGAACACATGGTGTTGGAAAAATGATGCCAATAGACTTGCTTGACACAGGGTTGCCACAAACCTTCAATTTGTAAAAAATGCATTATCTGTGACGTGCAATAAAGCAAACTGCAATCAAATGAGGTATGCCCGTGTAGGGCATATAAACTTGCCATGAGTTGGTCTCCAGATGACATAAGGCACTGTCACCTTCAATATTTTATTTTACTAGGGTTCTCATTGCTTCACTCTCAATGGTCTCTTCTCCAGGAACAAACATTCTTGGAAAATGCTAAGTGAATGGAAGAGGTGATCATTAAGGAAAAACTGTCATCATTCTCATTACTCCATTCTCCTATCTATCTGAATGCAGACAATCCCAGCCCACTTCTAATGCCATGTTATATCCAGAATATTAGTATGTACAAGAGGAAAAGATACCAAACTTTACCCTGTTTTAAGTTGCATTGATTAAAGGAATCTTACAGACAATATTTTGAATTGTACCATTGATAGTCCTAGGGGAAAATGCACCCAGTGTACTTTTGGGTAGGTGAGAGAATGCTTCTATTTTGGGAAAGAGGAGAAAGATGTTGTGAAAAGAGAGATGGAAAGGAGAACTAGCATGCTATCTCCATCCAGGGCTATCAGGCAGACAATTTTAGGAAAGAGTTTGAAAATTGATTCCATTTAAATTATCCACTCCTACATAATCAATGGAAAGCCTTTGTTTATCCATGGGGGCTATACATGCTCCAGTTTGAAAACTGTCATCATAAAACATTCTGGAAATTCTGCTTCCAAATAGGACAGAGAAGATCACAGCAGACAGTTACTCCTGCCATAACTCATAATAAACACCAGCTAAACACAACCACCACCACCACAACAAGTGTTCATATTTTTCTTAACTGAACATGTCAATAAATCAAAGGAACTAAAGTCCAGAAGGGACAAGCCCCTCCTAGATAGGATTCCCTTTCTGGAGGCATTTGCTGAGTCTGGGTGAGAAGAGGATCCATACACAAAGCCATAGACAAAGCAATCCTGCTAGGATAAGAAGAATCCAACCAAGCTTTTAATAGCTATGTAGACTGGTAGGAAGAACGTTATCTTGTAGAAGCCCCAAACTCAAGAGTTAATTCTCCTTAACTGCCAATTATCCTCCATGAGGCTTTTCCTAAAAGGGTAGCAGGGAAGCTGGGAACTGGGCTGAAAATCAAAGACAGAGAGGGAGAGGGAGAGGGAGAGGGAGGGGCAGGGGGGAGAGGGAGGGGGCAGAGAGAGAGAGAGAGCTCTTCATTATCTCAGAGTGCTTGGAGTCCAAAGAACCTGCAGCACACAGGACAGATCTCAACGTCACAAACAATTTGAACCTAGAGGTGTAGTTTCTACCTATGTACTACATAACATAGTAGGAAATGTATTTGTTTCAGTCAGCCTGGCAGGTTTGAACTGCCACCTCCACATTCTCCACTAATCCCATCACCTGGCCTGAGCCAAGTTACTTAGATTTCTGAGACTGTTTCCTCAGTTATAAAAGAGGGTGACTAATATAGATATATCAATACATTGTTTCAAGAATATGATAAAATAAAATAAAAAACCACAAAATGTCTAGCATAACTAGTCTCTCTTCCCCCTTTCCAAGGTGACAACTATGAAGGCAAAATACTCATTAGGATCAAGGTGGTCCCATAATTTTAAAATGAGTTTTATTATCAAAGGGCTGCATTTTGCTCTTATTGATCAGACATCAATTTCAAGATTATTTGTTACTTTTCTATTTTGGGCAAAGATCTAGTTGCCATTTTGGTACTTAAGGGACCGTGTATATGTGTGAGTTTACACGGTTGTGGGGCAGTGTGACAGAGGTGGTTGTGAAAGGTGAACATGACAATTTAGACCAGATTATAAAGGGTTTTGTCTGGCACATTAAGGGTTTAGACATTAGCCAAGAGAAAAGGAGGCCACCAACATCCTTTGAGCAGAGAAAAAACACAATTTTGTCTGTTTTGGGAAGATAGCTGTCTTAGTTTTCCAGGCTGCTATGATAAGTACCCCACAGGAAGAATTTTTTGGCTTATGGTTTTGGAGGCCAGAAGTCCCAATCAAGGCGCAGTCAAGTCCCAGAGTCTGTAGTGTTCTGCTGCTGGTTTGTCACAATCCTCGGGGCTCTCTAGCTTGCACCTCTGCCTCCCAGAGCTTGCACCTCTGTCTGCTCTTGGTTTCTGCTGACTTTTGGCTCTGTAAAAGGCCTCCAGTAATACAGATAAAAGGCCCACCCTGATCTGGTTTGGCCTCACCTAAGTAGGATCTTTGAAGATCTTATTCACAAGTGAGTCCACACCTTAACTGGTAATGCACCTTCAAAGGGTCCTATATTTAATCCGCACAGGAATGCAGATTAAGAACATGCCTTTTTGTTGGGGTGCCTAATTCAATCTACCAGGATAGCTGACATACTAGACTAAATCTCTGGATGACAGGATCTGTTTCTTAATTTGTAGATCCTTTAGTCATTTTTATATAAATGAATGAAAGAATGAATGGCTGGAAGGCAGGATTGGAGGGGAAATAGAGCATGAGCAGGGAGATCAGGATGGAATTGAAGAAAATGCCATGAAACTTTTCAGAGACAGACTCACAAGGGTTAGTGACTAGTTAAGATGTTAGAGCTAAGGAAGATGGGGGAGAAGTTGAAAAGAATTCTGTAGCAGTTGGCTTGGATGACAGCTTTGGGCTGGGGGTGGAGTGGGATGGTTGCCATTAGCAGAAATAGAAAACAGAGAGTGGGAAACCAGTTTTGAAAATTAGGGGAAACAATGAGTCTGATTTTAGTTGTAACGAGCTTGCACTGAGGTGGAAATGTACAACAGGCAAATGAAAACACAAGTGTGGAGTTGCACAGAGGTTAAGACTAAAGATTGAGATTAGTTTGTGGAAGCAGACTCAAAAGCGACAGTTGAAACATTAAGAGTGGATGATATCATCCTTGGAGAATGTTTTGATCAGGGAGATTGGCCAATTACAGGACCTAGGAGAATACTAACCTTTATGGGATGGCTGTAGGAGAGGCAATAAGGAAATATAGGAGGGAAAAAATGGCCACAGAAGTACCATGAGACAGCAGTGTTGTGGAGGCTGAGAGAGAAAGATTTCAAAGTCTTGGCGACCTGTACAAACCCAGAAGGGTTGAGTGTAATGAGGTCTGAGATACTGTTGGCTTTGGCAATTAGCAGATCAGTGGTCATCTTTTTGAAGACTGTTGCCACAGGAGGATACTGGAGCTAGATTATAGTGCGGTCAAGTAGAGGCAGGGCTAATGGAGAGAGAAGTGGCAACAGCTTCACTTTACATCTTCAATGGCTTTTTCTTAATCTCTTTTGAAGACTCTTTGCTGCCCCAGTAAATGTTGATGTTACCTAGGACTCTGTCCTTAGCTCTCTGCTTGTAACAGTTAGGGTTCTCTTGGTTTCAAATAACAGAAAGCAACTCCAGCTGGCTTAGCAGAGAGATTTATTGGAAGGATACAGAGTTACCTCATAGGACCCAAAGGATTATGACAGGGCCTTGTGTACAAGCTTTAACCAAAAGCCAAGCACCATTAGGGTTTCTCCGTCTTTTTGCTTCCCTCTCAGTGTCTATTTTATTTTCTTCTCTCATTGCAAGCCAGCTGCCTCAGTTTTCAAGGCCGTGGGGTAGGAAACACGTCTGCCACTAGCTCCTGAGTCACACGCACAGCCACTCAGAGAAGCACTGCTATATCTCACTTGCTTTCACTCTTGATATCATTTAAGGGAAGAGGATGAGTCAGCTGACTTGCATAGATACCCACCCTTGGGCAATTCAGCTGAGGGCAGAGGAATAAGGTCATGCTGCATGAACAGCATCATGGGAGAACGGGGGTAGGGACTGGGACCTGGAAGTGCGAAGCTGGAGTGATGATTTGGATTGAGCCTAGAGGAAGTGATAGAGGGGAAGGTGACATGAGCAGCTTCTCACCCTCCCTCTTTCTTTTTGGTCTTTGCTCTAAGAGGCTGGGTCCTCCTAAGCAGTCAACCCTAGGGGTGCTCCCCTGTCTATACAAGGTCCCAGCCACACTGTTTTCTTCTAAGAAAGAAAATGGAATGGATGCCCAGCTCTTATTAACTTCCCCTCTCTGTGATCAGCCCCTAATATACATGGGTGAGTCCCCAGTGGTCATGTATATATCCACTTGGAGAACCAGAGTTGATTGGTCCAGGGAGCCAGCCAGAACCTCTCTCTGTGGCTAATGGACTTGAGACTACAGAAATTATGGGTCAAATCCTCTTTGGAATGGTGTGAGGCCATTGATGACTATGGGCTCTCCCTGCATGGAGTCATCAGGCAGAGCCTGGAGGTACTTGAGTTGCTGGTTCTAATTATCCTGGAAACCCAGCTGCACTGCTACCTTCCTTATGTTAGATTCCATAAACTAGCTGAGTATCTTCCAGTAAATTCCTTTCAGTCTAAACTAGTTTGGATAAGTTTCTGTCATTGAGACCAAAAAGAGTCTTGACGAATATAGGCCAAGGAGTTGCCCAATAGCTGTTGCCAACCCTGGCCTCTTGCCTCCCATATCAACTGTGGAAAGTGACCCCTCCCTGTCTCTTGTTATGTTTCCTGGGAGAAATCAGATCCAAATAGTGATTGCAATGTGAGTTTTTGGTATTCTGGCAGTTACTGAAATGCTAGCATGGTGTTGGCACATCACTCTAATTTTGATATATTAAAATCTAAAATCTGTACCATTTATGCTTTGAGATCAGGATCAATGACTCAGTTATTAAATGTATGATGAAAATACTTGCTGGACAAAACTCTACCAAAAGTCAGAAGGGGCTTTTTATCAGCTAGAACAATGTGTACAAAAACACATGCTACTCAATGACACCATTGATCCACCTCCTTTTTGAAATACTTCATTTGTACTTTTTAATTATTTTCAAGGTTTCTTCATTTTAGGGACTGTTTAGTTTATTAATTTTTAAATAAGACTCCATATTGAAAAAACTTTGTTTTGGAATAGATTTAGATTTACAGAAGAATTGTGAGGATAGTGCAGAGAGTTCCCATATACCCCACACCCAGTTTCCCCTACTAGTAACATTTTACATGAGTATGGTACATTAGTCACTATCAATAAACCAGCATTGATATTATTTACTAAAGTCCATAGTTCATTTGTTTTTATCTAATGTCCTTTTTCTGTTCCAGGATCCAATCCAGGATACATTATATTTAGTTGTCCTGTCTCCTTAGGCTCCTGTTGGATGTGACAATTTAAGATTTTCTTCATTAAGTTTATCTAATAATAATTTGTATTAGAATGTTGCTTGTTTAATGTTTATATTTCACAAATTTACATTTTTACATGACATTTGTTGGGGGCTGAATCATGTCCCTCAAAAAGACATTCAAGTCTTAATTTGCATGGGTGTGGACCCATTTGTAAATCAGACCTTTTAAGATGTTATTATTAGTTAAGGTGTGGACTCACTTGTGAATAGGATCTTTGGAGATCCTATTTAGATGAGGCCAAATAGGATCAGGATGGGCCTTAATCCATGTGAGTGGAGTCTTTATAAGGCAGAAGAAATCTGGATGCAGTCTGTGGAATCCAGAAGTCAGAAGAAGCCAGAGAATAAAAAGACTGCCATGTGATGGATGCAAGCCAAGGGACCCCAAAGATTGCAGCAAGCCTGCACCAGGATGCTACAGATTCTAGGAGGAAGGTGGGTCTACCGAGACTCTGATTTTGGACTTGCAGGCACCAAAACCATGAGATGAAAAATTCCTGTTTTTTAAGCCAACCCACTGTGTAATATTTGTCATAGTAGTCTTGGCAAACTGAGCCAATGTTTAAATGTTCATACTTTAAAATTCTGAATTATATTAAATATTGTTTTACTAATATAATGTTATGATAAATATAAAATATTCGTATTAATATCAATATTTAAGAATTCTGTAAAATAAATATCACTCTTCTTGTTCTGGTACAGCGGTCACCAGACCCCACGTTGGATGGGCAGAGCAGGGAGAATGAACACAGGACTGGATGCAGTTCCAGGAACAGATGATCCCAAGGGTGGGTGGGAGTGGGGCTGCAAGCCGTGGAAGACACTGGGAGATGACACTCTTGAGCTGAGGGTGGCACAGAGGTGAGAGTCCAGCAAGTTCTGTTAGTGGGGCCATGTTGAGGTGTTCAAGATGTCATGAGAACAATGTTTCTCGATGTGTACTCCCTAAGTCACTTCAATCAGATTTCGGAGGTGGGACCCAGGTATATGCTACCTAAGCTGATTCCAGTTCCCCCACAACTTTTAAGAAATCCTGGGCTAGAAGGTATGGGGCCAAATATCCAGGTGGGCCTCACGGGCCAATGAGGGGAAAGTCCTAAGTGCACAGAGGTCTTCCCAGTGAAAAAAAAAAAAGCACCAAATCAGGCAACAGAAGGCTCTTGGCTTGACCGCATGGGACCCTTCTGGAGTCCCAATACTTGTTCCTGAACCTGAGGATTTTGACCTGACAAAGGAGGGGAAAGGCATAGTTTGAAGAAGTCTTTGGACTCGAAATCTGCTGGGGTATGGGGATGCAGGGGCCTCCTCCATCCACCCACATCTAACATTGTCCTGAGGCCCAGGGCTTGTTTTCTGCAACAGGAACCCCAGGCCCAGGGCACCCCAGTGGGTAACGTCAATATGCCCCCTCTACCCCCCCTTCTCTATTACCTTTTCTTTCTTTGTATAAAGAGGGCTTACTTGTGTTAGCCTAATCTGGTTTCTTTGTCTCACACAGCGAGGGCCCTGATGATTTCCACTCTGGGCACATAATCTTAGAGCAGTCGTTAGTCTTTGTATTCCTAGCGCCTTGCTCATTGCTTGGAACATAGTAAGCGCTCAGTACTCCTAGGTAGTATTATTGTTTCAATCAATGGTGAATGAAGGAAATGGGAGACCACTTTAGCACCAAGAGCTATTTCCTGCCCCCTCCCCATCTTCCTCAGTCCCCACAAGACACAGTAGATGCCCCTCAACCCCCCAGACCCCCTCTAGAGACATTAGACCCTGATGAGAGCCAGGAGCCCTCAGTGGGTGGTGAGGACTAGTACCTGAGTGCAGCACTCCAGCCTGCAGTGTGTGTGTGTATGTGTGTGTGTGTGGGGGGAGAGGGGCTGGCGGACAGGATTGCGTAAGAATGAAAAGAGGCGGGGGAAGGACCACCCTAGTCTTGGGGCTGCTAGTCACAGGGAAGGAGCCCACCATGATGGCCACCCGTAGGACTGTGAGATGGAAGTACATCATCAGCATCTAAATACTACAATTATGAGTTTAATCACAAGCATGTAGCATTACATCATTAGAGTGGGGTGTGTATGACATTTACATACATCACAATCTGTTGATTCCCCAGAACTTGCCAAATGTAGTTCACAATAGTTAGGCTTCATTTTGTCCATAGTTCATGGCATATTCAAAGTCTTTAAAGCTGACATGACCGTCTGAGTCTTGATCTACTTCCCTGGAAAATGAAACAAAAAATATTTACACGTTATTTTCACCAGCACCTATGTACTAGGAGCATATGAGAGTCTTTATTTCTTTGCATGTCTGTGTGAGAGAGGTGCCCGTTTTCTCTCAGAGAGCATCAAAAGCTGAGATGCCTACATTTCTTTCTTGCATCTATAATACCTAAGATGGAGAGAAGGAAAGGGTATTTATTAATAGCTATAGAAACACTATATTCAACATATTTAAAGTATGAGTTCAACTGTAACAGTTTATATAAGAAAACCAAGAACGCCTGTTTTCTAGTCAACTTGCAAATATCTTTCTGTGATAGGTCAATGAATATATATGCATTGCACAACAGAATATGTACTAGAAACAAATAAGAGATCAGAAAAATGTTTTGTGAATAAATAGTAAAGCATGTGCTAAAAATTGAAAACGTAAATAAACAGTAATGATTATAAGAAAGATGAACATAGCACTGCCTTTAATGAATCTTGTGAATCTTTGCATAGTGCTGTGTGGGTCCATTTTGCTGACAAAGACACTGAGACTTAAACAAGTGCAGCAGTTTTGTCAAGGTTACATCACAAGGAAGTAGCAGAGCTGGAACTCAAAGCAGGATTGTTAGTGCTCTGCACAGTACTCCAATTCCACACTGCCTCCCTAAATAAAGAGGATAGTCCAGAGAGAAGGGATTATATTGTAACCGCCACATGGCCAAGCCTAGCTCCAGAAGTTTTGACTGGCTTCATCCATGGTCTTGGAAGTGCTAGAGACTTCTCACAAATGCCTCCTGATAAGCTTTTTGGGGTATGTGAAGGGGGATGAAGAGGGGAGCCTCTGGCTGGTCGGTTGGGGGTGTGGGCGGGGCAGTGGCCTCAGCTGGGTGTCCCTGCATGCCCCAAGGCTGCTGAGACGGAGCACTGCCCATGAATGGGGAGAAGAGACATGGCCCCCACCCCACATGGTCAAGTTAACACATTAGGAGGACAAAATCACTGCACAAGCAACACATTCAAACTGTTAACAGTAAAAACACTGTTCATTCGAGGATGTTTTTGAAAGGAAAACTGATGGGTGGTGGCCAAAATACCTCTTGGGGGGCATTCTGAGACAACGCATCACATGCGTTAGATGTAGCTTCTGTGGTTGATACAAATGGTACTTTGTCGAAACAACAAACGGTATCAACCATGACTAAGGGCCTTTAAAAGCTAAGACAGGCCCAAGCAACAGAGCCACTAATCACTGTAATCGTTTTAAAGCAGGCTTTTAAAATATTGAATTCTAAAATAAACTTTCTGAATATTTCATGCCCAAAGTCTCTGAAGTCTATAATGGTTCTGGATAGAGTGATGATAATTTTTCATTCTTTTGAAGTAGAGAAAAGCCCTCTTCTCGGCCTCAGGGCAAAACCGTGTTGCAGTGTGTTAGTATGAAATGACTGCGGACAGCTGAGGTCGTTATTCTTGTTACTTCTTTTGGTAAAATATACGTGGTGATTTCATGCTATCCAGGTCCAGATAATGTCAGGTCTCTTCTAAGGGATTAGAAATAATCAGTATCACATGCTTCTGACTACGGAGTATAAATCACCTCTTGTATTAAATTAGATAATTGAAGAGTCTTAATATTGCCAAAGTGTTTTTCCCAAGGAATTGGATTAGATAAATGACCTTTCCCCTCCCACTCTGAACTGGTGTGGGTGAACTAGAACTCTCAGAGGGTGGGTTAAGTGGATAATCAGAAAAAGTAAAGTTTAGAGTATAACTGCTTCTGATAATATATATGTATGTTTGTTTATTCACTTATTGAGACACCGAATGCTCGTAGAAAAGGGAATCCCTTGGCATGATTTTCCCAGTAAAGAACATTCACTGTGATTGCATTAACTTCTTTTTTTCCTTGCTGTCTTTGCCCAAGCTTCCTGTCATAAAATGGGCAGAGTATAACCAAGACGTGCTAAAATGCAACGGTTTAGTCAGAATGTTTGGAGTGGCATTTTGCTCACATAATGAATGGAGTGCCATAATGTCTATATTTAGAATGCGATAAGGTAACATACTTTATGTCTTCTGATTTTCCTTCCTCGTTTTATACATAAGCATATCGGTCATCTCCAGGAAAGTGAAGAGAAAATTCACATTTCAGAGTTATAATTTTAAAAACTAAAATACACTATTTTTTTCATCACAGAAAGAATTAGTTTGGAGAAGGAAGGTTTCACAACACCCACACTCAAATCACTGTGTGATGGAAGAGCGGATGTGCTGGATGTGTAAAATAAGTAGTGTGTTGAGGAGATGAAGAAAATTACATTAGGTAAAAATAAATGTTTCATTGTATCTGTTTATAGAATTCAACTCCTAATAGTTTACTCTGGTTCTGAAACAAGGATGAGTTGCTTTGTCCCCAAAGTATATTCAACACTAAAATATTCCCCCACCCTCACCCCAATTAGAAATAAACTCTAGAGATGCAAGGACTTTTGTCTGGCTGGGTGCTGTGTCCCTGGCTCCTAGCACATGTTAGGTGGTGAATGTTGCTGAATGAATGAATCTTGGAAAGGAGTTGACATTATGGAATAGCCACTGCCTCCCAGGAGGTACTGGGCCAAGAGAGATTATACCATCGCTGCCTTTAAGAGCCTAAAAACCAGCCAGAGAAATGACACACACTGACGAAGCCCCCTAGGAACTCAGGGGCCCCCAAACAAGGCGATGGTCATCTCTATAGCCCACTGCATTCTGTAGACACAGACCAGGCTCAAGAGAGGCCAGTTGAGAGAGGGACTTTGAAAAATGAGGCTGCAGAAGTGGGGCAACGAAGGGAAGGAGCCCCTTGAACGCCATGCATGGTTCAGAACTCAAAGTGGGAAACTGGCAAGCAAGGCAGAACACTAGATACCTATGAGTCTACCTGGCCCTCGAGTCAAAGCCCAATGGCGCAAGATGCTGTTCTTTTCCCAGACGTGTGGATGTAGATATAGATACAGACACAGGCTTTTATTTCAAAATTGACTCTATAGAAAAACGATCAAAGTGTACACAATGTAAGAGAAGACAATACATTGCTATAACAATAGCTGCTTTCTAGAAATCTAAGTCCAGGTAAATTAAAGGCTTTATTAAAATTTGCTTTTGAGATACAAAAGGGAGCCCTGGAGTTGATTTTGAGAGTAGAGACTCAAGAGAGCTGAACCTACGGTAGAACTTAGGATGAAGGGTTTAGGATCATTTGGAAGGAAGGGTCAAGTAAGATAAGAGAGGGTGGAAGAAGCGGGGCTACTGGGAAGGGGGGAGTTTGGGGTACAATACGAGGAGAAATGGCCTATGAAAAATTCCCCAGTGGTGCAGTTATCAGAAGTCCTTTCATTAACTGCCATGTTTACTAAGTGTTTGGAAGCTGCTTGTTATGACCTCTCCCCCATCTTCACTAAGGGGTGTGACGGGCACTCAGGCATGATGGTATCTGTGTTGAGTTGGGACTTAAAATTGAGTTAGGACATGAGTTCCCACCTGATTTGGGACAGTGGAGAGCAAAAAAAGCATGTGGGGAACGATAAGATGAGCCATCAACTGAACTATTTTAAGAAATGAGAATTCAGAGCTGGAGATGGCCATACACCATAAGCCTTCCAGGAATTTGCAAAAATCTTGGAGAGTGCTCTATAATCTCATGGGGTATAGAATGGGGGTTCCAGCCAATACTACCCAGATTTTGAAGTGTGGGGAGACCCAGGCTGACACTGGGATGCACTGGGAATTTCAGCCAGGACTACACTCACCCATTCAACTGAATTCCAACAGTTTTCTATCTATTAAAATACAAACATTTTCTGATTCATTATATTAAAAAGTGGTTGTAATTTCATCAGCATCCATTTTAGTGTTTTTCTTTTTCATGTCCCAGTTTGTTAAGGAGTCTGTTCTCTCCTTTATGTGATTCTGTGTGGACTCTGACAGGCCAGACTAGATGTGCTCCTGTGACCCGGAGGATAAGTGGTTTTGACCCTGGAGGAGCCAGGGTTTCACTTTGTGAATCTTTTATTAAGCTAGGCCATACTCTTGCTCTAACATATTAAGAGACACATAAGGTTGTTTTTTTTCTTTTCAATTTTAAAAAATATGAATGTTTCTTGTACGAAAATAATTACATCATAACAATTTCTTGGAATGTTTTGAAAGTAGTTATTTCTTGGAAAATGGTTTTTGTTTTAAAATAATTTTTTTGAGAATAGCCAATGGCCAGGTTACCAAAGCCAGAGTTTGCACTGGAGTACTTGCTTTTACCCAGGTTACTGGAAAAAAAAAAAAAAAAAAAATGCAGGAAAGAAATAAAGAGGGAATGGCTTAGTAGGTACCATTACATTAGACAATGGAATATTCTCTACTAAAATGACATAAAGACTATAAAATGATATTTTTAAGTGAAAACAAGAATGCACACTGTTGTGTATCATATTTGCAATCTAATAAACATGTCTCTCTATTTCGGAAGAAGTTGAAGGTTATGTGCTAACCAAAAACTTGTTTTATGAAGATGGTAGGGTTATGGGTAATTTTGTCTTAAAATGTTTTAAAATATTATTGATATCTTTTTCAACTCAAGAAACATTTCTTTCTTTTTAGACTGACCTTCCTAAATGAATGGCCTTACGATGCCTTGTATAGATGCTCAATAGCTACTGCAGGGTTGCTCAACCTCAGCTCTCTGATGCTTTGGGCCAGAGAATTCTTTGCTGGGGAGGAGAAGGGTGGACTGCACATTGTAGGTTGTTCAACAGCATCCCTGACCTCCACCCACAAGAAGCACCCCACCCAGTTGTGACAGCAAAGAATTGCCAAACATCCCCAGGGGGACAAAACTGATTGAGGACCACTGAGCTAGAAGAATCCACGTTTGAGGAAATTCTCTGGAACATTCCAGCTAATCTACACTTACTAAAATAATTCCTTTAAAGACTTTTTCTTTCTTTAACAAGTCATTTCTGGGACAGCTGAGGCACACATGTTTATTGGATGGATTATGCATTTACTGCCTTGAGGCTCCGCCTTGCTAACACTAACTCTGGTCTTGAATTGAGCCCAGAGCAGACCACACTTGAGAGCTAGGGCAAGCGATGGGCGTTTCCATGTTCCCAGCAAATACACTGTCAGTAATTATTTTGAGCCTCTGTTGATAGTCACAAAGGGCTCTGAAAGTTGATGCCCTATTTGATTTACCTGAAACATGAATGAGAAATTTATTGTGGAAGCAAAGATTTAAATGAGAAACATTTTCTTAGTGGAATTTTTGGGGTGGGGAAAAGCGAATAATTTAAACTAAAGTCAAAACTGCTATTACACTAGGGATGAATCTGTCATACTGACTGAGCAGTGAGAGTAAAAATTACCCTCCAAGCATGGAGGGCCTGCTGGGGATGAGAGGACTCGCCAGCTGAAGATGGAATGATGACAGCTCCTCTGCCAGCAGCCTTCTCTGGGAGAAACCTGCTTGTTCTTTCCATTGGTGTGCTTGCCTTTGTTGACAAGAGTCCTGCAGCAGTGAATTGGTCATGTGTTTATTAATTTCAGTTTTTTGGAAAAGACATACTTGTTAAGAGAAGTCATTCAGATACTCAGAAAACGTAACAGAGACATGCAGATGGCTTCTGGTCTGTTCCAGGCTCCTGTACAGCTCTGGCAGAGGCATTTCCTCTAGTGGGTGCTGGGCAGCCCCTGCACGCTACCTGACTCTCCCCACCCACCTCTTACTCCAGAGCTTGCTGAGTGCCTCCCTCACCTGCAGCCTGCACCCAAGAATCTTTTGCTATTTGCCTGTGGCTGCTCTGACCTGGGGGTGGCAATCCCACGTGCAACCTGGAAGTATGGAGGAGTTGGCTCCCCAAAGGGTGGTCCCTGACCATTGAGACAGCAGGACTCAGAGGATGACCGCTCTCTGCTTCTGGCCGTCAGGCAGGCCACCCTGGCCACTCATGGCAGCAAGGAACCTGAAGGAAGGACCTCTGGGCTGGCTTTCCCTCATTCTGTTTCTCCTTTCCCTGCCCCGTGCTCCCGATCACTGAGATCATTTCCCACACTACCTCCTCTCAGGAGAACTCAGGCTGAGACTGGTAGAAAGCTTATTTGGGGAAACAAAGCCATCTCAGAGCATTGAGACTGACATTGGCAAAATCACGTCATGTCAGGTTTTCACTCAGGTAAACGGGATCTCACTACTTGAAATGGATCAAGAGCGCTCTTCTATTTGGAAAATTTTTAGGGCCAATTAAATTTTGCCTTTACAAAGAGCTCTGAAGTTTGACGTTCCAGGCAATTGAAATGTCAGAGTTAACTAGAAAGAGAGAGGAGCAGTCTTCTCTTTACTATCTAATATACATGTCTTATTTAATAATAGTCTGTCGGCCACAAATAGTGTTATCAGACTTAAGTGTTCCTTCAGGATGAGGACAATATATTCCAGAATGTAAGAGAGCTCTGCCTTTTGGATGCAGAGGTACAGCTACAGATGTCCATGAGCAGGTGGTGGCCTTGGCACCTACAAAGGGGAACAAGATGGCCAGACCAGGCCAAGGACACAGAATGACCCAAGCCAGGCTAAACTTTGGCCTCCTTACCAGCAGGCTCAGCCTACTAGACTGAAGACACAGTGGACACTTCGGCTTCCTTCCCTGCGCCCATGCCACCCCTCCGGTGCTATGTAGCAGCTGTGTGATTTGGGTGGGAATGATCCCCACCCCAAGCTCCAGAAGCATAATTTGACTGACCTAATAGCTTAGGTTACTAATTACACTAATCACTGCAATCCCACCCACTTTACCACAGATTTCTTCTTAGGTGTTATCCTAAGGTCCTGGATTATTCTCCACGGTTCTAAACTCTAAAGAAGTAACTTTCTTGCTGTACCCAACAAGAACCCCTGTCTCTGATACCTTAACTGTGATTCAATGTGCTTGAAGAGGTTATTGATGGGACCAATACAGTTTTTCCCCTAGAGAATGCCAGGATAGTTTCTCCAGTCCCAGAAGAAAAAAAGGAAAAGTAGATGTGAAATGCAGTCACAGCTGGCAAGGGTGATTAACCATAAATAACGACTAAGTTTTTCCTATTTACTAGGCTTTAAAAATGAGGAGTGTTATTTAAAGCTAGAAATATTTTAAAAAGAAGGAGAGAATGTAATCTCAGTATGCCTGATAATTGACTACTTGTGGTCATGTGGATGAATGAACCAGCATATAGCCCAAAGTCTCATTTCCGGCAAACAGTTTCATATTCCTTCTCTACCAAGTGCTTTAGCAGAACTGTTCGTAAGTAGTGATGTGATCTCGTTTCCCAGTTTTACTCTTTGGAAGAGGAACTGAGACGTGAAGGGCAAAAACAATACCATTTTAAGCATAAAGAACACAAGTCAGAAGGAGCATCTTCAAAGTAATCATTAAAAAATGTGAAAATGTGTTTCCTGTACTTTGGGGTCTCTAGGTTTTCTATCCACCCCACCCCCACCCCCACCCCCCGCCATCTGTGTAACTACAGCAAGCCCTCTCTGAATAGGGCGAGGAGGAAGTGTGGTCCCGCACAGACTGCCCAGGACAGCGCTCTCGCCTCACTTGGGTGGCTGCCTCGGTGCCTGACCCTGGGCAAGTTCTTAGCTGCCAAGAATCTCAAGCTCCTTTCTGGTCAAATTGAGTGGCTGGATGAGATGACTGTTAAGATTTGACCCAGCTCTAAATGTTGATGAAGCGAATACACAGGATATTTAAAAAGGCAACCCAACTCTGATTAGCCTTTAAGACTAGCTTGAGTTTTTAACCCAGTGGACAGTCATAAAGATCCATAAACACAGACAAATGGAAATAGAAGAAAATGATCCTGTTTTCAACAGTGCGAAATATAAATGGAGATAAAGCCATTTCTATTTCAAATATATAATCACTTCAGCTGAGATATCTACTATCATCTTGAACTTGATTATGAGATAAAAGAAATGGAACAGAGATGGCAATCATTTAATCTCTTAAGAACTGCTATTCTGAAGAGCTTTTCACTCTGCGCTCAATAGATTTCTAGCAGGTTATGATCTGGCTAGACAGATAGCATAATGATGAGAAAAATTATGTTTTCAATAATACATGCTTTTACAGTACAAGTCCTTCCACAAAGGACGCAATAAAATGAACTCTGACCACTTTCACAGATGGCGTGATGGCTGAGTGCACAGATGTGGCCTCTCTGAAAGCAACAAGTTCATATCCTTCACTGAAAGGTTTAGGAATGAGCTGAACTTTCAAGAGCAATGGAGGAAAGATTACATACTTCCAGGCAAGAAAGATGAGTATTAGCGGGTTCAGAGGCTTGGAGAGATGGGCTAAAAGAATAAGCCTTAATGAGCCTCATTTTGCTAATGCAACAAATAGATTTGAAGTTGAAATGTGAACTATAAACATCGAGCTATTTGTAAATGCCCTGCTGATAACATTGTTAGCCACTGTTTGGTGGGAAGCTTGATTTTTAAAAGCGTTTATGTTCCAGGAGTCAGAAAACAACAATTGTTGAATAATGCTTATTTTCTGTAATAGTATAATGTTTTCAAGGAGAATATATTTTTAATAGTGTAGGATAGAGGAAATTTAGAGAGCACTTTTTTAAAAAGGAAATTTGATAAGTTGAAAATAAAGTTTATCTGGATAAATAAATATGCTAGAAGATATAGAATACTTTTGAAAAATAATGATAGCAAACCAAAATAAAAAGCCTCAGTAACTAAAATAGTGTGATTTTGACCCGAGAATCAATGAATGGGAATAGTGTTGAGAAACATGTATACACAGGAATTCAGTAAAGGTCAAAAGAAGCATTTCAACTCGGTGGGGAGGGAAAGGTTGCCCAGTAAAAGATGCTGGGCTACTTGGCTATCCATCTTTGGCTGGGGGTGTTTGATTCCATGGCAGTGACTGCTATGTGTTCAATGAAGCTTCCTTCCTTCCTAGGAACAAGCTAGAAGAACTCTCCCAGTCTCCCTTGCAATTAGGTGCATCTGGGAGTTCTGGCAATGGGATGCTGGTGGAAGTGATGTGTTCCGTATCCAGGGTTAGCACATAAAAACCTCCAAAATGAAATCCTCCGTCTCTCTCCCCTGTCATTATACCAGATGCAGAAGGATGTTGGGCCCTAAGGGACGATGGAGCCACAAGACAGTAGGGTCCTAGGACCCTGTGGAAGATCAGTAACACTTACATTAAATTTTGTGTAGGCGCAAAATAAACTTTCATGTATCAAGTCACTGAGATTTTGAGGATTACTTGTTATAGAAGCTAGTGTTACTTATTCTTTTTTTTTTTTTTTTTTTTAAAGATTTTATTTATTTATTCATTTATCCCCCCCTTGCTGCTTGTGCTCGCTGGGTCAGCTAACCACGCCGTGCGGGCGGGCTTGCCTTAACCAGGAGGCCCCGGGAACCGAACCCGGGGCCTCCCATATGGTAAACGGGAGCCCTACTGATTGAGCCACAGCCGCTTCCCTGTTACTTATTCTAATAAAGATCATTCCTCACATCATACACAGAATTCATTTCATATGGGTTAAAATTATACACTAAAATAATTTAATCAAAACTATTAGGAGAAAATATGTGTAGCCTATTTATGAGTTGATATCAATTATAAAATACTCTATAGAATACAGGATAAAAGATGATAGCATAGCATGCAAGAGCTACAACCACAAACTGTTCTCCTATGATAAAGGAGTGCATATTAAGACGAGATGGGGAAGAGGATGTGGCTCAAGAGATTGAGCTCCTGCCTACCACATGGGAGATCCCAGTTTCAGTTCCTAGTCCCTCCTAAAGAAGAGGAGCAAGACAGCGAGCTCATGTGACGGGCAGGCATGGCGAGCTGATGCAACAAGAGACACAAGGAGGAAAACATAACAAGAGACACAACAAAGCAGGGAGCGGAGGTGGCTCAAGTGATTAGGTGCCTCTCTCCCACATGGGAGGTCCTGGGTTCAGTTCCTGGTGCCTCCTAAAAAGAAGACGAGCACACAGCAAGGGAGTGGGGAGAAATAAATAAGCAAAATAAATCTTGAAAAAAAAAAAAAGACAAGATGGGCTTTTCACTTAGAGTGGCAAATTTTTTAAAAATTGAGAATATTTTGCAAGGGGTGGGAAAAGAGGCATTTTCATATATTTTTAGACTATCAACTGTTATAAACTTTCTTGAAAACAATCTGTTGATATGCATCAAAATTAGAAAACAAGCACATCCTTTGATGCAACAATTTCACCTAGAATTTTTCTAAAGAATTGGTGAAACGTAATGTGCACATATACATACACATGCACAAACAAATGCCCCCAAACTGGATGTACATCACTAGGAATCTGGTTAAATAATTTATGACATATCCACATTATAGGATATCCTACAGTCATTAAAAATGGATAAGATAGAATTATTGGCACTGACATGGATATATGCCTTTGATATATTGCTAAAGGAACAAAGCAGCTTATAGAAGAGTATGTACAGTATGATCCCATTTATTCCATAAACTATATGTATTTTTACATGGATAAAAAGCCAGGAAATATACAGAGAGACAATGGAGGCTATCTCCAGAGAAGAGAGAGGATTTTTTTTCCATTAAAAAAATAATATATATATATATACACACACACACATACATACACATGCCCACGTGCGTGCGCATGCACACACACACACAAATTAAGCTATTAAGACAGTAGGCATCAGAAACAAACAAACAAAAGAACAATCAAACAAACAAAAAAACAAACAAAAAAAAACCTGCCCAAGAATTCATTTTGTTCTCTTCTTTGATAGTGCTTCTCTTAAGACATATGTATAAACAAGTGAATTTCAATTTTCCTCTTTTATATTTCAGAATCACAGATTACATCCATTTATTCATTTAACAAGCTCTTACTGAATACTGCTGGGAAGATTGGGATGCTTGAAGTTTCTGATACACACACACAAAATGGTCAGTAAAGTTTGTTGAAAGACAGCTGAAAAACTGGACCTCTAATAGTAATTCTAGTATACTAGAACCTGAGCTTACTGACAGCAGATGCAGAGGTGATCAGTAAACATCAGCTACTACAATTACTATTATGATGAGTATACTCTATGGCTACTAGTTTTACTATCAAAGACAACAGCAATCCTTAACAGTATTTTAGTGTTTTCTATTCTATTACTTGATCTGAGGACTTGGATATTTTTAATGCTAGCTTTTGATGTTTCTGTACTTTTAGGTTTTAACTGTACTACATCTTTGATTCTGTTTGTATAAGTTAAAATCTCTGTGTTCACTGATCAATAAAGAGAAATAATTCTTGCTCTTCTATATCCATTCTATCTTCTCAACTGACTTCATTTTTCAACTTCATCCATACATTAGAAAACTAGAATGGCTGTCACAATCGGCAAGCCCAGGATTAGAATGAGGCTCTTACTGTCAGAAGTTGATGACTGGGCCACGAGCTCTGTGCTCCCAACTTCAAACTGCACAAAAAATATC
This sequence comes from Tolypeutes matacus, assembly GCA_026826555.1. Lineage (NCBI taxonomy): Eukaryota > Metazoa > Chordata > Mammalia > Cingulata > Chlamyphoridae > Tolypeutes > Tolypeutes matacus. The sequence continues at coordinate 8,857,816 of JAKSZT010053819.1, forward strand.
CTTAAAAGCAGCCATGTGCCCTCTAAGGAGAATACAATAGAATTAGAATATACCGGGTTGAGCCTTATAGAGCCTAAAATTTATTACTTTCGTTCCTGTGTTGTGCTAACTAGTCCTCTATATTTCTATTCTAATAATTGTTTGCTGGCATCTTTCTTCTTAAAAGAAAAAAACCATCTCTCTTTCACCTGCCATTCCTCTACTCTTTTAAAGCAACAAGTTAATAACATAAAAACATAGAGACAAAGACTCTCCATTGCTCTATCTACTTAACAGCACTGACATTTTAAAGAAGTGTACAGGATCTTATAGTCACCCCAGGGGCTGTGACATAACCAGACACTGAAAGACATTCTCAGTGTCTCAACAAAGACTCATCAGTAATCCTTGTGATTTATTCTATATATCTTCGTTTCCTAGGAGAATTAAACTGTACTACAGTCTATGAAAGCAGCTTTTCGTTTTTCATTGAATGAGGTTGCACGAAGTTAAAAATTAAGATTTTTAATTGTTTACACTTTAGTTTTAAATAATCCATTTGGGAAAATAAGATCTTTATATCTCAGCCCATATCTTACTGATATGAATCACTGAGCCAACAGAAAATCTGGCCTCAGTTCAGCACAATTTAAGAAATTATTTATGTTTTAGTTTACGACATGCTCCCAGCATTTAAAACCTTTGGGCCTATGGACAATAATAAGCAAGATAAAAAAATGCATAACATCTCATAATGAAACAACTCCCTCAGATTATCAGAAGCACTCTATTAATAAAGTCCAGCCATAATAAAAAAGTCACCAAATGGAATGACCAGCAGGTTTTTTTTTTTTTCCCCCAGCAGGCTTTTAACATGAAAATCTCAGTCTAAAGAGATGAAGGTTCAGAGGGCGTATGACAAGTGTTTAGAAAATTACGAATGTGAACATGGCCAAATTAATCAAAGCCGAGAATAAGATCAAGGGACTCCAAGGGAAAGTTCACAGGGGACATTTTAGGACTGAAACATGGATGTGCTTCTTCATAAACCAGCTCAGAGATACAGGATTTGTTTTTTCATCCCTGAAATAATAATCCTCAAGGTTGGTATGGGGGTTGAGGGGAGAAAAGGGAAAGTACCCCTTGGGGAGGCTCACAGATTGCAGCTGATCCCCCAGCCTGAAGTAGATGTGTCCATTGTCTTGGTGGGTGGGGAAGGAGAAGAGTTGTCAGAGGTGGTTCAGGCTGAGAACAGAAACCGGATTACAGGGGTGGGGGGTGGGGGGTGTTCAATTATGCATAAGTCACTTAGGAACATTAGGGAGGTTGGGGCTATTCCTAGCCTTTAGAAGAAACTGTACTCTTCCCATAAATTGCCACACTAATACCAATTTCAGGGATTCAAATTACTGGTCCCATCCAGCATGACATTTTCTGCTGATTAGCTAGTCCCTCCTGCCTCCAGGCAGGGCCACATCATTGATTACAGAGCATTTTCAGCCACTAAAAAAAGATCCTGATCATCGTTAAAGACATTAAGTGTTGATCTGTGTTAGCTAAGTGAGCTAAAAGGTTTGTGCCCTTCTGGTAACAACTCAAAGAGGCAGTTTCAGGATTATTTATTAAACAAATTAAGTATTTACATTATGTTCAAGCACACAGGCACTGTTATCAAGTGCATAAATGTGAGAAGACAAAACCAAGAGAATTTATGGGGGGGAAACCCCACTTTTTCAGTTAACTAATATGGGTTTCCTAGAAGTAGGAGCTGAGGAACAATCGAATATCTGGGAACGAGTCTGAACTGGGCAGGGATGGTGCCCTGACCTCCCCTCACCATCAGTCTGTCTGGTGATCATCTGCGCAAAACTTTTCAGGGGAGTCGAACTAAGGTAGCCAGGAAAAGCTCATCCTGCCCCCAGAAGCTTTCCTTCTAGAATAGACAGCTTGGGTCTTGGTAAGTGGTGATTAAAGATTGCAGAAACAATTTAGAAAAATTTCCTAAATTGCCTAAAGACATACAGGAAATGGGAATATTATCCCTGAAAAATTTCCCCACAATTTAAAGTTTTATTGTTGTAATAAGGATGAACTTGATCTAAAAATCTGTTTTCACTAGCCTATGGTACACAATAGGCTAAAGGAACCCATGTTTTCTCCACTGCAGCCAGATATTGGACTGTCTGCATTATGATTATTGGTGCTTCTTCTGAATTGCCTGTAAACTTGCAAAGACCACAGACCTCCTGCCACTGCTGTGGCCACAGTGCCTGGTACAGAGTGATGTTCAATAAGCGTGTGCTGAATACAGGAACACGTGTGCTGGGAAGTTTAGAAATGGGAAATTAGAAATAATTTGCACCATCCCTTGATTTTAAACCAACCGCTACAATTATTTTTCCTTCTGATCAGTGTAAGAATATTTTGTATCTTGCTATTTTAAACTTAGTATGAACATTCCTCCCCCATAATTATGATCTTTATAATTTTCATTTTTGTAATGTATGTATATGGTTTTATCAGATGGACTTATAAAATTTACTTATTGTTGGACTTTCAAACTGTGCCAGTTTTTCTGCTTTCATATATGTGGTAATGAACATATTCATAAATGCAGCTTTTTTTCTAGATAGATTCCTGAGTTCATTTACTCACTCATCAGACACACTCTAAGAGTCTACTGTAGCTTATGTGCATTATGTGTTGAAGATATAGGGGTGATTAGAAAAGATACAGCATCCTCTGCAGCTTTTTGTCTAGCTGGGAAGAGAAATAATCTGTTGAACAAAGTAAGCTTTCCAGTGTGCTAAGTATCCTGAAAGATAGCTAGGAGGTGCTGAGGGGCAAGGATGAAGGGATTTGGACTGGGCAGGGTGGGCAGGAAAGCAATCCCTGAGGAAGTGGGACTATGCTGAGATCTGAAGGATGCACAGGGAGCCAGTTAGGGAGGCACAAATGGGGGAAGAGCATTCCAGACAGACGGAATGGCATGTGCAAGGTCCCTGTGGCCAGAGCAGTCAGGATGAGCATGCAGCTGAAGGAGGCTGGAGGCAGGGATGGAATGCAATGGGGCTGCAAGGGGGGTGGAGTGAAACTCATCAGGGCCTGGCCATTTTAAGGATTTTGGTCTGAAGCCTAAGAATGAAGAGAAGCCACTGAAGTCCTTCAAGGAGGCTGCTGATGTGGTTAAATGTCCGTTTTGGAAGTTCATCCTGATTGTGGTAGGCTGAATAAGGCCCTCCCTCTCCCCAAAGATGCCCATGTCATAATTCCCGGAGGCTGTGAATATGCTTCACGGCAGAGGGAATTAAAGTTGCAGGGGAAAGTTAGATTGCTTATCAGTTGACCTTAAAGTAAGAGTAGTGTCCTGGATTATTCGGGTGGACCCAATGTAATCAACAAAGGTTCTGATAAGTGAGAGAGAAAGGATGGAGAGAGTTCAGGTGAGAAAGAGCTGCTACTGCTGGTTTTGTATACGGAGGAAGGGGGAATGAGCCAAGGAATACAGGCAGCCTCTAGAGACTTGAAAAGGCCAAGGATACAGATCTCCCCCAGAGCTTCCAGAAAGGAACACACCGTGCTGGCACCTTGATTTCAGTCCAGTGAGACCCATTTTGGACTTCTGACGCCCAGAAGTGTAAGAAAATACATTTGTGCTGTCTTTAAGCCACTGTTTATAGTAATTTGTTATAGCAGCATTAGAAAACTAAGGGAGAAGATGATGAGTGTGGTTTTGGATATTTAAGTTTTACATGTCCTTGACACAAAGACTATGGACATCTGGAAGTATTCTTCTCTTTAGCTAGTCTCCAAACAAGTTATGTGATCTCTGATAAAGTATTTTACCTTTCACAGCCTCACTTTTATCATATATAAACAGAAAATATTTCTAAGGTTGATTCCAGTTATAAATTTCCGAGTTTACAAGCTTGGAGGGAAAGAAATCTGCTTTTCACTTATATTCCTGTCAGTACCTGGCAATCACTGGGGAAAAATAATATTTTAAAAAGTGCATCTAAACGAAAGGGGGAAACTATTTCATTAAAAAAGGACCCAAAATATAAAATAATCTGGAAATATCTTAGCAAGAAATGTACTGAATTTATATAAAGAAAACCACAAAATTCCACTGAGTCATATAAAAGGATATTAGAAAAAGTGGAGGGACAAGTTACATGTGTATTTCTGGATGGGAAGACTGAAGATTGTAAAGATGCCAAATTCTTCCCAAATTAATTTATAGGTTGAATGTGATTTTCCTCAAAACCCCAAAGGGAGTTTTTGGAACTTCACAAAAATGATTCCACCATTCATCTGGAAAAATATACAGGTAAGAAGAGCTGAGAACAATTTGAAAACAAAAAAGACCAGATTTTTGAACGAATTTTAAGAACTTGGGGAAAAGGTGTGTCCTTGGTGTAAGAATAAAGAGATCAAGGGAATAGAATAGACAACTTGGAAAGGTACACTAGTACGTAAAATAACTCAATACAGTATATGATGATGAAGGCATTAGGTGTCAATAGGGATTATTTAATAAATAATATTGAAAAAACTGGCTAGCTATTTGAAAACAAAAATATTTAGATCATCACCCCATACTATATATCAAAATAAATTCCAAATATCTTTTTTTTTTTTTTTTTTTTAAAGATTTTTTATTTATTTATTCATTCATCTCCCCCTTGCTGCCTGTGCTCACTGGGCCAGCCAACCACGCCGTGCGGGCGGGCCTGCCTTCACCAGGAGGCCCCAGAAACTGAACCCGGGGCCTCCCATATGGTAAACGGGAGCCCCACTGATTGAGCCACAGCCGCTTCCCCCAAATATCTTAAAGTGCTTAATAGTCTTAAAATTCAAGCCATAACAACAAAGAAAATGGAGGTAAATATTAATATGGTGTCTAAATGAGGGAAAACTTTGTAAGTATAAAAAAAGTCCATGGGTTCCTAAAAGTTGAATATAGACTTGCCATGTGACCCTGCAATACCACTACTGGGTATATACCCAGAAGAACTGAGAGCTGTGACACCAACAGACATCTGCACACCGATGTTCATAGCCACATTATTCACCATTGCCAAAAGTTGGAAACAACCCAGGTGTCCATCAACAGATGAATGGATAAACAAACTGTGGTCTATTCACACGATGGAATATTATGCAGCTGTAAGAAGAAATGAAGTCATAAAGCATATGGCAACATGGATGAACCTGGAGGACATTATGTTGAGTGAAGCAAGCCAGACACAAAAGGACAAATACTGTATGAATGCGTTACTATGAACCAAATATATTGTGTAATATATTGTTTGATTAAAAAAAAAAAAAGTTATATGTATCCATTACATTTAATTGAGAAATGTATATATTTATTCATCTGTGTTTACTTTTTAGTTTTTAATTGTTTATATTTTCAATTATTAAATGTACAAAATAAAGTTAAAAAAATGTTAAAAAAAAAAGTCCATGGAACTGTACAACACAGGGAACCCTAAGTTAAACCATGGACTATAGTAAATAGTACAGCTATAAAAATGTGTTTTCTTCACTCGTAACAAATATATTACACCAATGCAAGATGTTAATAATAGGATAGTAATATGGGAATCCTGTATTTTATGCATGATTGTTCTGTAAACCCACAACTTCTCTAATTAAAAAAAAAGCAATGGAAAAAATTGTGAAAGATAAGATCACACATTTGAATACATAACTTAAAATTTCTATGCAGGAAAAAAATCATCATAATATGAAATAATTAGAATAAGCAAATCCAGAGAGTCAGAAACTAGAATATACGTTGCCAGGTGCTGATGTAGGGTAGGGAATGGGAAGTTAATGCTTAATGGGGACAGATTTTCTCTTTGAGGTAATAGAAAAATTTTGATAATGGATAGTGGTGATGGTAGCCCTTCATTGTGAATGTAATTAACTCCAAAGAAATATATATATTAGAATGTGGTTAAAAGGGGAAATTTTAGGTTATATATATGGTACTAGAAAAAAAAATTAACTGTAGAACTGTAGAACACAAGCAGTGAAACCTAATGTAAAGTATGGATTATAGGTAATAGTATAATTATAATATTGTTTCGTCAATTGTAACAAAGGTACGAGACTAATGCAAAATGTTAATAATTGGAAAAACTGTGTGTGAGCGGGTATAAGGGAACTCTATTTTTTGCATGATTTTTCTGTAAACAGACAACTTCTCTAATTAAAAAGAGTTAGAGTAAAAAAAAATCATCATAAAAGGAAAACAGCAAATTGGAAAAATAATTGTAATAAGAATGAGAACAGGTAAGCATAAAAAAACAAGCAAATCACATGAATAGATAATTCGACGAGGGACTAGAAAGAGCCAATAAATGTGAAAATGTTCACTATCCCTAACAATCTATGAAATAAAAAAATGAGAAACGATTTCACCTATTAGATTAGCAAAAAAAAAAAAATTTTTTTTAAAGATTTTATTTATTCATTCATTAATCCCCCCCTTGCTGCTTGCGCTAGCCGGGTCAGCCAACCGCGCCACGCGGGCGGGCCTGCCCTCACCAGGAGGCCCGGGGAACCGAACCCGGGGCCTCCCATATGGTAAATGGGAGCCCTACTGATTGAGCCACGGCCGCTTCCCAGATTAGCAAAAATTTGAGAAATAAATAACATTCAGTCATTGGTGAGGACACAGTGAGAGGGGCATAAACTGCTCGAGGGATATGTAAGTTGTTAATTAACAATTTGGTAAGAATTAGGAGAGGTAAAAAATGATGAAATAAGTTCGTACTCTCTGATGCACCATTCCGATATCTAAGAACCTCTTCTAAGAAAATCAATTAAAAGTACAGACAAATATATTTATTGTATCGCTACTTATAAAGGGAAATGGCAAACTGAAAAATATGGCATATCAAAGTCTCACTCATTTAAACAACACAAAAATATGGAGAAAAACTGGAAAGAAATACCAAAATATTAACAAGAATTATCTTTGGTTAGGTAGGATTATGGTCTTCTTCTTTATACCTTTCTCTCTTTCCAGAATGTTCTGTAGGGAGCACTTGTTATTTATAATATAGCTCTCCCTCTCCCCCCTCTCATACACACACGTGCACACACATGTGCGCACACACACGCTTCTCCTCCCTCGTCTAGGATAGAGATGCAGTTGATAGCTGAGGAAAATTCATATTTGATAAAATCATCCTGAGAGTGAAGGCCAACAAAGGAAAAACATTCGGCACTTAGAGGACTGTGAGTTTATAAGGAAGGAATGAAAGAAGAGATGCTATGGATAGAACTTTTAAGAAAAACAATTGTGTTTGGAGCTGCAGAGAAGGAATGTGGTTCCAGGGCACCGGTTTTGGGGCCCACATTCCTCAGCAGGAGCTTTCTTGCAGTGACTGCATGGTCTGACTATTCGACTCACTTGACACTCTCAAGTAATAACTATATCCCCATATGGAAGTTTTACTGCTACAGTTCCCAGAGGGGAGAAAAAAATAAAGCACTTCTTAAACTTTGAATTAAACCACAGGCCTAAAACAATGCTGAAATTCATGTTTTGTGTTACAGTCTCTGCAGCATGGTACAGAACAAATACCCTGAGGTGGACACTTTGAATGTCGTCTTCCCGTTTCCCTTTGCTTCTCTGCCCCAGTGAAGTGAGCAGTGCTGGAAGGCCTCAAGCCTGCCAGCTGACAGTCCTGCGGGATCTAGCTCACCAGGAGACAGGCCACTTCTAACCTGCCGACATGCTTCAAATTCCAACCCTCTCCCCGGCACAATAGTATGAAGTCACGTTTTTCCCCCCTTCAAGAGACTTCAGAAATTACCCAGCCCACTTCATTTTACAGATGGGGAAACTGAGGCCCAGAAGCATAAAGCAACTTTCCTTAAGTTACATATCCAATTGGTCACAAAACCCAGATAGAAAACCAGGTCTCTTGATTCATAGCATAGTCCTATGCCCAGCTAATAATAATTCTGAGATCTTGAGGGCCTTTGTTAAAATCTATGCAGGTCACATTTTACAGAGTAAGAAAAGCAAAGCTGTAGAATACTGCTCACTCAAAGCTGGTACTCTACTGCAAGTAGTACTAGCAACAAGAATTCAGGATTCCTCATTTTCAGCTACCTGATCCATTTTCAGCTTATGTGGGGATATGGGATAAGCTCCGAGATTAAAATCACTCTGCTGTGCAATTAGCCCAATGCTTTCCACAGCCATCCAGAATTATGGGCTGAATAAGACCTGATGATCTGGACCTGGAAGTGCCAATCACTAGAGCCCACTGAGTATCCGCCCCACTGTAGCACAGGCAACACAGAGATAACATTCTAATAATTCAGTGGCAGGGAAACAAATGAAAAAAAAAAAAAAAGCACAAAACAGTACAAAACATTATTGCTTTAAAATTATGTAGTAAGTATACATTTGAAAATTTTCCATTAAAGTTCTCAGTTTTGTTTCCCCTCCCCCCTACAGATACTGGATTGTACTTAAGAAAAAGAACTCTTAGCAAAACCTGAGTTTAACAAAAGTGCTGGTATCATAATTAGAAGAATTTTGTTATAAAATCCTTTCTAATTAATATTACATAAATAGCCGTAACATTGAGTTTGGAGCAATTATGAGGAAATGAAGTATTAGAAGACAGTGATTGCTCCTGGAACATCCCAGAGATTAGAGTTTTGACTGATTTGACAGAACATTTAACTTGAAAAATAAAAATGAATGAGAAAGAAAGTATAACAGGAAAGTAGAATGAGTAGACTAGAGATAGAGTGGAGACAATGGGAGACATTGTCTACAGCAGCTTTAGGAACAAGACAAATTAGTGCTAAAGTTTCCTCAAAAAGTAAATCTTTGAACATTCAAAGCAAAATATGAAAATTTTGTGAATTAAAATGAAAAGTAACCAAAAACATTAAGTATTTTATTTTCATAATATTGTTATGTCACATGTCATAGCACTCTTTCTTGGGAGTCATTCTCTTAATTATTTGTTTATTGAAAGGCTTAAAGGGAATTTTTTTTTTTTTTTAAGATTTTATTTATTTATTTATTTATCCCCCCCTTGCTGCCCGTGCTCGCTGTGTCCATCTGCCGTGCGTTCCTCCGTGTCTGCTTGTCTCCTTTTGTTGGGTCGTCTTGCTGCGTCAGCCCACTGCACCATGTGGGCCGGCTTGCCTTCACCAGGAGGCCCCGGGAATCGAACCCGGGGCCTCCCTCCCATATGGCAAACGGGAGCCCCATCGATTGAGCCACATCCGCTTCCCTTAAAGGGAATTTTATATGCTCTTTTTATTTCTGAAACACTAAACAAAACAAAAACCTTAAAATAAAAAGCCAGCTTACTGTCATAGTGGTAGGCTGAATAGAGGCATGTTTCCTAAACACAAGGTCAAAACAAATCAACACAGAATTCTATATTAAGCAAAAAATCATCCAAAAATGAAAGTAAAATGAAAACATTTTCAGGTAAACAGAAGCTGAGAAAACGTATCACCAGCAGACTTGAGTTGTTGGAAAGTTTAAGGAAGTTCTTAAGGCTGATGGAAAATAGTACCAAATGGAAAACTATACAAAGGAAAGAAAAGTGCTGGAAATAAAGGCAGGTGTGGAAGTTTGAGATTATTTATGAATCCCCAAAAGAGAAAGATTATGTTTATAAACTAATCTATTCCTCTAGTGTGATACCTTTTGATTATAGTAGATTCAGTTGAAGAGCATTTGATTAGATTACCTATTTAAATTGCTTTTAGGGAATTTTTTATTCAACTGCATCAGGGTGTGACTCAGATTGAGTCCTGGCCCCCCTGCTGGGTGTGATGTAAACAGACACTCACACAGACACCTGGGAAAAGAGAGCTCTGTCATTTTTGATCCTGCATGTGACAGAAAGGAGAAGGCTCAAACAGCTAAAGCCCCGGGGAGAGGTGAACCATTTTGCCTGATGGCTTGCAGCTGAGATTTGAAAGAAAGCAGAACAACCGAAACTGATACAGGAGTCCCTGAAAGAAACAAGCCCTGTGCCAAGAGAACAAGGACTTCACTTAAGCATGAAGCCTCCTGAGGCTGTGCCCACAGAGCCTCAAGAAGAGGAGGAGGCCCAGAGGGGAAGGCAGAGACCAGCCTGAGATTGGTGACCATCTTGCTTCAACATGTGGCAAATGACTTGGGTAAGAAAGCAACCTTGAGTTGGACTTTTTACAGCCTTGTAATTGTAAGCTTTTACCCCAAATAAATACCGTTTATAAAAGCCAACAGATTTCTGGTACTTTGCATCAGCAGCCCTTTGGCAGACTAACAGCAGTAAAGGAGGATGAAAAGAAACAATGACCAAAAGGAGAAATAGAAAACAAATATGAAAATGGTAGATTTAAAATCAACCATATCAACAATTACATTAAATGTAGATATACTAAACACTAAGTAAAAAAGCAGAGATTGTCAGATTGGATAAAAAAGCAGACTCAACTATATGAGAAATCTATAAGAAATCTACTTTAAATAACGACACAGATAGGTTTAAAGTGAAATAATTAAAAAATATATACAATGAAAACAGTAATCTTAAGAAAGCAGGAATAGCCATATTAATATGAGATAAAGTATACTTCAAAACAAGGAATAGTATCAGGATAAAGAGGGATATTTTGAACCCAATAACAGAGCTTAAAAACACACAAAGCAAAAAACTAGAGAACTGTTGGTCAGAAGAGAAACTTAAAGAAATGCAACCACTCCAATACTAGTGTTGCAGTCGCCAGTAAAAGCATGACTCACAGGCTCTGATGGAAAGAAATTTTACTCACAGAGAGAAGAGACAGAGCAAGGTTAGTTTCACTAGTGGGCATCAGTTCCCTATAGCCAGTGGGTATCAATCTGTGACTGATTCAGAGAGATGTTCTATGCATAGAATATCTGTTGTGTTCATGTGTAACCATAATGGAGGGACTCCGCTCCCTCCCTGCCAGGGACAGATATATCCACTGGGGTGTGAGCTGGATGTTGTAAAACATGCTCACCAGCATAAGTCTGTCTCCAGTGAATGTTTATGTATGCTTGGGACAATAGGGGAAAGAATGTACATGGAGTCCCCTTATCTGCTAGGGGTTTGTGTTTTGTTCTGCCAGGCTGACACACCTGGTTCTGAGCACAAGATGTATTTGTTGGTCCCAGAAAAATGTGGCAGGCCCCTTACCAAAAGAACTAAAAGGACAACTAGACATGCATGGTTATAGTCGGTAATTTTAACACTCTTTTCTCAGTAAATGAAAGAACAGATAGAAAAGCAATAAGAATAATATGACTAAATAAGACCATCAACCAACTTGAGCTGATATTTATAGAGTATTATTCTTTTTGTTTAGTTTTTTTAATTGGTTTGTTTTCTCTCTCTCTCTTTTTTTGTCTTTTAGAGTACCATTCTTGACACCTAAAGAGTAGTCGGTTCATTCACGTGCTTATGGAACATTCACCAAGATAGATCAGATGCCGGGACATAAAAGAAGTCACAATAAATTTAAAAGGATTGAAATCAAAGAGTAGAATTAAATTAGAAATGAGTAACAAAAAGATAACCGTTGCAAATATTCTCGCTGTCCTGATTTTGTGATAATCAGGGTAGGCTAAACATTTGCTATATTAGAAACCATGCATGTGTCCCCAGACCTAATTTTCTACCTAAGTCTGGTTTTTTAGAAAGCCTGATTTACTATATGACCATCCTGTATGGGATAAGACTGTAACTTTGGGTATCTTTGGTCAACCTTAAGAGATATAGCAGGGGGACAGATGTGGCTTGGGTGGTTGGGCATCTGTCTCCCATATGGAGGGACCTGGGTTCGACCCCCAGGACCTCCCAGTAAAAATTAAAAAAAGGAAAAATATAGAAGGCATGTGGGACACCAGGCCCCGTGCATGGGTGTGCCATCAGGCCCCGCAAGCCATGCTGCAAGATGATGATGTAACAGGAGAGTGACACAAGGGAAACCCAAGATGAGAAGCACCAAAAAACCAGGAACTAAGGTGGCACAGGTGGTAGTAAGACGCCTCTCTCCCACATCAGAGGTTCTGAGGATTGAATCCCAGTGAAGACAGGAGGAGGAGGATGAGAAGAGAGGGCAGGAAACAGACACAGAATGTTGCCCAGCGAATGGACATAGAAATAGCAAAAATGGGGAGGGGGGTAAAAATGGATAAAAGTAAATAAATAAATCCTTAAAAAAAATGCATAGGGGAGGAAGATTCAGACTATAGTTAGTAGTAATACTTTAATGATGCTCTTTCATGATTTGTTAACAAATGTTTCACAACAATGCAGGATGTTTGTGGGGTGGGTGACATGTGGGAGTCCTGTATGCATGTTTGTTTCATAAGATCACGATGTTTACTAAACACTTATAGTTTATGTATGTTCATGTATGAATGATATACTTCAATAAATTATTTTTAAAAAAGATATCCGGAAAATCACCAAATATTTGGAAATAAAACAACACATTTCTTAATAACACATGGGGTCAAAGAAGAAAACTTGAGAAGGAGAAAATATTTTGAATTGAATGATAAAGGAAACAACTAATCAAAATGTGTGGGATGCAGTTGAAACAGTGCTTAGAAATTTATAGCTTCAAATGCTTACATTAGAAAACTACAAAAGACTAAAACTTCTAGTTTAATGATGAAAACTTCTAGAAAAAAAGCAAAAGACTAAAACCAATGATCAAAACTGCTGGTGGGGGAAGCGGCTGTGGCTCAATCAGTAGGGCTCCCGTTTACCATATGGGAGGCCCCGGGTTCGGTTCCCGGGGCCTCCTGGTGAAGGCAAGCCCGCCCGCACGGCGTGGTTAGCTGACCCAGCGAGCACAAGCAGCAAGGGGGGGATAAATGAATAAATAAATAAAAAAATCTTTAAAAAAAAGAAAAAAGAAAAAAAAAAAAAAACTGCTGGTGGGAAGCAGATGTGGCTCAAGCAGTTGGGCACCTACCTACCACATGGAAGGTCCCAGGTTCGGTTTCCCGGTGCCCTTAAAGAAGACAAGCAAGACAGCAAGCTGACACGACGGGCTAGCGCAGTGAGCTCACGCAACAAGATGAAGCAACAAGATGACGCAATGAAGAGGCACAATGAGAGACACAGCTAGCAGGGAGTGGAGGTGGCTCAAGCCATTGGGCGCCTCCCTCCCACATGGGAGGTCCTGGGTTCAGTTCCCGGTGCCTCCTAAAAAAGAAGATGAGAACACCATGAACGGAGCCAGAGAGTAGAAAGCGAGCACAAACAATGAGGGGGGTGGGAAATAAATAAAATAAATCTTAAAAAAAAAAAAAAGCTTCTAGAAAAAAAGGAAAGTAAACCAATCATAGGTAAAAAGAAACAATAAATATAACAGCAAATATCAATGAACTAGAAAATGGAAAAATACTAGAGAAAATTATAGGTCTTTGAAAAAATCAATAAAATTGATAAACTTCAAAGAAAAAATAACCCACAAATTACCAATACAGGACTGAAAGTGAAACAGATCCTACAGTCATTCAAAAGATAATAAGAAGAGCATAGCACTGATCAAGATGGAAGAGTGAGACGCTTCAGGGCTCTGCCTCCCCAAAGAAGCTTTGAACAACCAGCAATAGGGCAGAAACATCTTTTTCAAAGTTCCAGGAAACAGTTAAGGATTGCAGTTAACAGGGCAAGTGCCGAATGAAGAAAAAGGTAACTTAAAAATGGTAGGCTCTCGTAGTGCCCTGGCTGAGCCCTCTCCCATCCCCTCACCAGCTCCATGCAGAACCAGCCCATGTTCCCTGTGTGGTCCCTGGTTCCAGTCCTGGAGGACTTCAAGCATATACTGAGAGTGTGTATGTCTGCCCCAATCTGCCTGGTGGCAGCCTGGGAGAATGAACACAAGCTCACTGTCTCAGAACTTGCCCTGCATGTGAAAGGCAGCTCACAGAGCTCTCCTAAAGAACTCTGTGGGAGAGTAGTCAAGTCATGGCTGCTCGGGGTAAGGGATGGCTGACTGTAGAACATATAGTGCGTTGCCCAGGACCATGAACACTGTTTCCTAGGAAAAAGGGGACATTCATATCTATGTATACAGGGGAATTCCTAGGGTCACATGCACATGCCCAAGACAAGACACATGCACAGAAAGGGTCAGGGAGTTCCTTATGCTTTGGCCTCAAGCTATTCCTTAAACTCATTGAAGGAAAGCACTCACACAGTCAATCTGCAAGGACTGGGGAAGGTGTTTTCTTTTTCCTTCTTGGCTTTTCTTTTCTTTTTTTTTGCTCCTGGCATTCAAGGAAAGCTCTCTCATAACACTAGCTGTATACAAGCTTAAGGAACAGATACCTTAGTCTAAATTCAGTGAAAACACATTAAAATATCAAAATGCTCTGTTTTCAACAAACGATTACAAAACATACAAAGAAACAGGGAATGATGGCCAAGGCAAAGAAGAAGATTAAAGCATTAGAAACCATTAATGAGGAGGTCCAGACCTGGGATATACCAGACAAAGACTTTGATAAAGGGGTCCTAAAAAAGCTCAAAGAGATAAAAGAAAAATATGGACAAATAATTAAAGGAAATCAGAGAAAGGATAGATAAACACAAAGAGAATATCAATAGGGAAGCGGCTGTGGCTCAATCAGTAGGGCTCCCGTTTACCATATGGGAGGCCCCGGGTTCGGTTCCCGGGGCCTCCTGGTGAAGGCAAGCCCGCCCGCACGGCGTGGTTAGCTGACCCAGCAAGCACAAGCAGCAAGGGGGGGATAAATGAAAGAATAAATAAAAATAAAATCTTTAAAAAAAAAAAAAATTAAAAAAAAAAAAGATATTCTACATTGACAATTGAACAAAAATTACTTTAAAAAAAAAAAAGAAAAAAAAAAAAGAATATCAATAGAGAAATGAAAATTATGAAAAGGAGACAAGCAGAGCTAAAGACCACAGAATTGAAAATGTGAAATCCTTTAGAGGGATTTAACAGCAGGGTAGAGCTGGCAGAAGAAGGAATCAGTGAACTCAAACTCAAGACAATTGAAATCATCTACTCTGAGAAGCAGAAAGCAGAAAGAATGAATAAAAGTGATGAGAGCCTGAGAAACATGTGGGACACCAGAAGGAGAAGAAATAGAGAAAGGAGAAGAGAGAATATTCAAAGAAATTATAGCTGAAGCCAGTATTTCTGAGACTGTACAGTGCTAATGGTTTGGGAACTGTGAGAAAAAGGACAAAACTAGAACTGATTGCAAATGCTGAAGTGAAGAACTGGTGCTGGGAGACCCTTACAAGAAATTCAAATAAACAGGAAGTAGTAATTGCATCTTCCTCCTCCAGATTTCCTGTATCCTCTGCACCTTGGTTAGACATAACCTAATACAAGGCAGCTGGTGAAGGAGAAATGTGGTTTTCAGAGTCCTAGTGTCACAGCCTCACAAAGTAGAATATAGAAGGGTGGGTTTGGAGCTGAAAGTCAAGAGCTTAAAAACCAACACACACTGCTTTTTCCATTATCACGTTTTGTGAAACAATTTTATTCATGCTTCACATGCACCTCTATATAAATGTTTTCGTCATTACCAAAGTCATATTTTTAGACATTAACTCAGGGTATATCATCCTCATGCCTGTAAAAGTTATCTGGGATACAGGATTTTCTGATCCCACGCCTGATACTAACACCAGAAATTTTATCTAAAGCTTCTTGGAAGCCATTTGCATAACATTAAAAATGTTTTTTTTTTTTTTTTTTTTTTTTTTTTTTTAAAAATTTTTTTTATATATTTTTTTAAAAAAAAAACAAAAAAATAAAAATTTTTTTTTTTTTTTTTTTTTTTTTTTTTTTTTAATGCAACCTGTGATGTACTGTACACCTTCAATACATAACCACTTTACTATATTCCTTTTAAAGGCTTATTTAAGTGTTTTCCGATGTTTGCAATTATGAGTTTACAACACCAGGCATAAGCATTAAATCTGTTTTAAATTTCTTTGCTTCTTGTCTGCCAATTTCATGAGGTAACCTCTGAATAAGCATCAAAACCTGGCATTGATTGAGGTTATTTCAAGCTCAAATACAATTTTCTTGTTCAAAATAAAGTAACGAAGAATATGTCTGGTAGTATAAGAGACTTTGTAAGACAATTAGCTCTTTTCAGAAAGCTGCTTTTTTGGAGGAAAAGCCTCACTTTATATTAAGTCCTATAAGGCAGCGCTTCTTAAACTCTCTTTGGAAAAGTATCACTTAAATTTTTTTTTCAATTTGTTGCAAACTGACATTTTGTAAAAAATAAAAGTGAATTCTTGGAGATGACATCATCAAGGTGGTTGACATAAGACCTCCCCCAGAAAAGCCTTCCCTAAGAAACAACTAATAAAAGGACAAATCCCACTTGTCTGCAACCCTGGATGAAGACAGAGATGAGAAAAGAACTCCACAAATACTGAATCAAAGGGGGGGGGGGGAGGAAGCACCAACAAAGAAGGTAGGAGATATGTGATTCAGAATTGCTGGTATGGACCCTCCAGTTCTCTCAGCCCCACATGTCTTGAGTCACACAGCAGCACTCCAGCCTGAGTAAATTCTGCTGTTGGAATAGACCACAGAGCCCCTCAGAGCAGTGAGTTAGAACCCATGTATATTCAGATTCCCCAGGAAACAAAGAGACCCCCTGTGGAACTGCTGATAAGAGGTACACATACCCAATCCCAGTCTCCAATTGCTGGATCAAATGAATGAATGAAAAAATGTTTTTTTTTTTGAGGTACCGGGGGCTGGAGATTGAACCTGGGGCTCATGTGTGGGAAGCCGGTGTTCAACCACTGAGCCACATTGGCTCCCCTGAGCTGGTGTTTCATGTTTTGTTTTCTTGTTGTTTTTTAGGAGGCACCGGGAACTGAACCTGGGACTTCCCATGTGGGAAGCAGGTGCTCAACTGCTTGAGTCACATCTGCTCCCCTGGGTATTTTTGAACACTGACCTCATCTGGCTCCCTGGGATGGGATACCCTAACATGGTAGTTACCAGAGGCAGAAAACCCTCACTGATAAAAGCAAAAACTGAACTGCAGTAAGGTAGGATAGGCCCCAGGACTGAAAAGTGTAATGAAAAGAGGGCACTGAGTGAGGGAGAGCAGTTAAGCAAATGCCAAGAGATGGGAAGAAAAATCTGTATAAAATCAAACAAAAAAGCTCAGGACCTCCAGAGAAGGAGCAGAAGAAAGGAAGCCTTCTCCTGGAGGTGAAATAATTGCACATAAAAGGGCAATCTTAAAAGTTGTACCACATGTCTAGGGCAAGAAACAGTGCAGAAGACCTGAAAAAATCTGAACAGTTAAACACAGGCTGCTCTAAAGGTTCAGAATAAGCTGGACTGAGCCTTAACACAGCCAAACTACAATAAAACCCTAGGTAAGAGGGAGACTTTGAGTTAGCACATTAAAATAATCAGATGCCCAGACATCAGCAAAAAAATTACAAGCCATACTTAGAAACAGGAAGATATGGGTCAGTCAAGGGAATAAATGGAAACCTCAGAGGAGACACAGACTTTGGAAAAACTAATCAAAGAAGTTCAGTCAAACCTTCTAAATCAATTCAAGGTGATGGAGGAAAATATGGATAGAAATAAACTCAATACAGATATAGAGCTAAAGGATATTAAGACAATGTGTGAGCAAAAATAATTAGAAAGTTTAAAAAAGAAACAAAAGATGAAAAGCACAATAATGGAGCTTAAAAAATACACTAGAGGCATACAACAGCAGATTTGAAAAGGCAGAAGAAAGAATCAGCAAATGAGAAGACAGGACAATTAAAATCATACAGTCAGAAGACCAGATAGAGAAAAGCATAGAAAAGAAATTGAGCTGTGTCTAAGGGACTTGAATGACAGCATGAAGTGTATAAACAAACGCATCGTGGTAGTCCCAGAAGGAGAAAAGAAGGGAAAAGGGGCAGACAGAATATTTGAGGAAATAATAACAGCAGAAAATCCCCCAACTTGTACAAAAGACATAAATATACATTTCTAAGAAGTGTAATGTACTCAAACAGGATAAACCGAAATAGACCTACTCTAAGACAAATACTACTCAGAATGTCAAATGCTAAAGATAAAGCATTCTGAAAGGATCAAGAGAAAAGTGATTCATTACATATAAGGGATCATTAATAAGACTAAGTGCTAATTTCTGATCAGAAACCATGGAGGCAAGAAAGCAGTGATATGATATATTTAAGGAACTGAAAGAGAAAAACTGCCAGCCAAAAATTCTTTATCCAGCAAAACTGTCCTTCAAAAATCAGGAAGAGTTTAAGACATTCACAGATAAACAAAAACAGAGAGTTAGTCACCAAAAGACCTGCCCAACAAGAATTTCTAAAGGGATTTTTAAAGGCTGAATGGAAAAGTCAGGAAAGAGTGGCTTGGAAAAGTATGAATAAGTGAAGATCTTCAGAAAGGCAACTAAATGAGTAAATGCTAAACCTAATAGTACTGTATCCTCAAAATATAGTTCTATTCTTTAGTTCCTATAAGAGGTGGAATACAATTAAATAAGAAATAATCATAGTTCCTGATAATGGATATGTAAAATATAAAGAGGTAATGTGTGACAAAAACAAAAAATAAAGATGGGAAACAGAGGGGTGGGGAAGAAAGAACGTGTATGCTACTGAAATTAAGTTGGTATCTTTTCAAACTAGTAGGTTATAGACTTAGGTTGTGTAATACAAACTGCAGGGTAATCACAAAGAAAGTATTTTAAAAATATAAAGAAATGGAAATGAGAAAGGAATCAATCAGATACATGACAAAAGATCAACTGTACACAGAAGGAGGTGCAATAAAGGAAGAGACAAAAATTGACGACATAAAAAACAAAGGACTGGGAAGCGGCTGTGGCTCGATCAGTAGGGCTCCCGTTTACCATATGGGAGGCCCCGGGTTCGGTTCCCGGGGCCTCCTGGTGAGGGCAAGCCCGCCCGCACGGCGTGGTTAGCTGACCCAGCGAGCACAAGCAGCAAGGGGGGGATAAATGAATAAATAAATAAAATCTTAAAAAAACAAACAAACAAACAAAAAAAAAAACAAAGGACAAAATGGCTGAAGTAATAACACTGAATATTAATGGATTAAACTCCCCAATCAGAAGGCATGGATTGGGAGAAAGGATAAAAAATCAAGAAACAAATATATGTTGCTGTTGTCGTATTAATAAATCAATTTTATTGATACATATTAATAAAGCATAAATCCATCCAAAGTATACAATCAATGGTATTTGGTATAATCACATAGTTGTGCATTTATAACTTCACTCAGTTAGAACATTTTCATTATTCCAATAATAATAATAAACAAAAAACAAACAACAAAAAAACTCATCACCTCTCAACCTCTCTATGCTTCCCCTGTCATACATAGCTGCTATCTTGTTTATTTGTATTTATATTTTGTAAAAACAGTCGTATATGCAATATTACCCATATTTGTATTTCACATGCGGTTTCAGTGTTATACAGTCCCATGTTACATATTTTAGTTTTCCTTCTAGTAATATACATGTCCTTAGAATTTCCCTTTCAACCACTGTCAAAAATCCATATAATAGCTCTGCTAGTTACAAACACTATGATGTGCTTTCACCATTTCTAGCATTTCCAAAGATTTACAACCAACCTGGTTACCAATTCTGCATAGATTAGCCTCAGCTTTCCATTCTCTACCCTCATTCTATTTTCTGGTGACCTATATTCTAATTATTAGCTCCATGAGTTTATGCAATATATTTAGTTCATAATAGCTCAATCATATAGTATTTGTCCTTTTGTATCTGGCTTGATTCACTCAACATAATGTCCTCCAGGTTCAACTATGTTGTTATATGCTTCACAACTTCATTTCTTCTTACCATTGCGTAATATTCCATTGTGTGTATACAATACAATTTGTTTATCCATTCATCAGTTGATGGTTACCTGGGTTGTTCCCATCTTTTGGCAATTGTGAATAATACCATTATGAATATTGGTGTGCAGATATCTGTTCATGTCACTGCTCTCAGTTCTTCTGGATATATACCTAATAGTGGTATTGTTGGGTTACAGGGCAAGTCTATACTCAACTTCCTTAGGAACTGCCAAACAGTCCTTCACAGTGGCAGTACCACTCTACATTCCCACCAGCAGTGAATAAGCATTCCTATCTCTCTACATCCTCTCCAACACTTGTAGTTTTCTGACTTTTTAATAGTGGTCATTCTAATAGGTATGAAATGATATCTTATGTAGTTTTGATTTGCATTTCCCTAATAGCTAGTGACATTGAACATTTTTTCATGTGTTTTTTTCACCATTTATATTTCTTTCTTTCTTTTTTGACAAATGTCTGTTCAAGCCTTTTGCCCATTTTTTTAATAGGGTAATTTGTCTTTTTATTGTTGAGTTGTATGATCTCTTTATATATCACGGATATTAAACTCTTATCA
This sequence comes from Tolypeutes matacus, assembly GCA_026826555.1. NCBI lineage: Eukaryota > Metazoa > Chordata > Mammalia > Cingulata > Chlamyphoridae > Tolypeutes > Tolypeutes matacus. Next base: position 8,878,301 of record JAKSZT010053819.1, read on the forward strand.
GATATGTGATTTCCAAATATTTTCTTCCATTGAGTCAGCTGTCTTTCCACCCTTTTGACAAAGTCCTTTGAGGTGCAAAAGTGTTTAATTTTGAGGAGGTCCCATTTATCTAGTTTTTCTTTTGTTGCTCATGCTTTGGGTGTAAAGTTTAAGAAACTACCGCCTACCACAAGATCCTGAAGATGTTTTCCTACATTTTCTTCTAGGAGTTTTATGGTTGTCGTTTTATATTTAGGTATTTGATCCATTTCGAGTTAATTTTTGTATAAAGTGTGAGATAGGGATACTCTTTCTTTCTTTTGGATATGGATTTACAATTCTCTCAGCACCATTTGTTGAATAGACTGTTCTGGTCCAGCTAGGAGGGCTTTTAAAAAATCACTTGACCGTAGATGTGAAGGACTTTTTCTGAGTTCAATCCAGTTCCATTGGTCAATCTGTCTGTCTTTATGCCAGCACCATGCTGTTTTGTCCACTGTAGTTTTGTAATATGATGTAAAGTCAGGAAGTGAGAGTTCTCCAACTTCATTCTTTCTAAAGACAGTTTTGGCTATTCGAGGTCCCTTACCCTTCCAAATAAATTTGATAATTGCCTTTTCCATTTCTGGAAAAAAAAAAAAAAAGGTTGTTGGGATTTTTATTAGGATTGTGTTGAATCTGTAAATCAGTTTAGGTAGAATTGGCATCTTAATAATATTTAGTCTTCCAGTCCATGAACACAGAATATCCTTCCCTTTATTTAAGTCTTCTTCGGTTTCTTTTAGCAAGTTTTATAGTTTTCTGAATAAAGGTCCTTTATGTACTTGGGTAAGTTTATTCCTAAATATTTGATTCTTTTAGTCACTGTTATAAATAGAATTTTTTTTCTGATTTCCTCCTCAGATTGCTCATCAGTAGTGTATAGAAAGACAATTGAATTTTGCATGTTAATCTTGTATCCCACCACTTTGCTGAACTTATCTATTAGTTCTAGTATCTTTGTTATGGATTTTCCAGGATTTTATAGATATAGGATCATATCAGCAAATACTGAAAGTCCAAATTCTTCATTTCCTATTTGGGTGACTTTTACTCTTTATCTAGCCTAACTGTTCTAGCTAGAACTTCTAGCACAATATTGAGTAACAGTGGTGACAGTAGGTATCCTTGCCTTGTTCCTGATCTCTGTAGGAAAGCTTTCAGTCTTTCACCATCGAGTACAATGCTAGCTGTAGGTTTTTCATATATGCACTTTACCATATTGAGAAAGCTTCCTTCTATTCCTATCTTTTGAAGTGTTTTTATCAAGAAAGGATGCTGTATTTTGTCAAATGCCTTTTCTACATCAATCGAGAGGATCATGTGATTTTTCTTTTTCAATTTATTAAAAATCAATTTACTAACTGATTTTCTTGTGTTGAACCACCCGTGCATACCTGGGATAAAACCCACTCGGTCATGGTGTATGATTCCTTTAATGTGCTTTTGGATTTGGTTTGCAAGTATTTTGTTTAGGATTTTTGCATCTATATTCATAAGAAATATTGATCTATAATTTTCTTTTTTTGTAGTATCTTTAACTGATTTTAGTATTAGGGTGATGTTGGCTTCATAGAATGAGTTTGATAGTGTTCTTTCCTGTTCAATTTTTCAGAAGAGCTTGAGCAAGATTGGTATCTTATGTCTTAGAATGATTGGTAGAATTTGCCTGTCAAGCCATCTGGTCCCAGGCTTTTCATCTCTGGGAAGTTTTTGATGGCTGTTACAACCCTTTTACTTGCGATTGGTTTTTTGAGGTCTTCTATTTCTTCTAGGGCTAGTTAGGTTGTTCGTGTGTTTCTAGGAATTTTTCCATCTCATCTACATTGTCTAGTTTGTTGGTGTACAGTTGATCATAGTATTCTCTTATGATCTCTCTTATTTCTATGGGGTCAGTGCTAATGTTCCCCTTTCTGATTTTATTTATTTGTGTCTTCTTCTTTTCTTTGTCAGTCTACCTAAGGGTTTGTCAATTTTGTGGATCTTCTCAAAGAACCAGCTTTTGGTTTTTTTATTCACTCTATTGTTTTTTTGTTCTCAATTTCATTTTATTTCTGCTCTGATCTTTACTATTCCTTTCCTTTGGCTTGGTTTGGGATTAGTTTGCTGTTCTTCTAGTTCTTCCAGGTGAGGTGTGCAGATAGATCTTCAATTGTAGCTCTTTCTTCTTTTTTAATGTAAGCATTGAGGGCTATAAATTTTCTTCTCAGCACTACCTTTGTGATATCCCATAGGTTTTGATATGTTGTGGTCTCATTTTCCTTCATCTCAAGATATTTACTGAATTCTTTTGCAAGTTTTTTCTTTGACCCACATATTTGTGAATTTTCCCTTTTTCCGTCCATTATTGATGTCCAGCTTCCTTCCATTATGATCAGAGAGTGTTTTGTATAATTTCAAACTTTAAATTTATTGAGAGGGAAGCAATGTGGCTCAAGCGATTGAGCTCCCACCTCCCACATGGGAGGTCCTGGGCTTGGTTCCCAGTGCCTCCTGGAGAAGAAAAGCAAGGCAGTGAGCCAGTGCAACAGGCAGGCATGGCAAGCTGATGCAACAAGATGATGCAACAAGGAGACACAAAGGGGAAAGACAATGAGAGACAAAACAAAGCGAGGAGCTGAAGTGGCTCAAATGATTGAGCGCCTTTCTCCCACATGGGAGGTTCCAGGTTCGGTTCCTGGTGCCTCCTAAAGAGAAGATATACAGATACAGAGAGCACACAGCGAATGGGCACAGAGAGCAGACAGCAAGCACAAACAATGTGGGGTGGGAGGGATAAATAAATAAACCTTAAAAAACAACAACATCAAAAATAAATGTATTGAGACCTGTCTTGTGACCCAACACATGGTCTATCCTGGAGAAGGGTCCATGAGCACTTGAAAAGAATGAAAATCTTGCTATCTTGGGGTGTAATGCTCTATAAATGTCTATTAGTAGACCTAATTAGTTCATTTTTCATATTATTCAAGTTCTCTGTTTCTTTATTTATCCTTTGGCCAGATGTTCTATCCAATGCTGAGAGTGGTATATTAAAGTCTCCAACTATTATTGTTGCCAGTGTGTGCCTCATGTATCTTGAGGCACCCAGGTTAGGTGCCTAAATATTTATTATAGTTGTTTCTTCTTGGTTAATTGTCCCTTTTATTAATATATGGTGACTTTCTTCATCCCTTATAACAGTTTTGCATTTAAAATCTATTTTGTCGGATATTAGTATCACTTTCCAGATCTTTTTTGGTTACTATTTGCGTGGAATACCTTTTTCCAATGTTTCACTTTCAACTTGGTTGTGTCCTTAAGTCTGAAGTGAGTCTCTTGCAGACAGCATATAGATGGCTCATATATTTTTTAATCCATTCTATCAGTCTATGTCTTTTGGGAGTTTAATCCACTAATATTCAATATCATTACTGTAAAGTCATTACTTACTTCATCCATTTTGTCCTTTGGCTTTCCATTGTTATATCTTACAATTGTCTTTTTAACCCTTTAATTTACCCTTTCTACTAATCTTCATTTCTATACTCTTCTCCAAGTCTCTCACCTTGTTTTTTCCTTTCAGGCTGCATCACTTCCTTTAGTATGTCTTATAATTCTGGTATTTTGGTAACATTCTCTCTCAGTTTTTTTGTGTGTGAAGACTTTAAACTTATCCTCAGTTTTGAAGGGCAGTTTTGAGAAATACAGAATTCTTGGATGGCAGTTTTTCTCTTTCAGTACCTTAAACACATCATTTTTCACCTCCATGGTTTCTGATGAGCAGTTGGCACTTAATCTTATTGAGGTTCCCCTGCTTGTGATGCATTGCTTTTCTATTGCTGCTTTCAGAATCTTCTCTTTATCTCTGATATTTGTCATTCTGAATAGTAGGTGTCTTGGGGTAGGTCTATTCAGATTTATTGTGTTTGGGGTGCACTTTCTTGGATATTGATATTTATGTCTTTCATAAGGGTTGGGAAGTTTTTGGTCATTATTTTTTCCAATATTCTTTCTGCCCCTTTTCCATTCTCTTCTCCTTCTAAGATACTGATAATGAGTGTTTGTGCATTTCACATTGTCATTCAATTCCCTGAGACCCTGTTCCATTTTTTCCATTCTTTTCTCTTTCTGTTCTCCTGTCTTTTCCAATTCAGGTGTTCTATCCTCAAAATTACTAATTCTGTCTTTGAGCAGTTCAAATCTGCTCTAATTTTTTTTTTTTTTTTTTTTAGGAGGTACTGGGGATTGAACCCGGGACCTCCCAAGTGGGAAGCAGGTGACAACCGCTTGAGCCACATCTGATCTAATGTATTTTTTTTTTTAATGAAGATGACATTTCTGCCCCTCAAGATGGCTCCCTCATCTGTTTGCTCATTGTTTGTGCTCATTGCCTGTTTATTGTCTGCTTGTTGTAGTTGTTGTTATTTTTTGCTCAATGTCTGCTCATTGTCTTCTTTAGGAGGCACTGGGAACCGAACCCAGGACCTCTCATGTGGGAGGCAGGCACTCAACTGCTTGAGCCACATCTGCTCCTCTAATGTATTTTTTTTTTTTTTTAAAGATTTTATTTATTTATTCATTCATCCCCCCCTTGCTGCTTGTGCTCACTGGGTCAGCTAACCACGCCGTACGGGCGGGCTTGCCTTCACCAGGAGGCCCCGGGAACTGAACCCGGGGCCTCCCATATGGTAAACAGGAGCCCTACTGATTGAGCCACAGCCGCTTCCCGTCCTCTAATGTATTTTTAATTTCATCCATTGTATCTTTCATTCCCATAAGCTCTTTTACTTTTATTTGCAGGCTTTCAAATTGTTCTTTATGCTCACCCAGTGTCTTCTTAATATCCTTTATCTTAGTCATATTTTCCTTTAATTCTTTGAATTGATTTAGGAAATTTGTATGATTATCATTGATTAGTTGTCTTAAATCTTATATCTCGTCAGGATATTTGGTTTGTTCCTTTGGCTGGGCCATCTCTTCCTGTTTCCTAGTATGGCTTGTAATGTTTTGCTGCTGTCTAGACATCTGAATATGTTGGTGAATTTACTCTGATGGTCCATTTCTCTCTCTTGCCTAGTCCCCGCCCCCCCCCCCCAGCTCTTCTTTGATTCTTGGTTCAACTTATTCTAAGTCTTTAAAATTTACCAGCTTAATTTATCAAAATCAGGGCAGGGACTCACTAATGGGTCACAGATTTTCTCCCAGGGGTGGGGCTGAAAAGAGACCCAAACACAGTTTTTTTCTTTGCAATTTCCTGGCCAGCCATCAGATGGTGCTCGCTTGTGAACCTTTTGACGGAAGTGTTTCTTTCAACCTCTGATTTCCCATGTTTCTGGTCTGGTCAGATTCAATGTGGGCTCCGCTGGCATAATTCACTGAAGACAAGCCCTCTGACTCACATTCCTTCTTGCCTTGTAACATCTGACAGGAAGGAAGGCATCTGTTCCCCTTCTCAGTCAGCTGCAGTGAGCCAGGGGTTTTATTCAGGCTTAATATCTTGAGGGTAAGGAATGGGAGCCTTTCCTGATTGCCACAGGGGTTTAATAACTCATGTTTGTTGTTTTGGGTTCTTCGTGTGTCCATCCTTCACCCTTCTGGGAGTTATACATCACTGCCCTGGTCTGCTGAGTCCTAAAGCAGCTACCTTGGACAGCTTTGGGCCTTTTCTCCGTTGTCTTTGTGAGAGAGTTGATCCCTACCTGCCTACTCCAATACCATATTCCTAGAATTCCTCCAACTATGTGTTGTTTACAAGAGTCTCATCTTAGACCCAAAGACACAAATATGTTGAAAGTGAAATATAGCAACTATAATCCATGCAAATAGTAAACAAAAGAGAGCTGGGGTAGCTATACTAATATCAGACAAAATAGACTTTAAAAAGCAAAAGCTGTTGCAAGAGACAAAGAAGGACACTATATATTAACAAAAGGATTAATGCACCAAGAAGAAATAACAATCATAAATATTTATGCACCTAACCACAGTGCCTCAAAATTCATGAGGCAAACACTGGCAAACTAAAGAGAGAAATAGACATCTCTACAATAAGAGTTGCAGAGTTCAATACAGCACTTTCATCAATGGATAGAACATCTAGACATAAGATCAATAAGGAAACAAAGAACTTGAATAATATGATAAATGAACTAGACCTAACAGACATGTGCAGAACACTGCACTCTAAAACAGCAGGATACACATTCTTCTCAAGTGCACATGGATCATTCTCTAGGACAGACTACATGTTAGGTCACAAAACAAGTCTCAATAAATTTAAAAAGCCTGAAATTATACAAAGCGTCTTCTCTGACCACAATGGAATGAAGATGGAAATCAATAATAGACAGAGAATTGGAAAATCCACAAATATATGGAAGTTAAATAATACATTCTTAACCAATAGGTCAAAGAAGAAATAACAAGGGGATTCAGTAAATACCTTGAGATGAAAAAAAAACAAGAGCACAAGATATCAAAACTTATTTCCCTCAGAGGGAAGTTCATAGACCTAACGGCTTACATTATAAAAGAATATAAAGAGACAATTCTTTCTCAACTGAGTGATCTTTGCCCTCTTGTCAAAAATTAGTTGACCACCTCTCAATTAGAGGTGGAGTGGGCATCACCATCCCAGAATCTTCAGGACTGGGGAATAAAATATGGACTAGAGTAGACTTACTGGTATTCTACGATAGACTTATTGTGATTCTAGCAGTGGAAGAAATTATATCATTGATGTGGAGACGGTGGCCACTGAAGATGCTAAAGTCAAGCAGAGGGAAAAAGAGGTGTAATATGGGGGCATTTTCAGGAGTTGGAATTGACCTGAATGACATTGCAATGACAGATACAGGCCATTATATCACATGAACAGGCATTTGCACACCTATGTTCACAGCAGCTTTATTCAAAATTGCAAAAAGATGAAAACAACTCAGGTGTCCATCAACTGATGAATAGATAAAGTATGGTATATAAAAACAATGGAATACTCTTCAGCTGTAAGAAGAGATGATCTTGGGATGCATATGACAACATGTATGAACCTTGAGGACATTGTGTTGAGTGAAATAAACCAGACACAAAAGGACAAATATTTACAGTCTCACTAATATGAACTAAATACAATGAATAAACTCATGGAGTTAAACAATAGAGTGTACGTTATTAGGAGATAGAATGTGGGTTGAGAAGGGGGAGCTGATGCTGAATGTATAATAGAATGTTCAATAAGGGGGATTGTAAATGTGGGGAAATGGTTAGAGTTGATGGTAAGACATTATAGTGAGTGTAATTAACACTGCTCCTTTAAAAATGTGATTGTGGCTGAAAAGGGGTAGTCTAGGGACGTTAATATCAATTAAAGAAAGCTAGACATTAATCTAGGGAATATAATACTACAAATACAAGAATGTGCCTCTATTACAAGGTGTTAAGAATATGGAGCTACATGGAAAAAACAAAACTAGTGTAACATATAGATTATAGTTGACAGTAATATTGTAATATTTTTATAGCAACAGTAAAGAAGGTACTAGGGAAGTGAATGTGGCTCAAGCAATTGGGCTACTGTCTACCATATAGGAGGTCCAGGGTTCGATTCCCGGGAACTCCTGGTAAAGGCAAGCTGGCTCATGTGGCAAGCTGGCCCAAGCAGAGTGCTGGCTCACACAGGAGTGCTGGCCCGAGCAGAGAGCTGGCACAGCAAGATAACGAAACAAAAAGAGACACAGAATTCTCACAATACATACAAACATTTGCAAAATGATATATAAATATATATGCATATATGTGTATTTGCTTACAAAAATGTTATTTATATATATATATACATGAGTCTATAAAGTTTTTAAAGCTTTAGTATCAAATAGTACAATGATGCAAAACAAATTTGGTTCTCTCTCTGCTAAAGTAAAGTTTCTTAAGTCATTAGCCTGTTTTAGTAAAAGTTTATAAAGAGTTTTCTGCTGAATAATCAATATTAAAAAGAGTCTGTTTTATCAAAAAAAAAAAAGAGACACAGAAGAGAGACTATAAGAGACACAGCAGACCAGGGAGCTGAGGTGGCACAAGATATAGATAGCAGTAATATTGTGGTGATGTCTTTCATCATTTGTAACAGATGTGTCAAAACAATGTAAAGTGTTGGTGGTGGGGCAATGTATTAGAATCCTAAATGGTATGCATGATTGTTTTTTGCCAACTCACAACTTCTCAAATTAAAAAAAATGTTATAAATAAATAAATAAATATTTTTAAGAAGATTGCATTGAATCTCTAAATTGCTTTGGGAAGGATTGACATCTTAACAATATTTACTCTTTCAATCCATGAACACAGAATGCCCTTCCATTTATTTAGGTCTTCTTTGATTTCTTTTAGCAATGTTGTATAGTTTTCTGTGTAAAAGTCCTTTACCTCCTTTGTTAAATTTACTCCTAGATATTTGATTCTTTTAGTTAAGCTATTATAAGTGGAATTTTTTTCTTGATTTCTTCTTCCGATTATTCATTGTTGTGAATACAAACATTCCTGTTTTTTGGGTGTTGATCTTGTACCCCACCTCTTTGCTGAATTCATTTATTAGCTCTAGGAGCTTTAAATGAAAATAGGGAAAGTTTTACTTCTTCCTTTCCAATTTGGATGCTTTTTATTTCTTTTTTTTTTTCCTTGAACACATCATGTTGAGTGAAATAAGCCAGATACAAAAGGACAAATACTGTTTCATCTCATTGATTTGAAATAATTAGAATAAGCAAACTCATAGAGTTAGAATCTAGAATATCTGACCAGGGGATGAGATTAGATAGGGAATGGGGAGTTAAGGCTTAAAACATACAGTGTTCCTATCTGGAATGACGGAAATGTTTTGGTAATGGTTGGTGGTGATGGTAGCACAATGTTGTGAATGTAATTAACAGCATTGAAATACATATCTGAATGTGATTAAAGGGGGAAAGGTTAGATTGCACATATGGCAACAGAATGAAAATTTTAAAAAAAATCCATGTAGCTGCTCTACACAGTGATCCTTAAGTTAAACCATGGTCTATAGTTGGTAGCACAGTTAATAAAATGTACTCTCATCAATTGTTACAAGTGTTTGACAACAATGTAAGGTTGATTATAGGGTGATATATAGGAATCCTGTATTTTATGCATGATTGTTCTGTAAACACACAACTTATCTAACAAAGAAAAACAGAAAGAATGAAAAGCTCAAATTAAGGACCTCACTGCACACCTAGCGGAACTAAAAATGGAAGAGCAAATTAAACCCAAAATGAGCAGAAGGAAAGAAATTAAAAAGATTAGAGCAGATGTAAATGAAACAGAATAAACAATGGAGAAAATCAAAGCCAAAAGTTGGTTCTTTGAAAACATCGATAATATTGGCAAAACTTTAGTGAGACTGACAGAGAATAAAAAAGAGAGGACACAAATAATTAAATTCAGAAATGAAAGGGGGGACATTACTATTGACCCCACAGAAATAAAAAACATAAGAGAATACTATGAACAACTGTATGCCAGCAAATTAGACACCCTAGATGAAATGGACAAGTTGATAGAAACACACAAACCACTTACACTGACTCTAGAAAAATAGAAGATCTCAACAGACCAATTACAAGTAATGAGATCGAATCAGTCATTAAAAATCTCACATGAAAGGAAAGCCCAGACCAGATGACCTCACAGGTGAATTCTACCAAATACTCCAAGAAAAATTAACACCAATTCCACTCAAACTCTTCCAAAAAATTGAAAAAGAGGGAAAGTGTTCCCTAACTCATTCTATGAGGCCAACATCACCCTAATTCCAAAGCCAGATAAAGATACTACAAGAAAAGAAAATTCCAGACCAATATTCCTTATGAATGTAGATGCAAAAATCCTCAACAAAATAGTAACAAACCAAATCCAACAACACATTAAAAGGATTATATAACATGATTAAGTGGGATTTATCCTGCGTATGCAAGGGTGATTCAACATAAGAAAAACAATTCAAGTAATACACCACATTAACAGAACATAGGGGAAAAAAACACAAGATCACCTCAATTGATGCAGAAAAGGCATTTGACAAAATCCAGCACCCTTTATTGATTTAAAAAAAAAAAAAAAAAAAAACTTAGAAAAGTAGGAATAGAAGGAAGTCTCCTTGCCATAAGGGACATATATGAAAAACCCACTGTATACATCATATTCAATGGTGAAAGACTGAAAGCTTTCCCTCTAAGATACAGAAAAAGACACTGTTATTCAATATTGTACTGTAAGTTATAGCTAGAGCAATTAGGCAAGAAACGGAAAGAGAAAGCATCAAAATTGGAAAAGAAGAAGTAAAACTTTCATTATTTGCAGACATGTTTTCATATATAGAAAGTCCTGAAAAATCTACAAAAATCTACTAGAAAAGAACGGTAAGGTACAAGATCAACCCACAAAAATCAATAGTGTTTCTCTACATTAGTAATGAACAATCTGTGGGACAAATTAAGAAAAAAGTCCATTTATAATTGCAACTAAAAGAATCAAATCTCTAGGAATAAATTTAACCAAGAATGTAAAGGGTTTAGACATGGAAAACTACAAAACATTGCTAAAAGAAATAAAAGAAGACCTAAATAAATGGAAGGGCATTCCATGCTCATGGATTGGAAGACAATATATAGTCAAGATGTCAATTCTACCCAAAATGATTTATAGATTCAATATAATCCAAATCAAAATTCCAATAGCCCTCTTTTCAGAAATGGAAAAGGCAATAATCAAATTATTTGAATGGGTAAGGAGCCCCAAACAGCCAGAACCAGCTTTAAAAAGAAGAACAAAGTTGGAGGACTCACACTTTCCAATTTTAAAGGTATTTCAAAGCTACAGTAGTCAAACAGCAATGGTACTGGCACAAGAACAGATACACAGAATGGGATCTAATTGAGACTTCAGAAATAGGCCCTCACTTCTATGGCCTACTGATTTCTGACAAGGGTGCCAAGTATGGTCAATTGGGAAAGAACAGTCTTTTCAACAAATGGTGCTGGGAGAACTGGATATCCCTATGCAAAAGAATGGAGGGGTATCCCTATCTCATACCATATACTAACATTAACTCAAAATGGATCAAAAACCTCAAGATAGGAACCAGAACTATAAAATTCCTAGAAGTTGTAAGGAAGCATTTTCAGGACCTTTTGTTAGGCAATGGTTTCTTAGACCTTACACTTAAAGCATGAGCAACGAAAGAAAAAATACATAAATGAGACCTCAACAGAACTAAAAACTTTTGTACATCAGCTACTTCATCAAGAAAGTAAAAAGACAACCTACTCAATGGAGAAAATATTTGGAAATCACATATCTGATAAGAGTTTAATTTCCAGAAGCTGTAAAGAAATCCTATAATTTGATAACAAAAAGACAAACAACCCAATCAAAAAATGGTCAAAAGACTTGAATAGACATTTCTTCAAAGAAGGTAAACAAAAGAAAAGATGCTCAACATCATTAGCCATCAGGGAAATGCAAATCAAAACCACAATGAGACACTACTGCATACCCACAACAATAGCTACTATTTAAGAAAAACAAACAAAAATTAAGTAGTTTTGGAGAGGATGTACAGAAAGAGAAAAACTCACTCATTGTGCTGGGAATGTAAAATGATGCAGATGCTGTGGAAAACAATTTTGCCATTCCTCAGAAAGTACAGAACTCCATATGACCCAGTGTGATGCTTAGGTTCATGTGTAAGCTTGGCCAGGTAATGGTCCCCAATTGTTCAGTCAAGGAAGCACTGGCCTGTTACTGTGAGGACATTCTGTGGGCTTAAATCATCAGTAAGCCGATTGCATCTATGGCTGATTACCTCTGTAGTCAACTGAAGAGACTGCCTTCAGCAATAAGGGATGTCTCATCCAATCAGTTGAAGGCCTTAAAAGGAGAAGAGAGTATTTCAGCAGTCTGAAGAGAGAATATCAATCCCTACTTCAGCCAGCCAGCTTCTGCTGCGGAATTCATTGAGGACCTTCATTAGAGTTCATGGCCTGCAGCCTGCCCAACAGAATTTGGATTTACGCATCCCCACAGTCACGTGAAACAATTTTATAAAATCTTCTTAATATTTACAGATCTCTCCTGTCAGTTCTGCTTCCCTAAAGAACCCTGACTGATATACCCAGCAATCTCATTTCTAGGTATATACTCAAAAGATTTGAAAGAAGGGACTCGAATGTATATTTCCACATTGATGTCCATAGTGGCATTATTCACAATTGCCAAAAGATGGAACAACCCAAGTGTCTATCAACAGATGAATGGGCACGCAAAATATGGCATAAACACACAATATTATGAAGCCATGAAAAGGAATAAGGTTCACATACATGCAACAACATGGATGAAACTTGAAGACATCACTTTGAATGAAATAAGCCAGATATAAAAAGACAAATATTGTATGATCTCACTAATATGAATGAATTAACATGAGGAAATTCATACAGTCAGAAACTAGCATTCAGATAACCAGGGGCTGGGGAGGGCTAAGGAAAGGTTAGGATGAGAATTGGTATAGAATTTCTGTTGGAGGTGATGGAAAAGTTGTGATAATGGATGATGGTGATGGTTGCACAAAATTGTGAATGTAGTTAACACCACTGAATTATATATACTTGAATGTGATTAAAGGGGGAAATTTTAGGGTAGATATTTGTTAATAAGATTAAAATTTAAAAAGAGTGAATTACTAGAAAATTGAATAAAAAAGACATGCAAAATATAAGATGCAATTTTGAATTATCAGTTAAAGAAATATGAAATTATAATGCATTAAATATTACCAGGGTAAATATAATAAAGGGAAAAGAAAAGAAATATGAAAATAATATGTGTTGTTCATTAAACATGTACTTATAGGCAATTAATTTTTATAGGCTCACTATTATACTTGTAACATTTTTTGTTTTGAGGAATGAAATGAATCCCCATATTAAATGTCACTTTGAATGAACAGTGTATATAAATATTTAAAGTTTTCAATGAGATAAATAGGCTAGCTTCTTGCTTCTTAATTTTTCTAATCTAGGTGAGATTGCTGACAAGGCTACCTGCAGGGGAAAATGTATATTTAAACTGCTTCTATGTATTATTTTAATAATATTAATAGAAAAGAAACAAGTCTTACAGAATGGAATGGAAGAAGAGATTTTAGGGCAATTTTAGCAAGCACAGTTTATTCATTTTTTTTTTTTTTTTTTACCGGGAGGTCCCGGGGTTTGAACCCAGGTCCCTCCATATGGGAGACGGACACCCAACCATTTGAGCCACATCTGCGCCCCCAGCTTATTCATTTTTAAGTTATCTGAAATGGAATAAATGACACTATATTTTCAAAGTTCTTCAATCCTTTAACAGTAGTCAGTTCCAGCAATTTATCCTGTAAAGTTATAGTTTAAATTTAAATTATCTTTTAATGAAAGAAATGGATTCTGAATCCATAAATTTCTTAGGCATATATCAGTTTTTGATGATAAATAAAACTCAGAAGGCTTTATGAAATCTGTTCAGGTGTTTAGTGATAGCTTTTCATGAATGTGCATCACCTACATCATTAATACTTGTTAAATTATTAGAATATGCTATACTAGTCTGTAGAAACTCTGTTCTAACAAGCTGCTCACATTTTTTTTTCCACTGTGATCTTATCTGCCATTGAAATACATGATGCATTTTTTTCTTGAATAGAAATATTACAATCATTAAGAACACTGAAGATATCCAATACATTCACAAACCTGGATGTCCAATTCATACCTTTAAAAAGTTGGGACCAACCGGTTTTTTATTTTGCAGAAACATTAAGAGTTGCTCAGTAGTTCAGACATTTTCAAACACTGTTCCCTAAATTATCATCATACCTCAGTATGGAATAACAGCTGTCTATGATCTGCTTCTAGAGTATGACATGACAGAAGAGAATAATCTAGAATTTAACACACTAGATTTTCCTTAATTCATAATTTTTAGAACATCACTAAGCCCCCTGTTTAGTTTACCAACATTTCTTTTCAGAGCAGGACTTTCTTAGGAAAGAAACAGTATATTGATTTACATTCTGGTGCAAGCTCCCTCATCAGGCAACCACATCAGAGTGTTTTCTGCACTATCAGAACATACTCCTACACAAAATTTAAACTCCAAATCACATTTGTTGACAATGTAATCAATCCTTCCTGGCTTTATACAATTCAGAACTAGTTATGTTTGTCAGTAAGAGGGCTGAACAAACAAATTTTTCCTTCTTATCTTCACATTCATATAAGCAGGATTATCTGTGAAATTATCATGTTGCAATTAAAAATATCTTGCTAGTTTTATTGCTTTACGAGTTGCTCTTCCATTTCATCATCTAGTTCTTGAATACTCTGAGCTATAGAAAGTAGTACTTAAGTTACCTTCTGGGAAGCGGCTGTGGCTCAATCAGTAGGGCTCCCGTTTACCATATGGGAGGCCCCGGGTTTGGTTCCCGGGGCCTCCTGGTGAGGGCGGGCCCGCACGCATGGCGTGGTTGGCTGGCCCAGCGAGCGCAAGCAGCAAGGGGGGAATGAATGAATAAATAAATAAAATCTTTAAAAAAAAAATAATAATAAGTTACCTTCTTTGCTGCAGATTCACCCAACATTTCCAAGCAAATACTTTTGATATACTTCACCAATGACTCAGCAACTGTAGGTGGATTTGCTGAAATGTTACTTATTAAGAAGCCTGAGGGAAACGGATGTGGTTCAAGCAATTGGGAGGTCCTATATGGGTTCCCAGGGCCTTCTGGTGAAAGGCAAGCTGGCTTGTGTGGTGAGCTGGCCTGAACCGAGAGCTGGCCTGTGCAGGAGTGCTGGCCCACACGGGAGTGCTGGCCTGCGCAGAAAGCTGCTGCAGCAAGATGATGCAACAAAAAGAGACACAGAGGAGATACAATAAGAGACTCAGCAGACCAGGGAGCTGAGGTGGCACAAGAGATTGAGCACCTCTCTCCTACTCTGGAAGGTCCCAGGATCGGTTCCTGGTGCCACCTAAGGAGAAGACAAGCAGACTTAGAGAAAACACAGCAAATAAACACAGAGAGCAGACAGCCACCTCAAACAATGAGGGTAGAGGTGGAATAAATTGTTTAAAAAATCTTTAAAAAAAAAAGCAGCAGCAGCAGCAGCAGCTTGAAAAGCCCTAGTGTTTATATGTGAAATAGTGAACATCTGCTTCAATCAGCTTTTAAATCCAGTATCCTTTCTTTCCAAATATTCTTGTGGCTTTGAAGTTACTCTTCGCAAGTAAATAAATGCCCTGTAAGTTCTGATGGTTTCATTGTTTCATAGGCAGTACATCTTTACAAAAAATTAAACATTATGGGAGGCGGCTGTGGCTCAGTCAGTGGGGCTCCCGTTTGCCGTGTGGGGGGCCCCGGGTTCGGTTCCCGGGGCCTCCTGGTGGGGGCGGGCCCGCCCGCATGGCGTGGTTGGCTGGCCCAGCGAGCACAAGCAGCAATATTTATAAATATTCATTTATAAATGAATAAATAAATAAAATCTTAAAAAAAAAAAAATTAAACATTATGTTTTTAGCATGTCAACATCCATTACAATGATAAACTGAACTTGGTAAATGAGGGATCATAGTTCTGAGGAAAACTAATATGAACTCTTTGGGTCTTTGTTTCTTTAGAACCACTTCCATTGTCATCATTTAGTGTACTACTCCTGCCACATTCAGAAAAGAGAGGTATTTTCTCACCAAAAAAAGTCCAGTGGAGCTTGTTTCACTTTCAGTAAATTTAGGGTAAAAATAAATAATATAAATTTTATTCTCCTAATTAGCTAATAAAGTTAAACTTTAAAGTGAAAATTCTTGATTAAAACTTTAAACAACTGTAAAAGTAAGTTATAAAATAATTGCTTACATTTCCACTGATATTTATACACTTTTAGGGTACAGTTGACATACCAATAAAAAAAAGTCACACACTGTAATATGGTCCTACTATGCATCACTTGCACCGTATATGACTCACCACTCAAGCTTGTAAATACCTGAAGTAGTCTATATTATGTTCAATGAGTTGAGACCACCATCGTGAACTTGACCTTCAGGACAATGTCGAACTGTTATAAAAGTTTCTAATGCTCACACTCAATGTCTATACTTACTTGTCACAGACCAGTAACAGTTGTTACTCATGGACTAGCACCTATCTGCAGACCGCACTTTGAGTAGCACTGCCAGAACGAATTATGGATATAGAACCAACAGTATTTGCTGATGGATGCCATTAGGACCACAGGGTGAGGAGGTGAGTAAAGGAAAGGGAGGAATCAAGGAAGACTTTTGGGCAATTTTTAGCTTCAGCCACTACGTGGTTGGTGATTCCATTTACCAAAATAATAGGGAGAAAAGCGTCTGGATATGTTAAGTTTGGTATGCTTATGAATCATCAAGGTGGAGATGCTAAGCATGGATGAGTCTGGAACTTACGGAGAAATCTGGTCTTAAGCCATAACTTTAGAAATGACCAGCATTTAGCTGTTACAACTCTGCATGAAATTACTTAGAGAGAAAGTGTGGCTACAGAAGAGGGCCAGGAGAGAGCCCTGAGCCTTCCAACATTCAGATGTGGGTAGAGGAGGCAGAGTCAGTAAAAGAAGGGGAGGTTTTGGATAGATGATTGTGATGTGCATCACTGATGCAGAGCCTTGGATTACAGTTATTGCCAATGTTCCACAGTAGGTTAAAGCAAGGACTAGATCTTCACTCTGATTCTCCAGAGCCCCGTATACAGTACATTGCATTTAGAAGTGCTTCATAAATGTGTGACTAGTACTGTATCTGTTATACTGGTGCTGAAATTCTGTGGTACATTAATGTTATAAAATACCTTATTATCTGGAAGAGTAACTTACTCCTTCCAATTGAATAATGGCAACTTCGATGAACTGGGAGGGTTCTTGACCTTTTTTTGTGCCATGGACCCTTAAGGCAGTTTGATGAAGGAAGTGTTTGTATTTTTTTAGAGCAGTTGAGAGTTTACAAAACAATCATGCATAAAATACAGGATTCACGTATACTACCCCACCACCAACACCTTGCATTGGTGTGGAACATTTGTTACTATTGATAATGGGACTTTTAAAAATAATTATACTATTCTTAAAATATATTTTTATTACAGAAGTTGTAAACTTACAAAACAATTATGTACATGTATGGCATTCCCATACAACACCCCTCCACCAACACACTACATTATTGTGGAACATGTTATAGATTATGAGATAATATCATCAGACTATTATCACCAACTGTGGTCTAGAGCATACATAAAAAAATTGTACTATTTTTAACAGTAGTTACTTGTGTTATAATTGATGAAAGATTATTAAAATAGTTCTATATATCATCTATTATTTATTTTAGGTATATTTTTCCCATATATCACCCTACAGTTATCACCTTGTAATAGTATCACACATTTGCTATAATTCATGAAAGGGCATTTTTATACTTGTAATATTGATTATAGCCCATCGTCTATAATAGGGTTCACTGTGTTGTAGAGTCCTATGTTTTATCTTCTAATTTTTATTCTAATAATATATACATCCTAAAGTTTCCTCTTTTAACCACGTTCAGTGCTGTTGATTACACTCACAATAATGTGCTGCCATCACCGCCATCCATTTCCAAACCTTTACCATCAGCCTAAATAGAAATTCCATATAAATTAAGCATTAACTCCCCGTTCTCTAACCCCAATCTATCTCCTAGTAATCTATATTCTAGATTCTAACTCTATGGGTTTATTATAATTAGATCATAACAATGAAATCATACCATTTCTGGCCTTTTGTGTCTGGCTTATTTTGCTCAACATAATGTCCTCAAGGTTCATCCATGTTGTCTCATGCATCAGGACTTCATTCCTTTTTTATAGCTAAATAATATTCCATCATATGTATATACCACATCAACATTGGTTGAAGGACACTTGGGCTGCACAGCAGCTGTAAATTTTACATTCCCATCAGCAATGAATGAGTGTTCCTATTTCACCACATCCTCACCAACACTTGTAGTTTTCTGTTTTTTTAATAGTGTCCAATCTAGTAAGTGTGAAATGATATCTCATTGTGGTTTTGATTTGCATTTCCCTAACAGTGATGTCGAGCATCTTTTCATGTGCCTTTTAGCCATTTGTATTTCCTTTATAGAAAAGTATCTATTCAAGTTTTTTGCCCACTTTTTAAATGGGTTGTCTTTTTATTGTTGAGTTATAGGATTTCTTTATATATTCTGGATATTAAACACTTATCAGATATGAGGTTTCCATATATTTCTCCCTTTGAATAGGTTGTCTTTTTACTCTCCTGAAAAGGCACAAAAGTTTTTAATTTTGAGAAGGTCCCATTTATCTGATTTTTTGTTGTTGCTTATGCTTTGGAAGTAAAGTCTAAGAAATCACTGCCTACCACAAGATCGTGAAGATGCTTCTCCAAATTCTCTTCTAGGAGTTTTATAGACCTGGTTCTTATATTTAGGTCTTTTATCCATTTTGAGTTAATGTTTGTACATGGTGTGAGATAGGGATACCCTTTTATTTTTTGCATATGGATATCCAGTTCTTCCAGCACCATTGTTGAAGAGACTGTTCTTTCCCAGTTGAGTGGACTTGGCAGCCTTGTCAAAAATATATTGACCATAGATGTGAGGGCCTATTTCTAAACTCTCAATTTGATCCCATTGTTGATATATCTATCTTTATGCCGGTACCATGCTGTTTTGACCACTGTAGCTTTGTAATTTGCTTTAAAATTAGGAAGTGTGATTCCTCCAACTTTGTTCTTCTTTTTCAAGCTATTTGGGGCCCCTTACCCTTCCAATAAATTTGATAATTGACTTTTCCATTTCTGCAAGTAGGCTGTTGGAATTTTAATTGGTATTGTGCTGAAACTGTAAATCAATTTGGGTAGAATTGACATCTTAATGATATTTAGTCTTCCAATCCTTGAACATGGCATGTCCTTCCATTTATTTAGGTCATCTTTGATTTCTTTTAGCAATGTTTTGTAGTTTTCTGTGTACAAGTCCTTTACATCCCTGGTTAAATTTATTCCTAGATATTTGATCCTTTTAGCTGCCCTTGTAAATGGAATCTTTTTCTTGATTTCCTCCTCAGATTGCTCGTTACTAGTGTATAGAAACACTACTGACTCTTGCGAGTTGATCTTGTATCCCCACACATTGCTTAATTTGTTGAATAGCTCTAGTAGCTTTAATGTAGATTTTTCACGTCTTTTTATATATAGGGTCATGTCATCTGCAAATAGTGAAAGTTTTACTTCTTTGTTTTTAAATGCATAAAATGAATCCAATTGTATTGAAATAGCGATCAAAGTATTTTAAAAAACAAATTAGCAATAATGTATTATAAGTGCTTCTTTATTAACACATTAATAATTAGATCTAGGGGCAAGATCAAACAGCTACAGTAATTTCAAAGCAGTGATGAAGATGAATAAGAATTCAAGATATCCACAACATTTGTAATCTGATAGAAAAATATCTGTGACTTCTACTGGTGGCAAAGTCACAGATACTGATGAAACAACTGTGCTTTATTTTTACTGTCAACATTCCTAATTTTAAAAGATGCTAACTATCAGTTAGAGGTCCATATTCACAGACTCCAGGAGGAAAATTCCTAAATTAAAAGGTTCTTCCACCTGCATCTCCACCCTCACATCCAGGTTAAGGACACAATCATACATACCAAATAATACAAGTATTTTTAGAAAAACAATTTGGTGATATCTATTAAATTTAAAATACGCATACCCTTTGACTCAGTAATTCCTCCTCCAGTATAGCCCCATGTGTGAGAAAATATATATGCACACAGATTCATTCAACAGCTATCTATTGTGAGCTTACTACGTGGCAGGCACTCTCATAGGCGCTGAAGATTCAGCAGAGAACCAAATAGACAAAATCCTTGCCATCACCAAGTTACCTTCTAATGATAGAAACAGATAATAAAAAATCAAAAGTAAAATTTATTGTAAAGTTAATTTGATGGTATAAGTGCTATGGAGGGGGAAAAAAAGGCAGAGAAGGTGGATAGGCAAGGCTCAATAAAACATGACCTAGGAGGACTTCACAGAAAAAGGGACAATTGAGCAAACCCCTGAAATGAGGAAGCAAGCTATGTGCATATCTGGGGTGGAAGCAAACCTGGCAGAGGGCAAATCAAATACAGAGGCTTTGAGATGGAAGCGTACCTGGCAGGTTTGAGGAAAAGCATGAAGGCAAGTGAGTCTGAGAGCAGTATGAGCAAATGAGAGAGTTATAGGTGAGGCCAGGGGTAGTGAAGGGCAGGATTATTTAGAGCCCTTTCAACTGCTGTAAGGACTTTGCATTTACTTAAGTTTGAGATGAGAAGCTACTGGAGGGTTTGAATCAGGGGAGTGGCCTGGCCTGACCTGATGTGCAAAGGATCCCTTGGGTTGAGAAGACTTGGGAGCTGACTGTTGGGGGGCACAGGCAGAAGCAAAGAGTCCAGAGAGGAGGCAGAGTTGGTGGTGGCTTGGACCAAGTGGTAAAGTTGGCACGAGATGGGCAGATTCAGCATTTGCTGACAATGTGGAATTTAAGGAAAAGAAAGGTCTTGGGACTACCTAAAGTTTATGGCACAAACAACATAAAGGATGGTATTACCATAAACTGAGATAAGGAAAACTGTAAGAGAAGCAGGTTTGGGTGAGAAGATCAGGAGTTTGGTTTTGAGCACTGAGATGTCTATCATATACCCACATAGAGAGATGAACAAGAGCAGAATAATAGTAGAAAAGCTAGGAACAATCTGTCACTAATAAGGAACTAGCTAAATAAATTTTGCTTCATTGATGTAGCTGTTGAAGGAATAGCAGTTACAAAGAATGTGCTGTAACTAGACTAATACAAAAAGTTGTCTATATTATATAAAAAAGTTGCAGGACGGTATTATAGCATTTCAATAAAATTAAATCTATATATAATCTATATATTTAAGCATATGCATTTAAACATGTTAAAAATAATCTGGATGCACATACACCAAATAGTTAATAGTATTTATCTGGGAAATGGGATTGGCAGGAGGGAGAATGGATGGAACACATTTTACTTTATTCCTATATTGTTAGAAGTTTTAAACAAAGAGCATGTATTACATGTATAGTATAAAACTGACTAAGACTGGAAAGTTTTTAAACGTGTTTTAAATGACAACTGGTTCATATATAAGCAAATACTCTCAAACATAGGCACATTTTGTTAAAATTGTTCTTTGAAATGAGGTAGCGACTTCTGACAGCAGCTTTTGTCTGAGGCAGCAAGCAATCTGAGATACAAGGTGGTTGGCCATGGGGAGTAGAATAGAAAAAGATGTGTTAAAAGGGAAATGGAGGCGGGAGGCTCCAGTCTCTGGAAGTATACCTAAAAAACTCCAGCATCACATGTAGGTTTGAATAGAAGGGACTGGTGAACCATGTGCAGGGAGGACTTATTTGAGTCTAATT
>JAKSZT010053819.1:8900311-9130137 GCA_026826555.1 Tolypeutes matacus
TGGTGGGCCACACTGTGGGAGATGTTTGTGTGGGATGTGGTGGGAGGTGTGGGAGGTGGGCAACATGGGAATCCCAGTGGGTTCCGTGTAATATTTTGGGTAATCTAAGCACCTCTTAAAATATATGTGTATATATATATATAAATAACATTTTTGTAAGCAAATACACATATATGCATATATATTTATATATCATTTTGCAAATGTTTGTATGTATTGTGAGAATTTTGATTTTTACCCATAATAAAAAAAAAAAAAATCAAAAAAAAAAAAAAAAAAAAGGGAAATGGAGAAAATAAGGAAAGGGGGAGGCATAATTCAGACATCTAAAACTCAAGTTAGGGAGAGTACTGGGTCTCTGGACATGTTTTTGCTTGGCTAGCACAGTGCTTTCACATTTTTAAAATGTGAATGCCTTTAAGGCAATACAGGGACTCTCTAGTTTGCCACAGACTCAACTGCTCCCTATGGTCTTGCACCCAGTCTAAGTTGCACATTTTTGTTACTGGAGGCAATGACTTTGGCACCCCTAAACTCACTGGGAATTACTGAGTTCTTCCCAGTGCTATCTTAGGCATGTAGAGAATGCCAAAAAATTAAAAGCATTAACAGGACTCTCCCCATAAAATGTGAATATGTCTCCCTATCACTCTTTTAGGCATATTCATTTTCTTGAACATGCCAATATATTTAAAGTGGCTATCATAAGGTCACTTTTTAAAGTTCAAACCTATGTTGTAAAAATGTGAACTTTTACAAATCTTCAGCCTATGGGCCCAAACTTCTGATTTAATTTTCTTTTCAATTCTAGGCTCACTAGAGTTTTTTTTTCCTGTTTCAGTATACAGAAACACGTAACACAGACTGTTCCTAAAGCACTGTGGCAGGCACAGATGAACTCATAACAATATGATTCTTGATATCTGGGGATATACAAAGTACTGCTGACTAACAAGGTTTAGTTTAAGACACCTTGATAGATAAAGACCATATTAATTAATTAATTCAGCACCACTTTGGGCAGGCATCTTTCTGCACATTAAATAATATCCATTCTTAGAAGATTTTAAGTGGTTATTAACATAATAATTTGTTGAATGAATGATGGCAAAGAAATGAATGGTCTACTAGCGGCATTTCTACATGTCAGTGAAAAGACAAGACAGCCCTAAATAGTTTTCTGCTGAATTCTTTTTTTTTTTTTTTTTGGTGGCTGAATTCTTTTTCAGATGCGGGTTTCAACATCTAATATGCCCCCCAGGCTGGAATTGGGCACTCAAGTTCTGACTATGCCATAATATTTAACCTAATGTCTCCAGGAAAAAATTTTGAAAATGCTTGATTTTCAAGAATGATGGCACACACATGCCTCTAAGATATGTTTCTTGGAATAGCTGAAATCATTTAGTCTAGGAGAACACAGTGTGGTTTAATGTTTTTTCTTTTCTAGATTCTCTGCCAAGTACTGCAGAGCAAAATGAAATGACATTGTGGGAAGACAGCTGCTAAGTCATCTCTTTGTTGTATTTCTAATAAGATAGCTACATCATTTCTGTTGCTAACATATAGCCATATTAGTTCTGAAATAAGCTATTATGTTTTTTTCCCTTCAGTGGACTCCAGTTGCAATAAGTAATAAATCACTTATAATTGGAAATATGTGTGTAGCCCTCAAAAAAAAAAAAAGTTTGCTCCATATTACTTACACTTTTAAAGATTTTTGTATATATTGCTGGAATTTGAAACCAGCAGCTTGATTTGCATACATAATTCAATAATGACTGAGTACGTTCTATAGGTAAGACTCTGAGATGAGAGTACAATGAATGAGAAGAGAAGCAGCCAAGGGCAGAACTCTGGGGAAGGCCAGCATTTAAGGGAAGGAGACTTAGAAAGTGGGCCAGAAAAGTAGGAAGAGCATGGATGTCCAGAGTAAAGAACATGTGTAGGATGGCACGTTAAATGGTGTCTAATAATATGGAGAAGTCAAGGAAGATGAGGACTGAAGGACTCCCTGGATTTAGCAACAAAGATGTCATTGTTGAACTTGGTCAGCGCAGTTTCAGCAGAGTCTGTGGGGCAGAAAGAAGATCACAGTGGACTGAAAGGGATTTGGCTACGAGAAGTGACTGCAGCTTAAATGCAGTGGTTTAGATAGAGGACATAATGGATGCCGTTAGGAAGAACATTCACAGAAAGCCTGTAGAAGGGGCAAAATCCAAATCTATAGAGGAAGAATTTGTTTGAGCCTGGGGGGCGGGGTAATCAAGAGGGAAGGAGTCACAGTGGTGGGTCAATGGTTAGTGCTGAAAAAATCAGCCATCATCCATCGTCACCATCCATTATCACCATCCTCCATTTCTTCCTCTTCATTGTCATCAATATAGGTAAAACTAAAATTGTGGCAGGTAACAGGAAGTAAAATATGTTTAATGGTGTCTATATTCTTAGTGAAATGGGAAGAAAGGTCATTTGTCAAGATGACAGGGAAGATGGTGAAGTAAGAGCCTGAGAAAAGTGGCAAAAGTCTGAAAGAAAAGAGCTGCCTGGGAGAGCAGAGAAGGATCCCTGGCAGCACAGAGCTCTAGCTGGGATGAACATGTTCATACAGTTGGTACAGTTATACTGTAACAGTCAACAACCCCAGCGTATAAGCAAGAAGATGGAGAGCGTGGTGGATCCAGGGTTGAAGTTCTGCTAGGTAGGAGTGATGGAGGAACAAGGAGGGCACTGCTAAGAGTATGATGGACTGTAGGTTCCAGGCCAGACAGGGAAGGAAAGGAGTATAGCAGAGGACTTACAGTCAGAAAAAGGGAGGGGTCAAGGGACTGGCAGTCATGATGAAGATGAAGTTCAAGTGTAACAGGAATGGGAACAGAAGCAGCCTTAGACCCAGGCCAGAGGGGACCCTGCCCTGCATCCTGAATTTTAGTCTGACCTTCCCTAGACTCCACTCCTTTTCACAGAGCAAGGACTCTTTAGGACCAAGGGGATGTGCCCACCTGGAACCTACACCTTCTACCTTTTAAACCGTGTATCTGGCAGCTGGGTCCCTAAATTCCCTGCCCAAACAATGCTGGGTCAACTTCCAGAGCTTTTATAGGCCTCTTTCCTAGGGTCTGCCCAAAGGGTGGCTGACTGAAGGGGATATGGACCAAATCTGTATGTGAGGGCTGGGGTGTCCACACAAGGGCATATGAGTCTCCTTATCATGCGGGGCAGATCTGGAGACTAGAGGGTAGTTCTCCCCCCTGCCATAGATGTCCTGTGTGGACCTCTAAGAGACTGATGAATTCTATATCAGACTTCTGCCCTCTAACTCATTATGAAAGTATATTTGTCAAGGTAGAAAAATAAAACATTTTATTTAACAATTACCCTGAATAATAATGTTTAAATATCTAGACATATAGTGTGTAGGCTTCCATAATGGGCTTCCATTTGTTCTCTTGCCCTGGGCCCTGCACTTATTGGGGGTGTGCCTAAACAAGGGAGCCAGAAGAGGTTGGAGTATGGATTATTTGATTTATAAGTCAACATGGCAGAACAAATATTTGCTGAAAATTCTCAGTCTGTAACACATAGAAGATAAAATATTTTAAAAAAACAAAAACATAACTCTTTTCCTTTTTGTTCTCCATTTGCAAGTTCCTCCTATTCATTCTCTGCCTTGTTCTGTGCCCCTTCTGGAACTCACTACCTCAGCTCCCTTGCCGGTGCCTTCCATTTGGGTTCAGTCAACACAAGGCATGAGAGACAGGAGGGTGAGAAGAGAGAGGATGCTAATTCTTCCCTTCTCCCTCCCTGCCCCAGGCCTATCTTCTGGCAGTGGATATTTCCCTCCAGACTCGGCTTTCTGCCAGGCAGCCCTCCTCCACAGCCCCAGCTTTCACTGGGTTCCAATAAGGACATTTCCTCCTTTGTCTCTTCAGGATTAGGGATGGTAACAGCTTCCTCCTGTTGTTAGTCCCAGTGATGATTCTTTACTCCTGCCCATATTTTTATAAATAGTCCCTTCATTAAGTTTATTGAATTTAAGTATCTGAATGAGATTCTGTTTCCTAGTGGGGCCCTGCCTGATATAATCACGTTCAGAAATAAGAAATAAAAGTCTCTGTGAATAGAAAAGTATAATAAACCCACAGTGGTAAGACTCTGTGGCTGACTCTTGGCCACTGTGAGATTGGGGTTAGGGGTAGGTGCCAGAAAGACTTGAGGCCTGAGGTTTCTGTATCTGCATAAAGAAAGGGACTAAATATACCCAAAAATAGCAAGAATGGAGTGGGGTGAGATTAGTTCCATTTTCCAGTTAGGATCAAAGCCCCAAAATGACCTGCAACTAGAAATGAAGAAAAGATGCCTATCCCTGACTGGTACCTGAGACTACACTGTGTGTGGGCACTGAAAATGCTACTTCCCTGCAGTAGGATTTCCAAGCCATGCTTAACTTATGTCTTGTTTCAGAGCCAAGGAACTCATGGGTCTGGCACTGATGCAATCTCAAAACCACCCTTCAGAGGGAACCCTTGTAGGGCAAACCCATAGAGAAGACAAGATTTCTTTAAAAAGGGAAAAAAGAAAAATGGAAGAAAGGGAGGGAGGGAAGAAAACTATAAAATATACAAGGATATGTAGCATGAGTAAAAGCAGTCCAACAAATGGGATAATTTACAACAAATGGGATAATTGACATGAAAAAATAGAACAATCTGAAAAAGAATTTAAAATAAATAAGTTTAAAATTTTCAAAGTAATAATGGTGAGATTAAAGCTATTAAAGATTGCTAAATAAGAAGGTTGTGAAATAAAGGGTAAAAATGGAAAGGAACAAACTGAAAATCTTGGAATGAAAAATATAACATTCTTGACACAGGTGAAGAGAGATTTGATGAACTGGAAGGCAAAACTGAGGAAATCTCCCAGGATGCCATACAGAGATTAAAAAAAAAAAAGTTAGAAAAAAAAAATTGAAAGAAAAATTAAGGAGACACAGAAGGTATAGGGGAAATCTTAACATTAAAGTAAAAGAAATTTCAGAAAGATAGAGAGAATGGAGAGAAAATATTTAATGTTGCAAGTGATCAGATTAAGAGGGAAAACATAGAAAACCCCACAAAGAAATCCAATATCTGGAAAATTGAGCAAATTGGGAGGATAAATGATTTTTACTCCCACCCAAACTCTATAGCAACATCATGATTAATAATGAGGCTTTAGAAACATCCCCATACTAGCTAGAAACACCATAAGGATGCCCACTATCATCCCTATTATCCAGTATTGTACCTGTGGTTCTAGATCATGGAAGTTATTTGAATGTGAGGTTTTAAAGGTTTCCTGGTAAAACGGTCTAGTGTATAGCTAAAGGAAAACGGAGCCAAAGTAAGGGAGATGAAGTTCACTAGAATTGAGAAAACTAAGGAACTAAAAATCTAAATCTAAATCCTGGGTGGCACCCAGGATGATGCCATTCATCTACTTTTTACAAAATGTGGGTTTTTGAGTTTTGGGGGAGGTTATATGTGAGACAGGTGACTAGGAGTTTGGTGGGTGACAGTGCCATGGATCCAGAGGGTGAATCAGTCAGATAGCAGAATGGTCAAAAGAATAGGGTCTACATGTGTGTGAGGAATGATGCTCTCCATGCAGCATTGTGCTTCTGGAGAATGAGCAATGTTCTCCAAAAAGACCAACTCCGAAAAGCCCTAAGAGCAATGCCAAACCTCAGGTAAAGCAAGAAGGCAGACACAATGTTCTCCATTTGCAAGTTAAGGATGTAGGAATGCTTGTTTACTGTAGAAAAAGAATTCCAGGGCATTGCCCTGGGAAACTTTGAGAGAGGGTAACAGAGGTTGAGCTGGACAAATGAGGCCCAAACTAGAATGGGAATGAGACAACCAGAGAGAATGGATGAATTCACAGAGGGTTTTCTGTTTCTAATAGAGATGGCAGAGCTGCGATCCTGGTGGGATTAGCTGATATTGAGGATGAAGGTCTCTCTGTAAAAAGTCTGCCACAGCCTAGATATTTACAGGAGAATTCATTATACTGCTAAGAAATAGAACACAAAGTCTCTGTGGATTACAACGGGAAGAAATAAAAACAAGAGATATTAACTATTGAGGGAAATAAGTAGCAAGGTAGCTCAGCAGGCAGCTCACATGCTGTGGTTCAGTCATAAGGCCATAAAGTTAAGTCTGATCTCCCCATCAGATCCATTAAGCAACAACTAGAGGGTTTTTTTATTAAACAGTGCACTTGAAATATATCGTAATCTACATGTATATATATTCAGCACAGGTATATTCAAATTTAACAATATTAGAAATCTAGATCTATGATATGCCATTAAAACATGAATCTAAAACAAATACCAAAGCTTTGAAAACAATAAATATTTAGTAAAGGGCCAAAAAAACCTAGGATTTAGAAGTGTTTAATGGGCTAATCTTATATTGAAGTTATTTGAGATACTTTATTTTACAATTTCAATGAAGAAATTATTCTTTATACTTTGTAGAATTAACTTCATAGAAATAGATTTTGGATACCACATTCTGTTGACCACTTAGCTGCCCCAAAAGCAATTGGCTCTATTAAATCTACCCCACCATTTCTCCTGATGAGGAACACTGCATGTTCAAGTCTTAAGAAGCATCCCTTCCAATAATGACCATTGAGGAACAAATATATCAAGACAAGCAAGGATTGGCACCTGTCAACCTATAAATCTGGACTGTTAACTATGTCATACAAACACAATGTATTCAAGAAAAGAGTACCTATTCATTTGCTTTTTTTTTGGAATAGGAAAGCACTACACTTAATTTATGGTTCTCTGCATTTTAAATAGGCAACTTAATGAAGCAATAAATGTGCTCATAATGAATAGATTTTTCTACATAGGGAATTGCAATGCCAATGGCATAACTGAAGATTTTACCTGGTGAACATAGAAGTAAACAACAGAAACACATAAGGATAATTTAAACTGGTCAGAAAATGATGTTTTGGTAAAAAGAAAAAAGAACCACTCTTGAGCAGTTTTTAGGTTGTGATTTAAATGCATTATTTTCTAAAAAGATAAGATTGATGTAATTAAATTATCAATGTCTAAAATAAGATCCTGCTCTATGCACACCCTACTTGCCTCTCATATTACTGTTCTGGTCACCTTGTGAAGCCCCCTGGCCATCCAGACTCCCATACCTTCCTCACACTCTTGTGTGTTTTGTCTTCTTTGACTGGAAGTCCCACTGCAATCCTCCCTCCAAAACCTCTTCAGCTGATGCTCACTCCACCTTCTTCCTTGATTGGAATTTGCTAGTCTCCTGGAGACACAGCTTTCCCCCACCTGTTTTCCAAATCCCCTCCCTTCCTGACTCTTCTGGAACCTTACTTTGTCATTGTTCTGTAAAAAGACTCAACAACTACCTCCCTGTTGATACACGGAAAAGACCCTCCTAATCTACATTTTATTTACTTCTTGACAGCACCGGACACCGCTGACTCCTCCCTCCTTCTTGAAACTCTCTTCCCTTGGTCGCAATGACCACTTAGTCTCTGGATCCTTTTAATTCTCTAGGCATATTTTCTCAGCCATCTTTGCAAACTCTCCTTTCCCTGCTTATCCCTTCAATGTTGGTTTTCTCTTCTTGGTAAAATCCTCTCTCTGAGGGATCTCACTTAGCCCATGGTTTCAGTTAACATATGTCGATGACTCTCAGATCTGTCTATAGCCCAGATCTTCCTCCTCAGCTTCATAAGGACATATCCAAATGCTGACTGGACATCTCGTGGACATCTCATAGGAGGTCCAAATGGAACTCTTCCTCTTCCTCTCAAAACCTGCACCTCCTCTGTTCCCTCATTTGGTGAACATTATTGTTATTACACCCAGGTTCTAAATCTGAAACCTTGATTCAACCTTGACATCTACACTTTCCTCTTTAATCATACCTATTCCATTTACCTAAACCTGTAAACCTCTCCACCCAAAAATCTTGTAACATCTCAGCACCACCTGAGCCATCCATACCCTAGTCCAGGTTCCATCACCTCTCTCGATTGCCACAATGATCCCTAACCCTGCCTCTAGACATCCATTCTCTACTCCATAGCCAGAGAGACCTGTCTAAATTGCAAACTTCCCTTGCTTTAAAACCCTTCAATATCCTCCCATTTCAACTCTGAGGAAATCCTTCATAATCTGGCTGTTTTTTAATCTAACTTCATGTCACCACTCCTCCCCCAGAATAGAGTTATACTCTACTACTTTTATTTCTGCAGTCAAACCATGATTTCTTGCATGGGGACTTTCACACATGTTTTTCTGTATACCTAGAACAATCTTCCTCTCCTTTTTGCCTGCTAACTCTTATTCATCCTTCAAGTCTCAGCAGAAATATTAATTCCTCCAGAAAGACTTCCCTAAACAGGGCCAGGTGCCCCTGGTAGGTACTCCCATATCACTTTGTGCTTCCATGGCACACACTTCACTCTATGGGAATTACCTGTTTAACTGCAGGTGAATATTAAGCTCCATAACGGCAAGGTCCATGTCTGTCCAGTTCACCATGCAATTTCTGCCCTAGAAGGAATACAGGTATTCTATATGTACAAGATCAACAGTTCTCAAAATTTTGGCTTTAGGATTCCTTTACACTCTTTCAAAATTGAGAGTCCCAAAGAGCTTCTGTTTAGGTAGGTTATATCTACCAATAATTACCATACTAGAAATTAAAACTGAGAAAATTTTAAAATATTTAATTCACTTTAAATAACAGTAATTACAATAATAAATCTATTGCATTTTAATGTAAATAACATTTTAATAAAAACTAAGTACATTTTCCAAAAAAGTGAGAAGAGTGTCATTATTTTACATTTCTGCAAATCTTTTAAATGTATTGCTCCATAAAATACAGCTAGATTCTCATATCTGCATCTATACTCCCTTTGCTGTGATGTGGTTGTAGGATATAAAAAATACAATGTCACACAGATATGTACCTGGAAAGGGAAGAGTATTTGAATTATCTTTTTAGATAATTGCAGATATTACTTTCTGATACTATATTATAACTCAGTAAGTGGTAGTTTCTAAAGGTCACCTACAATGTAGAATGTAAAACCGTATCAATTAACTTTTCATACTTTGGTACATTAAAATCCATTGGCTTATTTTGTATTTTTAATGAATCTTTCAGCCAAGCACGATTTTATAACACTGTACATTGGTCATCTGAAAAGTATTAGTTCACTGAGTTATACAGATGTACATGTTAACACATTTCATTATACAATATAAAAAAATTGTATTTTTTAATATCACCAGTGAACTCATCAGAAAAGTCTTTGAGCATTGAGAAGCTGTCAAGCTCACAGTGGTAGATACAAGTTTTACAAATTCTAATTTTCACTTGAAAGCTCAAATTTTGTCATTGGCAACAAATACTATCAGCTGTTTTCCTTGAAATGACAGGCTCTCTTCATTCATTTTTGAGACACTGTCTACCAAATACCCAAGTCTAAATATCAGTAGTTTGTCTGTCAGTCATTCTTTCAAATAAAAAATGGTGTTCCATTAAAACAGTAGCCAGTTCCAATCTCAATTTCAACAATTATGCAAATGTTTTTACAAGAGACAACCATTGTACTTTGGCATGTAACAGAAATGCTTTATAGATACTTCTCAGAATATTAAAAATATGTATACTCAGGATTTAGATCTAATAAAATTAGTAATTTTTATTGCTTCATCAAGAGTATGCTTAAATGAAACCGACAATTTAAAAAAGCTGTGAGGGCAAGGTGGTGATGAATCCAATGACTACTAGTGCAGTTTGGTGCTACTGCCTTGATTCATGCTAACATCAGGTAAAAACTGATTCATGTAATTTTACATGAATACAGTCAGTTTTGGGGACTGACTCATGTTCCTCACAAAGCATGTACAAGTCCCAACCCCTGGTCCTGTGGGTGTGAACCCATTTGTACACAGGATCTTTGAAAATGTTAATAGTTAAGGTATGCCCAAATGGAAGGAGGGGGTGGGGTAGGGGGCTTGATCCAATATGGCTGAAGTCCTTATAAGCAAAGGAAATTGGTCACAGGGAGAGAAGTCACAGGAAAAGCAAGAAGCTGGAAGTCAATGTAACCCAGAAAAAAAAAGGAGAAGATGATGCCATGTGCATTGCCATGTGACAGAAAAGCCAAGAAACCCCAAAGATTGTTGGACAGCCAGAAGATACTGGTCCAGGGAGGAAGCAAGCGTTTTAGCCTTTAAAACTAAGGGCCAATAAACTCTTGTTGTTTAGCCAACCCATTGTTTGGTATTTGTTTTAGCAGCTGGGAAACTAAAACACCTACTATTGCTTTTGCACCATCAATACAAATGTCAACAGAGTGAAACGCAGCAAACAATGCTTTAGTATTATTATGAGAATAGTTTTGACCTTATAGACCCCTGGGAGTCCATGGACATGTGGAGAACTGCTGAACTAGATGAATGAATAGAAAGAAATAGAATAAAATCCAGCTTGGGTGCTTGTTGCAAAGCTGGTGTGGTACAAGACCTAAAATTAACGTTCAATATTATATGCTACCTTGACATCTGGTAAAATCAGAAGGACCTTAAATGGCTTACCTGAAAGTTCCCCTCCCTACTCTGATCCCGTTGGATAAGATCCCCAGGCAGCACAACTGTCCTTGTCATGGGAACACAGTTACAGCTTATCCCTGAAGGGGAGACTGCAGCTCCCTAACAGCTGGAGGAATTGTATTCAATCAAGCCCATCACATCCTCCCTGGGAATAAGGGGGGGCCCTTTCCTCTTAAAACTATAAAGCCTGCTTCCTATAACCCCTGCTGGATCACTGTGTCCCAATTTCAGTCCCCAGGTGGCCCTAAGTGGTGTGTGGTGTCCTCCCCCAGGCTGTAAGTAAATGTGACTAATAACATGCTATCAGTCTCACCTGTCTGGGGTCAGGTGTTGTGTGATCGACTATGCCCATAACCCTGGGCCAGGGCTCCCTCCCTCACCAATGTGGTGGAGAGGAGGTGGCTGAAACACTTGAGCCCTGGCCTTGTAAATCTGAAATCCACCCTGAGTGCCTTCTGCATGGCTAAACCCTGCCTGTGCACTTTACTCTCAGGTTTCCCAGTTTTGCTTCCTCCCACCTGCATCCTCAATGCCAGCCCTAACCCCTGGGTCAACTCTGGGTATAGCATCTGGGCCTTAACACAGTCCTGGCTGGAATGCCATTTCCTGGCTTCATTTTTGTTATTACTTCTGGGACCTGGTTTTTTATCAACCGTCTGGCCTCAGGTCTCATAATCAGGAACAAGGTGAACCATCCTCAGCATTTTCTCTAGACCACTCTAGAGTGGACTGGTCAGGTCGACCCCTTGCTAGCTCTGGGGCTTGCCTTGTGTGTATGTTGGTGAAGGGAGTGGTGGAAGTGGAACTGTAGAGATTAGGGATTTGGTAAAATTTGATTATTGTTTAGGAATATACCTAAATTTGAAAGTAAAACAAAATTGTTTTACATCTTGCTAGATAAGGTGAGACATTCTTTTACTTGTGCAGATAAGAGGCAAAAATAAATAAATAAATAAACAAAAACAACAAAACACTTCATCTGGTCAATGAACATAAGCTGAAAGAAATGCCCAACACACTATATTTTTTAAAATGTGTGCTCATCCATTTCTCTTCCATTAGTACTTTCTGAACATGCATCAGGAGTTCATCCAAGTATGAGACCTTGGTAAATGCATCATTTAAATATGAAAGTTGAAGAGTTAGGCATGCACAGGATAAGGTATCATTTTGTGAAAATAGCTTTCAGCAAATAGCAAATTAATTTAGAAGCAAATTAATATGATTTTCAAGGAGGCCCTTATCGAGTAACTGATTTTTATCATTTACAGAAGAAATGCTTTCTTCTCCTTGCAAACCTCATATTACTTTGCGGGGCATTCTTGAACTAAGGTTTCCACATCAGCACAACAACCTCCTTGTACTCCTTGTACTTTGAACAGCCAAGCTCCGTCAGAGCAATAACTATGTGTCTGTGTGAAACAACCCTCTGATATTTCTAAGAGTTAGTGAGAGCATGCCTTTGGGTGCCGCTCCTCAGCTCTCTTGTGACTACAGCCCAGAGGTTTACATGCTGGGGGGCTTTGGAAAGCCTCTGAGAGCAGGGCTGGAGGGGGCGACGGCATGCTCAGGAAGCAGGTCGATGATGGGCACTGGGAAGATGGATGCCACCGCCAGAAGTCCCCGTCCCAGTGGCTCGTCTCCGGGACAAAACATCCCAAGGATGGCTATTTTCCTCTTCCTTCACAAACAGGAATACGCTGACCTCTGGATATGAGGGTGACCGAGGTCTCCCCAGCCACTGAGGGCAGATTTTCATGGTTAGGATCTTGAGTTCTGGAGGCAGACTGCCTGGATTTGAATACTGGCTCCATCACTTATAAGCTGAGGGACCTGTGGCAAGGAACTTAACCTCTCTAATCTCCAGAGTCCTCGTCTATAAAATAGAGACAGAAAGCGTATCCATCTCAGAGTCACTCTAAGGCAGTAAAGAGAACATCTTGCTGTAGCTGGCACACAGCAGTGTTTAACAAAAGACAGCGCTTATATGATTAGCATTATTCCTCTGAAAGGAGATGAAATGAGTCCAAGAATTTTATAGTCTTCCCTAACCAATCCCAGCAATAGGATCCTGAGAAAAAGTTGAATCTATCAGATTTCTTGGGCACTAACTAAAGAATATATCACCCCAAAAGGAGTGTTTCCACCCTAATTGAGAGGGATTTCTTTAGACATAAACATTTGTGTATTAACAATGTTATAAAAGATCTAGTCTTGTTAGATGGGACTCAAATGATACCAATGCAAGGTCTCAACAACAATTCTATGCTTAAAGTTCCTTGAGCTCTTCAATTCCGATGGCCTTCACCTCTACTCAGAAACTGGCCTTCAATGGCTAGTCCAGAGGCCTTGTGAACTACAGAATGTCTATCTATATGAATTGTTCAATGTCAATATCCCATTCACTGTATCCAACTCCCCACTCTCACGACTCTATTGTCATTTATTCCTAACTTCCCTTCAGCACCTTTGAGACTCCACATTTTCTCAAGCTATGGATCCTCCTCTGATTTCACTTATTCTCTATGAGGCCTAGAGCCCGAGGCTCCACACTTTCAGTCACATTGACCAGTATCCTCTCAGTTCTCTGCCTCCTTATTCTTCTATCACACCCAGCTAGAAAACCCAAACCCCTTGATCAATTCACTAGTTCATACCAGTTCTACTCCCTTATCATCAATTCATTTCTCAACCCAAAGCAATCTGGCCTCTGCCTCCATTATCCTATTCAAACTGCTTTTGTTAAGATTATCAATGTTTTTCACATTGCCAAGTCCAAGGAACCCTTTTAAGTGCTTCCCATTTGTGATCTCCCTGTGGCATCTGACACTGTTGATGATCCTACCTCCTCCTCTAAATGCTTTTCTTGTCCTTTAAATACCAGCGTTGCCCAGGGCCTTAAATATCAGTCCTTTAAATACCAGTGTTGCCCAGGGCTGCATCTTTGTCCTCTACTCTTCTCACTCTATAGATCCTTCCAGGGTAACCTCACTCAAACTTAAGACTTCAACCACACATGGGATTCGCACTCTGATACCACCTAGCTCAGACGTCTCTGCTGAGGGGAGACCCCATGTACACACTGGTTAAGAATTCAGACTCCTAATTCAGACAAATTTGCATTCCAAATCCTGTCTCAGCCACTTACCAGCTGCTTAACTTAAACCAAAGTCTCTCCAGCTATAGAATGGGGGTAACCATATCACTGGCATCTACCTCTGGAGACCTGTGAGCATTCAAAGAAATGATGCATGTAAAAGCACATAGTTAACAATAATATTAGCTATTGCTATACTAGGACTCTTTACCTAAAGCTCTCCAAAGGAAGTCAAATGCCACATTAAAAAAAAACCAACACCCTCATGTTCCCCCTGCTCTACGGTAATAATCATAATTTCTATCTCTGAAAGATTAATTTATAACCATCCTTTAAGGTAGATACTAGCAGCCCCACTCACATATGAGGAAACTGAGGCTTAGAGAAGTTACTCTGCTAGAAATGACCGGAAAATAGCAGTTAGGATTCAAACCCTGGTCCTCCTGACTCCAAAGCTCATTCTGCCTAGCATGAGTGTGACTTTGGTGTTCAGTTCACAAGCTAAAGCCTGGGACCTTTATTTTGGACTTCGTCCCTCTCACTCAGCTACATCTATCTACTCAGCTACATTTGGCAAACTGGCTCTCCTGTTAAGAAAATACCTGATTCGTAGTGTCTGCTGCTTTCAAGCTGGCCAATGTGCCTTCACTGAACATGCGTTGGGCAAAGATAGGCAGAACCAGCCTGAGACCCTACATGAGCTGGTTCCAGCAACCACAGGATCCAGTAAGTCTCCAAATCCTGTTAATTCGGATCCAGATGATTTAATTGAAAGCAATTTGCCACACACAACCTAATCAAAATCAAGTTGGTGAAAACAACAACTGTTAAAGCAAGCTGGCTGAAAAGGAATGTTGTTCAGTGAATGGCTGCTGAATTTTTCCCTTTTTATTTGCTTTCATTCCCCTACTTTTTTTTCTCATTAAGGTAATTTTGGCCAATTATTCCCCAGGATGTCCTGTTATAGGAATTTAGTTGTAAGACTTTTAATCTCTCCCACCTGAACTGCCATCACCCTTCCCCCTCCCCACTCTAGGCGTACTGTACAGCTTCCTGCTCTTCGCAGGTGCCTTGGTCTCTCTGCCTCCAGAGACCTGGAATGCCTGTCCCTCCACCCCACTGTCTTGTCCTGGCTGACATCTGTTCCTCAACCTTCAGCGTAGGCATTAGCCATAGGGGATTACTTGGGATAGACTAAATGTCAAACAACAGAATTTTAGTTGAAATAGTACAAATGTTCCAAATTGGCAGATTGCTTAAATAAAGTATGTTAGGTTTCAAAACATACATGGTGTGATCCTAGTTCACTAGGGAAAAATGTACATACGCACAGAAAAGGACCTGGGAAGTTAGTCTCTAAGAGTTTTGGTTTTCTAAATGTTGGTGGGATTATGGGTTTTTTCCCTTGTCTATAGCTTCTGTGATAAGCATGCATTGCTTTTGTGATAAGAAGATCTATTTTCCTAAATACATTTATTGTTAAGTCTTGGTATTCCAATGGTTCATTATTTTAATTTGGGACACAATTTGGGACATGGATGACTGGCTGATTATTCTTTGGACACAAAATGAACCTGGAAAATAATGGGAAACAGATAATATTTAAGAACATGTAAATCATCATTTAGTATACCAAAATTACCAGAATTGCAGAAACCAGACACCAGAGAAATTAATTTTCAAATAAAGTGTTATTTTGGCAAGATAATTGGGTCAACCCAATGCACTTGCTATGTTAATTCTACCTCCTTGAGGTCACTTTGGAATCTTCTCTTTTCACTTCCCTTTGTTACCAAGTTAGGTAAATAATCACATTCCTTAGGATACTCAAGACTCTTCATCATGACCAGAGCCCTATCTAGTTCTCCGTATTTCTCCCATCCTATCCCCAACACCACCACCAAAATGCCCCCAGCCAGCTGCGTACTCTTTGCTCCAGTAATGCCAATCACCATGTTCCAGAAAATGCCATGTGGTTTCAGTTCTCCACACCTTTGCACATGCTGTGCTCTCTCTCTGAAATACCTTTAAAAAACGTAAAACACACACACACGATACACTATGCTGGTGAGAAAGCACTCTTACAAATTGATGGTGGAGATGTAAGGCAGAATGTTTCTTTAAAACAACAACTAGGCAAAAGGCAATAAGAAATTAATCCAGTAATTTCAATTTAGGGAATTTATCCTCAATGGATGATCTGAAATGAGCGAAAAGTTTACAAATAAATGTTTATCATGGAGTAATTCAAAATAATAAATAATTGAACAAAACCTAAATATCAATAGATTTTTAAGTAAATTATGGTTCATCTACAAGACAGATTGATATGGAGCCATTAAAAATGTTGACGAATTTTTTATGCCACAGGAAAGGTTCTGATAAAATATTAACACTCAGGATATAAAATTACATTAAGAGTATGATCCTTATGTAAAAATACATATTCAGAATAGATCTGGAAAGATATATACTAAATATTATCTCTGAGTGTTGGGATTAGAAGTGATTTTAATTACATCCTTACATTTTTCTATATTAAAAATGTTTATAAAATGGCTTATAAAATGTTTTATGAAAAAAAAAAAAAAAAGTCAAGTGTCACTTTCTTCAGGAAGCCTCTACTGACACCCAATCCCTCACCCCAAATCTGATTTATACGCCGACAACACACACACACACGCACACAGTGATACAGTGTGATTAATATGATCACACTGTAGAGTGTTACTATCAACCCTACTGTAGAGTAATTGACGTATCTGCCTGATGGATGTGAGTTTGTCTTATTCATCTTTGTATTCTCAGCATCTCTAGAATAGTGCTACTCCCAAAGTATAGTATGCAGGCCAGCAGCATTAGTATTACTTGGGAGCATGGTAGATAAGCAAATTTTCAGGCCCCACCACAATATCTACTGAATCTGAAATACTGAGAGTGGGGCACGGGAGTGATGTTTTAAAAGCCCACCAGGTGATTCTTATGCACCCAGAGTTTGAGAAGCAGTGCTCTAGACAGTCATTAATGTTGGCTGAATGTACTGATAAAGATGAAAAACCTGGGACACTTCTTTATGTTTTAAAATCTGTCTCCATTCCAAGCTTCTTTGGCTTTTGTATTTGTAAATCCGGTTTACATATACATATGAACCATCGTTTCAAAATATCAAGTGAAATTTTATTTAATTGGTTGATCACTGTAGGATACTTAACTTTCACCTCTAAAAAGAGGCAGTTAAAGGCTTTCATTCTACAGGGCTTCATTTATTATTAGTTAGTTGTTTAGTAGCTTCTTGGGACTCCTTAAGCTAATTTGCATTACAATTCCTAATTTTGGAAGGAGAAATGGAACCCCAGGAAGTTAAATGCTCGGTATCTT
Organism: Tolypeutes matacus; assembly: GCA_026826555.1. NCBI lineage: Eukaryota > Metazoa > Chordata > Mammalia > Cingulata > Chlamyphoridae > Tolypeutes > Tolypeutes matacus. The sequence goes on from JAKSZT010053819.1 coordinate 8,917,450, forward strand.
GCCTAGGACCACACAGCAATTTAGTGGGAGGCCTAGGTGCAGCCTAAACAGATTCGGAATTTCAATCCGTTGCTTAGTCCTCCGAGCCACAGTGCTGCTTTACCTTTAGTTATATTATAGTAATTAACTTGGTGGAGAGACCTTGGAAGGTTACAGTAAACACTTTATTTTGTGGGCAGACAATTAAGCGTACTGTAAAGGCCCCTACCCTCCATCTGATCATTACCTGAAGGACATTCCTATCGGGTCAGGAGTGATTTGTTGGCGTAGTAATATAGGCAACCTTTTACTTCTCCCTCTGTAGCTGCTGAAAAATCTTGGCTCACACCCAAATGCCCCACTTGGGTTTTATTCAGGAAAGATTTCTTCCAGCTGCTTTATTTGTTCCACGATTACATGTATGAGCTTCCAGAACGTGCAAGATCACAAGTCAAATGAAAGGCTTCAGTTCTCAGTTCACATAAAGAGATAAAAGTTGAAACCAAGGAAACAAAACATGTTTAAATGAAGGGCTGAGTATAAATGAGACTGAATAGTATTCCTACTGAAAGGTCAGCACACACTAAAATGCTAAAGGAAAATAGACACTGTAGGGCAATCATGGTATCTTTGTGCTATATTTATGGTCACATTTAAAAGGGATTCAGACTTCCTCTTTAGCATTTACAATTTGGGGCAAAGCAAACTGATAGAAATGAAAAGCAAATTCATATTTACAAAAACAAAACAAAACAAAAAAACCCAACAACCCCATCAACAGGGCTTCAGTTTTAAGAACTGAAAGAATATATCTAAAAATGAAATTTGCGCATCCCTGAAGATTGGCCATTATTCCAGTCGAAAGACTGGGGGTCAGGACAAAGAGTTGCAGGTCTAAAGGGAAAACTCTAATGTAAAAGGAACAGGGTGAACGGTTACTTGTGGCAGATGGAAGAGTAACTGAAGAACATATAGATAAACCTACAGGTCATAGGGCATGAGAGGAAGATAACCTTCAGTATGAAAATAAGAGTTTGCCAAAGTATATCATCAAATGCCAAAGAGTCTTTGGAAATTTAAGAAGCAAAAATCTGAGTTTCCATGAATATCAAAACTGTAAGCAAGATAGTTCCATCAATCTGCCTCATGAGATCTAAGTTCCCTCTCAAATAGATGCAGAGTGGGCATCACTAAGCAAAAATCCTCAAGATTGGGGAATGAACAATGGACTAAGTAGACATTATTATTCTACTATAGACTTATTATTATTCTAGTAATGGAAGAACTCCTATCATTGATATTAAGTCAGTGATCACCAGGGGTTCTCAGGGATGGGAGAGGGAAGAATAGGTGTAATACAGGGGCATTTGGGGGATATTGGAGTAGTCCTGAATAACATTGCAATGACAGATACAGGCCACAGTATATTTTGTCATAACCTACAAAATTGAGTGGGACAGAGTGTAAACTATAATGTAAACTGTAGTCCATGGTTAGTAGCAGTGCTTCAACATACGTTCATCAATTTTAACAAATGTACCACACTAATGAAGGATGTTGTTAATGTGGGAAGGTGTGGGAAGGGAAGGAAGTGGGGCATATAGGAATTCCTTATATTTCTTATATAAAATTTATGCAATCTAAAGCTCCTTTAAAAGTAAAAAAAATTAATTAAAAAATATATATGCTGGAAAGTATTTAAAAGTGTATAGGCTGCTGTATTAGTCAGCCAAAGGGGTGCTGATGCAAATTACCTGTTGGCTTTTATAAAGGGTATTTATTTGGGGTAGAAGCTTACAGTCACAAGGCCCTAAAGAGTCCAACTCAAGGTACCATAAGAGGTACTTTCTCACCCAAAGTCATTGGCTACGTGTTGAAGCAAGATGGCAGGCGATGTCTGTGAGGGTTCAGCCTCCCTTCTTCCTCTTAAGGCTCTGTGGGCCCAGTTTTTTCTGATCTCAGCTGTAGGCTGGCATTAGGCTTGTCTCTCTCCCCAGGGGCTGGTTTCTTTCTGGGCTCAGCTGCTCTGCTCTCTTCAAAAGGTCAGCTGAGGACCATCAGGCTCATCTCTCTTCCCTGGAGCCTCTGCCTTGTCTAATGGAGCCTTCTCTCTTTCCTCGTGTATATGCTTCTCTGTGTATCTACTTCTGTGTGAGAGTGTGTTTTATTCCCACCAAGGGGGTGGGGACTCAACCCTGCATGCCCTAATGATGTAGTCAGATCAAGGCCCTAATCTTAACATAATTTAATCAAAGACATCTCAGCTAAATCTAACACAAACAAAGGGTATCACATCCAGAGAAACAGACCGGTTTACAAACATAATCAAATATGTTTTTTTGGAATTCATAAATAATATCAAACTGCCACAGGTGCCTAATATCAGCTGAACTTCAAACACACAAATATATATATATATATATATATATTTTTTTTTTTACGAGGAGGTCCCAGGGATTGAACCTGGGTCCTTCCATATGGTAGATGGATGCCCAACCACTTGAGCCACATCCGCTTCCCACAAATACATCTTTTAGTTGTGATTAAGTTGTAGGATTGGTGAGAATACAGTCCTCCAATATCAAAAATGGGACAAAAGGCATATATAAAGAAGATCAAACATGATGAGACCTTCAGAAGGCTACGCATAAAGAGTGAGCATTCTCTTATTTGAAGCAATCTGAACCAACAGTCAATCAGTTCATTTTTAAAAGACAGTTAAAAAGGGGAAAATACACATAAAAATTAATGCACACTGTTGTGGATGCTGCACTGTGCCATTCAGCTCCCCCAGCTGCCGGAAGTGTTACATGCTGAGTGAGGGTCTGTAGCTCAGAACCTCTTGGGAACACTCTCAGCCAAAGGGAACTGCTTTGCTTTAGGTTATGCCCCTTCCTCCCCCTGGGGGTAGCCTACACCCAGCATCTGGTCAATGCAGGAGGACAAGAATAAATTGCCTCAATGTGCCACAGCTTTGAGGGGCCACCTAGCACCAGAGCTGCCAATGGTATTGGCTGATACCTGTGTTGCCAGGGTCTCAGAGTTCCACTTTTCCTTCTGTCAGTCCTGTTTCTATCACTCCCATATATGACTTGTTTGGAGAGCACTCCCCAAGAAACTTCCTGTCTGCAAATCCTGATATTTTCATCTATGCCAAAGCCTTCATCTTCAAGAAATGGTCCACTGATCAGCATTCCCTGTTCTGTTCCTTGCCTAAACTATACTTAAAATGCATTTCCTTTGATTTCCTATTTTGGGTTCCTGAAAGTGTGAAAACGTAAAGATAATTGGAAAAAAATCTAGATGAAGAATCCCTCTAGATTTTTCGCCACTCCCCCCCACCCCCAGTCTTTAACAGTTATCTCACCCACAGCTAGTATGACAGATTTTTTAAAAATTTAGTGAGTAACCTTTAGTAAATCTTTTCAAAGTCTTCAAACTTAATTTTTATAGAAAAAGCAGCTGTCTTTTTGTGCTTATAGTCCATCTGTTTCCTTAATATTTAATTAAATTACATAATTACAATAATGAGTTCAATTGGCATGAACAGGTTTGTGAACAAACATAAACAACCAACAACATAAATTTGGGAGCAAATTCAACTCAGCTAGCTGGAGTAGAAATGCATGAGCGTATGAGAGAGAAGTCTCCAGTTATAGTTACTCAACATGATGTGGGCATCCACTGGTGTGCTTTGCAGAGGCACTGGAAACTTCCTTTAATCTGATGAACTGGTTGGGAGAGCTCCTGCTACTATATAAAACTAAATATTGCTACAGTTTGTTAAGGTCTACTATGCACTAGGCACTGTGCTAAGCAAGCTCCTTGCATTGTCTCACTTAATCACCATATTCCCATGAAGCTAATAGCATCATTCTCATTTTCCATATCAGGAAACCTAGGCACAGAGAGGCACTCAAAGAATTTATCCAAAGTCATTCTGCTAAGAAGAGGCAGAGCTGAGAATTTCAGGTTGGTGAGACTTCAAAACCTGCCCTCTTTCCACCTGCCACTCTGGCTCTTAAAATGAATATTAAATAGGGGGTAATAAGAATAGAAACACAAATGAAAAAGACGAAATTTTGTAGAGTAGAATAAAAAGCTAAATGTAACTTTTTGAATTATAAACAGAGGGCTGGCACATCTAAAACAATTCAGACAGCAAGTGACTAATCAGAGGTCTCATAACAACTAACCATCTGTATCAACGTCTGTATGGAATAGCCAAACTACACTATTAGAAGTGTTTTCCCAAGAAAACAAAGCATGAGTTTGTGGTTGTCTACTAAAAAGAAAAATAAATGACTTCTCAAATCAGATACAGACAACATTTGGGGAAAAAAAAAAAAAAAAGAGGCATGTAAGATGGCCAAATTGTAATGCAAGAGGAGTAGGCTCCCTGCGAAGGCTTGTGAGAGACCTGGACAGAGGGAAGGGCCATCGCCCTACAGGACAGTGAGGCTCCTTCCTACACCCATAGCAAGACGGCACTCAGTGCTCCCTCACCACCCAGGACACTGAGATAGCAGAAGAGATTCCCAACAGAGAGGCCCACAGCCAAGAGAAGAATGCCCAAGCCATTCAACTCTTCTCTGCACAAAGAATCCTTAGCCTGGAGATCATCTCTACAGGGTATCCTGGGGCAACTTCTCTCTCACTGAACCAGCTGACCTCAAGGCCCAGCTCTGGATGTCCCACAGACACCTGAAACACATGGCCCAAATAGCCATCACCATCAGCCCTGCACCTGCTCCCCCTCCTGTGCTCCCTGGCACACAGAAGGGAGCTTCCATTCACTCAGATGTCCAGGCTCGAGGCCCAGGAGTCATCCTTGTTCCTCCATCTCCTTCCACAGCACATCTGGTCACCAGGGTCCCACGGATTTAGATGTAAAACATCATTTGAATGTATCTGCTCTTCCACCACTACCTCCATGTAGGGCTTAGACTCCTCACTGCTGCTGACTATGTCCCTACTTGGGTCTTCTCTGATTACTCCTGTTGAATGCTCCTTTTAAAGGCAAATCTGATCAAGCCATTCTTTTCCTTGGCATGCTTTATTGGTTCCTCTCCTTTTATGGGATAAAGCCCAAACACCTCAGCTTTAGGTCTGAGGAATTTTTAGCATTCCACTTAGAGAAGGAAGCTCATTAAGTAACACCAAAAATGTTTTGTAGCCTGAATATAATCGGCCAGCTTATTTTCAAGACACTTTTATCCCATCAACAAACTGTTTCCTTCTGGCTGTCTCTCTTAAACTATGGTGCTTCATTCTGGGTAAGTACAGAAATGCCTCCTATGTAATTTCTCCCAGCTGAGATCTGCAAGGGAGCCACGTGCACCTCCACACAGCTCCCCCTAGAGTCTTCCTGAGAGCATGTGTGCTGAAGCGGAAAATACAGACCTGGCTTTGAATTCCAAGCTCTGCCATTTACTAGCTGTGTACGTCAGTCACGTTAGAGTCCTGGCAGTGTTATCTTTCTTAGAGAGAAAAGGAGGGATAGCAATATTTACTCTCAGGCTTGTTAAACTCAATGGCAAACGCTGAACATCAACTAAGGGCCAGGCCCTGCCTTGTGTACCTGGGGGGATTCAAAGAAGAGCGTCATAGCCCCAGTCTAGTGGGACAAGCAGATACAGACTAAGATTGTCACAACACCATGTGGTAAGTGCTATAAAGATGTGGAAAAGTTACAATATAATGTTTTAATTCTGATGATTTAAAAAATGTGGAAAAGCACACGACAGAGGGAAGACGGGATGATGAGGAAGAAGTGAATGAGAATTTAATTGCAAAGAGATGATATGTGTAGGAACACCTTGCCCAATGCCTGGCTCACCTACTGCATGCCTTTTTTGTTGATTTTTTTAACCCCCCATTTGGGCTTACAGCTATTATTGACCTAGGCTTTCTCTTGCCTTCCTGAAAGTTCATATATAAAATCCCCAGCAAAATCCCCAATGGTCATTAGTTCCATGGAGAAGCTCTAGTTTACTTGTCAGATGCTTCTGAAAGTTTGTTTTCTCTGGTATCTACTTTTCTAATCATACATGAACTTTATATAATTGTGTTCACTTGCCCATGTAGAAATGGGGCAGATTTCTTAAGCTTCTTTCTACCTTCCTTAAGAAGGCCTCTCAGAGAGGGTAAGTTCTGAATTTTATTCTGGACAGGAAAAGTTGGTAATCTGGAACACAGAGAGAAAATGACATCTTTTGACTCTATACTTCATGGTTTTTACTACCTTATACAAGACAAAAAAAAAAAAAAAAAAGGAAGTAGAAACAGAAATAAAGAAGTAGAAACCAGAAATTCTGATATCCAACTTCTATTCATGGATAAGAACTAAATAAATAACTTGGATCACAAGAGCTTTCAGATCCTGGACAAAGCTTCTACAGTAGCAAATGGTGTTTTATATCACAGGCACATAAAGTGTGTCCACAAATTTTGTGGCGCTCTCCCTTCAAGAGGCTGAGCCTAGTTCCCCTCCTCTATAGTGTGACACTGTAGCATGCTCGGATCACTGGCTTCAGGGGGAGCAGCTGCTATGCTGCGAAGAACCCCAAGCAGCCCTGCTGAGAGGTCCACCTAATAAGAAACTGAGGCCTCCTGCGAGCAACTGGGGCTAACTTGCCATGTGAGTGAGCCACCTGGGAACGGGTCCTCCAGCCCCAGTCAAGCCTTTAAATGGGGCTCTGGCCAACATCCTGGCTGGAACCTCTTGAGAGGATATGAGCCAGAACCACCCGGCTAAGCTACTCCAGGACCTCCGACTCGCAGACACTGCGGGAGACACTAAACATTTACTGTTTAAAGCTGCTAGGTATTGGGGTAATCTGTTACTCAGAAACAGGTAACTAATACATATGCTAATAGTGTAATAATGATAAGGTTTGGATTCAGGACAGCATACTTTCCTTCCTTAAAAAACAATTCCCTTAATTTCTCTTCTCCAGAGCATTGAAGTATGATATACATAAAGTGAGTCCTGAGACAACACAGAGCTGATGCTGGTTGTACTATTCCATCTCACCTCCCATCTTTCACCCCCAAGAAACTGTATTTTAAAATACTGGAATTATATGATTAAAAAAGAGTGATGGATTGTGACTTCCACAAAAACAATTTAAAATAAGGTTTATATGGCAAGGCAGTAATAACGAAAGCAAATGACTTACAACAAAATTGTAATGATCAGGCAAATAAAGCAAAGTAGTGCTAACTATAATTAATAGGTAATAAACAATGAGTTTTGAATTTTACCAGAACTGGTGGTTTTATGGTTGGGTTCTTAAATAATTTTTTTCACTTATCTAAAAAATAATTTTTTTGGGTAGTGTAAAAGAGTACTTAAAGGTTCAAGGTGTTATATCTGCAAACAAGAAGAAAGGGGATTTTACTTATTTATTATTTATTGCTTTTCTTGAAACTTAAGATTCATTTATGCACAGACATTTATTATATACCTAATAATCTGCCAGAATTTATCCTAGGGCCTGGGAATGAAATGATGAAAACAATTGTCCGTGCTCTCAAGGAACTTGCAGAGGGTAGACAAGAGCTTCTTATATGAGCATAAACTGTGGGGGATTTTTTTTTTTTTTTTTTTTTTTTTTTTTTTTGAGGTAATGGGGCCAGAGATTGAACCCAGGACCTTGTATGTGGGAAGCCGGCGTTCAACCAGAGTCACAACGGCTCCCGGTGGGGGATATTTTTTTTTAATGAACATATAGGCCTATTTCTAGAAACTTGAATATCAAAGGCAAGGGAGTAGGACCTGGAAATCTACTTTTTAAAAACCCGTAATTGATTCTGATGCCAGTTCAGGGTAGCAAACCACCAGAGTGGACAATAATACAATCCTGCCCATCTACTCAATCATCAAATGTTTACTGAGCACCTGATCTGTACCAGAGGTGCCAGGTGCCGGGGATACCCCTGCAAGTCAGGAAACAGGTGACATGTGAGCTGAGGTTGGAAGGACAGGAGAGTCAACCAAATGAAGGCAGAGGTGAGGATGCTCCCTCAGAGGCAGAGAACAGGGAGGGGAGAGTGCAGAAGAAAACTCAACCATATATTTAAATGTGGAGTCATACCACATGCTAAGCTCAGTTAGCAAATTAAAGAATAAAGTAGCATATCCACAGATTCTGAGATTTTTTTATTTGCAAGAGACCTAATGGACCTTCTAATTCAATTCTTCCACATCATAGCTGAGAATGTCTAGAGGATGACTTTTCCAAGGTCATGCAACAAAGATACGAATGGACTCCTTATTCTGGTGTACTTTTTTCTAGATAGGCTCCTCTTAGGAGTAAAAGATGTTTTTAGCAGCAAGAACAAAACCAAAGTATATTTCTCAATCAATTCTAAAAAGCTTGTGTTGTTACTAGAGGCATTCTATTTCAGGAGCCATCAATCTGGGGCATTTTTGAAAAGATATAATCAACCAAGAAAAAGCAAGGTAGATGTGAAAATGTCTTTGAAGCTATTTCGGTTGCTACTGTCAGAAAAGGTTTAAACTCTAGTAGGCATAAAATAAGCTTACAGAAAACACTAGCTTTGGAATCTGAATCAATGACCTAGAAATAAATCTCAGAGAGGGATAAGTGAAATTCTGAAAGAGTAGAATCAAAGAATATAAAAACGTTATTTCCAAGCAGTTTGTAAAAATAATGTTTTAGGGTTACAATGTGGAAATAGGTACATTTTAAATCTACAGGTATTAATAATACACTGGCATTTTGTTATATAATGCTAGTCAGTTGGGGAGTGGATTTCCTTCAAAGGGGTTTATTACTGGAAGTAACTAAAGGATCTTGTGCTACAGTCTCACCTATAACACAAATTCATTCCTTTTCACAGGTCTTTGCGTACGGCTTCCACTTCCACCACTTATCTGAAGTTACTCAAAGGTTAACATTTTGTCCTTCTTCTGCATGAGACCAAACCCAGACCTCCTATTTCTTGACTTCTCTGTTCATCCTGCCTTTTTGTAATACTGTCTTTCCTTTGTTTCCAAACTGTAGGTTCCAGGCTCTCCTCTGACCATTCCTTGTCTGGCTTCCCTCCTAACCACAGGAATCCTCTAGAGGCTCTCCCTGTTGCACTTCTCTTTCTAATCCTCCATTTACACTAACATGACGCTGGTATTGTCCCACTCACATAGGCTTCCATCTTTGGACCTAAACTTGTCAGTTCTCTTCACATGGCTTCCCAATATCCAACTGGTCATCTGATTCTTTCTCTGTAACATTTCTAAGATTTGAAATTCCCTTCACATGGTCATCTGCTTCACTCTAGAAACAGGACTCCATTGAGTACCAGCTGGTCAGCTACAGTGGCTTCCTGTAGACCAGTCTTTTCATTCACTGGTTCATCCTACAGCCAGATGAAGACCTGTCTCATCATGTTCCTTTCTTGTCAAAAAATTCCACACACAGTTACTCATGAACTCAACCTCAGTGTCCCTTAACTGGAAGGCCTTTACCCTATGCAAGCCCAATCCAATATTTTCTACAAGATCCAACATAAAATTCATTCTCTGAAGATGGCTTCCCAACCTCATCCCCTTCCACAGATTTTTAATTTCCTCAGCAATGGCATCTGCATGAAACTGTCACACACTTGTTTGTTGCAATAAAAGGCATTTCTTGTAAAGACCACCATAATGGGGAACCAGCTGAAGGGTTTCCATAAATGACCACTGAATTATACTACAGCTGTGCCAAAGTTTAATTTTAATTATATAAAGATGGAGGGAAAACAATACCCATCTTGCTTCAACTGCAACAGCTATTACTTTAATTTCTTAAACTGTAATAATAGAAATAGAAATAGGCTAAAAACATTTTTTAATATTAGAAAATTACTGGAACAAAATCCTTTAAATATTCTTGTTAGTTTTCTCTCCTCTGATGCTTTACATGGATCTTATCACTTTGAAAATAGAGGGGCCTCTGGCATCTGAGGAGCCAAGGATTGATGACAATGGGTAGAGTCAAATATGTGAAGGATGAAATGTGTCCCAAAAACTGTGGGTCAGAGAGATATTTTCCAAATGGGAAATGAATTCTGACAGGAAGCTGCCTGCTGGGAAATGAAGGAAGGCTCTGAAAAGCTAGTACTCATGATTGAATTTTAGTTGTGTTGACTAGTCTGAAATACACGTGGAATCTACAATCTATCAGTTGTTCTGAAAAGAACTTAATTATGCAGAAGAGGAACCCAAAGATCTTTTAAAATTTGAGCAGTCACAGCATCAAACATGTTAGTGAGTTGCAGATAAGTCTGCCTTTCAAAATAACTGATGTTCAAAAGTTCTTTCTTAGGCTTATAAATCTTATCTCCCTCACATCAAGGTTAGCTCCTGGCTAGGAAAAGGTGCTATAATAAACTAGATTGTTCAAAATCACATGTGAAAATTAAAATCATACACCTGTACTTGTGTCTAATTTCCTCTGCATTCTTCCTTTCTATTCATATGTGAAATGCTGCTTTTCATTCATTCACTAAGCATTTATTGAGCATCTTTTATGTGTCAGGTACTGTCCAAAGCTCCAGGGGTTCAATAATCCCTGCCCAGAAGAAATTCACAGTCAGATAAGGAAGCTCACAGGCTTGGTGGGAAGAAATGACGAGTAAAGGACAAAATAAAACTAAAAGGGGAGGAATAATATAAAATGGAAAATTGTTTAGCTTTAATTCTAAATTTATTAAATTAAGAATAATCCAGCAACACAATGTTTAAAAAAAGACAGCTAAGAATCCTGCCAACTCAATCATAGATTGAGTTTTCTGAAATTCACATATCTGAGGGTGTCAAACCAAAAGAGAACAGGAACAGTTCTGAACATTTTAAGGTGCTGCAAAATACTGGCTGTATAGATGGAACATTTTTAGCACCTATAGATAAGAAAGCGTCCCTATACTTATTTTATAAGACACATAACTGCTGGTATTTTTATTTTCCAATTTTTGGCAAAACTTTCTTCATCATTATAAAATACAGAATTAGGTTAATTATTATATCATTCTAAAATAATGATGTTAAAAGAGTAACATGGAATCATTATAGAAATCTTGGAAAACATGCAAATGATTAGAGGGCCAAATCCTAACAATTCTAGAGGAAATATTATACAATGAAGAAAATCTATGAATTAAGCAACATGTGCGAATAATAATTTTAGGGAAAACAGAATGAAGATGAAACTGCCAAACCCAGCTTACTTGGCCTTCTGGAGTACTCTTCGCTTGGCACTGTCTGAGTCCATCCCAACCTCTTCAGGACTTCCCCTCTCCCCTAGGCCCCAGCATCTGCTCTCCTTTCCGAACTCCTTGTTATCTCACACACAGAACAGCCTGCTGCTATGTATTTTCCATGCATTTGCCTCTGTTCCCAACAGATCATATGCTGTTACCTGAGGACAGGAGAGGTGCCTTCTATTTCTCTGTATCCCCAGCAACAAGGAAGCACCCTTCACACAATAAATGTCTGTCTTTAATGATACCATCCCCCTTGTCCTCAGTGACTGGTTCTCGGATTATAGGACACTCCTGCCTTAAGAATTGGTCGAGGGGTGTCACATGACCTAAAGTGGGCCACTCAGAGAGAAGCCCGGGACTTCTGACCCGCCTTCTGAGTAGAGAAGCTCTCTCCTGTGAGGACAGTGAGGGTGAGGGGTGAGGCCTGGATCTGAGGCGGGAGCTGCTACACTCAGTTTTGTAACCATGATGGAAGTCAGACCAAGGTCACAGTGGCCACCCAGGCAGCTGAGGGCAAGGCTGAAAGAAAACCAGGGATGCAGAGCCAGAACCACAGTCCAACTACATCCAAAGCCAGTCCCATCTCTGGGCATTTCAGCTTTGAGAAGCAACACATTTTCTTTATGACTGAAGTCAGTTTGAGTGGCAAGCAGCCACATGTCACAACCTAGAAGAAGAAGCAACACATGATTTAAAATTACATCCTAAAGTTCCTATAAGTCCTAGCAAGGCCTTTCTTGAAATTAGGTGCTGATGTAGAGACTGACAAAAGGACCTATGAGCCCTGGGCATCTGAAGGGGGGAGAGAGGCCACCGAGTGAGAGAAAAGGCACTTTAGAAAAGGAAGGCTGGGGGTTGGGGGGAGGTCTGAAAATGAACATTACTTATGCAGCAATTTCCTAAGCCTGATTGGCTATTAGGGAACTTGAGATTTAAAAGAGATGAATTCGTCAATTATAGAATTTTAGATAGGGATGATCAGAAAGATACTTTGGAACAGGGGCCTTCCTGGCACACCTCAAATTACACCATGTAGGACACAATCCCTTAGATGTCCCCTCCGATCTTAATTGCCCTCAGTAATAGATTTCCCTTCTCTAAACCCCAATTATGCGAATAGTCAGGGTCATATGGTATAACCTCGCTTTCCCCTGCATAAAATTCTTAAATTCAAAGCCCAAACTTTTGAAGCTCACTACCACTGAATCCAAGCTCCTGGCAGGACCTTGGGTGACAGAGCTGCATCCCCCAGGCCTCTCCTACCCACTGGTTCTCTTTCTTCAAGTCTCACCCCCAACTGCTCAAAGGCAACAAGAAATTTTCCCTTCTCAGGGTTTCATATGCACCATTCCTTTCGTCCAAAATGGCCGCCCCATGTCCTGGCCTTCCCACCCTCTTTGTTTGGCTGACCTCCAAAATGTCCTTCCTCCAAGAAGCCATTCCCGAGGCTCTTTGAGCCTCAATAGGGCCTCCAATTATAATTGGTCTTTTTTTTTTTTTTTTTTCTTAAGATTTTATTTATTTATTCATTTATTCCCCCCCTTGCTGCCTGTGCTCGCTGGGTCAGCCAACCATGCCGTGCGGGCGGTCTTGCCTTCACCAGGAGGCCCCGGGAACCGAACCCGGGGCCTCCCATATGGTAAACGGGAGCCCTACTGATCGAGCCACAGCCGCTTCCCTATAATTGGTCTCGATAACCTTTGGTTTTCTATCATAGCAGGTATAAATGTTTGTAATGATATGTTTTTGTTGGTGTCATTATTTACTAGACTATAAACCCACATACATATAAAGGCAGGAACTAGGTCTACTTGTTCATCACCAGTTTCTAAGGTCTGGTATAGTGAAGCTATTTATCTGCTGAATGACAATGATTTCTGGTCTCTATTTAGTATGATACCTTTGTCTCCTTTAGTTCAGTGACCATCCATGTCTTAAACAGGTAGACCCTAAACTTCATTACTATCTGACTTATATACATGTAAATTAAACCTACAATTGGCCACTGATGTCCTTACCCAATACCCTGGCCATCCCCAACCACTCCCCAAACCTCACTTCCACTGATGGAGCTTCTACTGCTGCTATCATCATGTTAATTCATAGCCATTTCCAGAACTAATGAGTTCAAAAGTAGCATGTAGCATTTTGATATTATTCATGAATTCTAAAAAAAGGATATTGTTTGTAAACTGGTCTGTTCCTCTGGGTGTGATACCCTTTGATTGTATTGGATTCAACTGTCTTTGATTAAATTATGTTACTATTAGGGCTTTGATTTGACCATATCAGTAGGGTATAACTCAGGTTAAGTCCCTACCCCCTTGGTGGGCTGATATAAATGGGCACTCACTCAAAAAGACACACAGAAAAAGATACAGAAGAAGGAGAACTTTGTCAGTTTTTATCCTGGAGCCCTAGGGAGAGATGAGCCATTCGCCTGATAGTTTACAGCTGACCTTGTGACAAGACCAGAACTGCTGAGAAGCCCTGAGAAATGAGCTCTATGCCAGCCTATAGCTGAGATTGGAAGAAGCTGGGCCCACGGAGTCTTAAGAGGACAAAGGGAGGGGGTCGGAGGTGGCTCAACTGGTTGGGCGTCCGTCTCCCATATGGAGGGACCCGGGTTCGATCCCCGGGACCTCCCGGTAAAAAAAAAAAAAAAGAGGACAAAGGGGGAAGCGGCTGTGGCTCAATCAGTAGGGCTCCCGTTTACCATATGGGAGGCCCCGGGTTCGGTTCCCGGGGCCTCCTGGTGAGGGCAGGCCCGCCCGCACGGCGTGGTTGGCTGACCCGGCGAGCACGAGCAGCAAGGGGGGGTGTGAATGAATAAATAAAAATAAAAAAATAAAAAAAATAAAAAAAAAAAGAGGACAAAGGAAGGAGGGATGCCTGCCATCTTGTAACACGTGGCAACTGATTTTGGTGAGAAATCAACCTTGAGTTGGGACTCTTTAGGGCCTTGTAACTGTAAGCTTTTACCCCAAATAAATACCCTTTATTAAAGCCAACAGATTTCTGGTACTTTGCATTAGCACCCCTCTTAGCTGCCTAATACATAGCACAAGGCAAGAAGTGATGAAAAGTCAAACTGGTTGAGGGGAGCTATCCCCAGAGAACAAATTCCACTTTGGGTTGTTCTGCCACCTATTGCTCAACATAACTTCCCTCGCTCTGCCTTAATTTTTATTTTACTTTATTCTATGTGCTGAATAATCTATACTTGCTTGACTTAATAAGCACTTAAGTATTTTTTGTAATAATGGAGATACCTCTGGGAGGATCAAGGGACTATCCACTATGTACGTGTTAGTACGAATTGGTTATATCAAAATGTTTCCCTACTAACATCTAACTGAGATCGGCTACAGTGAGGAAATGAGAGTTTTGATGACGGGGGAGAGGTGAAAAGAAAGAGGAAGCTGCTAATATTGGGGCAGTAAAATATAAGGACACTGGGAACCTCTGGGGACGGAGTGCATTGAAGAAAGGGTTAGCCTAGAGCCCAGAAAAGGCAGAGGAAAGGCTCTGCCACTCTTTCTTTCTGTATTTTAACATCAACAGAAGTGATGGTCATATGCGGACAGTTTAGACACATACAGGGTTAAAGAGGTTTGTTAGGGTAGCCTGGGAAACTAACTATCAACTATGCTAGGTTGCAGATTCAACCTTCCCAAACTTTTGGAAACCAGCCCATTCTTAGCTGGGGACTATGCTTTCTTAGTCTCTTCCAAGGGGGACAACCCTGAACTAAGTCCTTAATAACTGTCCAATAAACACCTGTTTAACTGATGGTTCAACAGTGTGTGATCTGATCATTGGCTCAAAAAAATGTGGTTCCTGGGGAGAAACCTTGGCAGGGCCAGAGGACTTCCAGGACTCTCCAGTAGTTCGTAATTTGGAGCGGCCTGCATTTCAAATTAGGCATTATATTTCAACCAGTATTGTGTACGAGCCTATATGGTCCTTAGGAGGAGTTTTTAATGATATAAAAATTCCTAGATACATGATATTTTAGTTAGGTCTTCAGTATCGGCTTCTCTAAACAAGCAAAAAAATCTATAGTTAAACATGTTGAAGTTATCATACAGAATATATACAAAAGCATAATTGTAGTGTAGAAAAATGAAGTTATCAAAATATAACCTAAGTATATACACAAAAGGTATTTTAGTTAATTTTTTTCAAGACCTTCACCTATTAGTCGAATAGCAACACTCTTGCCTTCATCTGTTTGAATAACTAGCAGAGCTTCAAATTTGCCCACCAACTTTGGTTTGAACTGCACTGGCATGTTGATGTAGTGCTGGGCTCTCAAAGAATATTTTGAATGTTTGACGTAGAAAGGCTCTCTGGGACTTAAAAACTTCAGCAAGTGTGTAATAAAAGAATTATTTCGCAAATTGACTTTTAATGTATTATACTTACTTTTTACAGGGGAGAAAATAGTTCTATTTTTGCATTGATTTTGATATTCTGAATAAATGACCTTTATTTTAATGTGATGTATCCAGAAATAAACTTAATTTTCCATTGGAAAAAAAAAAAAATTCCTACTAAACGGAAAGATATTTTGATATTATATCAATGCCCACCAAAGTAAGGCATTTAAAGGTTGATATCAGGACAAAATTCTTCATGAAGTTAATTAGCAGGCGGTCTTCTGTAAAATGCTCTCCCGAAAACGCTGTAACTAGGGGATTCTCTTCCCGGGTCTATCAAGCACTGAGAACTCATCCTCATGATGTTGCCAGCCCAAGGTATCCTGGGGGAGGCTTGCTCCTGAGATCTTTATACTGCAACTCCTCTGAGTCACAAAAGAATTTATGTGCTTTTTTTTTTTTTTCTGTAGCCGAATAAAGATAAAAATGCAAACTAAGGATAAAATTACTACATACTCTGCCTTTGAAGCCCATTTCACATTAAGTAATTGACTTCCCTCAGAGGGAACAATTAGGAATCAGGAGGAAAATGACATTTGTACCTTTCAGGAGAATATCATAGACCCCAACACTATCCAAACCCTGCCTGCTTTCTTACAGAAACAAGTGTGTGCATACTAGGTCTCATTCTAGCATATTGAAGGAATATAACCATGTTAAGCAAAGAAAAAAATCCCTAATGTGCTTGTCCCGCCTATACTTTAGAAATGTTAAATCCAGCCTATCCAAAAATATTAACCACCAGATAGCAAAGATAAACTTGTGCTGGGAAGAAAAAGTATGGGATACAATTAACAGGCGGATAATCAGAAAGATCTCAGCAACTCCCAATGGACGCTCCCCTCCTGCCTGGGGTCAGAAAGCATGGCCTTACCACATCTTGACCTTATCACATAACATCTCATGGCCACAACAGTCTGCCACTCCAACTGCCAGGACTGCCAGGAGGCACCAAACAATAAATGTATTTACTTACATTATGTTACTAGAATTAATAGATCAAATGACAAATGCCTGACATAGTTAAAAGCATGAGTTTTAGAATCCATAGAACTAAGTTTGCATTCTGGCTTGGACACATGAAAAGTTAATTCACCTCTCTCTAAGTCTCTGATTCTTCAACACAAAATGGGGATGATGATATAATAGCCACTTTGACCTCAGGGTTGCTGTAAAGATTCAACGAAATGTAGCACAGAAAGTATTTGCTCTATCGTAGATGACAAAAAAAAACTTAGTTGATATGATGATGACAACATCCAAGGAATGGCCATACAAGATTCTAGTGTCTAGGGAAGCGGCTGTGGCTCAATCAGTGGGGCTCCCGTTTACCATATGGGAGGCCCCGGGTTCGGTTCCCGGGGCCTCCTGGTGAAGGCAAGCCCGCCCGCACGGCGTGGTCAGCTGACCCAGCGAGCACAAGCAGCAAGGGGGGGATAAATGAATAAATAAATAAAATCTTAAAAAAAAAAAAAAAAAGATTCTAGTGTCTTAAGTCCCAATGTCAGCTAGGCCAAATAGCATTATCCTCCCACGCTGGATAAGAGTTGAAGAGCTCCCAGGTGCCTCGCTGAGCTAAGCTGTCAGCCCCACAAAGGGGCTGCAGTCATTCTCTGAGGACACAAGAAGCACAAATTCTCCTTAGAGTTTCACCACCTGAGAAAGGCTTGAAGGACATTCTTTCCTCTTGCTAGATACCAGATAGCTTTAGGAAAGGAAATAAGATGGGCTTCTTGTGGACAGTGAAGTTGGTAGCATACATAATAATATTTTCCCAAATTTCCCCAAATGCCAGGGTAATGTCTCCAGTATTATAAATATAGAGGATAATGTTTAGAGCCTGCTTTCAGGAATGATGGAAATTAACTATCTAGAATTAGACATCAAACTAAAATAATTTTATTTAATCTTAAAATTATTTTAATTATATTTGCCTAAATAATTTTAATTAATCTTAATTTAGGCAAACATGAGAGCACTTAGTTTGCAATAATGTCACAATATATCTAAGAAAAACTAAAAAAAATGAATATTCTCTATCACCTCTCCAGTATTTCTCCCACAAAGGTATGTAGATATACCCATTTTCCTAATGGATATTGTTGGATTTTTAAGGGAAAACACGATCCTCTACTCCACTAAAATCCATATAGGAATCTAATAGGTGTCAGGTAATTCATGGCAACTTAATAATTTAATTATAGTCAAAATTTCCCTAAGTTGATTTCAAAAAATTATTATGTAATTGTTAATACATACAAAAGAATATATGTAACAAATAGGTCTCCATTTGTATAATATTCTGCATTATGAAGTATGATAATAAACCCCAAACTCAATTTAAGAACTAGAAAATTACCAATTATTACTATAGCTACCTGGGTGTTCCTTCCTCATCTCATCCCCCCGCCTCACCTTCAGAAGTAACCACTCTTTGGAATTCTTTGTTCTCTCGGGTTTTTTTGGTTTGATTTTTGAGGTACCAGGGCCAGGGATTGAACCTGGGACTTTGTATTGGGAAGCTGGCGCTCAACCACCGAGTCACATCAACTCCCGAGTTGTTTTTTTCATTTGTTTGTTGTTTGTTTTTGTTTTTTTTTAGGAGGCACAGGGGAACGAACCTGGGACTTCCCATATGGCAAGCAGGTGCTCAACCACTTGAGCCACAGCCACTCCCTTCCCACTTGGTTTTCAAAATAACTTTTTCCCAAATGTGGACGATGTATATTGCTTTGTTTGGCTAAACAGTGCCCAAACTGCCAAAAACTTTGAGGCATTTATCTCCAAATGGATCTAAAGCTGGCTTGATAGAGTGCAGAAGGCTGTGAGATGGCTCAGCTATTGCCATTCTTCCTTAGCCAGCACTATGTGCCCTGCTCCTCATCCCCAAGAAAACTAGCCAAAGTTCTGATTCTTCTGGTGTCTGCCCATAGCAGTCACTAATTTCTCTTCTTTCACATTCAGTAAAGGTGTGTATCTCCATAACTATTGTCTGAAATGAGGATGGAACTTTCTACCCACTCAGGACAAATCTTTGTGCTGGTTGTTAAGAAGGGGTGGGCCTGAGGAAGTCCTCCTCTTGCCTGAAGGAGAGTTAACACCAGGATACTACTCAGGCAGCTGTCTGAATCTGCTTCCCAGTGCTTGAACTATCAACACTTCCCCAATTCCTCCTCATTAACAAGTAATAAGGCATTTAGTGCTTTTAAACCATACAATTTGGCCTGCGAATTTGCTACTGATTCCTATGGACTTTCCTCAAATCCTGTTAAGGCTTTGATATTCCTCATTTTCCCCCACCCCCCAAATCCTAACCCCCACCCCCAGAGAGCTATGTCTCTGTCAGCATCCTATCCTCATTGCTGAAACTGTTAAGAACTGTTTGAGATTTTTTTTTTTTTTTTTTTTTTAAAGATTTTATTTATTTATTCATTTATCCCCCCCTTGCTGCTTGTGCTCGCTGGGTCAGCTAACCACGCCGTGCGGGCGGGCTTGCCTTCACCAGGAGGCCCCGGGAACCGAACCCGGGGCCTCCCATATGGTAAACGGGAGCCCTACTGATTGAGCCACAGCCGCTTCCCCTGTTTGAGATTTTACCCTACTTGTATGCTACCAAGTTAGCCTGCCATCATTCTTAAGCTAACCCATTCTTGTGCATGTAAACCTATTGTATGGGGGACCTTCTGGTTAAATTCAGTTAAGGGACCTTTTGATTAGACCACTTTTGATTAAATCACTTTGGTTAAGGGCCTTTGATTAGATTGTGGAACCCAGGGTGGATCCTAACCCTTTTAGTGGAGTGTTATATGAACTGAGGACTGAAAGCAGAGAAACACAGAGAAAGAGAGCTGCCATTTTACCCTGCCATGTGAGATAGGACTTCAGGATCACCTTAGGCCACAGAAAGACATGCCGAGAGGCTGAGAGAGAGTTGGAAGCTGGAATCAGCAGAGCATCCTGAAGCTTAAGTGACAAGGCCCAGGGAGAGATAAGCCACATGCCTGATCATCCACAGCTGAGCTCAGGGAGAAAGTGAGCCTGAAGATGGCAGAGACCAGCCACCATCTTGCCTTAACCACGTGGCAGGAGTCCAGGACCACCAGGGGCCGACCTTTGGTGCAGCAGCATCTGTGATCATGCCTTGATTGGGACATTTTCACAGCCTCATCACTGTAAGATTTTACCCTAATAAATTCCCATTATAAAAGCCAACCCATTTCGGATATTTCTGCATTGGCAGCCTGTGGCAAACTAAAACATCAACCAAGGACTTTATCACCCCCAGCACAGCGAGCAGCATGAGCATGATTGTATCTGCATCAGCTTCCTTCACCCTCACAGCCTACGGGATGATGCAGATGGGCCCAGATGTGTGCCTGCACATGCTGAAAGTTGCATTACACAAGGGGGACCTTGGATCTTTAGGGGACTTGGATCTTTTCAAATGGGCAGTAAGCACGCCTGCCCTTTTCTCTGGCAGGAGGTACTATCTCTATCTTCCAAGGCTGTTCACTGTACAAACATAATCTTGAAATAATATTCTGGAACAAAGGGCAGGGGATGCCTCACTTACAAGATGTGAAGAAATCCGAGAGACACTTAGAGAACTGTCTCCCATCATCTGTGTTATGTTTCAATACAAAATTTTATTAAAATTTTTAAAACAGTCGTTTAAAATTCTATCTTGAACACAGAAATAACATTCCTATTTACAGAGCCTCTTGGAGGAATGCTGCAAAGTTCTCACAAAGATGCATGCTTAATGTTGATACATTAAGGTTCCGGCACACAGAAGTTGTGAGGGAATCTTTCTGTCTCAATTTTCCTTCTCTGTTGAGCAAGAACAATAATATTGCTCTGTAATATTATTTTGAAATTTAATTAACAATTGTAAAAGATATGCTGTGAGGTAGAACTAGAAAAATACTGAAAGTCCTAGTCAGTGTCTGTAAGATCTGCAAATCTCTGCAGTAAAATGTAAGCTCATCTTTACAGTAAAGTGTTTACATTATCCTACAATTTATACCTTTTCCTCCCAAGTCTGCTGGTTTTCCCATGTTACTAATGTACTGACCTTTCCTTTATATTATCCTGTACTTTATACCTTTTCCTTAAACCCATCATAGCCCCTACATTACCAACATACTGACCTCTCCTTTACATTATCCCGCATTTACACCTTTTTCCCTGGCCTCATCAGATTTCCCATGTCATTACTAATATACTGACATTTTACAATTTGTACTGCATTTCTTGCATTTGTACACATTTTGTAGATAAGCTGGGGGAAAGCCGGCATTGTAATTGGGTGTCTATGGCTAAAGAATAGAGACTGCTGATTCTCAGGGCTCTAGACTTCACTACAACCCTCTGGTCAGGGCTCCCAATTTACGAAAGAGTTAGGAAGTAATTAAATCTGATGAGATAGATAGGGCCTGAGTTGATGGCTAAGTAAATGATGAGAAGGAAGATGTAAATTTTATAATCTGTTCTTTAAGTAAGCTTCAGGAGCTCACAGGATGAGAAAAGCCTATAACCAACTAGCTTAATTTATATTTAACATATTCTTTTTTTTATTGTGTGCATATGAAAGAGATGTTTTTTCATATATTAATTTACTAATTTCCCTCAATTTGTACTCTTGCTCTTTGCCATATTTCCTGCTGACCACTCTAAGACTTCCTACAGAAGCTGCTATCTACATTGAGTCTTACATTTGGAAGTGGAGAGACAAAGGGAAATAGGATTAAGAAAATTGCAGGTACAGAAGGCCGCATGTGCAAAGGAGCAGAAGTGAAGGTCTAAAACCTTCAGGGAACTTTAAATATTTCAGAAAGGTTGGAGCACAGAGTGGCAGAAGCATATCATGAAGGATTGCCATTTGAAGGACTCTGGACTTTGTACTCTATGCGATTAGGAGCCGCTAAAGAGCTTTAAGCAGGGAGAGTAATGTGGTCAGATTTGAATTTCAGATTATTCTAATTCACCTTGGACCAACTCGGTGGTATTAGAATGGAGATGATACTAGAGGTAGGGAAACAAATGAGGAGAGTAAGCAATAAGCTTGTTGAGAGGAGACAGAGAATGGTGAGAAGGAAGAACCTGAGACAGACTTGGTAAAATGGATAGAATCTGGTGACCAGTTGCTTATATATGGTCAAGAAAAGAGCTGGTTTAGAGGTTTTTGGTATGGGTAACTGGTTAGATGGTGATATCATGAGCCAAAAGAAGTAATACAAGGAAGAAGGATCAGCAGGTGTGCAGTAAAAGACAATATAAAGCATTTAGAATATGTGGATTTTGAGGGGTCTATGGTGTTTTGAAACTCTATGTATCCCAGAAAAAACATGTTCTTGAATTTAATTCATTCCTGTGGGTATGAACCCATTGTAGGTAGGTCTTTTGATGAGGTTACTTCAAGTTAAGAAGGTGTGGTCCATCTCAATCAGGATGGATCTTAATCCTATTATTGGAGTCCTATCTAAGTGGAATGAAATTCAGACAGACAGAGAAGAAGCCTCTGGAAACAAGAGACTGAAAATTCAATGGAACACAGAAGAAAAGGGAGAGACCAGGAGATGTAGCCATGTGCACTGCCATGTGACAAGCTAAGGACCAAGGATCGCTGGTGGCCAGCCCAAGAATGCCATGGTCTTTGAGGAGAAAGCATCTCCTTGATGAGGCCTTGATTTGGACTTTCTTTTAGTGTCAAAACCATAAGCTAATGAATTCCCATTGTTTAAGCCAACCCATTTCATGGTATTTGCTTGATCAGCCTAGGAAACTAAAACAGAATCAATGGGAATACCCAGAGGGAGATGTTGAGTAGGGGGATGAAGACATGGTTCTGAAATTCAGTAAACACAACAGATGAAGAAATGGAACTGGGAGTCCTCCACATGGAAGTGGAAGCTATGGCTGTGAATGAAATCTTCCAGAGAAAGTATATTGGTAAAGAGAAGAATATTATAAGGGGCATGCAGACACAGAGCCATCCACTAAAATAGGCAGAAAGGAATGGGTGTCAGAGGTAGGGTCAGAACAGGGAGTAATATTGTCACAGACATCAATGGAAAAGAATACTTCAAAGAGAGAGGGTCAATGTTGAATAGACCATAGGGCATTCACTGAATCTGACAATTAAGAAATTATTGCTAAACTTAGCAAAATTATTTCAGTAGAACTGTTAGAAGTGAAAGCTGTGCTGTACTGAGCTCAGAAGTGAATGGATGGTGGAAAAGTGGAAATGGCAAGCGCAGATTACTCTTTTTTTTTTTTTTTTACCGGGAGGTCCCGGGGATCGAACCCCGGTCTCTCCATATGGTAGACGGATGCCGAACTTCTTGAGCCACATCCGTTTCCCAGATTACTCTTTGAAGACACTTGGTTGAATGAAGGGTAGGGCTGATGCAGGCTCCAGAGAGGATCCTTTTATGGTAGTCATGGTGGTTGTGGTGGAGGAGGAAACAGCACCAATAGGCAGATGGGACTTAGTGGTCATATCATAAAGTTAGAGGGTGCTGGGCCTCTCAGATGTGTTATCTTTAAGGCTTAACCAAACACTGTCTTTACAATGAGTTGCTCCTGCTCTCCTGTGGGGTGGCTGATTTTGGTTAGAGCAATTCCCATTCAAACTATGCTAATGGACCCAGGTAGCCCATTTGGGGAGAATTCCTGATAGGTTTCTCTGCAATTACAGGCAGGTTATTTTCATTTGATATTACTGAGGGGTAAGCTGGGTCAAGGGAACAGAAGAGGGGGCCAGTGAATCAAGGAGGTGGTGAAGAGGAATTCTGGTACCGGGCAGCCTGGCCTGTTGTGGCTCAAGTTAGGTAAATTCAAGGCCCCGCTTATGTATCTACTCTCCCACCACACAGCAAGTCCTTTGCCTGCAGGAACATGTCTTTTTCAGTGTTGTAACCTACAGCAACTGACACAATGCCAAGCACCTAGTAGAAGCCCAATCAATACTGAACAAAAGCTCTTCCAGGGCTGTGTAGAGGTAATGGCCCTAGAACTTGGACATCATGGCCTGATGCCCAAGCTGCTGCTAACAATGCACAAATGAGCCCAGTAAGTAGCCACAGCTCATGTCTATATCCTCTCAAATGACTAGGATAGGTCAGGGAGGGATGTTTAACTAAAATGTTAAGAGCCCAACTCTCAGGGTGGGTTACCAAAACTATTTTTAAGAGTTAGTCAAGGTGGCCACTGTAAACAGTGCCTCAAACAGGGGGGCTCTCCTGAGAGCTCTAGAGACTTCTAGACACTATAGGCAGGGCAGACAATCTCAGGAACTTGGCACCCTGTCAGTGGGCCTTACTTTGGAATATATGCTCCCCAGTGTAACAGGGTTAGATTCATTTATAATTTCCTTACACATGGCTCTTCTGCTTCTTTTGTTTGAACCTACAATTAGCACTATACTCATTAAACATATATCCCAGAGACTTAAATTTTCAGTCTGTTCATATTCCAGTTGAGTCATGAATCTCAGAAGAGCTGCAACACCTACTCTCCAGTTCACTGGACTCACCCAGGACAACTAACAAAAGGATGATAATGGACAACACCCATCCCCCAAAACAGAAGAATATCTACAACTGCAAGCAAGACAGTTCTATCCATCTGCCTCATGGGATCTAAGCCCCCTTTCGATCAGAAACAGAGTTGGCATTACCATCCCAAAATCCTCAAGACTGAGGAATGAACAAACATAAGGGGGGAATGCAACGATGGACTAATTATTCTTATTATTCTAGCAATGGAAGAACTTATATCATTGATAGGGAGGGAGAGGGAAGAATAGGTGTAACATGGGGCATTTCTGGGACACTGGAATTGTTCTGCATGACACTGCAATGAGGGATACAGGCCATTGTCCATTTTGTCAAAACCTATAAAACTGTAGGGCTACCTGGGTCCATTAGCATAGTTTGAATGGGAATTGCTCTAACCGAAATCAGCCACCCCACATGGGAGCAGGAGCAACTCATTATAAAGATAGTGTTTGGTTAAGCCTTAAATTATAGACCATGGCTAGTAGCAATGCTTCAATACAATTGTTTATCAATTGTAATAACTATATTACACTAATGAAAGATGTTGTTAATGGGGAAAAGTGTGGGGGGTAGGGGGTGGGGTATATGGGAATCTCCCTATATGCAGTCTAAACCTTCTTTAGAAAATAAGATAAATTAAAATAAAATAAAATAATTAAAAAAAAAATAGTCAAGGGAAACAGGGTAATGGGGTCAAGAAGAGGTATTTTTTTAATTTTTATTTTTAAAGGCAGAATAAAGTAGACTAAATAGTATTGGGTATAGGAAATGGGAAAATAATGCAGAACAGAGTGACTATGAAATGTTTGGGACTTATGGTGCACATTACTTCATTGATTCTAAGACACCTAGTCCCACAATTTAAAATCTCGGAAACTGTGACGCATCTTAGATCACTGGTAACTTTAACAGGCATGCCTTATTTTTCTTTCATTAGTGGTACATAATATGATGGTGCTCCTACGATCAATGGTATCTCAGACTTAATGAAATATAGTATTTTACTCCAAGAAAGGGCATGATAGTTGTTTTGATCTGCTTCTTCAATTAAAAGCACCCAGCTTTAGAAATGCGGAAACACTAAGTTCTACCTCAAAAACAAACTGTCTCAAAAGGCACGCCCTCATATAATCGGACAATGGGGATCTATTTTGAGAGTCAACAGCGCACTTGAATTGACCACTCTCAAAGCTGAAACATTGGCAGAAAGCCCCATTATGCTACATCGTGAGTAAAGACATTTGCGTCCCAAAGCTCAATAATGAAAAGAGCCTGATTACGACCACTTTTGTTCAATTGTTTCTATGATTATTATTAAAACTGTGCTTTGTCTCCATTACTGTGGACTGTTGGTTACTTATTTAAATGGGTGAAGGGGGAAAAAAAGCCTTGAGATTCTACTGTTTCAAAAGACAGAACATCAGGAGAAAAATCTAGCTTGCCTGTGGGACACACTAAAAGATAGCTCTGAGGAATATTTTGAGACAGAAGCTTTCACCAGATGAGCCCTGCGGTAACTGTGGTATTTGGGGTTTGAATTGCTTTCAGTTTTTACAAGGTCAAATCTAAATCCATATTGGAAATGCATTCTATTTTAAGTGTTGAATATGGGATGAAATGATTTATTTGCTTATTTTTATACGTGAATACTGGCCTTTAGAAGCTATTATTTACATAAAGGTGCTTTTGAACTTTACAAACATGTTGGATGCTACCTACTGTCCAAATATTTTAAAGAAGGTATTAGGTATGTACAAAACAACAATCCATATCCAAAGTAAGAAAATGAAAGATGGAAATCATTGTCAAATGTCTTCTTAAATCATATTTTAAAAATAACCGTTTTCACAGCTCTTTCATCATACTGCATTAAAATATATTTTCTTAAAATATTAAATCATGTGAATATTTAAATATACTTTCACAGCTTTATAGAAAGAGTATGGAGTACATTTCTGTTAACAATCAATAGCTCTACTTTGGGCAGTTATATTAATGGTTATTAAAATTCACTGTCTAACTTCTTTTTAACTGACCTAATAGACAATTAACAAATGTGAACATTTATCTTAACCTTCTTTGAGGTCTAAATTCACTTTCCACTTTGGCTTTTCTCATTATCACCTGATTACTTCACAAGACACGTCTTTTGCTTCCTTTAATTACTTTCTGTACTTCCTTTTTCAGTCTTTTTCTTTAGTTGCTTGTTGCTAAGCAATGTACTTTACATTAGGATATACATTCATTATCTTTGAACATTGTCTACGGGGTATCATTTTCCTCCATTACTTTACTTCATTTGAACTGGCCCAAACTATTTTTCTGCTTTCTTTTGACCTTTCTTTGTGCCAAAACAAGTTCCTCCCCCTCCTTATCCTTTGATCATTACTCAATGGCTATTGTATTCAATATTTAGCTCTATTTTTTTTCTGTCTTCATTGTTTTTATTAAGCTCTGGTGGACAGACTCTTACATCATATGACTATTTTTCTTTTTTAGTCTACTCTGTCTTACTTCTTTCATTTGTATTTAAAGATGTTAGAGAGACATTTCATTTATGAAACTGGGGTCACTTCCTCCTGTTCTTTTATCATTTCTGCTGTTCCAGATGTCAGTTCCTCTCAGTACGCTAGCACCTATATTGCTGTCTTCCTGATACCTCTTACTGACTCCAGCTGTTACAAGAGGAGATAAACTTAAACAACTATGGTGCTTCCTCAACTTAAACTTGTTCTATTTTTTAACGACTTACAATTCATTTAATTTATTTAGCTATGGTGAATTAATAACAAAAACCCAACCAAAAAAAATACCTCAGTTACTTACAAACACAGACTGTTGTTTTCTTTGACGTGTGTATCTGAATAAATATCTTTGAAGAACACTGAGAGCGTACTTTACCTTTGCCAAACCAATCTAATTTGTAGGCTAACTTGAACTGCTGGGTTCATTTAGACTCTCATTCCTATTATTGTAATTGGAGACAATGAGCTCGAAGTCGGGTGTGGACAGGTTTGTGATTCAGGATTACCTGAAATTCAGCTTGGCTCACTATGGCCATAACTTTATATGGTCTGCTTTTTCCAATTATGAATTGAAATTTTGAAAATTCCAATTATGAAAAGAAAAAAGTCACGCTTCTTACCCTATTACAACATGGGGATGTTATAGAGTTAAGAAGAACTTTAAACAAAATTCATTAAATATAAACTCTGTAGAACAACATGGTTCTCTAGGAAACATCAGATATGTATATTAGTATTAGTATGTCCTCCATTCACATTTGGCCTATTAATAATTTTTCAATTTCCATTCATTCTAACTTTTGCAAGTATGCTTTTCATAATATTTATTATATAACTCTTTTCTCTTAAATATTGGACTGCATGGCCAAATGAAGGACCTCAATTCACTAACATTACATTTAACATATTTCAAATTGATCCTCAACTGAGAACTTTCTTCTATTTTTCTTTTCTTTTCAAGGTGATTTATAATTAGCTGAAAAGTAACAATGAAAACTAAATAATAAAATGTAAAAAACAAACATTAATTATTTAACAGAAAACAAATGGTAAAAACATGCCAGCGGGAGTGGATGTGGCCCAAGCAGTTGGGCGCCTGCCTCCCACATAGGAGGTGCCAGGTTTGGTCCCTGGTGCCTCCTAAAGAAGATGAGCAGGACAGCGAACTGACACGATGGGCTGTTGCAGCGAACTGATGCAATGAGATGACGCAAGGTGACGCAATGAGATGATGCAATGAGGAGACAACAAGGAGACACAATGGGAGACACAAAAAGCAGGGAGCAGACATGGCTCAAGAGATTGGGCACCTCCCTCCCACACGGAAGGTCCAGGGTTTGGTTCCCGGTGCCTCCTAAAAAAGAAGACAAGCAGACACAGAGAGCACACAATGAACAGACACAGCGAGCAGACAAGTGAGAGCAAACACAAGGGGGCGGGGGGAATAAATAAATAATCATAGAAAAAAACAACCAAAAACCCATGCCAGCCATGTCTACAAACTCTATGGCTTATTGAGAAACAGTTATTGTAAATGTTAAGAAGCGCAGACTTTGGGGTTAATCTGCCCACTTCATATCTTGGTTATTTCCCTAAAATGAGAACTAATATTACTCATAGGGCAGTAGAGTATAGTGATTAATACTGTGAATTCTGGAACCAGGCCATCTGTGCTTGAATCCTCTCTCTACTACTTACCTAGCTAGCTAGATATGTTTGGAAAGTTATATCAGCATCTCACTTTCCCTATTTGCAAAGTGGGGAAAGAACAGAACTTACCCACAGGCTAATAGAAAGAACCATTCCAGAACCTCTGCTGCCTCTCTTGGCCCTAGATGATACCCTCATTTAAGAGCATAACCCCTCAGGCTTCCACTCACGATCAGAGCCACGGTCTACCAGGTCCACTGCTCAGTGGCATCACAGCAATCACAAAAATGTATGCCATTACCTCCTGTGGCCTCCACAAGCACTTTAAAGCAACTACCTCAAGTTACTTGCTTTTTTATTGCCCTATTTATTTACTTCTTTGCACTGAGGATAATTGGCGATTATATTATTATTATTTGTTTAGTTTACCTGTTCACTGTTTGTTTCCCAATTCAGTGTTATGGATAAGAACTGTCTAATTCATGCTATATCTACACTGTCTAGCACAGTGCAAGCAAGTAACAGGCGCTTCAGTAAACACTTTTTAAAAGAATGAATAAATGGAAGGATAGATAATTGTACTCTTTATTTAGAGATATACAAAAATCTCAGTCTCTCAAAAATCTACTAGCCATCTATGAAAAAAAAATTTATCTGAACTATTTTTTTAGAGCTATTTGTTTTTGGTTTGCCTTATGTCTTGGAACTGACATGTTTTACAATTTTACTACCTACTATATAAAGCCTACCTAAATTTACCTTTATCAAGAGTCAAGGCATGAAGCTGAAGATGTGCATACCCTTAAACACAACAATGTCAAACTTAGGTATATAACCTAGACCAGTAGCAGTCAGACTTAGGGAAACACAGCCCTAGAGGTACACAGGCATGGGCAGTTTAATGAAGTCAATAACAAGAGCATCAACTTCTAAAATTAGTTTCCTCAAACATACACCTGGATGGAATAATACTGGTTGTCCATTCCTACTTCGTCTTCCAACCACCTTTCTCCCACCTAAGACAAACGCACATTTCTCAACCAACATGAATCTTACTAAAGTGCATTGTCTGAGTGTGTAAACATTTCCAGGGTGCCAAAGGGACAATTAAAAATATCAGTATCTTGAAGTCTTTATTCAAGACATGATAAACTCTTACTCGAGCTTAGAATGACTATATCTTACATATATTTTTATTAAAGGTGAAACACGAAATGAAATGTGAGACCTATGTTTAGATATTCTGAATTCAAATGTGCTATAGAATGGGCAACAGGAGTGATAATCTTTACTTAATGATCTAGAGTCTAGACTCTACAATTTCCCAACCTTGTTAAAGAATGCATTGTTCCTGACAGTCCCATTTGGGCAAGCCAACGAGGTCATCTGTAAGAAAAACTAAAGGGGGTGATGGTTTATTTTATCTAGATGAAAAAGGTATGGCAAGGCTTATTTAACTATGTACTTTAAAATTAAAATGTCCAATATTTATATTATTTATACAAGGCACAGGGAAATGCCAATTTGCTATAGAGTGTGCCTTCTTTGCATTTCACCATTCTCAATAATGAAAAAAGTTTGGTAAGTACTCTTTTTACCCACATCTCAGTTTATATCTCAGTTGTATATAATACCTGATTTAATAGAGGTAGAGGTAAAAAAAAAAAAAAAATTCCATGTTTACCTGAACATAATAATAGCTTGGTACATTTTAAAGTAAAAGGAACTTATATGAGAGAAAAAGGAACTGATATAAGAAGGAGTATTTTAAAGTCTTGAACATTTATTCAGAATCACAAGACAAAAATTTTCATTAAACTTTGTCAAAAGATTACTGGATATATAAATATGTGTTCATTTTTTATCTAGGCACAAATCTCCAAGCCATTTTTCATTTCTCAACCACACCTCTACTCATTTATTTATTCTTGCCATGTACTTATTGAATATAGATATATTTAATGGGATTATGTTTTGAATTCTACTATAAATAATATCTTGAACAAAAAAAAATCATTATAGAATTATAAATTTTAAGCCTCACATTTATTAATGGCCCAATACCTTCTCTACTTTTACTATTAATTTCTACTGCATCTTATCACAATAATGAAGGGGAAAAATTATATGATTATAGAGCAGAAAAAGCATTTGATAGCAGTCAACAACTAACAAAAAGATGATGATGGACAATGCCCATCCCAAAAAATAGAGCATATGTACAACTGCAGGCAAGACAGTTCCATCCATTTGCCTCATGGGATCTAAGCCCCCTTTCAATCAGAAACAGAGTGGGCATCACCATTCCAAAATCCTCAAGATTGAGGAATGAACAAACATAAGGGGAGAATGCAATGATGGACTAAAGTATTCTTATTATTATTCTAGCAATGGAAGAACTTGTATCATTGATATAAAGACAGTAGCCACCAGAGCCTCTGAGGGGAGGGAGAGGGAAGAATAGGTGTAACATGAGGGCATTTTTGGGACATTGGAATTGTCCTGCACAACATTGCAATGACAGATACAGGCCATTATACATTTTGTCAAAACCTATAAAATTGTGCAGGGCAAAATGTAAACTATAATGTAAACTATAGACCATGGTTAGTAGCAATGCTTCAACATGTGCTCATCAATTGTAATAAATATACCACATTAATGAAAGCTGTTGTTAATATGGGAATGTGTAGGAGAGGTAGGGGGTGAGGTATATGGGAATCCCCCTATATTTTTGATGTAACATTTATTAATCTAAAGCTTCTTTAAAAATGAAATAATGAAAAAAATAATAGGGTGGTATGTGGGAAATATCACACCTAATGTAAACTATGGATGATAGTTAATAGTACTATTTTAATAATCTTTCATCAACTGTAACAAAGGTAACTACTATTAAAGAAATACTGTAGATATTAAGAAAAGTGCTATCATCAATTGTGACAAATGTTCCATACCAATGCAAGGTGTTGGTGGTAATGTAAGGTGTTCGTGGAGGATTTGGAAGAAAATGGTAGGGGTTTCTGAGTGAAGCAAGAAAAACTGGTCATGTACCCAAGGCAAACACTGCCAAGAAAGTGGCCACAGATGACCAATAAACCAAAGACTGGGGAGGAGGGGAAGTAGGGCACTAGAGGAAAGGAAAACTGGGGCTCTTTCCAACTCTGCTGGTGCCTAAGCCAGTCCTTCACTAGTGGAAGAACGTTCCACTGAGTCTGTGCAGAGAGACTACCAGCAACCCCAAAACCACTGTGTTCAGAAGCTGTCTGGGGTATCCTGATGGGCAGGTAGAATGGCAAATGCCCTTCGAGGCCAGCCATTACAACAATAAGGAAAAACGCAGAACACACACAATGTCTCATGGCAAATGACACTCTGCCTCAGTGTTGGGAAGCAATAGGGAGTGGCGGAGACTGTGACAAGCTGGAGCACATGCGTTGCCTCCACCAAGAGAAAAAAAAAATCCTGTATTTTATGTATGATTGCTCTGTTAGGCCACAACTTCTCTAATAAAAAAATTAAAAATAAAACACAACATACAAAAATATGTGGGGTACAGTTAAGTAGTATTTAGAAGAAATTCTATAGTATTGAATACTTATAATAGGAAATAATTAAGGTATCAAATCAATCATTTAAGCTTCCATCTTAAGAAACTAGAGATCCAGCAGGCAATAAGAAGGAAATAATAAAGATGAGAGAAGAAATCAATGAAACTGAAAAGATAAGCACAATAGGGGGGAAAAAAAAAAAGACACCTTCAGCAGTTTTTTTTGGGAAAAAAAAAATCAATAAAATTGATAAACCTCTAGCCAGACTGTCAAGACAAAAAATGATAGAGGATGCAAATTATCAATATTAGGGATGAATGAGGTAACATCTTTCTACAGGCATTAAAAGAATAATAAGAAGCTATGATGACAACTTTATATTAACAAATTTGATAACAAATGAAATAAACAAATTCCTTGAAAGATAAAACTTACAAAGCTTATTCAAGAATCTATGTTCCCTCTTCCCTCACTGCATCCCTGAAAGCAAGATGAGTCCGCAGCAGCTCTGCTGGAGCCATCCTTGAATATCTGGCCAGGGTTCCTGTTCTCGCCGCCTCTACTCAAACTGGTAAGGTCTGATCTGGAATATGACCTCAATACGTGCCACCAATGTTCCCATCAGTACCTGAAGGACACAGGCTTCATCAAGTTAGACTAAGTCACCTTCCTGGAATGGATTGTCCAAGACATCTACCTGATTGAAAAAACAATGCTAACTCTTTGTAATAAAATAAAGCTAAAAAACCAAAAACAAAATAAAAAATTGATATTCAAAATAGCCCTGTATCTATTAAATTTAATTCATAGGCAAAACTCCTCTCACAAAGAAAACCACAGCTGACTCTACCAACAATTTAAGAAAAATACAATTAAAATACTATACAAACTCTTCCAGAAAACAAAAGAGAGTAAGCACTTCCCAATTCATGAGGTAAGCATTTCTATGATACAAACCCCAGAAAAACATATTACCAATATTTCTCATGAACATAGATGCAAAAATTCTTAACAAAGCACTAATTGAATCCAGCAATACATAAAATGGATAATACATCATGACTAAGAAGGATTTATCCCCAGAATGCAAGACTGAGTCAACATTAAAATAACAATCAAATGATATTCACTGTATCAACTGATTATTAAAGAAAAACCACATAATCGTCTTGAAAAATGCAGGAAAAGCATTTGATAAAATTGAACATCCATTCATGATAAAAAAAACTCTCAGCAAAGTAGGGACAGGAACTTTCTCATCCTGACAAAAGGCAGCTACAAAAACCTATAGTTAATATCATATATAATGATGCAAGAGTGAATGTCTTCTCCCCAAGACTGGAAACAAGGCAAGGATGTCTACTCTCACCACTCTTATTCAACATCACCCTAGCCAATGCAGTAAGACAAGAAAAAGGAATAAAAGGCATGCAGATAGGACAAGAAGACAAAATAATTGTCTTTATTCTCAAACAATATGGTTATCTATGTAGAAAAATCCAAAGAATCTACAAAAAATCTAGGAGAACTAATAAGTGAGTTTATAAGTCCACAAAATTTAATATATAGAAATCAATTGAATTTCTAAATCTAATAATGAACAACTGGATATTGATATTTTAAAAGTACTATTAAAATACCAACATATGAAAATTGTAGGGATAAATCTAAAAAAATATGTGTTGAATTTGTATACTGAAAACAACAAAGCACTGATAAGAGAAATTAAAGGAAGTCTAAATAAATACAGAATAGAAGACTGAATTTGTTAACATGTCAGTTCTCCCCATCTGATCTATAGATTCAAGGCAATTGCAACCTAAATGCCAGGAGGATTTTTATTAGGAATTGAAAAGTTTAGTTTCAAATTTATGTGGAAATGTGAAAGATCTACAATAGCCAAATCATTTTGAAAAAAAAAGTTGGAGAACTCATACTATCTGATTTGAAGCTATAGTAATCAAGACAGTCTGGTATTGATTTACATATATGGTCAATTGATTTCCACCCAAGATGCCAAGGTAATTTAATGGAGAAAAGATAATCTTTCCAAGAAAAAAATATAATCTTTTCAAAAATTGATGCTTAAACAATCAGATATCCATAAGCAAAGAAATGAAACTTGGGCTCTACCTCACATCACATAAAAAAGGAACTCAAAATGGATCAGAAACCTAAATATAAAATCTAAACTATGAAACTGTTAGAAGAAAACAGCAGATAACTTTTATGACTCTGTGTTGCATAAAGATTTCAGAGGTAAGATTTAAAAAAAAAACACAAATCATAAAAGAAACTATTGGTAAATTGAACTTCATCAACATTAAAAACTTCTGTCTTTAAAAGAAAATGAAAAAGATAAGACACAGCCTAAGACTTTTATCCAGGATATATAAAAAATCACTTACAACTCAGTAATTTTGAAAAAAAAAAAAAAATATGAGCAAAAGATTTTAACAGACTTCACTGAAGAGCTATGGATGGCAAATAAGCACAAGAAACCATTGTTTAAATCATTAGTCATTAGAGGATACAACTTAAAAGCACAATGAGATATCACTATATACCTATTAGAATGGCTAAAAAGCAAAAAATAAATAAAATAAAAACACTAACCATACAAACATCTAGCAACAATGCAGAGCCTCTGGCAGTTCCAGAATGCAGAAACAGTTTGTCAGTTTCTTATAAAATTAAATATACACCTACCACTTTAGCCACTTAATGTTTATAGCATAATTATTCATAATTGCCCCAAACTGGAACAATTCAAATGTCCATGAACTGGTGAATGGATAAACAAACTGGGGCATATGCATACAATAAAACGCTACTCGGTAATTAAAAGAAACTAATCACTGATAGATGCAACAGCATGGATGAATCCCAAATGCATTATGCTGAATGAAAGAAGCCAGATACAAAAACATTACAGACTGTGATTCCAATTATATGACATTCTGTGAAAGGCAATACCATAGTTACAAAACTCAGATCAGTGGAGTCAGAGGCTAGGGATAGAGGGAGGGAATTGAAAGAGGTGGAAATGTTCTGTTGACTGTGGTCCTGGTTATACAACTGTATATATTTGTCAAAATTCATAGAACTTTACACTTATAAAGGGTGAATTATACGATATGTAAATTATACTTCAATAAAGCCTATTTAAAAATATTGGCAGTAAAAGTCAAAAAGATGAAAAAAAATTTTTAAAAAGGCATATTACATTAATATAAAATTTAGTGGGAGAAAATAGAAATATGAGTTCAAATAGAAAGTATATAAAATTTTAAATTGTTAAAGAACTTGTTCACATAATTTTAAAAGCTTGTTCACATATTTTTAAAAGGAAAATGATGCGTATCAAATCACTATGGTATTTTTTTTTGGGGGGGGGACGACAGGTTTTGAGGTACCAGGGCTGGGGATTGAACCCGGGACCTTGCATGTGGGAAGCTGATGCTCAACCACTGGGCTACATCGGCTCCCCAAATCACTATGGCATTTAGATTCCAGTAGATACATTTAGTAGAGTGATAATACATTTTCATTTTAAATAAGTATATAGCTTCCAGTGTATTGGATATAGTTTCCACTTAAAAGTTATTTTGAAAAATTTTAGCCATTGATCTAAAAATATATGACGAGGTACATAGTTTTTGAAAATCCTTTTAGGGGGCATACAAAACCACGGCTTCCAAAAACTGCCACAAATAGTTTACAAGTGGGCCAAGATATTGAGCTCCCCAGTCTCCTGGGCAGGCAAGGCAGTTTGCCTTCAAAGCAACTTGTCTGTTTACCGAAAATGTGTCTTACAAATACTCTCGTCTACAAGTGCCATGAGGTGATAAAATTGTGAAGCACTGCCCTGGCAAAATTCTTGCCCATGTGCACAAACAGAAGTGTACAAGAAAGCTTACTGCAGCATTAATTGAAATTGTGAATAATTGAAAACAATTTTAATGTCCATCCACTGGAGACTGGATAAATGAAATACAGAATTATCTTTCAGTGAAGTTCTACACAGCATTGAAGGGAATAAACTGCTAGAGCCATGTTTATCATTATGGATGAAACTGAAAATCTTAAATGTTGGGTGAAAGAAATAAAGGTGCTGGTTATGTATAATATGATACCATCTGAAAACATGCAAAACAAGGTAACATACTGTTTATAAATAAAGATCTATACAATTGTGTTAAAACATGCATGGGGTTAATACATACCGAAATATGGAATGGGGTCCTCTCTAGAGAAGTGAGGAAAGGAATCAGGGAAGGATGAACAGGGGTTTTCAGCTGTATATATAACATTTTGTTTCTTAAAAAATCTGAAGCAAATATGGCAAATGTTGAGACTGGATAAAGCTATGCAGTTGGAATGCAAGTGTTACATTATACTATTCTCTATACTTTTCTATCTAAAATACTTCCGATGATCACAAACAGATTAAGATATATATGTAGTATCTTGAAATTTGGCTGGAATTCTAGTTTATTAGGTTTACTCTAGTTTCATGATTTATGGCTGATAAACAATCATCAGATACAGCCAAAGAATCCGAAGACTTAAGCCTAGAGATTAAATACACACATTACTGAATTTTTAGTTAGCTAATTACTGGAACCTAAACTTAAGGACAGTCTGGATACTCTCTCCAATTCCTTAGAAATCCAAAGAAAATCTGATAGGTTTGGATGAATAAAGATCAAATATATCTAAAATAAATAGGCTATTTTCCTGCTGTCTTTAATAAGTTAACTCATCAATTCATTCAACAAGAACTAAATAACCATCTGTTTTCTGGTAACCTGAAAATTCGGAGGTTATCAAGTCAGAACAGAGAAGATCCCTGATCCCATGGAGCTTTGTGGTCAAGTGTGGGAGACAGATAATAAGCAAAGACAAAAGACTGTCTCAGAGATTGGAAAGTGCTATGTACAACATAAAACAAGGTAGTAGAGATTTACTGGGGATAGGAACTGGGATGAAGCCACTTTGGATAGGAAAGGTCTCCTAATGATGCGATTTTTAAGCAGGGAACTGCAAATGAAGACCCAACATACAAGATAGCAAATGTCTGGAATAACTAGCTGCATATGACCACATGAACATAATGAATCAGACATAAGCTTTCTAAGCCTGTAGAAATAGGACATTTATCATCATGCAGTAGTTTGAAAGTTTTAGAACGCCTAAGAGAAAAAAATTTAACTAGAAATAACTTGTTCCCATCCATGAATACTTAAATAAGTATCATAAAACATGACTTTTGTGGTATTTAGGTAATACCATAGCAGTTTCAACAAAAATTAAAAAAGAAAAACAAGAGTCCTTAAGGCATTTACTGAAATCTTTTTTCTACCAACCATTTAGAAAGACAACAGACTGTAAATAGATTCTTGGTAACAGGTGTTACGGAATGAGGAAAACAAGCTTAGGCAGGAATCAAAAAAGCAGGTGACCATGAACAGTAAAATAATAGTACAGTAAGACATTAAACATCTGTATCATATTTCAGCACATGTGTTAACACTCAAAGTTTTCTTGAAGCTGTAATATATTTTCTTATGAGTGCATTATAGAAAATAGTAGATCCCTTCATTTCAATCCAGAAAAAATAATCTAAAGTACACTTAGGGAGAGACAAGCTCTTAGTCACAGCTATATTCCAGATGGACAACTAAGAGCATTTAAAGACTATTCTCTGAAGTCATTGCCCAATGTATTGAGGTAGACAATACGGCAATACAATGATGAGCATTATAAGGAAGGAAATAAAACAGAAAACAT
This sequence comes from Tolypeutes matacus, assembly GCA_026826555.1. Lineage (NCBI taxonomy): Eukaryota > Metazoa > Chordata > Mammalia > Cingulata > Chlamyphoridae > Tolypeutes > Tolypeutes matacus. The sequence continues at coordinate 8,955,222 of JAKSZT010053819.1, forward strand.
TGTCCTGTCTTTGTTTATAAACCATGGTATGGTGATACCTTCTATGTTTACAGTTTTAATTGCCACATCTCAGAAGACACCAAAAGGAGCTTGAGCAAAAACAGTGTAGGTAAATTGGTGGACAAAAATCAGACAAGCCTTCTGTATAAATATGAGAAAAACAATTTGTGTTTTCTAATCCAGAAACACAAAACCTGATAAAACACTATGAGATCAGGAAGGGTTTGCATATGATAATTAGAATGATTTCCCAAATAGGAAAATTAAGAGCCATGAAACAATACTGAAGATTAAAAGAAGGTATAGGAAGACAATTTCTTTTAGTTACAATTTTATGATAATGTATGAAACATATTACTCATGAGGTAGATAGAATAAAAACCTAATAAAGCATTTGGTAAATCAAGGATTCTGAAGCCTGACTTGAGTCTGAACCCTGACTTTTCTACTTATTAGCTGTGCAAACTTGGATAAGTTTCTTAACCTCTCCATGCCTCAGTTTCCTCAACCACGTCATGGCTGTTGTGATGATGAAATGAGTAAAGACTTTAGAACAATTCATGTCACAGAGTAAATGCTTTAAAAATTTTAGCTGTAACTCCATGTACAGAAAAGAGCTAACACAACAGGTCTGAGTGCTATCTTTTAAAGAGCCCACTGACAAGGTTGGCCCTTGGCTGACATGAGGGAACTTGGATTTTAGGATGGCTCCCACCACCCTTAACTGGAAGCACCATGCTGAAATTGGATGTGCAAACAATATGGTTTAAGCTGAAGACTTGCTTTCCTTCTGGGCATCTGGAATTTGTGCACATGCTAGGCAGAGGTGCCTATGGGATCAGCCCCAATAAAAACCCTGGGCACTGAGTCTCTAATGAGTTTCCCTGGTTGGCAACATTGCACACATGTTGTCACATCTTATTGCTGGAGGAATTAAGCATGTCCTGTGTGACTCCTCCAGGAGAGGACCCTTGAAAGCTTGCACCTGATTTCCCCTGGATTTTACCTCATTTGCCCTTTCCCTCTGTTGATTGTTTTGTATCCTTTCACTATAAAAAATCATAGCCATGAGCACAACCATATGCTGAGTCCCGTGAGTTCTCCTAGTAAATCATCAAACCTGGCGGTAATCTTGGGGTCCACCTGATATACTCCATCAGAGCTAACCAATTATTTTATACTAGGTACTACAAATATTGTAAGAACACATTTTAATAAATCTTGAAGTCAGGTTCAAGAAAAGTGAGTTTAGATAAAACACCTTGATGAAAACAGAAAATATTGCATTATTTCTTCTTAGAAAAATGGATGCAATGGAAGTTTAGATCTAATGATATGGTCATTGAATTATATCAGTATTTTCTGATAATATGCTTTTTTTTTTTCAGGGGAAAGCGTGAGTGCAGTCCCCCACTACCATAAATTATGCAGTCGGGTTTCCCGCATTTGGGGAAATCGCAGGGGTCAGCACATCTGAAGTGCAATGGATAAGCCTTGCCCTGGGAAAACCACCTTCGTGATCATGGTATCTCCCCTGCCAGGTAAGTATGATAATATGCTTTTTATGTCATGTGAAAGAAACTAGTTAGCTTACACTTTTAAATGATATTCAAGACAAGAACAATAAATGGTCTGAAATACTTGGGCATATCCTTCAAACAGCAATAGAAGTTACAGTACAACTAAACTGCCAGAATTACAAAACTTTAGAAATGTATTACTGATTTATATATTTTCTGCATCTCTTATAAATAAGTTCTTAGTCTTTTTGAACATTTAATAAATCTAATGCTATGCCCAATAAATCAATATTTGGAAATAAGAGTTGAGAAAGAAATGTTTGGGAGAAAAATTATTTAACAGTTTGTGTGAGTTTCTGTTTCTGCATATGCAGATTAATCCCCCCACTGGAAAAACTAACAGTGCTGGAAAAGATACTGAAACAAAACGACCTTAAAGAACTGAAGAGTTGGAAAGAGAGGGGGAAACTGGCAGGCCAAATTTCTTGGGGGCATTAGCCCATATCATGTACTTGAGCTTTGGTTTGGTGGCCTCTGAGGGAAAGGGCCAGAAGTCAGAATCCAGGGCTTGCCCAAGATGGACCATTTCACAGGATAACTTTTTCATAGTAAGCTGATACCCAAAGACCTTCATGAAAGTTGTACAGTTGCTGGGAAGAGTATTTACAGAAACAAAAATCAAAGGCAAAAAAATAACAACTTATCCCTGAGAGGCAATGGCTACTGCCTGACCCTTTCATAAACTGGCACCATACTCTAGGTGGATACAGAAGCTTTAAGCTTTGAATTTGGTTTAACATGGTCCTGTACAGATAAGCGCTCCAAGGAGCCTGGCTAAAACAAACAAGCCTCTCTGAGAAGGAATCCTTCATCCTACACCCCCAGAAATCCCCACAAATTATTTTTCAAGGGCTTCAGAAAGTCAAAAACAGAGCTACAACATGGAAACAAGCCAACATGAGAAAGAATCAGCAGAAATAGAACAGACCTGAACAGGTTTAAGCTATAATTTCTAGGTTTAAAAAAAATAAAGAGCTTGAAATGTCTTCAAGGAACAGGAAACTATAAACTGTGACATAGGAGATTTCAATAAATGGTTGGTTATAACCATATCATACCTAGTACTTCTAATTCATTTAAAATATTTAAGAATTTGAGATACCATGGTAGAAACTAGGTTTTAAGGCAGCAGACCATAATGGCATTTTCAAAAGCAAGAGGTTTCTGACTACTTATGTTCATTATTCAAAAGTTATAAATATTTTAATATAATACTTTTATATCAAAATATCAATATCTTTTGCCAAATACAGAAAGAAGGAATATCTCTAACACATTCTATAAGGCTAGTATTACCTTGATATCAAAACCAGATAAGGACAAAACAAGGAAAATTAGCTCCACTTTGCTAATAAATATAGATATAGAGATGTTAAGTACACTATTAGCAAACTTAATCCAGCTGTGTAAAAAAAAAAAAAAAAAAGATAACAGCATGACCAAATGGTTTATACCAAAAATATAAAGATGAATTGATATTTTAAAAAACTATAAATGACATTCACTACATTAACAGAGTAAGGAATAAAAGCTATATCATCATCTCAATAAATACAGAAAAAGCAGGAAATAAACGTAATGTCCATTCTTGATTTAAATTAAAACAAAACAAAACAAAACAAAACAAAACAACTCTTAGTAAAGTAGACCAGGTGGGAACTTCTTTAATTTGACAAAGGCTTTAACTATCAAATATCTACAGTGACCTTCAAATTAAGTAGTAAAATGTTGAAGTCTTTCCCCTTGAGTTTGGGAACAAGACAAAAATGTCTGCTATCATCACCAGAAGTCTTAGTGTAGTAAGTAAAAAAAATAAATAAATAAATGTAACGGTTGGAAAGAAAGAAACAAAATGGTTACTATTTTCTACTGATATTATCTTCATAGAAATACCCCTAGAAATCTACAGAAAAATTTAGCAAGGTTGATGGACACACAATAAATATACAAAAAGCAATTACATTTCAATTTAATTGTTTCTACACAAAGCAACTTAAAAAATTTTTAAAAGCCACCATTTATAACAGCATGACCTATAAACTATAAAATATATAGGAATAAGTCCAATAAAAGATGAGAAAACCCCATTTGCAGTATAGACAAGTATTAAAAGCATAAACTCTGTATCCAGGCACCTTGGGTTAGAATTCTGCCTCTGCCAATTACTAGCTGTGTGATCTCAGATGATTCAATTAACCTTTCTCCGTCTCAGTTTCCTATATGGGATAGCTCATAATAGGATCTACTTCACAGGGTTGTTAGGAAGACTGAATATAAAGCAATAAAATGAGTCCTAGCACATAGGAAACACTGTGTAAGTGAGAACCATGATGAGGAGGATGACAATATGACGATGATGATAATGATGACAACGGTAGTGGTGGTGTGATGATGCAAAAATTTATCAAAATTTTCTGAAAGCTTTTAAAGAATACCTAATTAAATGGAAACACACTATATTCATGAATAGGAAGACAATGTCATTAAGATGTCAGTTCTTCAAAAGCTGATTTGTAGATTCAATGCAATGTTAGTTAAATTTTGAGTAGGGTTTTTTTGGTTCTCAACAAGCTGATTTTAGAATTTACATGGAAAAGAAAAGAGCTAGAAATATTCAATATGCTGCTGAAGAAAAGTAAGGAGGGGTCTTACCTACAGATGTAAAGATTTTATGAGGACAGTGTGGTACTGCTGTTGGAACAGATTAAATTACCATTGGAACAGAATATAAAACAGAGCAGAGGAGAGGAGTAGAGAACAGAAGGCAGAGCCAATAAACAGAGTTGAAAATATTGGTATCTGTATGTGAAAAGATTAAATTAGGTTCTCACACCTGCCATACTCAAAAATCAACTGTGGAAAGAATAAAAATTGAATTGTGAAGAGCAAAACTTTAAATTTTATGAAGAAAATATAGGCAATAACTCTCTGACTTTGGGATAAGGAAGAATTTCTTAAATAAGACACAATCACTCTAATTAAAAAAAAATATTCATCAATTCAACCCAACTAAATTTTAAACTTATGTAGCAAAAATTTCCTGAAGAAAATGAAAACAGAAACTCCAAATTGAGAGAAGATATTTGTTAACTCATAAGATTTGAACCCAGAACATACATAAAGAATACATTTAAATCAACAGCAATATGGGCAAAAACCATGAACAGAGAGTGCACAAGAGACCAATAAACATGAAGAGATATGACAGATAACTCATTATTAATCAGAAAAATATAAATCAAGCCCACAATGAGATATTATACTCCTGCAATAGGAAAAGATTAAGAAGCCTGACAATACCAAGTGTTGGGAAGAATACAGGTCAACAGGATCTCTTATACACTGCTGGAGGGATTGTAAATTGACATAAACAATATGGAAAATATTTTAGCATTATCTAAGTAAACACTTGCATACTCTACAACCCAGAAATTCTACTCCTAAGTACATAGCCAAGAGAAGCACTTGTACATGAGCACCGGAAGTTACGATGCAAGAATGTCTGTGGCACTGTTATTAGTAGGAGCAAAACCAACCAAAGAAATGGGGGTCAAAGAAACTGCCCATCAACAAGTGTACAAACTGTGGTAAATTCATACAATGGAATATTACACACATTTTAAATGAGTGAATTATAATTATATACAAAACAGGAATAAATATTAGAAACATTGTTGAGTGAAAAAAGCAAGCCACAAAAGACTACATACTTTTTAAAAATATATATTTTTATTTTTTGAAAGATACTTAGATTATATAAATGTTACACAAAAAATATAGGGATTCCCATATGCCCCACTCCCCACACCTCCCACACACCCCCACATAAACAACATCCTTCATTAGTGTGGCACATTCATTGCAATTGATAAACGCATCCTGAGGCATGGCCACTGAGCATGGACCATAGTTCACAATGTAGTTTCTACTCTCTCCCACACAATTCTGCAGGTTGTGGGAAGATATAAAATGGCCTATGTCTGTCATTGCAATGTCATTCAGATGATTCCCAAGCCCCGAAAAAGCAGGGGAATAATAAACAAATTCAGAATAGTGGTTCCTATAGGAGAAAGACAGGAAGACAGGATGGTGGAGAATATGGGTATATGTGAGTTAATGATAATATCTCAGTTCTTGGGTTGAATGTATTAGTTTTATTGTTAAATACATTAACTTACATAAATAAAGACTGTCATGCATAGAAAAATTATATTTAAAAATCAACTGCACATATTAACAAATTTACATCTAGTTAAATACTGATTCAAACTATTGCACGATAGTTTTAATTTATGCAAACTGTTAATATGCAGTTGGAATAATTTACCATAACATTTAACTTATTTATACAACCTGTTAGAAAGACTAGCGTGTAAATGTCATTCGAAAATAAAGAAGGAAAACAGTACGCATTATTTCCATAAAGCTAATTTAAGGAAGTATGATAAATAGCTCCTTCAGTACTAAGTACTAAGAAACTAAAAAGAGGTCATCATCAAAAAGCCAAATACACGGAAACCTATCAGTCGAGGAAAGCTAGCTGTAGAAATATTCCTCCAACTTTATAAAAATAGAGAATAGAGCCAGGGCTAAGAGTCCTGGGTCCGCATCCTGATCTATGCCTGCCTAGAGGTGTGGCCTTGTGTGGGTCATTTAACCTCATATGTGCAAAGTAAAAAAACTGTACCAAGTATTCTTTAAGGATCTTTATATTGGTGAAAGTCTACCACCCTATAAGAAACTATTCCTACCAGGAATTAACAAAATCATGATGCAATTTCCTTACACCAGTAGTATCATGCAATTTAGTACTCAAGTGCCTTTGGATGAAGACAATGTCCACAAGCTCTGAGGAGCAAATGATGCATTAATACAGCATTATCATGGGCTTAGTTAAAATGGAAACATTGTGTGACATAGTAGAGAGCTGTCAAGTGGGAGAATAACTCACATTTTGGGCTATCAAAGATGTTTTATGGGATAGCTTTTTCATGTACTACATTGAAACACAAATCATAATTTACGCATTAAGATTTAATCATTAAGCATTATGTCCTACAATGTAAAAGAACTTGAAAAGTAATGTAAATCTTTCAGAAACATTGTTCAAACTGCCTAATAAAATACAGGCAAGAAAAATTAGCAATTCTTCAAAGATAATGTGAGTACCTTCACTGTCAGAAAATCACAAGGTAGACCCTGTTAGTATGTTCAAGTGATACTACATGCTTTCTTTATGTAAATTTAGACTTTGGGCATGTCAAAGAGTCCTATACTTTCTCCTTTTTCAAGTTCCCTCTAAAACCTATGGGAAAATTCAAAGGTAAAAGATACCTTTAAATAAAAGTGAAAAGACAAGCCATAAATGGGTGAAGATTTTCTGCATCTCATAAATGAAAAAGGATTTGTACCAAGAATATATAAAGAACCCCTATAAATCAATATGAAAAAAGACAACCTAATATTTATCATGTGGGCCAGTAATATAATAGCAAGTTGACAAAACAGGAAACCCAAATGGCTAGAAGATGATGCTGAACTTTACGAGTAATGAAATAAATTAAAATTACAGTAAGATGCCATCTTGTACCTGTCAGATTGGCAAAAACTAAAGAGTATGATAACATGTGTTGGTGGGTATGTAGATAGAAAGGAATTCTGATGTACTGATGGTGAGAATATGAACTGGTACATCACGCTGGAATCAAGTCAAGTTGCAGACATGCATATGCTATGATCCAGCCATTCTACTCCTATGTGCCTTACAGACTCTCCCACCTGTAAACAAGGAGACACTACAAGAATGTTCACTGAAGCACTATTTGTGATAACAAAAATGGGACCATCAATAGGAGAATGGATATACTAATTATGGTCTACACATATAATGGAAAATGTCCTGGAAAAATCCATGCAGAGGGACATCTTTTGGAGAAACATTCCCATCCTCTCTCTGCCTCCTCACTCATTCCTCCTTGAGAAGTGAATGTCTAATTGGTGGCCTTTCCTCCTTTTTTCTATAAGAGCCACATGACTGTGGGGAGCATACACATTGTCCTGCTTCCCAAGGCCACAGGAGCAGGCCCTCATGGGGGAGCCCGTTAACCACACAGCCTGTGATTAGAAGGGTAGGTTTTAGCAAGCCCATCTGTCTGATAGAGCTGTCTCACTAATGATATTTTTATCTCCAACTTTCTAATGTTTGTGTCTATTTCTCAATTGGTTCTAAATGGTGAAAGGGGGTGGCAGCTATTTTACCCCCGCAACCTTCAATAAAATACTGTACAGCAGCAACAATAAATGAAAGCTAAATATCAAATGTGAATAGATCTTAAAAATATAATGAGAAAAAGCAATTTGCATTTATTTAAGGTTTAAAAATAAGTGAAACAATACTATATATTGTTTAATATTCATAAATATGAAGACAGTCTATATTATTTCCTGTCTTAAGTCTAAATCAGATACCCTGAATCATAGCCATAGAGTAGTCTATATTGCTTCATTTAAAAGTAGATATTTTTAAGACTTTTCATATATTTTATCAAACTGTTAAATTTTAAAAATCAAATATAAGTTATGTTATATGAAAATATAAATTTCCATTTATTTTATCAAATTGTTAAATTTTATTCCTCCCAGAAGAGAGATATTCAAATGATAGACACTTTTTGGCCTGTTGCATATGCAGACCTCAGAATCATTTTTTCATGTCTTTTTATCTCCAATTCAGAGGAACAAATGAAAACTATGCTAAGATTATAAACCACCAATATTTAAATTAGCTATCATCTTGCCCCTGTCCACCTTTCAAATTTCATCTCAGACTTTGCTGCCTCTTGCTCAATGCATCCAGCCGCTCTAGTTTTCTTAGTTTCTTGCTCCTACCCAGCTTATGCTTTCCTCTTCCTCAATGGCTCTTCTCCCAGATGCAAGGAGCTTTTCATCATTTAGGTCTCAGTTCAAATGTCACCCCTCAAAAACATTTTCCCTAACCGCCCCATCTAAAACAACTCCCCCCACTAAGTCATTATCATGTATCCCGTTATACTCTGCATAGCATTTTATCACTCTGCAATTTCCTTATTTGTCTACTCAGTTCCTGTCTGTCTTCTCACAACTACAATGTTCTAAATGTGAACTCCTTTACAACAGGGCCCTTGCTTGCTTTGTTCCTTGTTCTATCTCCAGCACTCAGAATGGTACCTGGCAAACAGTAGGTGCTCAATAACCATTTGCTGAATGGATTAAAGAATAAATGTCTGCCCCATTTAAAACTCCGTAATGTCAAGCCTTCCAAAAATGAACAAATGTATTCCCTATTTTATAAAATTCAAAGTTTTGAATACTGGGTTTATTTAAAAATGGGGGAAAGCAGAAAAAAAAAGTAATTCCTGTGATGAATATTAGAGAGTTCACAGAGACCATTTATGTATTTTAATCACATTGATTCAACCCATTAAAAACTAGAAATAAATCTTTTCACTATTTTTACACTAGGTCCTAATTTAATTATATTCTGTTGCTAAAGCTATTACATTATTTTCTGTCCAAATTACCTCGCTCTTTTCTAGCAGTGATATTAGCTATCTCAAGCTGTCTCAAGCATTCTTATAGTGTGAGAGATAGTAAGAGGTGAAATACAATCTGAACATATTACTGAGTAAAATGCTTATAAAATATGATTTCTTCTCTCAGCTAGAAAAAAGGAGACACAACACATTAGGTCAGTCATTAGGAGTAAAACGCCAGAGGAACAATGCCAGCCGTGTCTGCCTTATATAGGAACCCAGTTCTCATCTATAGCTACTAGAATTTAAGTGACTGTGTTTTACTTAATACATACTTACAGGAGAAAGCTGGCCTGTATAAACAAACTCAAAAATCATTCAAATACAAATTTACTGGCACAGTTTCAGAATCTAACTATGGTGAGGTATTTTAAAACTCCCCATTTTTTTCGAGCTTAAATGTTATAATAGGCTTTAAAATGATGAACAGCCACAAAACCACAAAACATATTCCACTCCTTAAAACCAAATGATCGTTCTATCTGATGTGAAGTTTCATTTTAAAAACTTTTATGCTTGAAAAAATTATGTACTCCTGGAAGCAAAGGTCATTCCATGAAAGAAATGTTGTTGAGATACAGCCTTAGCACAAAAGTGAAATACATACTGTCAAGTAGACTGATTTACTATTTGGCAAATACAGAGCTTGTTTCCATATAATGGGTAGTAGAGAAGGGGTGGAGCAATTCCAGTGTTTGAAAACCAAGAACACTGGATTTTTTAAACTTACACGTGTTGGAAATATTAGCATTTTTTCCATCAATGCTTATTTTGGATTAAGTTCAGGAAATTATAAATATGAGACAAAGTAGAACTATAGTATTAGGGCACATAGTCACAATTTATTATCTATTTAAAAGACGACATCTGTAGAAGTGCAGAACTTTTAAAAGGCATTAAAACTGTGGTTAAAGAGGCATCTCAAACCCACACCTACTGAATGTATGCAGTGGGATAAGAATTCAGAGCCAACAGGATAAAAGGCGTGACCTCAGATGGGATCCTTTCTCGGGGATCCCAGAGAAAACCCCCAGGTCTGGTGATTCAATAGAAGGACTTAGAGTACTGAGCATATAGTTGCACTCACAGCTATGATTCATTACAGAAAAAAATACAAAGCAAAATTAGCAAATGGAAGAGGTCCAAGGGGCAAAGTCTAGAGGGAACCAGGCACAAGCTTCCAAGGGTCCTCTCCCAGTAGAGCCACACAGGGTGCGCTTAATTCCTCCAGCAATGAGAGGTGACTTGTGTGAAGTGTTGTCTATCAGGGAAACTCAAAAGAGACTCAGTCCCCAGCATTGGTGGGGGGTGGGGTTGTTAACATAGGCAGCCTCTACCTGGCATGTACCAAAAGTCCAAGATCTCAAAAGGAAAGCACGTGGTCAGCATGAACCACATTGCTTATACAAACAGTGTAGGCACACTGAGTCACTCTTATCATTTAGGGAAAGATTCATATCAGTGTAGGAAACCATTTGCCAGACAAGTTTCCAAACCAAGGGCTGACATTGCCAGAACCCCTTTCTAGGGAGAGCAGTCTCAGGCCTGCTATCTTAACTCTTATCTGTATAGATCCCCACCAGGAGACTGAAATCTAGGATAGCTTTGTTTGCATTGTAAACAATTACTCCAAGCACAGATTTAGAACCTTCAAAATACTCTGCACAGGGAATAATAAATAGTTACCATTTATTGAATGCCTGACCCTGAGCTGGGTCCTTTACAAATACATCATCTCATTTCACTCTCAAAAACAACTGTGCAAGGTTTGAATTATTATCCCTACTTTTCAGATGTGGAATTAGAGGTCCACAGAGATTTACTTGCCTTTAATAAAATAAACAGAATTCACAAAATACCTAGATTTAAAAATTGCAATCGTATTAGCTATCTATTGCTACATAACAAACCACCCCAAAATGTAGTGACTTAAAACAATAACCACAATATTGGCTCATGATTCTGTAGGTCTGCAATATGGGCTAGGTTCATCCAGGTAGTTCTTTGGGTGGTCTCACCTGGGGTCACATGTGTGGCTGCTGTCATCTGGTGGATTGACTGGGGAGAGGTAGGTGGCCTCACTCACATGTTTGGTGGTTAGTGCTGGCCTCTCCTCTTCCAGGAGTTTATATCATTGCAATAATGTTCCAACAGGGCCAGAGTGAAAGCTGCAAGGCCTCTTGAGGCTTAGCCCGGAAAGTCACACACCACCACTTTTGCTACATTCTCTGGTCAAAATAAGCCACAAGGCCAGCTCATATTCTGGGAGTAAAGAAATAACCACCACCACTGGATGGAAGGAGGGGCCAACTCACTTTGCGAAGGGGTATACACACAGGGATTGGGGAGGAGGTGTGGCCATCTTAACATGTATAAGTGGGCCTTTTCTAGTGAAATGGGTCTCTGAATAACAAAGTTTGGGGGATCAAAGGGAGATCAGGGAGGCGGCTGTGGCTCAATCAGTGGGGCTCCCGTTTACCATGTGGGGGGCCCTGGGTTTGGTTCCCGGGGCCTCCTGGTGAGGGCGGGCCCACCCACATGGCGTGTTTGGCTGACCCGGCGAGCGCAGGCAGCAGGGGGGGGATAAATGAATAAATAAATAAAATCTTAAAAAAAAAAAAAAAGGGAGATCAATTAATTCAATAATTTCAATACGTGCAACTACATGCTCAATTAGGAGAGAGATTACCCATAGCTCCCGTACAAATTCCTACCCTCACACCCATGCAGGGGGTGGGGGAGGCTTGCACTTTCCAGGTATAGAGCAATGTGCCAGAAGTAGTGTGAGCTCTAGTCCTCACCCTCAGCAGCACTGAGAGACAGATGATGTACAGGAAGAGTTACCCAGCAATACTGGGCAGGTGGCACGTGCTTAGCGCAAAAGGAGAGGTACAGAAAGGGCTGTCTCAAAGTGTTGAGAAGAGGGGATAACAGTGAGGAATGGACTGATGAGAATGCGGGATAAAGGAGGGGCCTCTGCCTGACCCGTCTCAGGAGGGAGTTGTCAGGAGCTAAGGTGCCAGAAGTTAGAGGAAAAAGAACCTAAGAGGAGAGGATGAGGCAGAGGGTAGCCAGCCTTTAATACTGAATTAAGGACTTTGGCCTTTAATCTGTACATTAGGCTCGAGGCCTAGGCGCCCAAGCTAAGGTGACGGGAAGGAGCGTGACAGCAGAAAGACACTGAACAAGCAAAAGGACTTGGTGACTGAACGGATTTAGAGTAGAGACAAAAAAGGAAAAAAAAATCAATGATGACTGTAGGAATGAAACCTAAGAAAATCTAGAAAGAGCTGACTTGGGGACAAAGATAATGAGTTTCACTTTAAATATGATGAGTGAAGGCAACAACAGGCAACTAGAAACATTTCCGGCTATTTATTAGCTGTGACTTTGGGAAAGTCATTTAATCTCTCTAAGCTCAGTTTTCTTATGTGTAAAAAAGGAATTGTAATAGTACACCCCTCATAGGGTTATTGTGAAGATTAAATGAAATGATGACAATGCCTGGTACTCATTAAAGCACTCAAAAATAACACATTGCCACCCTCACCAACCAGTTTATCATCTGACAAATAGCCCAATAACTCTTTTTTTGTCACATGAACTCATAACAACCTGATACACCTCTTATTGGGGTTTCTCTTCTCTTCTCTTCTCCTCTCTTTTCTACAACTGAGATCATTTAAAGCATTCTATTCTAATAAGAGTCCTTGTAAATTTTCTACAGCATTTGTGCCGGGCCAATTTATAGCCTGGAGAAGACTCCAATTTATGATCCATCACTGCAACCCATTAAAATGACTACATAAACTGACCCATCAGGATTAGATGTGAACATTTGATGGCTACAATTTTTCCTAAGCAGCATAACCCAGTAGGTTTAAATGGTGCTTATTTACATTGAATAAGTTAAAAGAAAAATATTATACATGCTTTAATAATAATTTGCAACATGTTAAGGATTCCTTTGAGCTGAAAAGTTTGTTTTGCTTTCTTTGCTTTGGGTGCAAGAAAATAAGATTAAAGAGTACAAGATTCTATAATAATATTGTAGCCATGCAGGGGACATTAGCAGTGTGGAAATAGAGGGAAGGTAAATCCATGCTGGTCAGAAAATATTTTAATTATTAATAATACTGGTCAGTGAGAGACAGATGTTTACCACGCACATAGTAGGTGTCTGATAAACACTTGTTAAATAATGCTGAATGAAATTAATGAAACCAAATTATGTGGCTTTTGTGTTCTTCGTTATTCTCCCCACTTTCTTTAAAGAGTAAACAAACAAAAGTAATGAAAACAGAGAATTGAGGCATTTTAAAGCTGGAAGTCCTGTAGATGAGGAAATGAAAGTCCAGGCAGGGTTACAGACTTGCCTAGGTCAGTTTCCCACTAAATCTGGGACACCTGACCAACAGCCCCATGCCCAGCACATATCCCGCTACTCCGCGATGGAGAAGAAAGAGTTACAGAGACACTGAAGCCAGTCAGTTTTGTGATTTGTTTGAAGGGCTAACAAAAGGTTGAGATGAGTAGATGGATTCTGAGAAACGTGGACTTCAATTATTTAAGTCATAAATGTTTCCCATTATGATGTTTAAACAGTTTGTGGCAGTTTAAAGTACAGATTTTTTTTTGCCATTAACACAGTCACATTTTATAATATTGCAGTATGAGGTTTTTGATATTTTTATCAAAAGATTATATGGCCAAATTGTCCGAAATCAGAGAATTTTTATAATAAGGACATATAAGTCAGCTAAAATATTTTTATGTATCTGCAACCTTAGGTCTATGAAAAGGGTTATAGCAATAGATTATACAGCTCTATTTTTGACTGTGAAGATTTATATGCTGTCCAGATCTTTATTCTACAGAGATTGAACTGGAAAAGGCCCTTAACTAAAACGATTCCTTCAAACTCTGTAAACTCTAATGGCTCCAATTGGTAAGGAGATTCAAAATTCCTTTTCAAGGGTAGACATGGGAAGAAATATAAATGGGAAAGCCAAAGGCTCTCCCTTGCATAATGGCTGTGTCCATTTGCATTTCCAATCTGGAGTCAAACTGTCTCAGTCAAAGCCAATTCTATCAGTTACTTCTCCGTATGTGATCTCTGCCAAGACACTTGGCTGCGCTGTGCCTGTTTCCTCATCTGACAAATGGGGGTAATAACAGGAGCTACCTCACAGGGGTGTTGTGAGGATCAAATAAGTTAGTCCAAGTAAAGCCCTTAGAAGAGGGCTTGGCACACAGTGAGCACGTTAGCTATTTTTATTACTCCTGCGCATCTGCTTTCTCACATTTCCAGCGTCATTTGCTACTCTCCTTACCCACTCTTTGCCCATCCTGTTCTCGCTCCCTGGTGGCTTTTCCTTCCAGGACTTCTTCAAATCCTAACCCAGTTCCTAATTTCCTGATTTCTCTGGCTGGAATGAAATCCTCTCACCTTTGTTCTTCCATGGTGGGTTCCATTTTCTACCTGACCTCAAGGTCACTCCATGAAAGACTGTCTTGTCTGATTTGTCCATGTGGCCCCTAGAGGGTCCTTCCCAGTGCCTTGCACATGGCTCTTGCTCCATAAATATATGGGGAATAAATCAATACTTAGAGAGCGTGGTCCTCTACTGCCTTTCTCAACTAGTAGCTGTGGTTATCACTATTGTTAGAGAGGGAGAGGCTAGTCCTAGAAAGCCCAAACTCAGAGTTGAGGCAAAAATCGTGGCTGCCTTTGGAAGAAAGCACAATTTATAAAAGGCAAAGCTACTTTAATTTCATGAAAAAACTCAGGGAATTTCTGGAATAAAATCAACACAGAATAAAATTTCAGACTTGAAATTAAGCCATGGTAGTCACTGAGTACTAAGTGGCCATACAATGAGTAGCACTGTAATAAACCCTACCTGTGCAGGGACTGGCAGGACTGTCATCTCTCAGTTACCCACAGGGAGGAGGAGGAGTGGATCTTTCCGAATTACTATCCATTTGGCTGTAGTCAACTATCCCTGAAGTCAAAAATCTTTTATGTTCTCCTGTACTTTCTCCAGGACAAAATCTAGACATTTTAATAATAACATTAATAAATCGAGAGTGCTTACTCTGGTCTAGGCATAGTGCTTGCACATGGATTAACTCATTTAATCCTCAAAATAACACTGACGTAGGTTCTCTTACGAAACTAAGGAAGAGAGAAGTTAAATAGCTTTCCCAAAATCTACTAGCTAGTTCAACCCATTTTATCTCAATCCATCTTCCCAAATTTATTGTCCTATATGGGGGTGTAGTGGAGATCAGGTTGTAAAATATCTGAATACTCAACTGCCATTGGGAAAATGAGGGCTAGGGAAATTCTCTCAGGTACAGTCCTGGTCTGGCCATGTGAATTGTAATGAATTTCAGGGGTCAAAGGTACTCACTGATCTAGATTCAGCCTGGCACCCCATTCAAGCAGCTCCAAGCTGACAGATACAGCAATGGACTCTCTGGGCAGAGGTAATACTGAGGATCCAGAGGATGTTCTAGATGACACATCTAGTTTAGAGCAATAATCAGCTAGGAGCTTGGCTGGGAGAGGGCCTAGAGTCCCAGCCCTCAGACAGGAAGCTAGAAAAGAACTAGAGAATGGGACAGGCCTTCATGCTAATCAGGAAAATGCAGGATGCTAGACATGCTGAGCTGGACAAACACTGTGGGCTAAAGGAGAAGACTAAGCTTGGGAAGGTGGTCCCTGGGCTGAATTCAAGATAGAGGCTCTTCTTGCCACATTTTAATCCATTCTCCATAGGGGAGATCGTGTAAAATGAAATCTACCCTGTCACTTCCCTAGTTAAAATATTTCAGTAGCTTCCTCACGCTCTCAGAATAAAATTCAAACTTCTTGACAAGTCTTACAAGGCCCGTCATGATCTGGCCCCTGCCTACCTCTCCGGTCTCATCTCTGCATTCATCCTCTGGCCCCACCAACTCAAACAAACAAACTAACAGAAGCAAGCCCAAAAGAGAGCAGACCCGCCATGGGAACTCCAAACACCCCATTCATTCTTAGAGTCCTTCAAACACCCCATGCTTTCTTAGAGTCCTCTGCAGATGCACTCGACAAGGAACACGCTCTCCCTGTCTCGCTCATTCCATGCTTCGGCTCTGACATCAGTTCTCACTTCCTCTGGAGCCTGCCTTGGGACCCCCTCCCCAGCCTATGCTAAGTGTCCCAGTATATTGCCTCAGACCTTTGTACTCATCTTTCAGGACTGGCCTCCCTGAATTCTAATTACTTAACTCCCCAACTAGACTATAAGCTCCTAGAGGGCAGGGCAGCATCTATCTTGTTAACTTCTGTATGTTCCCAGTGACCGTAGTGCAACAGATGCTAACAAATTTCTGTCTCCAAATCAAAGAGAGAGATAAGCCTGAGGACAGAAAAGCACAGGGCAGATGTGTTTCCTACAGTGACTGGTGGCCAAGAAGGACAAGCGTGTGTGTTGGCCACACTGAGTTTGAAGTGAAGACCACACGTACAACCAGGATCCCAGGAGGATGTGGAAACATTACGAAATATCTCAAGAGGGCCTAGTTTCAGCGATTGATTTGAAGGCTATACACAGGGTGTTTGATACAGACATGAAGACCTGGATGTCTACAGAGTGCCGTGCCGTTGAAGAGTGCTATAAGCTTCACATGGAAGACATGAAAGTCCGACTCGTTTTTATCTTGTGGGGGAGAAGCAGGAAGAATGGCAGAGGAAGAACAAAGGGATTCAGAAAAGTTCGGCTCCTTCTAGCTCTTACAGCTGAAATAAGCCTACTGATTGGAGGACAGGAAAAAAACAAAGAGCTAAGTAAAGAGAACTAAGGGCACTGTGGTATATTAGACCAGGCAAAGGGAAAATTGAAAAGCCTATTTCTTTTAATTGCTAACAAATGTGTGCCTCGTGTGGATGCTGTAGATCAGCCCTGGGGGGGGGGGGGGAGAGAAGATAAATTAATCAAAGGCTACTCATTTTGTGACAGCTTCAAGCAAACAACTTTTAGCCATATTACGAAACAAGCTAGTAAAATACATAGAAATGAAGTCCAAGGAATTTAAACATGAAAATTTGGGTGGGAGGGGGGGCGGAAAACTTCACAAAGTAAAACAGACAAAATACAAGGCTAACCCAACAAAAGCTAAATCAAATAACTAGGTACTGCAGTGTGCCCTGGAGGACTGCCAAGAAGAGTGAATTTCAACAAAGAATGCTCTGCCACCAGTTCGGAAAACTTCAATTCCAGAGAGGCTGGGGGAATACTGCAGCCACTCCTGAGTGACAAGGCAGGCTATGGGGGTGGGAGATGCAGCGGATGAGATGGCTTCTGTAAACAAAAACTGCCACCATCCAGAGACAGAATCAGGCAACCCACTCCCTCCCGAGGTTTGCATCACCATCACGGAGGAAAGCCTTGCAGCAGCCTTCTCTTCTCTATTTCTATGTAAAAAGACCCCAATAGATACCTCTCTGCTACCATCCTAGTATCCAAAGTGTTGAGATGAGACAAGTCTACATAGACCAAGTAAAACAAAGCATTGGCAATTCATGAACTTGGACACTGGGAACGGAGTCATGTGGCTGTGGGGCTGGAATCAATGGAGATCAACTGAGCCTCTCTCCCCAGGCCTCGGAGCTCAGCTTCCCCCTCCGTTCTGGCCCAAAGCAGTCACCCCGGTATGAGGAGTCGAGAGGAGTCACGGCCACCACAGTCCCCACTGGCGCAGCATCTCCCCTGTGCCACGCAGAGCTCAACACTTGGCATGAATTATCCCCTTAAGCCTCTCCACAACCATTATCCTAATTTCATAGTGGTTCATTAAACTGATGAAGAAACTAAGGCAGGTTACGAGTGTTTTCAAAGGTCTCACAGCTAATAATCGATACAGAGGGGATTCAGACCACAGTTACCCCAGAACACACTCTCTTAACCCTAGACTTTGCCAGAGGCCCACTAAAAGAAGGCGGCAGATAATCAACAAGTCTTTATTAATTGTTGGCACAGGTACATACCATGAACTGTGTGCTAGGTGGAACTGGGGAAAATTGTTTCTTTTTAAAAAATTAAGGAAGAACTAGAATTCTTATATGTACTGTAAAAAATCTTTAATTGTATTAGCCCTAAAAAAAAAAAAAAAAAAAAAAAAAAAAAAAGAATCCTGCCCTTTAATATCTACCATATCTAACCAGCAAATATTTAGGTTGTTCAAACCATTAAAAAGACTAACGTAACAAAAATATAACAAAACAAAATAAAAAACAAACAAATAGGAGTTGATAATATATAGCTTTGGGGCTTTCTTTGGTTGGCATGACCCAAAATGCAGACTTCCTGAGCTCCAAACACTGGGAGATTTGAGAATCCAAAGTTCCTTAAGTTTTCCTTGACTAGCATTGCTTTTTCCTCAAATTTCTACATTGCTCTCTTTATTGAAATTTCTGTACATTAATATGTGTTTTTTTTTTTTTTACATGACCTATTTTTCCGATGGGACCAAGGGGGGGAATTTCAAATGCATATTTAAAGCTACAAGAATATTTAAATTCTCCCTATTTTTTCATACATTTTTAGTGCTTTGTATTGAGATGGAAGATAAAAACTTGTGTGCATGATTAATTGTAATGATAAAAGAATGTAAGGCAGTTGCTTAAGAAACGAGAACAACAAAGGAATAAACTACTGCAGGCATCACCAGGACTGGAATGACACTGCTCTGTGTACTCCATTTCCATGGCAACTAGCAATGGGAAGATGAATGTTTCATAGTCACTCCGCTCTGCAGTACATGTCTATAAATCAAACTTGCATAAAGAGCACAAGATTTCTGCTGAGGGCTGTACTCAAAGCCAGTTTATTTTCCTGTTACTGTATAATTATGGAAAAGAAGCACAAAACAATGAGGTCATTTTTAGTGAGCAACAAACTCAGAAATTACTAATACACCTGCAGCAGAGGATGCCATTCATCTAACGAGAGGCAAGAAGCAGGTGGTGCAGGTGGTGAATGGAAACCCTGCCCATCTCCCGGGCAGCCGCTTGCTCCGGCTGATGATCGCACACTAGGTATCGGGTATGGCCTGCCTTCCTTTTCAGTTCTGCTCTGACCTGTACACAGAGGCACCTTAATTAACTGCCTCAGGTAGAGTCAAACTTTTCATTCCGATACTTGGGCAGAAATAATGCTGCATATTTAGTATGAACGTTTATTTGAGGCTGAACAAATATACACTTGTTTTTATTAACAATGAAAATGTCTCATCACATCGACGTTGGAGTGGAAAGATAATGCTTTGGCACTGAACTGGAAGTCAGGAGACCTGGGTTTTGGTCCAGGTCTGTATAACCTTGGATAAGTCACTTAAGTCTGCTGAGCCTCTATTTTCTTAGCTATAAAATAAGAGCTGGAGTATGTGATTCCTAAAATCTCTGCCACCATTCAGTTCCAGGATTCTGTAATCTCTAAATCTCAAAAGTTCTCAATATATCATTTGGATCTAACCAAAGATATTAGTTATGCTATTCCTGAAAAATATATACCTTACACTGTTGTATTTTTTTTAATTCTATCCTAGCAAAAGCACCTAATTAAGAGTTTTATGATTTCACTGTCACCGTGAAGCCTTCTTCCAACGTGTTTCAACCTTCCAAACACAGAAGATGCTCTGGAAAGTTTAATAAGACTACCAGTGCTAAGGCGGACGGATGTGGCTCAAACGGCTGGGTATGTGTCTCCCATATGGAGGGACCTGGGTTCGATCCCTGGGACCTCCCGGTAAAAAAAAAAAAAAAAAAGACTACCAGTGCTTAAAAAAATTTTAAGACAATTCTATAACTGATTTTTATAATATTTAAAGAATATTTAAATTTAATCTTCCTAACTGCTACACAGGTAAGAGCTGTCTATCAACACTACAATCCCTGCCAAGCAGGAAGCAACTTGCTTTTTGAAGTCTGCTATTCTCAGAGACAGGCTGTGGCTCTGGAGTTCATCTTTGCAGGCCCAGGACCAAGCAAGAGTAATGCTCAGTTACATTTGTGGAACAAATAAATGGATGGATGAACAAACTCATGGTGACATCTTTGCTACAACTTTCAGCAACTTTAATTCCCTTCCTCAAGCTTAAACGTTTGGGCAAACTCAGACCAACACATAACTATCCCTGGGATAGGAGGCAAATATCCCAAAACCAGATAGAGCTCTTTTGTTGAGTCTTTACAAAATCCATGTGGAATTTCACAGCCTAGAGCTGTCTTTTCATTTGTGGAGCACGAGGCATCACCAAGCTCAAGGAGGGTCTCCTGATCTAAGCCCCTGAGGGGGAAGAAGAAGGATGAGAGTGGGGGCTCAGAATAACTGAGTCGCTGATTCTGCCTCCAACAGGGCAAGTGCAGGGTACACACCACCTAGTGAGCACCTGCTAGGTCCATCCATTTCTCACTAATGCTCACACCAACCCTAGGGTCAGATGTTACCACTCTCATTTTACAGCATACATGAGCAGTGTATATAAGTGACAAAGGGGCAGCTATGAAGTATGGAAGGAAATTCAAACCCTGGTCTCCCTGACTCCAAAGCCCATGCATGCTCTTTTCATTGCGTCTCAAGACACATTCCACCAACAGTCTACAGCGCTCTTTGGACTTTTTCAGGACTAAAAAACAAAGGCTTAAAAAGGGTTTAACAAACAAGCCTAGCTCCTAAAAAGCAGTGTCTCTGGGAGTGTGTGTGACTCAAGCGGTTGACCACCTGCTTCCCACATGGGAGGTCCCAGGTTCAGTTCCCAGTGTCTCCTTAAAAACAAAAAGAAAAACAAACAAGCAAACAAATGGAAAAACCAACCAGGGGAGCCAATGTGGCTCAGTGGTTGAGCACCAGCTTCTAACATATGAGGTTCTGGGTTCAAGTGCTGGCCCTGGTACCTAAAAAAATAAATAAATAAATGTCTCTGCTGTCACAGGAATATACTACTACTAATAATTTTAAAAACAATAGTAATAACACAAATCACTACTTTTTTAAAAACCTAAATTCAGCACATACATATAACCAGGAATATCCCTCTACTTCCCTTGCATACAGACAAACAAGCTAAAAGCTCTTTCTAGGATGGAGTCAGATGTTACACAGCCATGCAATTTCCAATATGTGAATATTAAGTGGGCTGGCAACATCTTTATAGGATCTGGAAATATAATCTGGTCATCAAAGAAATTCGGTTTGTTTCATAAGCTAAGAAAATGTAATGATTTGGACATATATTTTTGGCGCTAATTTTTCAAAAAAACTAACAAAATAGCATTTATTAAGAAAGGCTCTGGACTCCCTCCAGTTAGTTTCTTCTCAGTGTTTTTAGTGCCACCAACTGGTTAAAGGGATCCATTACCAAATTGCTTTCCTTTTTCCCATCTGCTTTGTTCATTGAGAGGATCATACATTTCATATTTAAAATAAGATAAAGTAATTTTTTCAGTCACTAAATAAAATTAGAAATGCTTTTCCTTGTAAGTCAAATAAAAAATAATCTACTTGGTATTTCACACAAGAAGGTATATTTTGATTACTGAAAGTCATATGAGAAAATTAAATCTACCACTAAAGCTAATTTGATTCATTCTACCATGAGCTTACACTCCAAAAACAAAGACTAGGAACTACAATGAAAATAGGAAAGTAAAAGAGAACAAAGTAAATGGTACTGGGTGCTATGCTAGCCTACAGAGTTTATAGCAGACATTAATTTGGAAATAAAAATGATTGAGGAGGTAATTTCCACCTTCTCAAAATTTTTGGAACTTTTCCCACCAAGATTTCTGTCTCAAAGATCGATGGTGCCACCTGACACATGAATATATACTGCCATTTATCTTTCCTTCCTGTTTCCTTGAACCACACTCAGCAACGGATACTGGTATTCAGAAAGCAAACTGAGCCCTTAGGGCTCAACACTGATCTCCATACAACTAATCAATTTGTGAACATAAATGCCCCTGAAGACCTAAGTCCAAATTTCCACCAAAAACACCTAATTTGTGGATACAAGTTGTCTTTGAAAGGTACACACAGCCACTTGTTGTCATGACAAATTCGTAGCCTGCAGAATGAGTGGCACCAACCCTATGACAAATTTGGTCACAGCAGAAACTTCTTCAGTAGATAATGTACAAGAGAGAAAGAGAAGGTTCCATCAAATTAACTAAATTTACTCTCAAGGCAAGGTTCTGTTAAAAGCTTTATGATAGAGAGGTTTGCGCTACCATAATAATTTTGTGATAAAGGGAGTTTAAATCTCTATACAAATGTGTAGTCAGTTTCATACTTTTTTAAGATTCCAAGTTCTAAATTTGCAATTAAAGCCCACGATTTATAACAGGCCCAGATTTAAAATGAAGGGCCTAAAAAGAAGGGGAAAAAAAGAAGAAAACAACAACAACAACAAAAATGAAGGGCCTGCAGTTACTCTACTCAATTTGGCATACAATATGAACATGCAAACTCTGATCAAATTAATTCTATTCCTTTTCTCATTTATTTACTCATTTATTCACATGTCCCTTCACGTATTCACTGAATACTCTTCTCTTTAGCAAACACTGTTAAATTCCTGCAAGGAGAGAACAGGAGTGAGACTCTTCTATCCTCCTTTCCTCTCCTTGAATGAGGGCCTTGTACATGCCAAAGGCAAAGACAATTTCTATTTGAAGTTATGAAGGAATTATGACAAATATTAACAATAAGAAGAGCATTTTGCAACCTATATTTGTTTTGTGCCTAAATATGATCTTTCATGTGATTCTTTTATTAAACATAAATTATATTTATTGAAATATGTAACATAAAAAAAAGTGACTTAAAGAAAATAATTAACAGATTCTAACTGCCAAATAGTTTACAGTCCAATTGGAAAAAACAGAAGACATATCTGAAATGAAAATGAAGAAACTCAAGTATTAATTGCCAAACTAAAGTACAATTTAGTTGAGTACCAAGGGTCACAAATGTATATGTTTACAGGGACCAGGTAGGTAATAACTGTAACTAAAGTGGGTGGCGTGAAAACTTGGGCAAACTGGAGTGCCTGGGCTTCCTTTATTTATTTATTTATTTTTAAAGATTTATTTATTCACTTTATCCATTTTAAACACCCCCCCCTTCCCCATTTGCTATTTTTGTGTCCATTCATTGGGCAATTCTCTGTGTCTGTTTCCTGCCATCTCTTCTCATCCTTCTCCAGTCTTCACCAGGATCCGATCCTGGAGACCTCTGATGTAGGAGAAAGGTGTCCTGCCACCTGCACCACCTCAGTTCCTGGTTTTCAGAGCATTCGGAGCATCTCATCTTGTCTCTCCCCTGTTATGTCATCATCTTGCTGCACGGCTCCCGGGGCCTTGGCGGCTCACCGGCACACAGAGCCTGCAGCCCATGCACCTTTTATATATATATATTTTATTTTACCGGGAGATCCCGGGGATTGAACCCAGGTCCCTCCATATGGCAGACGGACGCCCAACCATTTGAGCCACATCCGCCCCCCTGCCTGGGCTTCCTTTAAAGAGGGCAACTACACAATGCAGGCCTAAAGGGACCAGATCTTCACATTTTTGAAGAGAAGGTAGAAATGTGGATTTCATATTAAATCTTTTGATTTTTAAATGTTAGCAACTAAGTCAATTTTTTAAAAACACTTCAGACCAATCAAAATAGATGCAGACCAAATATAGCCCAGTGTCTACAAATTTGCAACCTGCATCCTACACTACATGAAGTATAGAGCAGGGCTATGTACTGTAGGGAATACACAGATAACAGAAACGGTGACAGCCTTCAGAGTTTACAATCTATTAGTGGAAGGAAGCTTAAGAAACTTACAATGGATGGCACAGTGAGAGGTAATTTTATATCACTCGGGATTTTTAGTTGCAGGCAACAGAAACCAACTTTGGCTCTCTGAAACAGAAAGGGAATTCATGAGAAGGTTATGGGCAACTCTTGAATTGCCAGTTCCAAGTATAAATGGAATCCAAGTACCCAAGTTGTTAACTTCCAATTGGCTGAGGAACAGTTTGTTCCACGAACAATTCCACTGTTGCGTAAAGCCAGCTGCTTCTGGTTGCTGGGGTGCACAATAGGCTAGTGACTCTAATAGGACAGCCAGTTTCGTCTCTTTCACTATAAAGTTAGTTCCTTGGTCAGATGTCATGGTGCATAAGATACCGTGATGGTCAATAAGGTATTCAGTAAGTCCATGCAGGGTGATGGTAAAAAGCATAGTTGGCAGGAAAAGCAAATCTAAATTCAGTCAACCTCCCCAATGAGACTGACTCATTACAGCACTA
This sequence comes from Tolypeutes matacus, assembly GCA_026826555.1. Classification (NCBI taxonomy): domain Eukaryota; kingdom Metazoa; phylum Chordata; class Mammalia; order Cingulata; family Chlamyphoridae; genus Tolypeutes; species Tolypeutes matacus. The sequence goes on from JAKSZT010053819.1 coordinate 8,979,728, forward strand.
CTGTCCCCTCCATGATAAGAAGAGCCCATTCTAATGACTTCTAACATGGACAATAAGCAGTGGCAACAGCCAGATTGACCTTACAGAAGGGAAGTTTCGTACTGACCCCATCATAACCTGAGTCTTGGCCTCCATTACCACTTTGTTCATGACCCCAATAAGCTAGGGAAGGAGCATGACATCCATCCACAGGGTGGCTCTTCTAGTCTACCAACTTATGAAAGTTTCCTTAGTAGTGGGGACATTTTGATAAGTTCATTTGGGACATACTCTCACTCTTTAGATCTATTCCGAGGTTCATCTACATCCTCTCTCTCAAACTGCCTTGTCACCTATGCTCTAAGTCCCTGACTTTAATGTGATTCTTGAATACTTGAAGTTAAGTGTGTTTAGACATTTTATTTTAACTACCAATTCAGTCTACTCTACCATTATTAGGCAGTGGAATTCCAGAACAAAGAATGAAATTTTAAGGTGTGAAGAAAACACTTTTTTTTTTTTTTTTTTTAAGATTTTATTTATTCATTCATTCATCCCCCCCTTGCTGCCTGCGCTCGCCGGGCCAGCCAACCACGCGCGCGGGCGGGCCCGCCCCCACCAGGAGGCCCCGGGAACCGAACCCGGGGGCACCCATATGGTAAACGGGAGCCCCACCGATTGAGCCACAGCCGCCTCCCTGAAGAAAACACTTGACCTTTGGCAAGTACCAGCAATGGGTTATCAAATAGAAAATCTTTGATCATTTGTCAGTTTCTTATGACTTTCTTCTTTTACCAAAAGATAAAATAATTGAGAATTAAGTCCAGTTTGGTTTGAAATTAGCAATGAGTTTCAGCTTTACCTGCAAAACGGGCTTGAATAACAGTTAAAGTATAGGATCAGTAAGGTAATACATAGGCTGCTTAGTGAATGGTAAACTTTGCACCAGACAGTACAACAATGTGGTGTCATGAGAACTGGGGGAGGAGTGACCTGGGGGAGGAGTGAGCAGCTAAGACTGGGTCCCAAGGCAAGAGCACTGAATGCTGTGAAAAGCTGACAAGAATAAACCAGAGAAAGAGGACAAGAGGATAACCTGAGGCACTGAGGTAGGGAGAGCAGCTTTCTAGTCTGGGGTTTTTTGAGTAGATCTGCAGACAGAGATGGAAGTGATAAACAGGAGAGGAAATGACTAATAGAGAAAGGTATTAGGTCAGAAGAAAGGGAGGGAATGAGTCCAGAAACAAAGGAGAGGAATTAGGAGGGAAAAAAAAAGAGAGACCCTTTTTCTTAGAAATAGAACTGAAGGAAAATAGAGAATTTCAGAGATGTAAAGGTACAGGGAAGGTAACTCGGGCAGAGGCCAGGACCCTCTCGACAACCTAGAAGGCAATGGCACCTGCAATGCACAGCTGTGGGAAAGGTTTGGTGCAACCCTTACAGAGAACAAATCCTTAGGGAGAGCAAAAAGATTTCATCTCATGTGACAACTCCAATGAATTGGCTTGGGATGTTTGCTATACTGAGATGAATTAGGAGGCCAACTCTGGGTTCAGCAGAAAACAGTACAGGCCAGAGTACAAGAGCGGACAGCGCTGGCATGCACACCAGCTATTTGCCATCCTTGTAATAGGGAATTGAAAAAAGATGAGTTAAAATTCTCCTGCACAGCAGTAAGGGTCTTCCATGACTTGAGTTAAAGTTATGCTAGAGCTCAGCAGGAAAAGGAAAGCATTCTGAAATTAAACAGGAATAGGACTGGGGAACTGAGCATAGAAGATGGACTTGGGTGGCCCAAACATTTTGGTCAAGCAGGCACGATGGTTTCTGTCTGAACTGTGTGTCCTGTTCTGGGATAGGCAGCTGGAGGATGAATGCAGGCTGCAGGGGCTCAAACAGCACGAGGTGGGAAGGTGCAGAGCATAGTTCAGAGATCTCGCAGCATAAAATCTGAGGACAGAGAGAGAAGGAGGGCAGAAGAAAGGGAGGGAGGGAGGGGAGTGGATTGTGTGGGTGTGTTTGGGGGAGGATGCACTGCAGGAAAAAGGCATGTGGCAAGCAAGGCCCGGGCTCCAGATGGGCGAAGGGCAGCTCAGGCCCTGCAGTATAGGATGGAGCACAAGGAAGGCCAAAAGCTTAACAGCAGGGGCCTTGGGCAGAGGTTCAGTCTTGTGGCCTGGGTTATAAGTGAAGATAAGCTGCTCACTGGCCACTAAGAAGAAAGGAGGTGAGGGATAGGGAGGATAAGGCAAGGTACAGAGGAAGGATGATAACCAGTAGCCATGGTTAGCCACCAGTACCCAATTTTGGGGTTGGAAAATTCTAAGCTCTAAGGGTGGGAAAATTCTAAGCTAACCAAGGGCAGGAAAAGTAAAGGTTATTAGTATTAGTACCTGTTCTGCCCTCCTAGGGCTGGTTTAGGAATAGGGGCAAGACTGAATCTACCAGCTGATTCATCAGGTGGTTCACAAAACAGGGGTAGGCACAGGCAAGGAAAAGAGCAGCAACTAAGAGGGGGCACACTAAGTATGCACTGGATTTAATTACCAGGTTTCCCTGACTTTCTCTAGAATCAGGCTACAACCAAGTTGGGAAGAAGAGCATGGAGTGAGGACAAGCTGGAATTAAACACAATGTGGAACTCATAGTAGCTGATTAAAAGGGCCTTCCAGGTGAATCAAAATATAATCCTGCCTTATAAAAAGAAAGTTATAAATTTAGTTTAACATCCCCACCCCAGTTAAAGTTATGATAAAAACCCTTTAGTCAATTTTAAATACCTTTTTATTTTTATTATTTATTTGGCAAAATAATGTTTTGATATTGTGATATAATTCTACAGGTAAAATGTGTAACACATGGGTTCCTATCAAACTGACCTGCACAAGAATGCCTGCCAAAGTCTTGTGACAAAATGCTACATCAGCTTTTTGTACATTTTGTAAACAGTTCCTTTTATTTATATAGCAAATAATCAAATGAGACCACAAGTATAACAATCCAAAGCAAACCAATTCATATGAGCAGGGAGAAGGTATACAACTAGTTTATCAAGAACATTTCTGGGCAGAGTAAAAATGCCTAGCTTCTGGTATTTAAGGCAGGCATAGTAGGGATACAATGGCATGGTTCCCACCCTCAGGATGTTTATGCTGTAAACAGAGGTGAAAAAGGAACATAACTGATTAAGAGCACAAGCTCAGGAGTCAACCGGATTCCAAGCTTTCTATTTCCATATAAAATAAGGACAGATAGAGCCTAACCCATGGGGTTTCTGGGAAGATTAAATGCATGTAGCACAGTAAATGTTAGTTGCCAGTGTTGATGTAGTTAGTATTACCACTATTATTGGGTACATTAAAGTGCCAAGGGCTACAGGAGTTCTAAGGCAGAAGGAAGATATATATATATATTTTGAGGGCTGGAGTGATTGGGGAAAGCTACATAGAAGAGAGACAGCTCAGCTCTAAGGAATGGATACCATATTTAGGTATGTGGATGGGGGAAAGGGAGGAGGAAAAGAGAGGGCAGTGAACCTGGCATAAGCAAAAATGCTGGGAGAGAAATGAAGTAGCTCCAGTAGATAGTAAGTAGACCAGGATGGTGGAATAGAATGCTTGATTTGGGAAATGCCAGGAGACATGCTAAACAGCCATGCCAGATGTCACCTGCAGGGGCCCTGAATGTTAGCTAAGGAATCCAGATCTCATCCGGTAGGCGATGAAATGCTATTGGAACCAGGAAGTAACATTCAAAAGTATTGGTAATTTGCTCTTGTTATCTAAATTTTAACTGGAAAGCTAGACCAGCGCTTCTCAAACTTTAATGTACATAATACAAGTCACCCAGGGATCATGTTAAAATAAAAATGTTCTGACTCAGTATTTTTGGATTGGGGTCTGAGATTATGTATTTCTAATAAACCCCCCAATGCTGATGCTACTGGTCCTTGGAGCACTCTTTCAATGTTTCTATTTGAGGTAGACTGATGGAGGAGAATGGCCGGGTTGATAAACAGATGGCTAGACACGACGATTCCTATGTCTAGCAAACTCGTGGGCCGGTATGTCTTGGTAGTATTAGAAATCATTGGTCTTGATTTTAGGATATATATGGGGAGGACAACCCAACTTTTAACTGTAACTCTTAATTCTGAACCTATTTTTTCATGATACTTTAAAACAATGGTAATTCAAATATCTCAAATATCAAAATATAAATTTTATTAAATAATATTTCTCTTATAAAGAATTGAGGTTAGTATAAATACAAAATCGTGATAAATGTTATCAAGATTTTCACCCAGAGGTTGGCTTTCTACTACAAAGGAAAGACGTAAGAAATTGATTCCTTTTTCTATAAAGGAAAATGGCATGAATACATTCATGATGTGCAGCTATTAATAACTTCAAGGATGACTGAAAGGGTTAGCAACATTTGGTCATAAGAAAGAAACCATGGCAGCAGTTTCTTACGTGACAGCTGGATTAAAAGAAAAATAACCCTTGTGCTATTACAGCAAGAATAGCACGCTCAACCATATATGTAGATGAGGAATTGGATATGTTAGCCATAATGCTTGTTATAACATCTCAAAAACTAAACCCAGGGTTGGATAGCTGTCAAACCCCGTAATTTCCTCTTGAGAACAGTCTTTGTCACACTGACAGACCACATCTGTATTCATGCTGTGCTGGATTCTGAATAATATCTGTGATACACAGAGAAAATAAAGGAGACTGCCCTGCCACTCTCCATGATGGATAACCCCACCAGTGAATTTTAGAGCTAGATGGAGCCTGCCACATCATATAATGCAACACCCTCGTTTCTGAGAAGAGGAGAGTGCAGTCAAGAGAGGCTCAGTGATTTGTGGAGAGAATGGTAAGCAGCAGAGCTGGGAATAGAACTCAAGCATCTTGATGGTCAGCCTTGGACACCACGGCCTACTTTAACATGGCGCCAATGTGGCGGCCGGAGAGTGAAACAAAAAGTCCATCATCTGAAAACCTGTTCTTTACATAAGCCAGCGCTGATATGAAATGCATCTGCCCATTCAACACGTACAGAACCGCTGTGTTCTGAGGGAAGTGAGATGATGAACACCCCGCTGTGCCTGCTTGCACTAAGCTCACATTCTAATACTGGAAATAATGTTTGTTTACAAATAACTATGTACAAGCAAAAAGAAGAAAGATATTGCGACAGATTAGGGGTTAGAGAGTTTCAAGCAGAAGGTGGAAAAATCTGTTTGGGTGGTTGGAAGGTGGGTGGCCAGGGTGGAGGGTGGGGCCAGGTTCCAAGGTAAGAGAAATCTTAACAATGGAGGTAGCATTTGAGCTAGGCCTGAAGGATGAGGAAAATCTGATTTAGTATATGAGAAGACTACAAAATCAGGGCATCATAAATGTGAGAAAGATTAAATATTCCTTCCAATCAAATAATATGCCCTCGATAACATGAACTAAGTTAGCTAAGGCACTTTAACTGAAGAAACCAAAATAACACATTATATTTGAATTTAACGAAGTCATCCCTCTTCTCTACTTGTTTTCTGATCCAGTTTCTGAGCTGCAATTCCTGTACTGCTATTTCAAAAATTTGTACTTGTAAAAGTGACTGTGAAAATTCAAAGGTAAGGATATAATTTTTGTTCATAGGGCAAAATCAATCAAGAGCCTTCTGAAAAACTGGCATTTTCTTTAAAAGACTAAAATATTATCATTTCTATAGCTGGATTTTTAATGAAGTTTTATTCCATATATTAATGTGTGAAAGTCCCTAGTGGGAGGAAATTCTGAGGTCATCATGAAAAGCTTACATATATTCAGTCATCATGTACAAGAGGATAATCAGAAAAGAGAATATCTAACAAGTTTTAATTTCAAATAAAAACTAAGGCAGTATCATTGCGAGAAGATATGAAAATTCATGAAACAAAAATGGAAACCTCAAAAAGTAAATATCTTTGGTCATTACACTCATATCATTATATACAAGGTATAACTATTGACTGCTATCTATATATGCCTCTGAAGAAGGAGGTATGAGTTTCAGTATTTACTATACCTTTCTATACACGGAAGCATAAATACACTTAGATATCAATAATCATATTCACCAAAGTAGGTATTCACTATAATAACTGACCTCGTTGAGGTCACATGATTACATTGGTAAGAGAATCATTCTGATTCACAAAATAATGACGGAGAAACTTTCTTTTGTTGGAGATTGTCTGAGAAAATGATAAGCAACAAGTCTGCTGCTGGCGGGAAGAAATTACAAGAAGCTAAAGAACAGAGTGAGGAATAATGAGGAATAACACCTCAAAAGAAATGCAGATGATTTGGGAGAAAAATGCTATTTTACTTTCCTTTAAGCCTCCTGGGTCTTTAAGGCTGTCCTCCATTCAGAGTAAGAGAAAAAGACTTAGTTCATTTTACCCATACTCATGACAACTCTTTCCTCTAGTATGGCTGTGATATGAGACATATGCAATTTTTTCAGCTCAAGAAAGTATCCATCCCTTCCTTTGAAAATTACATTCCTAAGCCCTACCCCCACAGACAATGAAAAAATATTTTTTTCATGACACACTTATTTGCAAACAACTTTAAGTACCCCAAAAAGGCGACGCAGATGTTCTGTGTACTTTGATCTTCCCATATAATAATATGAAGAAAGAAATGCCTATACCCAAATAGCAGTTTACCCAAATATACCCAAATAGCTGGCTCCAGTGGTACCTGGAGAGTATGCTGGTGCCTTGATGTTTCCTCATTTACACCAGCATCTGGCAATCCGCCTATGTATGCACTGGGAGCCTGGATACTGGGCCCAGGAGTGAGCCATCGGCACGTCCACATTTCATTTCAGGGCCGGGAAGCAGAAGCAGCTTTCCAGAGCTTTTTGCCAACTGACAGGTGGTGGGAATGAGCATGAGATTTGCTTACAATGAGATGGAGAAGGCTCCTAGGCATGAAGAAATAAACATTCCCATGCAGAGAAAAAAAACAGCTAGAAATACCACGGGATGCTGGATGCAGACAAAGTCAAGAAAGAACATTAAGCCAGCTCCCTGTTGACAACTGAGGCTGACTCGTGAACTGAAAATGTAGACAGAAGCCTTCAGAGATTAATTCATGAAATCACATGCAGAAAGAGAAAACGTAAAGCAAAGCCACATGTGAATATAAACCTTCAGATTACATTTTAAAATACTCTTTCCTAGTTTTCAAGCACTAAATTAAAGCAAGAAGAAAACTATAGTGAGAATTTTACCATCACTGGTTATGAGGAGTGACAATGGACATTTATTAAATAATTACAATGCATAAGACAACATGTCAGGACAGTGGAGGTTATAGTTAAGCTCATATACTCAAAGAACTTGTAGTATTTTGTACAGATAATCCTAATAATTGTATTGTTGTTTACCAAATAAGTAATCTAAAAAAAACACAATAAATGCTATCAAATTTTAGAGAAAGGACTTGGGAAATATACATGGAAACAGTACTGCTAAAGGAGCATGATGTATAAAACCTATTGCCAAATGTTTAGAAAATAGATAGATATGGATAGGTGGATGGATAAATAGAATGATACAGCAAATGTGGCAAAATGTTAAAAGTTGGTGGATCTAGGTATCTGGGCGGGGAGTATACTAGAGTTCTCTGTATGGATTTTATATTATTTTTGCAACTGCTCTATAACTGTGAAATTATTTCAAAATAAGAGTTTTTAAAAATTTTTAGAGAAAGGGGAGAAGACTGTAATGTAGAGAAAACAAAAGGCTTTATTGAGCAGGACCTCAAAAGATAACTCTAATATGGATAGGCAGGCAGGAGGAAAGACATTGCCAGGCAAGAGAAAGAGAATAAAATATAAATGCACATGACTTAGTCAAAGGAACAAAAGAAATGCAGGAATTGGGGACTAATGAAAGATGAGTCTGGAAAGAGAAGAGTCCCTGGGGACCAGGTGTTAGCAAGTCACAGTCAAGAGTTTTAACTCACCTGTTAAGAGTCACTGAAGAGGTATGAACAGTAAAAAAAAAAAGAAAGAAAGAAAGAAAAAAAAGGCACAAGGTTTTAAATGTTCTACTAGTGTTAAAGAAGAAAGATGTTTCTGCTTTAACCTTTAAGTTAAGTTAAATTAATATTAACTTAATATAAGAAACAGCTTATCATCTAATATTAATTCCATAGCATAAACATAGTACTAATCAGCTCTTATGTCTCTTGAACTTCTGCCATTTGTAGTATGTAGAAAAACAAAAGATCCTCAAGAAAAGAATTTCCTAAGAACGTCTGAGTAATAATGAAACATTACCTTTGAAAAAGTCTCAGGTATTTTAGTACACAACTTATAGCTATCAACCCTAAGCGGAACTTAAAGTTTTAGGTTTAAACACCAAAAGGAGTCTCAAATGTTGAATTCCAAGTAATAAACATTTTATGGTCTCTTTAGAGATAGCATAAACTAGTACCAATTTTTGTTTTGTTTTGTGTGGTATGTGTGTGTGTTTTATATGCAATATCTCCCTTGGTTTAAGAAAGTAATTTGTTTCTCATAATCCTCCCCTCAGTAGAAAATTTGCTTTCATAATTTATATGGAAAAAGTTATAGTTAGAACCCACCAAAACAATCATTCACTAAAAAGAAAACCTTAAAAAAATGGTTTCCCCTAATAAGACAGACACATAAAACAAGAGTTGAGAGCAGAGACAAAAGGCTTAAGATACAGTAAAATAACAAAAGAAGATGAAACATCAGCAGATATAGCTTAAGAAAGAAGTGAAAGAAAGTGTAAGATCATCACAGAAAGAAAAGCCACAATGGGTGCTTTCATTTATGATAAAGTTACTGAAGTCAACATTGTTAGAGCAGTCAGGCAACAATTCACAAACCTTATAAAAGTTCCTCCTTCAGCTCCGGTAAAGCCCTCAGACCGAATGAAGGATACACCTGCTGTTTTCACACCTTCAGTGTTTCCACCAAGTTACAAAGTGAAATGATTCCTTGATGCCTTATGCCCGAGTCTGTTTCTTTGTTGGTTAGTTTATTTAGTATTTTTGCTGGTTTATTTTGTTCTGTTACTATTGCTGTTTGGTTGGCTTGTAAAATGAAAGTATAATTTGGGCAAGTGCCTCTGAAAGGGTCTACTCTTGGTCTTCAGAAGTTTCTGTGGGAAATATCTGGCAGTTCCTGAATTGAAGAGTTATGAAAGCATCTTCATTCTTTCAGACCACGGATGACTCTGGTCTGATTATAATTCTCCCTCTTTTATCATTTGCCTTCTCACAGTGGTCTTTGGGTATCAGCCTTCTGGGTAACTGTGGAAAAGAACTCAGCTCCCCTCGTGGTAGTCAATCGAGCCAAAAGCTACTCTAGCGTCTCAAGAAGTGAACGTCTAACCTTAGAAACATTACACAATTTTATATCACTAACAGCCTCAGCAGCTGGTTTTTTCCTCTTATTCGTGAAAATTGTGGGCACTACTCAGGGAGATGTGAAGAAGTTAGACCTCTGTTTCTTTGGCCTACAATTTACACTTGCACCTCCACTTTTCTACACTTAGAGGAAATATTTTTCTCTCCTTTTCTGGTTTCACAACTTCATGTAATACTTTTTTTGTCATCATTTATTCTGGTTTAGGGATTGTGGTGCTATAAATTATAATAAAAATGAGAGTTTGAAAAGGCATGTTCAATCACTAAGATGCCCTATTTTGGCTGTACACTGTAGTGGTCTCCAAACTGGATCATGCAACCATAATAGGCACAAGCTTTGTGCACATATACTCCAAAATAAAAATCATTTATTTGTAGATTATATGCACATGTGATACTATACTAACACATAAGATACATAACAAAACAATACAAAATTCCTAAATCAAAGATGCAAATATTTTTAAATTAGATGAAGATATATATATTTTATTTAATGGCAAAAAACTTTTTGCTGGAACTAGAAATTAATATTTAACAAGAACAATATGATTTAATATGCTTTATTTCTGAACATCTTGGTTTAATCCTTTGTGACTGAGCAATTTAAAATTGTTTATTTTAATACTTAATTTTAATGGCTATCAAGAGATTACTCATAAAGATATGTAGATCAAGGGGTAAAAAGGATCTTGTGGAACTGAATCCCTGTGTTTTTATACCATCCTCGGATAATATAAAGGTTAGGGTGTTTTGTTTTTATTATATAACTTTATAAGTGTCCATCTTTCCCAGTGTCAGCTGTTCTTGAAAACTTATTAAAGCTTTTGAATTTCTTTATTTTTAAAAACTGTATTCCAAAACCATGGGAACTTTGTAAGATTCCTTTGTAAGTAGAACATTCCATTTTTCAACTTACTGAACAGGCAGATATAAAGGATTTTAATTGGTACACACATCATTTCTTAAAATAGAATCACTAGGGAGCCAGTGTAGCTCAGTGGTTGAGCGCCAGCTTCCCACATACAAGGTCCTGGGTTCAGTCCCAGGCCCTGGTACCTCAAAAAAAAAAAAAAAAAAAAAAAAAAAAAATCACATTTCCAAACATCCATTTCTCAAAATGCTCTGTCCATAGCATAGGTTTCTTTTGGAAAGCAATTACTTTCTCATACATTGTTAGAAACATCACTTTTACCTTGAAGAGCCATATTGAAGTATATTTATTTTCTAAAAATCTCTACCAGTTAATGTCTACCAAAACCAATTATCACAGAAAAAGTTGGCAAATTTGGGTCCCTGTCATTTTGTAAAAGGAAAATGAATAGCAATTCTTAGTTCATTTGCAAAAAAACATCTGTTGTGGTACAAATATATTGATCTTCATTACTCATCTCATAAGATATATACAAAGGTGCTATTATTTCTTCAAGGACTTGCTTTTATCGAATCAGCTAAGTTAATGCTGTCCTATAGCAGTCTGCATGCTTCTGGCTTTCACATCTTTGCTCCCTGTTCAAGAGCTTCCTGCATAGCTTGATGGTGAATGATGCCACTGATAAGGACAGTGAATGCAAATCCTTATTCCAAATAACCTGCTCGATAATTTCTACTGGGCAGGGCTGACTTGGGGTGAGGTTCATCAAACGGCTTTTACCTTAATTGGCAGCACCTGCTGGATATCCCCACTCTCCACTCCTCCTTCCTCAGAGCAAGAAGCGCTAGTGGATGGGCACGGCTGCCCAGGACACAGTCTGCATTTCTCAGAACTCCCCGCCCCCTGCCACCTGCAGCCAGGTCCTGCCCTGGGACTAAGTTCTCGCCACTGGGATGTAAGTAGAAATTATGTATTCCTCAAAGGGAGGGCCAAATCTTCTGTTTGCTTTCCTCCTAACTACCTGGAATTCAGCTGCGGTCGGCGAAACTGAAGAATCCACTTTGAAAGGAGAGAGAAAAGTGAGTGTTGAGACGGCCACAGCAATAAGCCAGGAGTCCGGGCCCTCTGCGGCTGTGCTGCCATCAAATAAACCCTGGACTACCTGTGTTTACGTGGGCGAGAAAGACATTTTTATCTTCTTTGAGCTTCTACTATTTTGGGTTTTCTGGCTCTTGCCACTATTCTGAACCCTAATTAATACACCTTGTAAGAGGCTGATGAGGAGTTCAAACAGGAGTCAAAGAAGTATCTATCACCTCTGCCATTTTCTCATTGTTAGCATGTGCTTGCGCTATTAATATTACTTTCACTCTGCAGTTCCCCCCACAGAAACTACGTTCAAGCCTCTTGTCCATTTTGGAAGGAGTAGTTTATAAAAACTAGATATCTTTAAATCGCACTTTATTAGCATCAATGTTGAATATTGACAAAGCTTCAATTTTTTTTCTGACAATACATAAATAGTTCTCCTTTCTTTCTGCTGCTCTCTACCCTCACCGTCAAATGTTTCAGTACCTCCCTGGGGTGCATGCTCTTCACCCACATTACAACCCACTGTCTCAGAGATGGATGGACTCAAGCTCACTGGAGCCAACTGGATCAGATGACCCAAGCAAGCTACTTCATTTCCAAACCACTCAATAGAAATGGTTCACAATTACAAATTTCTCTCCTGGATCACAACAATATGCTATGAGATGAAAATTCTCATTAGGAAACAATCAGCATAAATAAGCGTCCTCCGTAAAAGTAAAAACCCGCAAAAGCAAACGACAAATTAAGGGATGGGTGTATGTAAAGATTTTGGTGCCTTACCTGAATACTTCAAGAATAGTCCTCTCCGGTAATTTGGGAGCCACCTGCTTAAATGCTTTTTTGAAATCTTCCAAAGTTAAAAACCCACGATCTGTGTGAAACAAAATATAGAGCGCTCACTTACTCTACAAGCCCTAGGAACTGTTAGTTCAGCCATAATGTTTGCATGAAACTATTTTAATATATTATCAGGAGAAAAGCAGTAATTTATAGTTGATTTAACATATAAGGCAACCCAAGAGTGTCTCATTGGAAGAATTAAGTACCTAGTAATACTCCCCTTCAGTGCAGTCCCAGATTATCTGGAAGATCACTTCTAGCCTAAACATTCACAGGTTCTCTGAATCCAGGGAAAGGATGTAAAGACATGCTCTACCATAATGGCATTAGGCTTCGAGTCCTTGGGAATTGTCAAAACTATTCAATCTTCAAAATTCCCTTTCCCCTACCCCCCTTGCTTGGTATTAGAATTATGACATATTAGTAATTAGTGGAAAACCATAACCACAGCCAAGACACTGAACCTGGACTCCATAAGTCTTATCATGCTTGCATGTGAGCCACGGGGCTTAGGAGGTCTGAGGCCTCACACTCGATGTGGGAAAACAATCCCTGCAATCATGAGTGGGTCAGGAGTTGAAGGAGAAGGTCACATGGTGTCCCCCACTTCCGTGGTTCATGGCCTATATCCCCACATGTCCGGACTTTTTGCTGTCCCCATTACGATATAGGCAAATCAAAAGTACAATCACAAAACTGTAAATAGCCTGTCATCGATGATAAATGGAAAGAATTTAAGATCAGCACAGAGGAAAAAAAATATCCCACCAACACCTCGAGTATACTAGAAAATGAATACAGTAAAATAATCTCCCAAGTATACTGTATATTTAATTGCTAAGTATATGTTCCCACTCATGGTTCCTTCTTAATAATTTTTCTATATCTAAACACTTCAAAGGCACTTACAGCGCATGTCAAAAGCTGTGAAGATGTGTCTTATTTCACTCCAATACAATTGGGTTTCCTTCTTTTTCCGTACAACATTTAAAAACTCCTCAAGTAATATACCTAAAAGTTGGAAAAGACCACTTTTAAGGAAAGAAAAATGGAAGAAAAGTGATAAATATCACAAATAATCAACTTTTACCTTCATTTTGGTGAGCAGTATTTACTACCAAAGATCTATAAAGAAGAAAAAGCATGTTGCTAAGGGCTGAGGAGACGCACACTAACAATCATCTGCAAAATTGACAGACACTTTGAGTTCGTTTAGCTTCTTCAGCGGGAGAAAGGAACGGTGACCTTGAAAGAGTTTAACCCTCTTCCCTCTACTAGACCTAACAGACAGTCCTGAAACTACTTATTTAATGAGGTCTCATAATTTTTCTTTCCTTATGCTTCTTTGATCCCTTTTTTTCCTAGTCAGATGTCATTATGGCAGATTTTTCTCCAACTGGGAGATCAGGTCAAAGAAGTAGTTTCTCAAAAGTCAATACCAATTGCACACTGCAGATAAAGGTGGAGAGAATATTACATAAACAATAGAGCTGGCACGGTCCCCAGCCCTGGATGCACCCCACGACGTGTTTGGCAGCCTCAGGCTCAGCTTCCTGTGACTCTCATAATAAAAGAGCCCAGCATGATAATATGAGATTGGATACTGTGCTTACAATGTCTATTAAAATGAATTCTAATGTGATCTTTGTAGTAAGTTTAAAGAGCAGAGCCAAGAATTTAAACACTTTAGTGAACTGAGCTCGAAATATATAAAAAGAGCAACTCGTTTTTATACATCAGGATTTCCATTAAAAAAAAACAAAACACCTTTATCCCACTATTTTAAAATAGCCTTAAATAATACAATAAATACATGCCAGTGTTTAAGAACTTTGCACCCTTTTTCCTATTGGTGAGTTAAGACTAAAGTATATACCTATCCTAAAATAGTTCCAATAGTTTAAAAAATGTAGAAAATAGCTTTCTTAATTTTCCATGTTCTTCTTATTTGTAGTTCAATTCAGGATTTAGAAACTAAAAGATTAAATCTATCTTTATGTTTTTAAACCATTCTTTTACAACTCTTGAGGAACAACTGTGTGCCAGGCACTGCATTTAGCTCTGGAAATCAAGGAGAGACAAGCACACACGATTCCAGTCTCAAGGGTCTAGTAGGGGAGATTGTCATTACACAGGTTCCATTGCAAAGGAACATGTAATTACAAATTACATGAAGGGGAAAACGGGATGCTGTGGGATAGTCACAGGAATCTTCTGTAGCACAGATTCTGGAGAACAAGGAGAGAGCGCTTGGAGGAAGCAATATTTAATATTTAAGCCAAGACCTAAAGGATGAGAAGATAGCAACTGGCTAAAGCAGGGAAGAGGCACATTTCAGTCAGAGGCAGCAGCCTGTGCAAAGGCCAGGAGGTGGGAGTATAGAAGGCATGAAATAAGGCTGTGGTGGTTGGAATGTAGCGAGCAAGATACTCAAGAGGAGGGCAGGGGCTGGAACACACGGGCCCCATGGGCCACATTAAATACCTTGGGTTTTATTTAAGATGTAAGAGGAAGTCAGTAAAAGGTTTGAATTGGGAAGTGAGCTGAACTGATCGCCATTTCTGAAAGATCTTTCTGGCTACTGTCTCAAAAAAGGACTGGAGGAAGGGCAAAACATATAAAAAGGGAGGCCAGTTAGGAGCCCACAAGCAAGGGATGTGGTTGTTAGGGTGATGGCAGCAGGAAATGGAAGGGTTCCAGATATATTTTGGAATAGAACTGGAATAACTTGATGAAGGAGTAGATGTGGCAGGTGAGAAAGAAGAAGGTGTCAAGAATAAACTCCAGGGAAGCAGCTGTGGCTCAATCAGTAGGACTCCCGTTTACCATATGGGAGGCCCCGGGGCCTCCTGGTGAAGGCAAGCCCGCACAAGCAGCAAAGGGGGGATAAATGAATAAATAAATAAAATCTTAAAAAAAAAAAAAAGAATAAACTCCAGGGGCTGGAGTTCTGAGGAGGTTTGAGGAGTTATTTTAAAGAGCTGGGGAAGGCTAGAGAGGAAGAGCAGGACTGGAGGGTAGATGAAGAGTTGAGATTTGGGCATGCTAACTGTTTGATGCCTCAAGACCTCCAAGAGGAAAAGTCACGTAAGCAGCCTACATCCTCTAGGCAACAGGGCATATCTTCTAGTGCCAACTAGAATGCCTGACACATAGTAAGTGCTTAAGAAATATATACTGTATTGAATTAGCCTATGTAGCACTTATTTTTCCCAGCAGTAGTGTAAGATATACATCGATGCAGCTCCATTCTCATCTAATCATCCTTGTTGACCAGAGAACACATTTAAAGCTGCTAGCTGAATCTAAAATTGAATCTAGTCATGGCACCTTCCCATAGAATCAAGCCCAAGCCTTTATCTCATGAGCACCAAAAGCTAATCAACGAAACAGCATTGAGATGAGCTGAAGTACTTGAATAACTGGGTCTCAGATCATGGCATGTCCTACGTGGCTTTTCACAGTCTTACCCCAACCTACCTTTCTAGCCCCATCGCCAACTGTTTCATCCCAGACAACCAAAATTGCATCCCAGACAACCAAAGCTGCAAACTTCCTGGTGCTTCCCCAAGACATCAGGGCCTCTGTGTGTGTTACCCTGCCTGGAATGGTCTCTCTCTTTTCTCCTAGTGAATTTTTATATCTCCTTCCAGATGCAAGTCAAGCATTACCTCCTCTTTGGAAGCTTCCCTGATTTCTCCCAGCTGAGTTCCTTTTCTGTGACCCTACAACCCTCTGTTCATAACACAATCACAGACTCTTTTAGGTGGTAGGGTAATGATTTGGCTACGTGTCTGCCTGAGACACACTGAGGCGAAGCACTGTATCTTAGCCAAGATTTGGTTCCCAGTGTTGAGCATGGTGCCTAGGCTAGCACACAGCCGGCACTCACTACTTACCTGCTTTTTGAAAAAAGAAATGAAGCAATGAATAGGAAGATGCTATTTTTTGTTTTCAGCAAAAAGCATTAAAATGTATGTTTTAAAAAGGATCTTATAACTCTGTAAACTAATGCCAGAAAAAGTAGGCCAGTTTTTATTGACATAGCCAGCAAAATAAACCATCATTTTAGAAACTCTAATTTCTTAATATATATATTAAGAACAATATACTACTCCTTCATCAAGTTATTCCAGTTCTATTCCAAAATATATCTGGAACCCTTCCATTTCCTGCTGCCATCACCCTAACAACCACATCCCTTGCTTGTGGGCTCCTAACTGGCCTCCCTTTTTATATGTTTTGCCCTTCCTCCAGTCCTTTTTTGAGACAGTAGCCAGAAAGATCTTTCAGAAATGGCGATCAGTTCAGCTCACTTCCCAATTCAAACCTTTTACTGACTTCCTCTTACATCTTAAATAAAACCCAATATTCAGAGGAAAAGGCACTGTATCTGACTAGAAAATGATAACTAAGAAAAAACATACAATTCCATGGTTCCATGTGCGAGTCTCAAGGAAAACAAAAAATTAGTGCATGAGTGGCAATTTGTTTTAAATTATGTATTCAGATAACTCATCAGTAGTTGGAGCTATAAAGCACTCAGGTCTTCATTTCACAATCTTGTGGGATAAAAAACAAGTGTTTTTTTAGTTTTTATTATGTGAATTGAAACTGTGTGTTTATTACCTGCCGCCTTAGTTAGCCAGGGCTGCTATAACAAATACCACACAACTGGTTGGCTTACACAACCAGAAATTCATGGTCTCGTGGTTTTGGAAGCTGGAAGTGCAACAGCAAGGTTCGGGCAGGGCTTGCTTTCCCCCAGAGTCTGTAGCGTTCCAGCAATCCTCTGTCACATGGTGGTGTCTCTTTTTCTCTGATTTCCGCTGACATGTACGTTCTGGCTTCTTCTGACTTTTGGCTTCTTCTGACTGGCTGTGTCCAAATTTCCTTTGCTTATAAGAACTCCAGTCATACGGATTAAGGTTCACCCTGATTTCAATTTGGCCTCATCTAAATAGGATCTTCAAAAAGACTGTTCACAAATGAGTGCACAACCTAACTAATAACATCTTCAGAGGTCCTATTTACAAATGGGTTCACACCCACAGGAACGCAGACTAAGACTTGAACATGGCTTTTGTGGGATACATGATTCAATCTCCAACGCCCACTAAAAAGAGAAACAGTCTATTAACACAAATGAGACTATGTATGCAATCAAGTTTTTTCACACTAATTTTCCACTTGCTCATGTACCTTGTATTTTAAAGTCAATACTCTAGGGGTCAAAAGTATGTATTTTATATTAAACTTGTAAACACATCTCCCTTCAACCCACATGCCCTTAAGTTGTTTTAGTCTTCTATGGTAATGCCTATTCAAATGCAACCCCCTTTTCTAAATCAGATGTAGAAGTTTTTATTCAGCTCACCTCTCACATTGCAGTAATACCATCACTTTCCAAAGACAATGCATAATGGTTTGCTATTCCTAAGGCTCTGCAATGCAACCTCGTTAATGTAAGTTTTTATATATATATATCTTGCTGTTCTTTAAATGGCCTAGAAATGGGGTCCCTACTATTAACTCTATCTGCTGTTAAAATAGTCACACCTAAAATTACCACTTCACAAAGACGTTCAATAATTCTGTTGACATCAGATTTCATATCCAATGAGAAATGCATTACCTATGTCTGCCCCCGATGTGAAAGAACATGGTGAGAGAATACTAACTTCAACTACAGTGTTGGCTTCTCTATGTGCACAGATCCTCTACCAACAGTTACCCAAACACTTTATCGTAGTTACCACTTAGGCTCACAACAACTTTGGGAGCCACACAGACCTATGTGTTTATCTGCATCTATTATTAATCTGCCTATAGAAGGTGCTCAGAAATTGCCCGAGTGGTTGAACTCTATCAGTAGTTTGCAGACGTTTTTCAGCTATGGAAAGGTTCTTTTTTTATAAAATCTCGCAGGGCAGTCCAATGTGTAGAGGAGATGGTGGCAGAGGTATTCGATTTGAAGTAAGGTGACCCTCCACTCTTCCCTGTCCAGCAGTGCTATTGGATGTGCCTCCACAGGACCTAGAATTGAGGACCATGGCTCCAAGACCACTGCAACCCATGCCCTTTACAAATCCTCCCCGACTCTCCAAGTGTGTGCATCTGACTTGCCATTTTATAAGCTGTCCTTGCCAAAATGAACTCTTTCCAGGTCTATTATATACATATATATAAAACTTTCCAAAGTAAAAAATACATCTGATATAGACATATCATATAAAGAGACAGACTAAGAATATTATCTTTCCTACTTTTTTTATTTGTTTTTAAGCAGTTTCCTAGGAGGGTAATCATCTTTCACCACAGGGGTGGATATATTCAAAAAGTCCAAAAAAACTATATAAATTTTCCTTTGAAAGTTTCATTATGTATATATTTTTGTGGTTCACAGTTCTAAGCTTCAGGGTCAGTGCACAAAGAGAAATTCTCCTGAAAATGAAGTAGGCTGATATCTGGCTATCACAGTGAGCTGAAATTAGAAACTGCAATAAACCTGGGGAGAGTGAAAGGGAAAAACAATAAAAATGCCAAGTTATTTGGATCGTAAGTCAGGTCCCAGATTTAGTGGAAAAGAGAAGGTTCACGTTCATTGTGCCATATATTAATTTTTCCAGAGAATGAAAATTGCCTAAAAAAGGTTTAAAAGGATTAAATGGCCTTTTAAAAGGCATAATGCAAGCCTTCTCTAGTCTAAAAAATGAAATTCAGATTATGACCACTGGAAGCCATGAGGGCAAAAACTGTATAAAAATGTGTTTGCACATAAAGACTGTAAGGACAGAAGGTGAAAGTGACATCACTAATGATGAGTTGACACTGTATGATGGATAAGTAAATTTAAAGGAATAATATTTCCTTCTAGCGTCTTACAGAAGAGGTAGGGGAATAAAGAGAAAAGAGCCTACCTTAATGTGAGAAATCAACTTTTACTATATCATTGGGAGGAAAATGAAAAGGAACAGTAAAAACAAGTTATAGTAGAGAAATCTGAACCAATAAAACCTTATTTCTATCAAACATGTTCCCTTTTTATTACACGCATCTCCTGCTCAAAAGCCTTCAAAGGTAACTCAACAGAGCAAAGTCCCAGTTCCTTATTCTGGAATTTAAAGCCTCATTCTCCCTTCTAGGCAAACGGGTCTCTCAGGTTCCATAAGGTCCAGGTCGGCTCACTCCGATGAACACAGTCATTTATAGTTATACACTTGTTGTAGTTTCCTGGGCTGCTCAAGCAAATACCATGAAATAAGTCTGTGTAAACAATTGGAATTCACGAGTTTACAGTTTTGAGGCTGGGAAAGCATCCAACTCAAGGCATCATCAGGGTGATGCTTTCTCCCCAAAACTGTGCCATTCTGGAACTGGTTGCTGGAGACCCTTGGTCCTTCGCTTGTCACATGACAAGGCACATGGCAGCACCTCCTGGTCTCTTTCTTTTCTCCCAGGTTCTGTGTCAGCTTCTGGGTGCTCCTTTTGTAGCTTTTTCTCTCTCATGTCTGAATTCATTCTGCTTATAAAGGACCCCCAGTAATCGGATCAAGACCCACCCTCACTGAGGTGGCCCTCACTTTAACTGAAGTAGCCTCATGAGAAGGTCCTACTTACAATGGGTCCACACTCACAGGAGTGGATTAAATACACACAGCTCCAAACCACCACAGCACTATCTTCCTTGCTGCGCAGGAGTGCAAGGAAGATGGAGTCTGTTTACCTGAGGACTCTGTTCTGTTAACAGGGCGACAGCTGATAGCTTTGGGTGCATATCCTGAGTGGGGAGAGGAGGAATGTGAGGAGAACAGGGATCTGGGAGGAAGAGATTTCAGCCACCGTGGGTGGACAGTGTGGTGGGACAGGGTCAAGGAGAGAAACACCTCAGGAGTGGAGTGCAGAAGGGCCTTACCAAGGAGAAAGTGCTAACCTGGCTTTTTCCATTGTTGACCATGAAGAGTGAGGGATAAAGCCCCTTCTCTGTCTTGTTACAGGCGCTTCTTCGTGGCATCCATCATTGGTGTGGGAGTGGCACATGTGGAGCAAGTCTAAACCTATGTTGAGTTCTACATGGAGGCTGGCTGGGCAGAGCAGAGAGAGAACACACAGGAGCCCGCGGCTGGTAGTCTGCACTTCGTTGCTCCTCCACCTCTTTCAATCCCTTCCATGTCTGGCTCTATCCCACACCTCCTCCAAGGGGTGCTGTTGCCCACCTCTGAATTCTCAGAGCTTTTCTGGCCTGTGGTACTGATTGACAACTGGCCACAGACCTGCAGTGTGGCAACACTTCTTTCATCTTCCCTATCACATAATATTTTTTACAAAAGCATCGGTGTCTCCTAATCTTTTCGATCCATGAAACTTCTGCAGCATCCTCTAAACGGCAATTAAATAAATAGAATATCTGTGGGTGATACCACAAAATGAGCCTATGATTATTTCAAGATAAGGTGACCTTAAGTTGCATGCAGTTTCCTTATTGCGGAAAACAAAAACACCAATCAAAATCTGAAATCAAACAATCTGCTATAGTATTGTGTGGTGGTTTGGAGCTGTGTGTACCCCAGAAAAAACATATTCTTAGACTTAATCCATTCCTGTGGGTGTGAATTTATTTTAAGTAGGACCTTTTGATGAGATTCTTTCAGTTACTGTGTGGCCCAGCTGAATCAGGATGGGTCTTAATCCTGTTACTGAGGCCTCTGTAAGCAGAATGAAACCCAGGCAGACGGAGAGAAAGTTATGGGAAACAAGAAGCTGAACACCAAAGAACCCAGAAGAGAATGGAGAGCCAGGAGAGGTGGCCGTGTGCATTGCCATGTGACGGAGGAGCCAAGGACCAAGGATCACTGGCAGCCAGCCCCAGAACACCACAGTCTTCGGAGAGAAAGCATCGCCTTCATGATGCCTTGATTTGGACTTTTTTCCCAGCCTCAAAACTGTGAACCAATAAATTCCCAAATAAGAACTGTTCAACACTTCTTCCTCCTTTCAGTAACACAGGTCACATTTACAAGGTATATTTCTTTTTATTTTTTACATTTTTTTAAGACAAGTTGTACCATGTAAAAAAACACAACATTTCCATATATCCCCCTAATGTTAACACTTTGCATTAGTGTGGTACCTTTGTTACAATTGATGAAAAATATTAAAATTGTATTATTAACCATAGTCTATAGTTTATATTAGGGTGTATTTTTCCCCATATACCCCACTCTATTATTAATATCTTGCATTAGTATGGTACATTTATTGTAAAATATGAAAAAACATTTTTATAATTGTACTATTAATATACTCCGTTGTTTACAACAGAATTCACTGTGCTGTGCAGTCCTATGCTTTATCTTTTCATTTTTATTCTAATAACACATGACCTAAAATTTCCCCTTTTTAACCATATTTACATATATAATTCAGTGCTGTTAATTATACTCACAATATTGTGCTACCCTTACCACCATCCATTTTCAAAATTTTACAGTCAACCTAAATAGAAAACCTGTATAAATTAAGCATTAACTCCCTATTCCCTACCCCTAATCCAACTCCTGGTAACTTATATTCTATAGTCTAACTATGAGTTTGCTTATTCTAATTATTTCAAATCAATGAGCTCACACAATATTTCTTCCTTTCCATCTGCTTATTTAACTCATCTTGACATCTTCAGTTTTCGTCCATGTTGTCACATGTATTAGGACTTCATTCCTTTTTATGGCTAAATAATACTCCATTATATGTATATACCACATTTTATTTATCCATTCTTTGGTTACTTTGGACACTTGGGTTACTTCCATCTTTAGGGAATTGTGACTAATGCTGCTATGAACATCATTGTGCAAGTATCTGTTCAAGTACCTGCTTTTAATTCTTTGGGGTATATACCTAGTAGAGGGATTGCTGGGTCAAATGGTAACTCAATATTTAGCTTCCTGAGGAACCACCAAATTGTCTTCCACAGTGGCTAAACCATTTCACATTCCCACTAGCAATGAATGATTGTTCCTATTTCTCCATATCCTCTCCAACACTTGTAATTTTCTATTTTTTTGTTTAATAGTTGCCATTCTCGAGTGTGAAACTGTATCTCATTGTGGTTTTTTATTTACATTTCCCTAATAGCTACTGATGTTGAGCATCTTTTCATGTGCTTTTTAGCCACTTGTATATATTCTTTGGAGAAATGCCTATATATATATTTTTTGTGCCCATTTTTAAATTGGATTGCTTGTTTTTTTAATTGTTGAGTTGTAGAATTTCTTTTTTTTTTTTTTTTTTTTTTTACCGGGAGGTCCCAGGGATCGAACCCAGGTCCCTCCATATGGGAGACGGACGCCCAACCACTTGAGCCACATCCGTCCCCCTAGAATTTCTTTATATATTCTGGATATTATACACTTATTGGATATGTGGTTTCCAAATATTTTCTCCCCTTGAGTAGGTTGTCTTTACTTTTGTGATAAAGTCCTTTGATGCTCAAAAGTTTTAAATTTTGATAAAGTCCCATTTATCTATTTTTTTCTTTTGTTGTTTGTACATTGGGTGTAAAGCCTAAGAAATACAGGGTAGTTTTCTTGAAAGAGGGTTAATGCACAGATTAAATGTTTTTCCATATACATTAAATTTCTCCTTAACTTTTTTTGAAGAACTTCTAAGATGTTGGTTATTTTAGTTTCCTAGTGTTGATTTAGCAAATTACTGCTAATGGAATGGATTAACAGAAATTTATTTGCTCATAGTTCTGGAAGCTAGAGGACTGAAATCAAGTTCTCAGCATGGCCCTACTGGTTTGAAGCTTTTAGAGGAAAATGTTTCCTTGCCTCTTTCAGCCTCTGGTGGTTATGAGCTACTGTAGATGCATCACTCCAGTCTCTGCCTCTGTCGTCACGTGATTTTTTCCCCTGTGAATCTGTCTGTGTCTCTGTTTTCTCTTCTTTTTAAAATTTAATTTAAATTTTTGTTTATTATTTTTATTTGCTCCACCCCACCCCCATTCCGCCCTGCCAAGATGGCTCTCTTGTCTGTCTGCTTGTCTTGAGGATGCAACGGAGACCGAACCTGGGACCTCCTATGTGGGAGGCAAGTGCCCAACCACTTGAGCTGCTTCTGCTCCCTACTGGTTGCGGTGTCTGCTGGTTGCAGCGTCTGCTTGTCTTCTTTAGGAGGCACCAGGAACCGAAACTGGGACCTCCCATGTGGGAGGTGGGTGCCCAATTGCTTGAGCCACATCCGCTCTGTCTGTTTTCTTATCAGGACACCAGTCATTGGATTAGGGACCACCTTAATCCAGTAGGACCTTACTTTAATTTAACTGATTACAGCTGCAAAGACCCTCTCTGTAAGTAAAGTCACATTCTAAGGTTATTGGTGGACACTCTTCGCCATAGTGCATTGGCCTTGGCTTTCTGGGAGGTATTTGCTCAGGTAATCAACTCTCCAAAGTTCTTCTGTGTAGCTTTGACTGCTCCCCGTGACTCTTCTTTGAGCAAGTAAGTTCTTTGAACTTACTTTTGCGAGTTCTCTAGCTCAATTCCCCACAGAATCTTCTGGGCAGACCTGGTTGCTGCCAAGCTCTCTGGGCAAGGTCCAGACTCACGTCCTGGACAGATACTGGCTTTGCTGTTCTTAGGAAAGGGCAGAGCCCTGAAGGTGCATGGGCTTGACTTTGGGTTTGGTTCAGTGCCTAAACCTATTAGAAAATGTGGCCTGGTTTCTCCTTGTAGTTTATAGCAAAATGTGAGAGGAAAGAGATCAGCTGAGAACTGAATTGCTGGGTACAAAGAAACCAGAAATTGATGGTTTGGGAAAATCTGAGCTTCCTGAAAACAAGCCCCAAAGGATAGTGCCGCATTTGAAGACTTAATTAAACTTGGAACTAGGCAGGTAGTTTATTGCAAGTCAGGATTAGAAATGCTTGAAGGACTTGTCGAAAATCTTACTGTCTGAAGGCTTGGACCCCTGTGAATTGCATATAAAACCAACACGGTTTTTGAGAGATCTCTATGAATGAAATCAGTTGAGCATGGACTAAAAGGGACAGGGAGGGAAGAAACTGAAGGAAAAATGGCTTCAAGAGGAAAACTATGAAAGCTGAGGTCTGGACTTGGGACATCTTCTTGGTCCAGGAGAGGGATCCCACCCATAGGTGCAGGAAGGGGGAGTTGGCATTTGAAGAGGGTGTGTCTTCCAGCCCATTGTTCAGGGAGAGTTTGGCTGCCCCAGGCTACAGAGAAGATAGAGCACATTCCCTGGTGTTTGGGGAGAGTTAGGTCACCACCCCACTGTTCCAAGAGGGTTGGGCCTGTATGCCAGACATTAGGGAGAACGTTGACACCCCACACACTATACTAAGGGGGTTGAGACTGTCCACCAGAGATCAGGGAAAGTGTGGCCGTCACCACAATGTTCTTCGAGGGTAAGGTCTGGAGCCTGGCCACCATCCAGATGCTTGATGAGGGTGGAACCTAGAAGATGGAAGCTCATGGAAGCTCATGGAAGAAGTGGGCCCCCATGAGGCCCCAAAGAGAAGAAGACATCATTCTAAAGATGATGCTCAGACTTTGAAATCTAGTGGGGAGTATGCCTTGCAGGTTTTTGGAACTGCTTGGAACCTGTAACACCTGTTTTCCTTCCAATTTCTCGTTATGGTAATGCAAATGTTTATCCTGTGTCTATCCCTCCTCTGTATATTAGAAGCAGATAACTTATTTTCTAAGTTTCACAGGTCTACAGCCAAAGGGAATGCTGCGTCAAGGCTAACTGCATGCCTATAACTGATGTTTATGAGATTTTTTTTTTTTTAATACTTTTTTTTTTTTTTTTTTAGATTTTATTTATTTATTCATTTATCCCCCCCCTTGCTGCTTGTGCTCGCTGGGCCAGCCAACCACGCCGTGAGGGCGGGCCCGCCCTCACCAGGAGGCCCCGGGAACCGAACCCAGGGCCTCCCATATGGTAAACGGGAGCCCTACTGATTGAGCCACAGCCGCTTCCCGTGTTTATGAGATTTTGTCCTTAGCATTGTTATTGGAATGACTTAAGGTTTCTTGAAATATTGTGATGTGTTGAATGTATTTTGCCTATAGAAAGAACATGTCTTTTTGGGGATTCAGAAGGTAGAGTGTGATAGTTTGAAGTTATTTTATGAATCCCAAAAGGAAAAAGATTATGTTCTTAAACCAATCCATTCCTATGGGTATGGAGCCCTTTGACTGCATTAAATTCAGTTAAGGGAACTTTAATTAGATTACTTGATAAGATCACTTTAGGGCTTTTGATTGGACTATGACAGTGAAGTGTGAGCCAGCTTGGGTCTCTGCCCTCTTGCTGGGTCTGATATAAATGGAAACACAAAGAGAGAGAGAGAGACAGAGGGAAAGACACATAGAGAGAAAGGAAGCTGCCAAATTAATTTGATCCTGCCATGTAAGGGAGAGGACTACAGGAAAACAGAGAAGTCCCAAGAGGCTAAGAGAGGTTCTGGAGTCTGGAACCAGCAGAGCACAGAGGCACGGAAAGAAGCCACTGAGGGGCTGGGCCCACAGAGCAGCCCATGACTAAGGAGACAAGCCCTGCCATATACCTGATTGTCATGTGGTAGGATGCCAGGATCACCAGTAGCTGACTTTGGTGAGAAAACATCTCTGATGGGCCTTTATTTGGACATTTCACAGCATCAGAACTGTAAGCTTTTACTGTAAATAAGATTCCCATTATAAAAACCAACCCATTTCTGGTACTTTGCATCAGCAGACTAAGCAGGTGTTGATACCAAGATGGGAAGAGAAAAGAGAGACTGGAAGCTTATAGACTAAGGAGGGTCCTTTGACAGTCATCTTGGAGCAAGGCACTAAGCACCTATACTTTTATCTCATTCCTCCAATCTAATCCTTCCTCTAATAGTTCCCCTGAATTTCTCAGGTGATTAGTTTACTTTGAAACTATGGTGGTTTGGAATTATGTTTCCCCAAAAACCATGTTCTTGGACTTCATCCAGTCCTGTGTGTATGAACCCCTTGAAAGTAGAACCTTTTGATGAGGTTACTTCAGTTAAGGTGTGGCTGGGTCAATCAGGATGGGTCTTAATCCTATTACTGGAGTCCTTTATAAGCAGAATAAAATTCAGAGAGAGAGAGAAAGCTATGGGAAGCAAGAAGCTGAAGGTCAACAGAACTGGGAAAAGAAGGGAAAAACCGTATGTTCTGCCATGTGACAGAGAAGCTCAGGACCAAGGATCACCAGCAATCAGCCCCAGAATACTAGTGTTCAGGAAGAAGCATCACCTTGATGATGCCTTGATTTGGACTTCTCCAGGCTGAAAACCATGAACCAATAAATTCCCATTGTTTAAGCCAACCCATTACATGTTATTTGTTTGGGCAGCCAAGAAAACTAAACCAGAAACCCTTTGAAATCTTTTTTTAGATTAATAATTAGGAATACATGCTGTGAAATAGGCATCCTAATGGAAGCGATTAAGAAGTGAATGTGAGAAGTTGTTCCTTGACATAAAATGCAAAGAAAGGCATAGTGGAGCAGGTCCCTATGCATAGCATCAAAGCTGGAAAGCCCTCAGTCATATGGAAGACCATTTTCCATATGTATCAAAAGATTCCATTTGAAGCAATCCTTGGACCATAATGAATCTGAGAAAATGTCCCTTAATAAGTCTTCACTATATAGGACTCAGGATTGGGAGAAACCATGTAAATGTAGTAAAAATAAAGGAGCTCTCGTCCAAATTTAAGCCCCAAGGTACATCAAAACTCTCTGGAAAGGAAGTTCTATGAATGCAACAAATGTGAGAAATCTTTCTGCATCGAGTCAAAACTCAAGCATTAGAGAACTCAAAGAAAATCCTGTAAATTTCATGAATATGGGTTATCTTCACCCACAAGTCAAACCTCTCTCAAACAAGAGGAAAAATTTTAGGGTTGAAAACTATCAATGGCATATGTGGAGCATTTTTTTGCATGAAGCAACCCTTACTTTATATCAGAGAATTCACAAACAGGAGAAGCCTTCAGAATGTAATCAGTGTGGGAAAACCTCTTGCCAGCATTTATTTACCCCTCCATGTATATCAAATTACTCAAACAAGAGGGGAAAACCTCTTTATGAAGTCACAGCTCACCAAACATGATATTATATATATACCCACCTGTTATCTTTTTTTAAAATTTTTCAGAAATTTTTATGTAAAAATTCAAACTATGCAAAAGTACAAAGAATAATATAATGAATACCCATAGAAACATAGAAACACCACCCAGATTTAATAATGTTCTTTTTGGGAGAGAGAGGGAGAGAGAAAGAGAAAAGGAGAGGGAGAAGGGTCAGAGAGAATAAGAAATGGGGGGAGGGAAGGAGTCAGGGAAGGAAGGGAGAAGAGAAGGTGGAGAGGAGAGGATGAGAGAGTAGAAAATGTGAATCAAAAGTTTCAAAAGAGTTTGTAAAATAGTATTATTTCTTCCTCAAATGTTGGTAAAATTCACCAGGAAAGTCTTCTGGGCCTAGAATTTTCTTTGTGGGAAGGGTTTTAAACTACAAATTGATTTTCTTAAACAGATATAGGACTATTCGGGTTATCTATTTCTTCTTGTGTGAGTTTTGGTAGTTTGTGTCTTTCAAGAAATTTCATAAAACAATATTACATTAAATTGTTCATAATATACCTTTGTTATCCTGTAAATAACTATAAAATCTATAGTGATATCACTTCACTCATTCCTTGCTATTGGTAATTTGGGTCTTGTCTCTTTTTTTCCTGATCAGTCTGGGTAACAGTTTCTCAATTTTTTTAATCATCTCCAAAAAAACAGCTTTTGGTTTAATCTATTTTCACAACGGAACCCAGAAGAGAAGGGAGAGGCCAGAAGAGGCTGCTATGTACACTGCCATGTGATAAAAAAGCTTAGGACCAAAAATCATGGGCAGCTAGCCCCATGCCAGTCTTTGGGAAGAAAGCATCACCTGGATGAGGCCTTGATTTGGACTTGACTGGGAATTCTCCAGCCTAAAAGCCATGAGCCAATAAATTCCCATTGTTTAAGCCAACCCCCATTGCATGGTATTTGCTTGAGCAGCCAAAAAAACTAAAATAATTATAAATCATTAAAATATAGAAATCCATTAGTCCATACTAATAACAGACAGATATATACAGAAGGGAGGTCTCTTGCTTATATTAGAATGTCAAGGGCCAACTAGAGGAAGCACTGGCCTTAGAAAATCATTATTTTGTAACCAACATAATAAAGACTGAATCAGACGAGAATGATGAATAGATACTAAATCTAGGGGAAATTTTTGATAAGGAGCAGAATATTTTTGTGGACTTAAAGTGTCTCCCCACAGATGGCTTTTTAGTTGGAAGGGAGGAAAATAAAAACAGAAACAATATAACGGACAAACTGGACAACACCTTGACTGGTAATAACAATATCATCTATGAGGGACAGATGGACATTGCATGCCTCCAGATATGTTATTCTGAAAATGACATATCACCTAAATAGAATTCTGGCTGAGAAGCTTAACAGTTTAATTACAGAAACAACAGGTAACAAAAAACGAGGAGTGTTCTTTTAAAAAAAAGCAGGGGCGGGGGGGAGAATATCATCTTCAAAAATATCAATGCTTTAAAAGGCAAAGAAAGGCCATGGAACTGTTCCAGATTAAAACAGTCTAAAGAGACAGAATCCCAAAGAAAGACTCCTGTATTAAAGAGGGAAAACGTTATTAAGGACATTATTAGATCAAGTGACAAAATAGCAATATGGATGGTAAATTAGATAAAAATGTAGTATCGATGTAAATTACATAGTTGATAACTACTCTGGTTGTGTACAGAACCAAAGAAGAGTGGATAGTGGTCGAAAGCTCAACCGAAAAGGCAATAGGTGAATCTGGGTAAAGGGTATACAGCTCTTCCCTGTACTGTTTCTACTTTTGCAACTTTTTGTTAAGTTTTAAATTATTTACAAATAAAAAGTAATTTTTAAAAAGCCAATCCAGCATGCCCTCACACAATAGGTATTCATCTCTCACTTTCTCTTCATCTTTCCTTTCCCTCTTCTAGATCATCCCACCAAGCTTAGAAACATGCTCTAGTAACTCCCATCTTAAAAACAAAACAAAAAAACTAAAGCAACCAAAATCTCTCTTGGTCCACAGTCAATCTGGGCATAGTGAAAGACTTGTCTACTCACACTGTCACACTTTCTCACTTTCCATTTACCTCCAACCTGGCCTCTGGTCTCAGCACCACACACTGAAACTGCTCTTGCTAAAGTCACTGAACACCTCTAAGTTGCCAACTCCAATGGACACTCTTCAGTTCTTGTGCCACTTGACTTGTAAGCAGCATTTGACAGCTTTGTCCACATGTTGTTCCTTGAAGCATTCACTTGTCTTATCTTTGGATCAAACATTCTTAATTTTCCTCCTGTCCCATTTCCATTCCTAAGTCTCGTTTGCCATGTCTTCACCCTCTACCTGACTTTCTAATGGTTGTATTCCACTCTCTTGCTCGGTGGTCTCATTCATCCTCGTGGCTTCAAAACACATGCTGATGAGTCCAAAATTTATGTCTTCAGCCTAGAGTTTTTCTATGAATTCTATATTCATATAGCTCAATTGCCTTGACATTCTCTATTGAAACTCTTCAAACTTAAGGTATATATTCCAAATTGAACTTTTTAAAAAACTATTTATTGAAGTGTATCATTCATACATGAACATACGTAAATGATAAGTGTTCAGTAAACATTGAACTTACAAAACAAACATGCATAACATCACACAGGGCTCCCACACATCACCCCACCACAAATACCCTGCATTGTTGTGAAACATTTGTTAACAAATTATGAAAGAGCATCGTCAAAGTATTACTACTAACTATAGTCCGTATCTATTTTTTTTTTTTAAAGATTTATTTATTTACTTACTTACTTTTATCCATTTTTACCCCTCCCTCTACCCCCCCATAGGACGCCTCTCTCCCGAATTGAACTTTTGGTCTCCCCAAGTCCCAAATCTTCTCCTCCAGTCTTCCCAATTCAGGAAGTACCACTTCTACTCATTCACCTGCTCAAATCAGAAATCAGAATCATCCTCCGGATGTCGAAATTATGGGTGACATTTTTTCTTTATGCGTATCAATAGTTAAAACAACTTCTACAATAAATATATACTATACCTTATAAATTAATCAAAATTAAAAGAACCAAAATCTTCTTTCTTTTAAATAATGGGAAACAAAAGTATACTTAAACATATGCCTTATAGTCTCTAATTTGTTCATTCTTAATTTTTGTTTTATGAATGTCTAAATAAGGGTACTAAAATTAATATTAATTTTCACATTACCGGAAGTGTTTTGATTTATTGACGACATCACAGAATCCACTTCTATCTAGAAAAGAGGAAAGAATAAAGGACATACTTTTACCAAATTTTTCCATAGTGCAGTCATTTCTGGTGTGGAGGGTGGAGATGTATTTTGTGAGAAAGCCCTGGGGGGCTGCTAAAGACTCTAATAGCCCCCCAAACTATTCCATTGACCAAAACAGTTTTAGCACATGAAATCAACTTAGTTGTCACATATAATCTTAAAGGTAATCTTGTAGTTTTAAACAAATATAAGCAATTGTTACAAAGGACTCTATAACTTTATTTAAAAATATTTTTCCTATTTGTAAAAGTAATGTATGATCACTGTAGAAAACATTATAAATACAGAGAATTTTAAAGAAGAAAATTTTAAAAATGGCCATCCAATGAAAACTATTGTTAATACTTTGGTCTATTCTAGCCTTTGTTAAAACATTTGAGAATACACTGTATATAAAATGTGGTGATGTGCTTTACTAAATATTAAAATGTAAGTATTTTCCCACATTATTACAAGGACTTTATAAACATGGAATTAGAACCGTGGCAGCATCTGACATAATTTCTCAGCCTTCCATCTTGAACTTTCCACCATCTTGGATTCCAAGCCCCACACTTCCTGGTTCCTCTTGTCCCTCCCAGGTGGTTCTTACTCCATGTTCTTCAGGGAGTCCTCTGATGACCCTTAAATGTTGGCATTCCCCATTGGTCCCCATTGCTCAGACTACTGCTCTTCACACTCTGCCTACTCAGGCAATGTCATCCGATTTCATGTTAGGAGGATTTCCTAATCCATTTCCAACCCTCACCTCTCCATTCAATTCCAGGTTTCTTTAGCTAATGGAGGCAGTGAATTCTGAGAGATTTGTACCGCCATAACCTCAAAATCTAGCCTAGTATTTGAGTGACTGTACCTGATGCCCATAGACACCCCAAACTCAACATACCCCAATCTGAACTCATTGCCTTTCTCCTGAACCTACTGCTTCTGACTCTTCTCTTACTTGGTGGCTTTAGTCCTGGTGGTCATGCCTCTCTCTTACCCCCTCCACATCCAATCAGTCACCAGAGCGTAGCCTCTCCACCACCCACAAAGCGTCCCCAGACCACTTCACATCAGCTTAGTCTCCCACCCAGACTCACAGTGACCACTAGAACTGGGTCCACCTCTTTGCCCCCTTCACATTCTGGGCTTACAGCTCTTCTCTCCCTATCTTGGTATTTATCACAGAGTTTTATAAGTCTCTCTACACTAAACTATGAATTGCTTCTATGTAGGGATTGTGTTTTATCCATCTCTGTATCTCTAACAACTTAGCAAGTGTTCCTTCTATTAAATAGGAACACTTATTTAACAAATTTCATTGTGTAAATGATTGTATGTGTTTAAGGGATTTAATACAGAAGTACCTTACTGCTCTGTGATGTGCATTTCCTATGTATGTTATTTACTGAAAAATGATTTTCAAAAATAAAATTCAAACCACAATCCAAAACCAGTATAAAAGTAAAACTCTGGGAAGCGGCTGTGGCTCTAACAGTAGGGCTCCCGTTTACCATATGGGAGGCCCCGGGTTCGGTTCCCGGGGCCTCCTGGTGAAGGCAAGCCCGCCTGTGCGGCGTGGTTAGCTGACCCAGCGAGCACAAGCAGCAAGGGGGGGATAAATGAATAAATAAATAAAATCTTTAAAAAAAAAAAAAAAAAAAAAAAAAGTAAAACTCTATCACATTTCACAGGGTATATAAAATAAGTATTCTAAATATCACTTATTCAATAAAAGTTCATTGTACAAAAGACTGTATAAGCATATAGGTGATTTACTATATCAGTACCTTACCATTTAGTGATCTGTAGTCAGTTACCAGCTTAAAAAATAAAATCTCAAACTTCAATCCAGTATTTTAAAGTAAAAATCTGTTAAATTTCACGGAGTATATGAAGAGTATATTACCATACCAGTGAACCTATCATTAAATTTACATTCTAAAATTAGAACCAAATAAATAAAATAGACTTGGTGGTGACAAAGGCAAATCCGTAAAGATATCTTTCCAAATGAACCCAGGCTAAACACAATGCTTCAAACACTGAGTCTTTTTAGATAACCAGCTTTGGTATTCCAGTTGAAATGATTACAGGTTCACATGAGAGCTGCAATTTCTGGGAGCCATTCCTGATAGCTTTGTAATCAGTGTCTCAGTAACTAAGCCTCTCCTCATAGTCAAACTACCCTGAATCTACTGGGTTTGTTCATGTCAACCTATTTGTGTCAACAGAATATATTTGCTGTGAAGTTGGGATTCTTCTCTATACTGAAGCATGAAGAACTGGGACCTCACAGGGGCCTTGGTTTCTCTGGGCTTGTAATTGGGCAGCAAGGTAGAGCACCTAATGAGGAGTAGCTGGGCTGCAACTGTTTGACCTAATGAGGGCACAAGGAAGGGCGGTCCAGGCAGAGCCCTGACTGCTCCCTTTGCTCAAGGGCTGCTGTTGAATTTCTTGAACTTAGACCATATCCTGACTCTGATGAATTCTAGTTCAGCAGCTTAACAAGAAGGGGCTCATCTCCAGAATGGATGTAACAAGCAAGGGGAGCAGCACAAAGACTGGGGTAAGCAGAAAACTTGCTCTACCAAAGTAAGAGGTTCACTGAGGCTCAGTTCAAGTCTCATTATTCATAAATTAGTGTAACCTTTTCAAGAGAGCAATATCCAACAAAATTTCAAACGTACATCTCCTGTGACCTAGCAATTGTACTTCTAGGAATTTATTCCACAGATATATATGGACATGGACATAAAGATGTATTTAGATATACAAGGGTGTGCACTGCAGCAATGTTTGCAAGAGTGGAAAAAATGGAAACAATCTAAATAA
The DNA here is from genome assembly GCA_026826555.1 of Tolypeutes matacus. Lineage (NCBI taxonomy): Eukaryota > Metazoa > Chordata > Mammalia > Cingulata > Chlamyphoridae > Tolypeutes > Tolypeutes matacus. Next base: position 9,013,260 of record JAKSZT010053819.1, read on the forward strand.
CTAAAAACAGAAAACTGGCTAGATAGGATACTATGCAACTATTTTTTTCATGAGGTAGCAGTGTATTTATGTGAAGTGTCCAGATCTGTTAAGAAAAAAATAGTTAAAATACAGTAAGGATAGTATAAGCCCACTTATACTTTCAAGAGTAGGCTCTGCATATATATGCATTTGTCATGCATAGAAAATTTTTAAATGGTCCTCAGGACATTGTTAGTGGGTAACCTCTGAGGATTGGGACCTTCTGGGAGGGAGCGTCTGGATTTCATATTCAACTTTATACCCTTCTGCACTATTTAAATTTTCTGACCATGTGAACATGTTACTTTTATAATTTAAACTATATATATATATGAGAAAAAGCCTGCATGTCACTTCCTCTGTAAAGTCTTTTTACAATCTCCCCTCCCACCCTTCCCTCTTGACACTTCTCTTTAGTAGCTCGAATTTATTATAATTATTAGCAGCCTAGTGGTGTGATAGGTGTCCTGGACTTTGCTGAGACAGAACTCTAATTCTACCTTGAGTAGGGGTCTGGATTAGAAAGAGTAGGATCCTGCACTGGGCACACCTCTGAAACTGCTTCTTAAGGCAAAGATTAGCTATATCCAAGCTAGTCCTCTGCACATTACCAGTCACTACTGCATCGTCTACCCCTCCCCCAAATACATAAAGGAAATTCTACCTTGGAGGGCTTGTACCCAAACAGCATTACAACAGCAACTTTAAAGTCCTCTCTGCTTAAGTAGCCTTTGTTATCTTCATCGCATGCTTTAAATACCTGAAGAACATTAAACATCTCCAGTCAGTAAAATAAAAACTGTTATTTTTATTACTAGTTTATCTTAAATTTTACTTCAAAAATCTAAAACTCAGCCCAGCAGTAGGCACAGAAACAGAGTATCCTTGCCCTAATTTTAGTTCTGAAGAAATTTTGACGGTCTGAAAATTTACAAAAAGTTCAACCCCCTGGACCAACACAAACTAATTCTTTTCAGCAATTGGGGGAAAATTCTACCCAAATTTCAGTCCTATAATTAGAAAGGTGAGGCAAAGGGGGCCTGGCTCTCGAAGGCGGGAGGAAGGCGCGCGCATCAGAGGTTTCTTAATTGACTACGCAGCTAGGGGAAAAGAAGGCAAGGAGCTCGGAGGTCGCCAGGTCACTGGATCGGGAGCCAGGAGCCTTTGCAGCTCTAGGCTCAGTCATCAACCGTGACCCTGGGAAGGACAGTCCAGTTCTTGTCTGTACTACGAGGCGGAGAGAGACCCGGGCGCGGTGACAGAAGGGAGAGCCCTGAGTCAAGTGAAAGTCCCAGACTCAGTGTCGCCGTCCTGACACCTACTTCCGCCCACTTCCTGTGCTCCGAAGGGCCGGCTTCGCACGTCCGCGGCCGGGCCCCGACCTCGGCGAAATACATGGCAACCGCCGCGAAGCTGAACCCGACAAGCCCGCCGGCGGCTTCCCCGACGCTAGCCTCGCTCGCAGCCCACGGAGGCCAAGCACACCGCGGTCCAGGCGCGAACTTCCCCTCCCAACTCCAACGCCTTCTCCCATTGGACAGCCAGCGAGCCACTGGCGATGATTCCGCGGTGCCATTGGCCAGAGACTTTGTTTAAAGCGTTTCCGCGTAACAGCCTATGGCGCAGAGGCCCCGGACACGCCCCCAGCCCTTGGCTCCGCCCCACGTCCTTCTCTTAACTCCTTGGGCGCGGCTGGGGCGCGAGCTCATCTGGGTGCCTTTTCAATGTCACGGTGCGTGCTTTCCTTCTCTGCCTCTTTCTCTCCTTTCCTTCATGCAACGGGGCACGTTTGATCGTTTCCTGGGTCTGCAGCACTGTGCTACTGAGCAGCATAGGAGACACAAAAAGAGTATGAAGAGAACATTAAAGGGAATCAGACACAATGAGCGAAGCTCAGGGTTTACGTTCAGATCAACAGGACCGTGGGTCGGGCTCTGGCAGGTGGCCGAGTCTGCTTTGCCCTCCCGCGTCATCCCAGCACCTAGTGCAGGGCCTGGCACAGGAACGACGCGCGATAAGTGAGTGCAACTAGCTGTTGGGCTTTACGCAAGGTTACTTCACTCAGTGCTCTAGCAGAGATGCCGGGTTTGGAAGAATCTCCAAAAACAAATGGCAGGCACAGCCCGAGGCCCCGAGGCCACAGCGAGCATCCTGACCCAAGGCAGGGGACACGTCTTGTGAAGGGGTTTAGTGCAGACCCCGCTTTCTCCTGGGTACGCGGTAAGATTCAAAAGAACACGCGCACACATCGGCTTTTCCAAACTCCAACAGAGTTTCGAGGTTTCGAGGCCTAAGGGCGCTCAGGTCCTGAAGCTGCTGCCGGGAGGCAGGTGCGCAGCTGCCTTTCCCCTCAGCCGACCCCCAGCCGTTAAGACACACGCCCTGGGGCCCTGCAGCTCTCCGGAAGGAAGCGTGTAAAGGAAGGCGTGTTGCTCAGTAAGGAATGAGGGAGGGCGCCCCTTGCTTTTTCTCTCTCCCTTTTCTAGAAGTTGCAAGGAGTAAGGAATGAGGGAGGGCGCCCCTTGCTTTTTCTCTCTCCCTTTTCTAGAAGTTGCAAGGGGGGAGACGAGAGCTGGGGGAGGCCAGGGGTCTCCTGCGGGCCCTCCTCGGGGAGCACTCAGCAGCGCGGGAACCGGCAGCCTTTAGGACCCAGCGGCGGGCTTCCGGGAAGGGGAAGGGGCAAAGCCGCCCAGGGCGCGCCGCGGCGTGGCGGCTTCGAACCGCGCGCAGGCGCTGGCGGCCGCGGGCTCTGCGTGCCTCAGGAGCGTGTGCTGCGGCGGCCGGCGCGGGCCCGGCGCTGCCTCCCTGAGGACCCTGCTGCAGGCCTGGCCGCCGTGCGCGGGCCGCTCCGGTCGGGCGACTCCGCGGGTTTTTGTCTACGTGTTGGTTTTGCTCTCCCCGCGTGAAGTGTAAGCTCTTCCAGGCCACAAACTGTTCCTATATTAACTCCTTTTCCCCCAGCGCTTGTCACCTAGTAGCTGCCCAGTATTTACTGAATGAAGGAAGGAACTCTGGAGGTAGGTATGGTACCTATTTTACAGATGCGAAAACTGAGGCTCGGCAGCTAAGTAACCTGCCCAGGTGCGCATTTACCAGCTGACTGGGTAGGAAATTGGGGCCAATGTACGTCCGCTCCTGGCCACACCAGGCGTCAGCTGAAGAGCCTGGACTCCGGGGCCCACCTGGTGGTCTGCAAGCTCATAGAGAAGCAGCTGGTTGATGGGGGGAGGGGAAGCTCTAGGAGGACTACCCTTTCATCCACACAATTTAATTAACAGCCTTTTTTTTTTTTTTTAGTTTGAACAAGTCCAAAACTTTAAAAAACATACAAAAAACTGTAGAGCAGAAAAAAGAGCTTTGTGCTCTGGGAAATGACTATTTAAAAGCTTTAAAAAAAAAATTCTACCCACTTTGTTGGAAGGAATTATCATGCCCCCTCCCCCTTGTAGTTCTAGAATGTAGATTCTAAAATGATAAAACTGAAAGTTTTAGCAATTCTCTTCATAGTCGCTAAAGGTAAATACTTAACCTTCAGAGTTCTCCGGGGTTTTGAATTTTCTTTAATTTATATGCAACATAGGCTGTAGTATTTGTAATTCATCTGGAGAAGGGTTGTTGGTAGTCGCTAAGAAGTCTGTAAATGTTGCCTTTTCTCAGACAGGAAGCTGAACTCTCTCACCTAAAAACTCTGAGACCCTGTAGTTCCTTTTGAATGAGGAAGGAATCTAGAGAAAATAGCCCAAGGACTTTCAATTGAAGATTCTTTTACTAAGTACCTTGCTTTAAAGCAGTTTTAGAATTCAAAGGAAGCAAGAGCTAACATTCTGAGTAGTTTTCCCTAAGGTGGATCTTTTGTTCTGCTATAAATTTTAAAATAAAAAACTAGCCACTACAATAGCCCTTTCACAGTGAATTGTGACAGCTTAAATATCTTTATCCAGCAGTCTGTAACTTTAGAACGCTAGGGAATGCTGAGTTTAAAACAAATACAAACAAGCAAAAAACTTCTGAGCTGTTGAAGTAGGTGTTTAGCAGTAAATCCATCACAATTTCATTTACTGGAGAGAACCTGGCATACAGAACCTATTAATAACAGGTAATATTCTAACAAGCTTGGCCATCTGGTTTCTTAGTCCTTAGCAGATTAGAAACAATTTAGGGAAAGCCCTACACTATGAGTTCCAATAGCCCCTACAAGTGGGCTGGACCGAGTGGGAATGGACGGAAAACTTAAAAAGAGGTCATAAAGACCTAGGTAGAGTATAGGTGCAAGTGGCCCCATCTCTGCAGTCCTCAAGGCTCTGTCTGCAAAACTGTCCATACCAGGTATAGTTAATAGTGACCCTGGGCCATGAAGAACGGAGCAAATTATTGTTGTAGATATACTACGCTTATAAGTTCCTGGAAATGTGGAATTTACAGGAGAAACTGTATCTGACTTGACTGGTAGCAAATTGGAAAAATAAGGAAAATGAGAAATTGTGAAAATTGATAGATACATCTCTTTAAAAGTAGTTTTTGTTGTTTATCTTGAAACAAATATATATTCGTTTGCAAATCTTCTAATGTAGGAGCAAGGCTTTTTTTAAGGAATTGGGTCCTATGAGCAAAGTGGCCACAGTGTTGGTAAACCGCACTCAAAATGTGTCCTGTTCCGTTTCTTTAAAAGAGAACAACAAGCTAAAGACACTCTAACAATCTGAGTGCAGGCTTTTTCTTGAGTTTTACGATTTTCTCCTAGGTCTTGTACTAAAATGTTTTTAGAAGTTTCACATTGAGAGACTGTTCTTTTTTTTTTTTTTTTTTTTTTTTAAGATTTTATTTATTCATTTATCCCCCCCTTGCTGCTTGTGCTCTTGTGCTCGCTGGGTCAGCTAACGCCGTGTGGGCGGGCTTGCCTTCACCAGGAGGCCCCGGGAACCGAACCCAGGACCTCCCATATGGTAAACGGGAGCCCTACTGATTGAGCCACAGCCCTTTCCCGAGAGACTGTTCTTAAGCTATCTGGAAAATCTACTTGGCTAGCCCTGTTTCCTAGAATTGGTAATGAAGCCAAAATTACCTATTTCTGAGAGCAAGAAAGTAGAAGACTGGTTTAGAAAATATAATAGTATTTTACTTCAATATTAGTTCTTTCTATGCAAGTTTTAGTAATTTGATTTATGTCACGGCCAATGAGGTAGTTATCTCTTTTATTAAAACTTTTTATTTTAAAATAACTTCAAACTTACGACTCTTGCAAAAATAATATAAAAGCCCATATAGAGGACTCCAACATATTCCTTGCCCAGCTACCCAGATCCACCAACTTTTAATGTTTGCTGTGTCATTCTGTCCATCCACCCATCCATCCATCTACCTATCTGTTTTCTAAACATTTTAGAGTAGGTTGTATACATAATGTACCTTGAACACTTAGCAGTGTCGCATACATTTCCTAGGAACTAGGATATTCATGTATGTTACCACCTTAGTGCAGTTATCAAGTTCAAGAAATTTAACATTGATATAAAGCTTGCAGTCTGTATTCCAGTTTTTCCGTTATGTCCCAACAATGTCGTTTGGGGTATTTTCTCCTCTGTTATTAGATCCAGTGCCAGACCATGGGTTGCATTTAATTGTCAGTCTCTTTAATTGCCCCTCTCCCTTTTTTTTCCCCCCAAATTGTGGAAATAAATATATAACATAAACTTTCCCATCACCCCAAACAGAAACACTACACCTATTATGCATTAACTCCCCACTCCCCTGCTCCTGGTAACCTGTAGTCTACTTTCTATGAGTTTGCATGTTCTAGCTATTTCATGTAAGTGGAATCATCCAATATCTACCCTTCATGTCTGACTTATTTTACTCATCATAATGTCTTCAGGGTCCATCCATGTAGTGTCATGTATATAAGAAATAATTATGTCTTAAGTTGAGTCCTCATAGAAATACTTCTTGATTATATAGTATACAGATAATTTGGCATATGACTTGGGGACTTTATTAAGCTTTCTGGTAACTAACTTATCTTTGGTAAAGTAAGAAATAATCCCTGAAGTCCTGTGGGCTCCCATGCTTTGGTGAAGGATAAATTTGTATTCCAAATTAACATTAAGAATTTGAGCATTGTCAAGATTACTCTTGAAATGTCTTAAATTATCCTTACCCCCAAGCTTGCCTTGGAAGCTTCAGGGTGAAGAATTAACATTATTTCTTTTTGGATTTTGGCTCTAATCCCTTTTTATATAGCTCAGCTAAGAGCAAGGTCTAGAATTGAAAGACAAAAAGAGGGGAAGAGAAGGCAACCAGGATCTTTGCTGTTATTCCATTTGCCAAATTCCTATGGCAATTTCTGGTAATGTGCCTATAAAGACCTCCAAAGCAGCTGGTCTTTGGTCTTAGTTATATGGCCCAGCATTTGACAAGTGTCAGAGGTGCTTTATGTTATACAGAAGCTCACCTGGCAAACAAGAGTTTTTTTGCCAATGGCCTAGTGAATGGGAAGTAATATTTCTGTCTTTCATTTCCAGAGGAGTATAATGGCTCAGGAAGGTAATTATGGGAGGTGGACAATATCCAGTAGTGATGAAAGTGAGGATGAAAAGCTGAAACTGGACAAGCCATCTACCTCTTCTCTCCCCCGTGCTGGGCAGGGAGCAGCAACTGAGCTACGGTACACCTGTTCCGACGCACGGAAAGCTGCCCACAGGCGGAAGATAGCGCCAGTGAAATGCAGCAATACAGATTCGGCTTCAGACGTTTCACCTCCCAAAAGGCAAAAGAGTGATTCCCAAGAAGACCTGGGTTGGGGTGTCTCCAGCAGTGATGAGGAGCTGCAACGAGAAGCGCAGCAGAAGCAGGCTGAGAAAGGGGCAATCAAAGAGGAGAAAGACAGGTCTTCTCCCAAAGACGGAGCTGCACAAAGAACTGAGACTCCCATTGGCCGCAGGCTCAGAGAGGAGGAGGAAGACGAGTATGAGACATCAGGGGAAGGCCAGGACATTTGGGACATGCTGGATAAAGGGAACCCCTTCCAATTTTATCTCACTCGAGTCTCAGGGATCAAGCCAAAGTATAACTCCGGAGCCCTCCACATCAAGGGTAAGAGGAGGCTAGGGTGTTGAGGAGCTGTCAGACTGCACTTGACAGTGTCCTTCTAGGTTGAACAAGGAGGGCAACCTAGAATGACCTCCAAGAACCCTTCTTTGTGGTCTTAAGTTCTCTCAGAAGAAAAAAATATAAATCATTTCAACAAGCAAATGCATTTATTTGACAGAGAACTGTTTCCTTAGGTCAGGAAACCAGAGGGTATTTCTTACAACCCACTGAGTCAAGCTCTTGTAACACTGAGGACAATGTTTAGAACGGTTTCACCTTGAAGTTAAAGATTGAACTTAATGGATGACACTTTATTCACAGCCATGGTTCTTTGTGGTCCCTGGACCAGCAATATTAGCATCACTTGGAACTTGTTAGAAATGCACATCATTGGCCTCCACCCCAGATCCTTTGGATCTGAAACTCTGGGAGGGACACCCTGCAGTCTGGTATTTGTTGGTTTTGTTGTTGTTGTTGTTGTTTTAAGGTTTATTTTACTTATTTATTTCCCCCTTGTTTTTGTGCTCACTGTCTTGCTGTCTGTGCCCATTCGCTGTATGTTCTCTGTGTCTGCTTGTCTTCTCTTCTTGTCTTCTCTTTAGGAGGCACCGGGAACTGATCCCGGGACCTCCGATGTGGGAGAGAGGCACGCAATTGCTTGAGCCATCTCAGCTCCCTGGTTTGTTGTGTCTCTCAGTGTCTCTCCTCTTTGTCTCTTCGTTGCGCCCGCTCCCCGTGCAGGCCAGCTCGGTTTCACCAGGGGGCCCCCGGGATACAAACCCATGACCTCCCATATGGTAGTCAGGAGCCCAGTTGCTTGAGCCACATCTGCTTCCCTCTACAGTCTATTTTAACACAGCCTTCAGGGAATTCTGATGCAGGCTCAAATTTAAGAACCACTGGCTATAAAGCATGGCTTAGGTTCCTGGGGAAGAAGCCAAAGTCGTACCAGAGTACAAGTAGTGGTTCCGTTCTGAGTCAAGATGGGGTGCTTTGTTCCCCAGGGAGTATCTGCAGGCTTAACCACATGAGTTTCAGAATCCAAGACACAGGATTTGACTCCTGACCTTGCCACTTACTTGCAGTACGGACAGTTAGCAAACAACCTAACGTTCTCTGAGTTTCCATTTATTCATCTCTAAAGTAGGAATGCAGAAAAATGGGGGGAAAATTCAGGGACCAGAACAATATATTCACTGGCAAATGCATGCAATAAACATTGTTAACTCTTATTTCAGTTTAACTTTTTATCTAGCCCACATTCAAGAAAAGCTTATGCTCCCTATCGATAGGATGTTTAAATGTGGTGCATTTAATTTTCCATACTGTAGAGAGTTCAGTTTTATGGGTTATTTTTTTCTTATTGAGAATCTTGTCTAGGTGCTTTAAAGAAATACAAGACATAGTCCTGTTTTTGTCTTGTTTTTGTTCAAGAGAGGTTGACACAGAAAATAGTTAGGGAACTATGCAAGGTTTTGCTGCATATAATAAAATGATAAAGCCCAAGGATACCGTGGAAGGAGAGGGAACATTAACTAAGGGCTTAGCATGTGCCAATTACAGCAGAAGGGGCTTTTACAGGTTTTATCTCATTTAATCCACACGACAGCCCCATGAGTAACTATTACAGTTATCTTCCTCAGAAAGATGACAGAGCTACAGTTTAGAGAAATTAAATAACCTGCCCAAGGTCACAGAGCTGGTAAACGGCAGAGCTGGGATTTGAATTCTAGCATTTTTACATCACCATCCATGTTCCTAACTGTTGTGATTTACTGCTCTGACAAATGCCATAATTGTAGATTGTTTAGGGGGAAATCTCATGGAGAAGTGTTTTCCAATGGCCCTTGAAAGATGGGTAAACTTGAAAAAGAGGAAGTGGAGGAGCTGGTAGGGGCAACTTGGAGGAGCAGCATCAAGGAATGTTTTGCGATTCTCTCTTGATGACTCACCCATTATGGTAAGAGCTTCATTAAAAGTATTTGTTTTGTTTTTAGACCTTTGTACCTGGCATCTAGCTGGATTTCTCAAAGACAAGAAGCATTCAGTAAATATTTGTCAAATAAATGAATAAGCCCACCTTTAATCCTCAGAGGCAGTTTAGTGTTAAGAGCAGAGGTGCTGGAGCCAGACAGCCTGAGTTCAAATCCCGGTTCTGCCACTTGCTAGCCATGTGGCCATGGGCGGCCTCCTAAGGAGACTTTTCTCGCCAATAAAACAGGAATAACAGAACCTGCCTCAGAAAAATGATTGTGAGGCGTCGGTTAATACAGGGGAAGTACCGAGAATGGTGCCTGGCACCTCACGGGTCCTATACAAGTGGCAGCCATCATCATCAAGGATACGATGATGTGGAATACTTCCTCTCGTGGTAGGGTTTCTGGGAGATGAGCCTTCCATGTCTGAAATAAAGCTGGACCTGGTATAAGGTGGGACCTCCTCACAGGTGACCCAGAATGCTAGAAGAGCAAGTTTAGAATGGTGGGTGCCTCTGCCATTTTGTTCACAGAAAGCAAGCATGCTTCCTGTGGCTTCCGAGGAGACGGAGCTTGCTAGTCCAGCTGGGGAGGTCCCTGAAGAGGGACTTGAGTGGGTCTTTGGAATGAGGCAAAAATAAAGAGATCTGGGAAGAAGAACGTGTATCATGATCGCCCTTGTTGATAGTTTCAAAAAATGACCAGTCAGTACTAAAATTGTAGGTTTTAATTTTACTTTGTATTCTGTAAAATAAATAGTAAATAGCATAGAGAAATTTTTTTTCTTGAATTTTAGGAAACATTAACATCTAACTTTGTAATTTTTCAGTTTACTAGTTTCTCTGAGCCAAATTTGGATTGTCGGTAACTATTTAATAAATTAATTGTGATTACCAGGGGATTTTTATCTGATTACGAATTAGATTTATATGTTTTGTCTTCTCAGATATTTTATCTCCTCTATTTGGGACACTCGTTTCTTCAGCTCAGGTGAGTTTACAGTTAAATTGCTTTTACTCTGCATGGAAGGGGACAAATGATTAAACCAAAAGACCAGTCTCTCAGTTCGTGCAGGGCCCCCAAGATGGCTGGTACCTGGAGGCTGGCACCAGACACCACAGGTGTGGAGTCCATGGCTGTTGGCACAGAACATGGATGTCCCTATCAGACTGGAAATTCCAGTCTGAGAGACTTCTCTGTGGGACGCCAATAATCTCACAGTACTCCAGGCAACCTCCAGGAGGAATGGGTGGAGGGTGAATTTTTTTTTTTTTTTAAGGCAGTACCAGGAATTGAACCCCGGACCTCGTACATGCAGAACGGGCTCATCCACTGAGCTGCACCCACTCCCCTCATGTTTGATTTGATTTAGAAAAATAAACAACAAATTTCCTGTGCCTACCAAAAAGAAGTGTAAGTAGGTTTGATGGCTCTTGCCTGACAGAGCTGGTTCCTTTGTGTTGATAAATCATCACTCTAATGCTTCAGACTCTCAGATAGTCAAGAGAAAAGGGTCACATCCCCGCAGAAAGCAAAGCTCTCCTGTGACCTTAGTGTTTGCCTTGACCTCAGGACCCCTGGTCTCCAGCTGGAACGCAGCAAGAGTTTGTGCTCTCCTAGGGAAGCTGAGTTGTTATGTCCAGGAGAAAGGCTGAGGATCACTCAGGGGCGGGGAGGGGCCAGCGTGGGCAAGGCCAGTGCAGAAGTTCTTGTGGTCAAGTTTTGATTATTTTCAAACCTGGTGAGTATTCATCCCAGGTGCCCCTTTGGAATGCTCACTTATAAGGTAGGCTGAAAGGAAATGGTCTTTTTCTAAAAGACCTAGCACCTTTGTCTCAGGGATCTGTCTCTTTATAATCACTGAAGGGAAGAGGATAAATTTACAAGCCCCCTTTATTTAAATTAATCAGAGCTCTGTTAGTGACACTCTTTGCAAATACAAAGAAGCATGGGGAGGTCATTAGAACTATTGTCTCAAGGAGTCTGCTCCATTTACTCAGGTTGCTTTAACCATGTATTGCCTTTGAGATACATTTTAGATTTCTTTACAACAGCATAGCTGTCTAAGTTTATAATATAGGTAGTACATCAATATTCTAAAGTTTTTTTCAATTTAATAACCAAATACATGTCCTTATAGATTACATGGCTGAATTATCAGTAGCTTAGTTACTTTTCTTTTCCCCTCTTTCTAGTTTAACTACTGCTTTGATGTGGACTGGCTCATAAAACAGTATCCACCAGAGTTCAGGTGAGTTCCACAGAATGATAGGCGATATCATAAACTGTAATGGGGCTTTAAAATACATGATTTGCATGTCAGGCAAATGCCGCCCATCTTTTTTGAATATTTCTTTTGAAACCATTGAAATCTTATACAGTTATATTGGGAAAACAGGAATTTTTAAAAATCTGCTCTTAATGAATCACATGTAGCCAATCTACAGATTTTAGCATTTTCCTCTGTGCTCTGCCCAGGCAGACAGGGACAAATTCCACCTCATATCCAATGCTAATATGAAGAAAAGGATCATTGTAGACCTGTAAGCTTGCCAAAACATGGCCAACATGCCAGGCTTCACTAGCAGATCATTGGCACTCTTATTTGTCTTCCTTTTTTTTTTTTTGTAAGAATCTCTTTGTTTCTCAAATTATCCTGTGGTTTAGGCGTTCATAAGTGGGGGTCATAGGACCTTCCTTTATCCAGGCTGTGGAGGTAACGGATTTTCACTTCTGTCTTCAGCAGTTCATCAGCCTTGTGTTAGGCAGTTCAGACCAAATAAAGATAGCCTTGCACAATGACTTGGCACCTCTCGTTGTATAACACATTTAAATGGTAGAATACCAGAATAGCAAGTAGAATGGAGGAATGCACACACAGGGTCCTCAAACTCCTGGTGCATTTAGGGCATCCAATTATGTAACGCTTCATCATTAGCACTGGGTATTGCTGTTGAAATTTCCCAAGAGGCTTTGGCACTCAAGGGCTTATCGTTGACCTATAACACACAGGATTGTTTTAGCTCTGTGCAACAGGAAACCCAAAATAACAGCAGCTTAAACAAGAGAGAAATTAATATCTCCAACCTCAGAAGTCCAAATGGTAGACATTGGTGGTCTGAATTGCGGCCCCAAGGACCTCGGGTACTCAGGGCACCCCCTCTGTTTCTTTCTGACCTACCGTCCTGTTGGGTGGCTTCAGTTGTCAGAGTCACCCTGTGGTCCACGGTGGCAGCTAGAGCTCAGATAAGGCGTCTGCGTGCGAGGCAGCAGGAGGAGGGAGGGAGAGAAGGACAGAAGGGCCCACGTCCTGTTTATATTTCATTGAGCAAAGCTCAGTCACATGACTGACTGGTCCTGAAAGAGGCTAGAAACCTAGTCTTTCAGCCAAGCACATAAAATCATGGTTTTGTTAGGAAGGAAGAATGGGAGAAAGAGTACAGTTTTTTTTGTATCTCTTGGACTCAGAGTAAACTGTAGTCAAAAGACAGAGAAGTTTCCCCCAGTTACTGCCTAATGCTTCTTGGGAAAGTTGTCAAGCACATCTTACGAATGAGGAATGACCTACATGGCAAGTTTAGTTGAAATCCAGAATTTGTCTAGAAAGAACTTCAGATCCTAAAAGTTTATGCCTCATTCTGTTGTTGTTTAGAAACCATGTTTTTAATGTTTGTTTATAGAGCCAATAAATTTGAAGAAATTAACAAGGACTTCACTTATTAGGGAGTAGTTTATTTTTTTAAAAAAGACCTGATGATCTGACCTTTTTTGTTTCTAGTTGATAGATACATGAGCATTTCTTAAATTATTCTCTACTTTTTCACCAGTTGTAAAAAAATTTTTCTAATTAGGAACACTTGTGTTACCTAATGTGTTAGAATAAAGCTATTGGGAATTCGGTAGTTGGGCATTAGTACTGGAAATGCATTTTCTATAATGCTGCTGATTTAGTGTTGTCCCTCCACATATGGTAGAGAACCGTTCTGCAGTGTGAGTGATTTATCTTACATGATTGTTTGTTGGGAAAAAATCCAGTTTTTATTTTATTGAGGGAGCTTATAAAGGTATGTTGATTTCCAAGGATTATCTCACTTGGATCATGCAGAGCAGTTCTTGGTTCCCTCCCTTGAAAGCCTTTTAAATCTCTTCTTGAAGAGTATTTTTTATGTTATCTTTTTTAAATTAAAAAAAAAAAAAAAAAAGCACCTTCATTTGACCTTAGGCCTTATTTCATTGATAACTCGTTGCCTGTTAATGAGTCTGCTTGGCGTGGGGATGCTGTCACTATTGTGCCCTGAGGGGCCAGTACATTACCCAGCAATCCGGAGGAGCTCTGGGAGTGTGGGTCAGCAACTGAATGATCCATTGCTTTGTCCAAAAGAAGGAGAAGCAGCACTAAGTGTATGATTATTTAATACATCAAATTAAGTACAGCTGCACAGAGCTAACTGTGCCCTTTTGGACAAAAGGAAATAACTACTCAAGGACTTTCTTGAATCACACCCCTTCTGTGTTGCTGCACACCTCAGGATTGGGGCATGTGGCCCCCATTATAAAATTGACTAGTTAATGAGAATTAAGTGACAGCACTGCTCTACCCTAGCCCCTGTGCTCAATCACTGCACACCCAGAAACACACTTTGGGTGGTAAATTAGCATTCCTTAACTAGACAAGGGTCCCATTTCATGAATGAGGTATTTTAAATACTTCTGCTCTCTTTGCAGGAGTAAACCAATCCTGCTTGTACATGGCGATAAACGAGAAGCTAAGGCTCATTTACATGCCCAGGTGAAGCCTTATGAAAACATTTCCCTCTGTCAGGTAAGCTACTTACTGCCTTTTAAGATCATGCTTAAACTGAGAGTCAAAAGACAATTTAGAGGGAAACGGATGTGGCTCAAGAGGTTCGGCGTCCGTCTACCATATGGAGAGACCAGGGTTCGATCCCCGGTACCTCCCGGTAAAAAAAAAAAAAAAAAAAAAAAAGACAATTTAGACGTTCAGTGCATCCTCTCCCCTAGGCTGGGAATCCTCCCTCCCACATCACCGGCAGGTGTCTGGCTAGCCTCTGCTTAAACCCTTCCTGAGATAGCCTATCCCGTTTGTGGCTGGCCCTTGAGGTTAGAAAGATTTTTCTTTATGTTGACCTGAAATCTCTCTCCGTATAACACCCACATGTTGGTCCTGATCTTCTGCCATGGATATGGCAGAAGGATAAATCTACTCCTGGCGCAAGTCAGTGATTGGTATATTGAAAGTCATCTGTCCCGTCCCCTCAGTTTTCTCCCTCTTAGGTTCAAGCAATCGCTTTCTTCAGTTATACTTGAGGTAGCAGAGATCTTTCCCCAACCTGCCCGTTCTCTGGTTACATCTAGTTTGTCGCTGCACCTCTCAAAACCTGGGTTTCAGCGATGAATGGGTCCTCTGGAGACACTTGGCTGGCTGTGGAGCTATTTCTTTGTGTGCGTATCCTGTGAGTTCAAGTTAATGTTATCTTTTACCCCATGACACCTTATGTAGCTTCTGTCAAGCGCCATTGGGACTTTAACCTCAACTGAGGTTCTTTTTCACTTCCATTGCATCTAAAGCCTATACAGGAGAAGACCCATGGAGTAAAAACAAACCTGATGAGAAACTGACTGTGTGAGTTATATTCAGCCCATGATCCAAGCCTAACAAGGGGACATTGAATGGTCTCACAGCAGTTGTTATCTGCTTTGTTTGCTGGAACCAAAGCAAAATGGAAAAGGAGGCCCAAAAATCTATTGCCCCATTTCTTTCTTTGTTTCTATAATTTCATCCTAATACTTTCCAGTGGGAATAAATATGCAGAAAAACTGAATAATGAGTCTCAGGTTTTCATTATGACCTATTGCTTTACATACCATGTCTGAAAAGATCTTTCTTTATGGCGTTTTGTGAATGAAACAGGCAAAGGGGGGAGAAAAATAAGGAATTCCAAAGAATTTTGTACATTAATGGTTTCCATCCTATGGAAATGGTGGTTTTGAAGTGGCTAATGTAATAGTCACGATTTACTCTTTCTTTTAGCAGGTGTGATCAGTCTTTAAAGGGGAGCCATGTTGAAAGATGCTTTTATATAGGCCTTTTCTTTCCTTGCCATTAACATAGTGAAATTGTCTCAAGATTTCTGCTCTTAGAGTACCAAGACAAGAATTACATAGAACCAAGATTCTTTTTCATTTTCCTCTCCATACAGGATATAAGAACTCCAACTCACATTGTCACTCTTCCAACTATAAATGTTATCTCTGTATGTTTCTTAAAAATTAAAACAGTGTGAGAGCACATTCTGATCAGCTTTAAACAAACATTGCAACTTTTCTCCTGTGATTTAACCCACTGCATTTTTTTATAGTCAAGAAGAACTTTAAAAAACATTCCTTTCCTTCATATTTGTGGGTCATCTTGTGCACATACATGCCTTCCTTCAGCAGTTGCCTAAAATTCCATTGTGTTGCTTCTGTTAACAAAAACAGAGGTGGCTAGATTTCAGTAGGACAGCTCCCATCAGAAAACAACCTGAGCATAAAATAAACTGACTCATGAATTCTGAAAACCTGTGATTACATAGATGGAAATAAATTATCTTTTGAATACCAGCCACCTGTACTGAAAGGTTTAAAAGAGGTGTATGCCAGATGGCATGCTCCATGCCAGCCACTAGAGGGCGAAACAAGACAGTTTTCCAGACCTTATGCAAAATGCTGTCCAGAAGCTCCCAGCTCATCTGAGAGGCAGAATTATGGCCCCATCCCAACATGTTGAAATACTTTTGTACCCTTGCCAGTAAGATAAATTCTTGACTTTCTCTAGCAACTTAGTATCATTTGAATAGGAAAAAAAATAAAAGCCTTATCCATAGCATTAATTTATTAAGCTGAAGCACATTCATCAAGAATCAGTGGATGCTGACCCCTCTACCATTTTGTACAGTAGGGATTGAGATTGAGGCCACGTGGTGGTCACGGGCACAGGTGAATCAGACCGCCTGGGTTCTGTCCCAGCCCTGTACCTACCAGCTGAGCTTGTCACTTAACCTTTTAAAGCCCAATTTCTTCATCTTTAAAATAGATTGCTAATACTGTTCTTTATAGGGCGGCTACACAAAAGATTTGGGGCATTAGCCCAAAAAAGTACCCATTAAATATTACCTGCTGCAGTTATCATTGTTTTCATGCTCAGACTTGCCCCAAAGCATACAACTTTATAGCAAGACTAAAATAAAAACCCAGGTCTCTTGACAGTTGCTCTTTCCCAGCTAAGGATCAGTTTGCAAAGTGACAGTCTTAACTCTAATTTTGTAACAACATGAAATGCTGTTCTCTATTGTCTCTCTACTGTGGCCAGACCACACAAATTCACACTGGTCTGTGAGCAGCCCCCAAAACTGGGTTTGAGTATTCTGGGCCACCTATCTGAGTAGCCCCAAGACAGGGCTGGGTGGTACTCAAGCAATTCCAGGGGAGGAAGGGGTCTTCCTGGTAGTAATTGTTACCGGTTGTGGAGCGCATACCCCGTGCAGGCCCCCTTTCCGAGGACTTCATATGCTTTTTCTCCTTCACTCTTTTTTTTTTTTTTTTTTTTTATAAGATTTATTTATTTATCTATTCATTTATCCCCCCCTTGCTGCTTGTGCTCGCTGGGTCAGCCAACCACGCCGTGCGGGCGGGCCTGCCTTCACCAGGAGGCCCCGGAAACCGAACCCGGGGCCTCCCATATGGTAAACGGGAGCCCCACTGATCAAGCCACAGCCGCTTCCCTCTCCTTCACTCTTAACAACTCTCAGCATTCGTCGTAGTACCCTCATTTTAGAGAAGAGAAAACCGAAGCTTAGAGAGGTTAATTATTTTCTGTAGTCATGCAAAGTTGCAAAGACAGTTTGAAGTCACATATGTCTGACTCCAAACACTGTATTCCTAACTTCTTAGCTGTTTTGACATTTCTAGTTTAACTCCTTAATAACCTACATCTGGGGACAGTGTCATCTGCTTAACCAAGGTCTTGCTGTACTGAATGTTAGGAAAATATTTTTACTTCTGCAACCCCCATTTGTTTGTAAAGATGTCATTTCATAACATGGAAAAGGATTTGATATATTATCTTTTCATTTTCGGCACTTGCTGTATAAGAAAACTTCCTTTTTAGCCTCCTCATCTGTCTTTGTATATTGTTACCACATTCAGTGTTTCTTTTAAATATGTTTTGAAATTTTTTTGAGTATCTTAATTTGTATACAGCCAAACAACTCGTTTTAAAACTTTGCCTAGGTTCTCATTTGTTTTAATTTTTTGACAGCTGAAGAAATTAGGCTACTTATTCCTAATTGCAATAATTAAAAATGCATTATGTTTTGAATTATTCTGCGTAACAAAAAAATGAGTGTTTTGTTCAAAGGGACCCTCAGTGTAAAGGCTGTCTTGCCGTTCAAGGGCTTGTCCACTAGAGAGCAGTAAAAACAGTTAAAAAAAATTTGACCCAAATGTTTTCTAATTTAGTCTCCAATAGATAGGTATATTATTAATTAAGACTTAAGAATAAATGACTTCTTTTTCATCCTAGGCCAAGCTGGATATTGCATTTGGAACACACCACACGTAAGCACTTTTTATGAAATGGAAGAGGATATGGTTTTAATAGATCAAAGGATGCTATTATTTAGTCTCTTAGAGGGACTCTCAGATGACAGTTTTGCTGGGGAAAAACTATATCAGTAAGGAAGTAGACAAAGGGGTTTTTACTAACAGTTTTAAGACAAAATACTGAGACTCTCGCTCTCAACATGAAAGTATGACTCCAGGACTGTGTTCAGGACCCTCCTTAGACGGAATTTAGGAGAAATAGTTACATAATCATTGTGGTTGATGATTGCACATGTACCTCTCAAGTCCTGGTGCCCGTGGATCCCACTACTTTAAAGAGTCCTCTTGTGGTGGTGTTTTGTTTTTTTTTTTTTTTTAATTTAAAAAACCTTATTTAGGTTCTGAGTTGCATTAAATATAAATATTGTTAGGTCAGCAACGTGCTATGATGGAGAGAAAAACTTTTTTTTTTTTTTTTTACCAGGAGGTCCCGGGGATCGAACCCAGGTCCCTCCATATGGGAGATGGATGCCCAATCATTTGAGCTCCATCTGCCCCCGAGAGAAAAGCTATTTTAGGAAAGGTTGTCAGCTTGAGAGCCTAATGCCTGTCCCTGCTCAAGACATTTTAGGATGATTTTTCTGAGACATTGTAAAGCACAGATAAGAAGACTTTTCTATTACTTCCTGCTTGACAGATTGTGCCCTGATTATTGACTTAACTCCCACTTGACTTCATTTAGTTTTACAGCTGTTTTGTTGAGCCCTTTAATGTAATAAGCTCTGTAAATGAGAAAAAGAGCAAGACTTGGTCCCTATTTCAGTATTTATAGGATCTAGAAAGGATTTGTTCAAACTATGAGACAAAGCCTCATCTTTTAGATGAGTAGTGGAAGTGGATAACCTGCTGCTTCTGGTATGTTCCTTCAAGTATCTATTTCTAGGGCAACAAAGGAATCTACAGAAGGGCATGTTTGTCCTGAATCATGCTGTGACTGCTATTTCCCTGATTTCGTGATGACCTAGAATAGTGGCATCCCCTTCATCTGTCTCTTTGAACATTTAAAACTAGATCTTGCCAATCTGTTTGGAAAAGGAACCAAAGCAGGAGTTGAGCCATTGAAGAAAGGATGTCTATCAACCACACATCTGTTTTAGATGTTCTGAGTATATGCTGCAGCATTTATCAACCATCCTTCATCTGATAGCTTTAGTCCAACAGAGGGGACAGGAGTCAAGCACCTAGCTCAGGTGTAAATTTTTCTTCATCTAGCAATGAGCTAACAGGATGCTAATTTCAGGAGAGGATTCAAAATGCCATCAGATAGGGACAGCTTAGGGTTCCCTGAGTTCCATCACAGGAGACACTAGTAAGTGGTGGCAGTACCAACCCGTCATGGATGGACATTCTGCCAGGCAGTGAATGGTTAGCACTGAATGGGGGTGGCTCTCGTCCCCGCCTGTAGCAGAAAACCTAGCATAAATACCTTATTGGTTCTAAACTGCGTTTGGCAAGCCTTGTCACCCTGATTGAACTTTTGGGTCCTGGGTGCTGTTTGCAAGACCGCCAGTGCCAGGTTCCTGTGTTGCCCACATGTTCCATACTAACGGTCTGCACTGGAACAGTCACACTGCGCCTCTGGGCTGGCATTCCTGGGAGGGTCTGCACTGTCCTTGACTGAGCCTGTGGGTGCTAGCCTTTGTTTAATGCCATTTCAGGAAACTGAGGCCCAGGATAGGTAAGCAACGAGTCCTGACTCACTGGTGAAGACAGGGTTAGAGCCCATTTATTTTAACTTTAGTTTTTAATTTATTCTTGGGTACTCACTGCTGAAAACCCATTTCGTTGTTTCCTTTGACCCATCTCCCCCCCTACACCGCCTCCCCACCCCCCTATACACATACCTTTGCCGATCAGACCCAACGGAGTTCTCAATTCATTAGAGTTGAAAATGGCTAGGGAAGTAATTACAATAAATCGCTCCCACCTACATAGTAGTTATAGTTTGCATTTAGGGTAAAATACCAGTATCTTGTAGAAGATTGAGCTCGTGTTTTGAAATTACTTTTGGTTGCTCATTTCAAAATGTAGTAAGAGAGATTCATTAAGTACCTATTATATTCTTCAGGCACAGTTCTAAGGGATAGAAATTGTTTGGGGGCAATTCTTTTTATTCTTAGTTTTTAGTCTTTTAGTGAGAGAAGCAATACTAACATGCATTAGAAAAAGAAGAAGAGAGATTCTACCTTCCAGCTTGCAGTGGTGGGATACAAACTGCTTGCCTGTATGGGTATGTTAGATGCCCCTCCCAACCTGACAGTGGGGCCTAGCAGCAGTAATTTGGACGTAGTCTTTGAAACCATTCGTGTTGGCAAACATGCATTGACTACATACCATGTTCAAAACATAGAAATGATCATATGCACTCCCTGTCCTCCAGAAGTTCATAGGTACAATAAACAAGCTCTCTCCATGTTTCTGTAGGGTGCCATGCAATCCCATGGTTTATCTCATGTTGCTTTAGCATTCTAAAGCTCTTCAGTTTCCCTCAGAGCTGGGAACAAAGTTACTTCTGGAGGCCCCAAGAATAGATGGAGAGGAGCTAAATGTCGTCATCTCACTACAAGCAGGATGTAGCCGGGCCTCCCACTACCCATCACTTAGTCCTCTTTCTCACCAACACCATCTCCCACCACCTCCCACACTCCTACCTCAATGTCCCCCCATCCTGTGGAAGCCATGTGCAGTGAAGAAAACCTGGCATGTGTGATGAAACAAGCTCTAACACTGGCTGAGCCATAATTGGATAATTTCTTTGCCTCTCCCAACCACAGATTTCCTAGTTGTACAGTGGGAGCAGTAAAGTCTTTGGACTATAAGACTATATAGAGCTTCTAGAATACGCCCTGACCCAGAGGTACTCCACAGACATTGGTTTTCTTTCCCCCTTCCCGGGAATAGCTTCAAGTTTGGGAAGTGTTCGTTTTGTTGCCCCCACAGCTTAGCAGATAATATAGCAGCTTAGCATTCTCCAAGGGAAATCTCATTTCTTGCCCTTTTTATCCATTTTTTATTGTAACCTTATTAACACATGCCATTTTGTCTGTGAAAAAATGAATATGGCTCCTTTTAAATTAATTCATAATTCTGTTTGATTTTCCCAATAATTGATGCCTGATAATGGAAATATTTGTATAACTTATATCATGAATCCATATTTGGCTTATTCTTAATTACAATCAGCTGCTAATTTGCAAACTGTGTATGTAAATCTGCCCAGATTTCAGGAAGTGCATTTCATAAATGGAAAGAAGATGGCTAAACAGCTGTCATTTCTCCAACTTTGCATTAATTTACCGTTTGCCAACTTGGGTTACATTCTCATTTTGGCAGGAACCAAGTATCTCGTTCTCTTTTCTGTTCTTTCGTGTTTCTCATCTTTTTATACTGGCCCCAGCCTGCCCAACTAGTATTCATGTTTTTATTTGGGGAGAACCAGTGGTTCATTTTTTTTTTCACCACACATGAACTGGGTTGCATCAGTGAGCATTAAGTAATATTTTGGTCTCAAAGGAAATGATAAAATACATCCAGACAGAGTTACTGCCTTGAGGAGTGAACCTAGTTGAGGGAGAGAGAACTTAGATTCCTGAAACAATTAGAAAACAATAGGGGGACCAAAAGTCATTCAATACTAGATTATAAAACAAAGCAGGGCACCAAAGGAATAATGGGACAGTATATATGACAGAGTTTTACATTTAACGAAACGTAGTCTTCATTTCATTTCCAGATTGACCCTATGACGGAAACAAGGTGGAGTTGATCCTTTGTATTGCAAGTCAGAATCAAGGTTGAGGACATTGAATGACTTTCCTAGGGTCAAACAGCTTCTAAATGACAAAGATCAGAGCTCAAGTCTTGGGCTTCAAATGGGAAGCTCTTGTTTATACTCCATGCCCTCTCTCTCACTGGAGTTAAAATAAGAGCAATATGTCTGATGACGAGCAGCCTGCGGAAGATTTAAATTAACGGAGAAGAAAAGTGAAGGCTTATCTTAAGCCTAGATGTACTCTGGTGATGAGTGTGGCATTTATAGAGATGAGAAAAGATCAGTTTAATGGGAGTGAAGCATTTTTCACACTTTTTAAAAATGCAATCCAGAGTAAGACATAACATTTTATATTTCAGTCTTATACATGTACATACCTGTGTGCCAAAACAAATTTCTGGAACCAGTACTTAATATAAATATATGCAATATACCCTGATTTTCTATTTTATTCTATTTCTTTTTTTTTTTTTTTCTTTTTTTAAATACTAGCCATGGGCAGTGAGTGTAGCTCAGTGGTTGAGTGCTTGCTTCCCATGTACGAGGTCCCAGGTTCAATCCCCAGTACTTCCTAAAAACAAAGGAAAAAAGCCAATTCTCACTGGGGAGTGGATATAGCTTGGTTGAGCACCTGCTTCCCATATACAAGATCCTGGGTTCAATCCGTAGTACCTCCTAAAAAAAAAAAAAATTACTAACCACAGTGCACCATGAAATTGTAACCAGGCGGTAGTGCTGAATAGATTGGAGGGGTAGGAAGGCCAGGACTGGCCATGTGGACAGTAGGAGGCAAAAGCTCATCTACCAACAAAGACTGAGAATTTTGGAAGGTTATTTTCTACCTATCACTTAAGCAGACTTTCATAATGGTAATGTATAAAAGAAAGGAAGATTATAAATGTTAAGAAAGTATGGGTAATGTAAGAGTGTAAAGAATTCCTTTAGCTATTAGGTTTTGATTAGAAAAGTACTATTAATGTTTTTTAACCCCTTTTCTGTTTTTAAAGGAAAATGATGTTACTGCTGTACGAAGAAGGCCTCCGGGTTGTCGTCCACACCTCCAACCTCATCCATGCTGACTGGCACCAAAAAACTCAAGGGTGTGTAGGCTTCCACTCACTTGCCAGAACACACACTCTAGTCTTTTCTTCATACTTTAAAAATTGTCATAATAACATATATACCATGGAAAAAGGATATGCAGAAAAAGTGATAGTATCTTTTACTACCAGCCCACCCCTCCCTCAACCCCCAATTCCACTCTCTCAAGGTCCACAGTGTTAGCAGATTGGTGCGTAGTCATCCACAACTATCCCTGTTAAACACATGTAAATGTTTACGCACTTATGTTTCTTCTATTTTTACAAAAATGGGGTCTTACTCGCATACTCTACAGCCAAGTCAAGGGAAGAGCTGTGCAGAGGAGCTGAGGTAGGAAAGAGGGTACAGAATGGAAAGCCCAAACCCACTGTTTTTCAAATCAGACCCACAGGATAACCTTCTTGGTCTCCACTTACCTATATACCCACCTGAATTACTTCCTAAACAGGCATCAGAGGAAAACTCAGGCAGGGTTATGTAATAGCATGCTAAAAATGTCATCTCAACCCCATAAAGTTTATTTCTCCATGAAACATTTGAACTGGTGTCTTTTTAGGATCTCTAATACAATAATATGGTTGTGAACTTCCAACAGAACGAAAGAATATGAACATTATTATGGAGCTTTTTGTCCTTGGTGTAGATATGCTAGATCTAGTGTTCCAGGAATCCAGTATAGGGATTTGATCAAATCAGTTTCAACTATTGTCCCTACTGGCAAGGTCTCCATTATGGTTAGCATTAATTTCTCTTTCTTTTACGAAAGCCATTTTGCACACCTATGCCCTCTCTTGAGAGGAAGAGCTGATTAAAAGTCATCTACATTAGAAGAAACTCAAGCATGAATCTAGTACTCTTTGAGGGTTTGAGTATTCTCTTCTGTCTCACCCTGCCCCACATTATTGCCCAACCTGGCTAGAGCAAAAAAAAATTGGAGTTTTTTTTTTTAATTTAAATTGTACTTGTTTGTTGAATAGGTAAAGCATTCACATGATTCAAAACTCAAAAAGTACCAAAGGCATGACCTCTCCTCAAGCCACCGAAGTGGGGGTTGTGTTATCCCAGCGGGATTCCATCTTCCGCACACACCGATTCTTGGCAGTTTCAAGTTGTAGGTTGTGGTACCTTTTAAAACTGCTAACATCAGTTCTTTGTGCTCTCATTCTCTCCATAGTTGGTCTACCATGGTTCTGTTGATCCTTTCCTGCTGTACAACGATCTTTACGATTCTTTTCAGCTGCTCCTTGGTCCATCTGTTAATTTTTCCCTTTTAAAATCATTCAGCCTGCTAAAATAATTTTCTCATCTCATTTTATGAAGTGTTGGAAATGCCTCGGATTTCATTGTCTTGATTTAGAAAGTAATCATCTGTCATGTTCCTTTTCCAAATCACTCTCAAGTGAATCTCTAGTCCAGGAGGAACCTCACCGAGCCTGTGGACCCCTGAGTTGTTATTGCAAGGAGAGGCTTTAAATGTCCATCCAGCTCCATGTGGTCATTTTACATACGGAGAAGCCAAGGCCCAGGGAGGTCACCTGGCTTGCCCACTATGGCACAACCAGTTCTAAGTAGATCTGGATCCAGAGCCTGGGTTCCAACTCTTGTCACTCTGAATTACCTCCCTTGCAAGGTGCCTCTTCAAAGTGGGAAGGGAAGGTGTAAAATGCCACCCTCCCAGAAATGTGCACAGACTTCAGAAGATGCACTGCCAGGAGTCTTTGTAATTCCAGATCTTTCCCTCCCTGGTGGCCTGCATCTCACCAGTGTCCTTTGAGGCTGTCACATGAAAATGGAATTGGACGATTGCTCTTTTGCATCAATGGGTAGAACTGCAGGGGGAAGTAGTCCCAGAGGGAGGAGAAAACAGCAGCACTAATACTTGGAGTGCTTCTTCTGCTGTTAGATCATTACCTTGTGTGCATTTTCATAACAGCCCTGTGAAGTAGGACTGTTAACCTGGTTTGCAGTTGAGGAAACAAGGACAGAGATGTGAAGCCATACTTTTTGCAGTCTACTATGGAGCAGTTCGTAGAACGACTGGGTTAAATATGGTTGCTTTCCATTTGTGAGTACAATGTAAAAGTTTTGGCAAAACTATGAATCTATGACATGAAAGATGTCTTTGTTTTTAATGTTCTTTCATTCATTGGTGGTCTTAATTTGTATTTGAAAGATTAAGGTTGTAATGTAATCTCGTTTAATGTGATACATCTTCATTCCAGACACCAAAAAGAAGACGATATGAAAATATCTCAAACTGCTGTGGCATGTACATCATGAAAATGTTTATCAAAAATAGATTTGCACATACGTTTTTCTTGGTACACATAACTCTTGATTATTTTCCTTTGGCTAAAGAGCTACATTGACATCAGCATGGGCAGAATTGTGCTGTGATTGCCACAGGTAGCCTGGATTTGCTATAACAATCAGTAGAACTCAGTTGTTATCGAGTCTTAGAAAGCTATATAGAGGTGTGGAGGTAAGAAGAGTAAGGAAGGTGTGGGGAATGAATGAGAGGAAGCGTGGTGGGACTTGAATTTGGAGAGGTGGGCAGAGACAAATCGTGTTGGGTCTTAAAGTCATGGAGAGGCCTTCAGAATAATTGTAAATGTGATGGGAAGACATTGGAACGGTGGGATCAGATTTGTTTTGTAAAGCTCACGCTACTTACCATGTGGAGATAACTCATGACAGCTCACCTCTTCCTTAGAGTGAATGCATAATCAACACAGAGGCATTATTGTGATTAGTTGTGATTGTGACTGCTAAAGGTGTTTTTTGTTTTTTCCATTCCAGAATATGGTTGAGCCCCTTGTATCCACGAATTCCTCCTGGAACCCACAGATCTGGAGAATCAACTACACATTTTAAAGCTGATCTCATCAGTTACTTGATGGCTTATAATGCTCCTTCTCTCAAGGAGTGGATCGAAATCATCCGTGAACATGATCTTGCCGAAACAAAGTATGTCTTATCAGTCTGAGGTGTTTATAATAGACCAGTACCTTGAGGCTCAGGAAGTCTGGCATGCAGGGGGGTGTGGAAAGGGCTGTGTGATATTTGATGAGGCAATGAGCAGATTCTGTCTTTCTCCACTTCTTGTCCGGCCAGGAAATCTTTCCAGTTGCCCTTAGCCTTCCACTAGAATACTGTTAAAATTAATGAGTTTCCTGCTTGGCAGGTCATTCCTTGTAGGTGTTCCATCATTGATTGGTTTGCTTATCAATTACTATCGTTTTAAAGATATCACAAGAAAACGAATTGCTTATTAGAATGTTTTATTTACATGTGGTTTTTTTTTAGGTGCCTAAGTCATATCACTATATTCCATAACTTCTGCTTTATACTTTTTTTTTTTTTTTTTTTTTTTAGTGTTTATCTTATTGGATCAACACCTGGGCGCTTTCAAGGAAATCAAAAAGAAAATTGGGGACATTTTAGGCTCAGGAAGGTAATATTTTAAACTTTTGTTTTTCTTTTAATGTATATTCTCTCCTTTTTATTTACAAATATATATATTGATGGCATTTTCACTGTTTCTGTAGCACAATTCTGAATGAATAGCAGGCACTTGATAAATTGATTGTCTAATTATAGGTTTCAGTAATTTCTTATATTTTTTGCCTCTTTCATCCATGTAGAGTAGACTTCTAAACAACATAAGTACATGGACTTTTTTTAGTGTTTATATGTATTGTAATCAAGATAATTGGAGCCTTCCCCTTCATACCAGAGGTGTTATAGCTTTTGTTTAGCATATCAAGGATTTTGTGTGGGTGTCTGTGGCACCAGGGCTGGAAACTGAACCCGGGAACTCATAAGTGGGAAGCTGGTGTTTTTGTTTTTTTTTGTTTTTAGGAGGCACGGGGAACCAACCCAGGACCCTCCCATGTAGGAAGCAGGTGCTTAGCTGCTTGGGCCACATCTCCTCAAGGATTTTTAACATACAGATTCAACAAAGAAGAGAAAATTGTGTTGAATAAAGGCTATAACTGAGCTATCATGTATTTTTTTTTTTAATAAACCAGTGCCCTGAAGAGAATCATAATTACAAAAATGACATTTGCTGCTGATATGAAAATGAACAAAGAAAGTTCCTAACAAAATAGAGGCAACTTGAAGATTAAAATTTTCTTCATCTCTGTTTAGGAGAAAGTTTCCAATCTTTAGTAAATTCCCTAAGGTGGCTTTCTTAAAAGCCTTTCTTCTTTTTCCCTAAATTATTTATGTTATATAAGAATTCCTCTTGACTAATGAAAATTCTTCATTTTAATTTCTGTCTTTGAAATGAGGCCATAGCTTCAAGCAGGCAAGATCTCAAAGCCAACATCTTTATTTCTTGACATAAAGAAAGCATGTAGTTCTGGGGCTATGAAAGTTGTCTTGGTTTGCCAGAGCTGCTATTACAGTGGATTAGCTTAAACAACAAGGATTTATTAGCTCATGGTTTTGAGGCTGGAAGAAGTCCAAAATCAAGACAGCGGTAAGGTATGCTTTCTCCCTAAAGATGGTAGCATTGTGGTGCAGGCTGCCAGCAGCCCTTGGGGTTCCCTGGCTTGTAGCTCTGCCTCCCATCACATGGTGAGGGCCTTTCCTTTCTGGCTGCCGTGATTTCCAACTTCTCTCTCTCAGAGCTCCAGTAATCGGGATTAAGGCCCACCCTGCTTCAGCTGGCCACACCTTGACTGAAAATAACATCCTCTAAAGGGCCTATTTACAGTGGGTTCCCACCCACAGGGACAAGGATTAAGATTAAGAACATGTGTTTGTTGTACATAGTACAGCCTACCACAGAGGTAGACACACATACCTGTACCTGGATTCACACCTTGACCTGCTCCTTCAAAGTCATGTGCTCTTGGCTTGTTCCTTAACCTGCCTGCCTTGTCATCTATAAAACAGGCACCATAATAGTACTTTTGTCACAGAATTGCATAGGAATTGAATGAAATAAGGAACGTAAAATAGTGCCAGGCACCTGGTAAGTGCCCAGTACATATCGCTAGTTACTCGTTCAGATGGGCAATCTCGAAAGGCTAGGGTCACACAGATCATCAGCGGCTGAGCACCAAAATCAGAAACTGGGTCCAGGAGTTGTCAGCTCAGTTCTGTTTCCTGCACAGTGCTCCACCTAGGGTAGAAATCAGGATCTCTTTGGGCTTTTTTGGTAGGTGTATTTGTAAATGTTGATGTCTAAGCTGTGTTAAGGAAAACAATACATATATTAAACTAAATAATGCATCAATCAGAATATGAGCTCCACTGGGGCAGGAACTGCGGGGTTGTTTATTTGTTTGCTTTTTTTTGTTTGGGGGGGGTTGTTTGCTTTTTGGTATCTCCAGCCACCAGGTAGATTGAATCATTTGTGGCAGTAACTAAGAGTGATGTGTTGTGACATTCCTTTTGCCTGTGTTGTGCCTCCTGTCATATAGTATTCATATAGTATAATCATGTCATCCCAACCAGTGCTTAGTAAGAGTTAACAGGTATCGTATACCGGTCAAAATAGTTCACATGTATTATCTAATTTAATCCTCATTTCAACTCTTATGAGGTGTGAGGTATAATCCCCATGAGAAAATGAGTAATAGCAAATATCCAGATAATTTACATAAGTCATTACCCAAGATCATACAATTATAGATGGTAGAACTGGGATTTGAACCCAAGCAGTGTGATTGCCTGTACCAAATAGATGTGTTTGGTTGGTTTCTAAGTTTTTACTGTGGGAAATTTTCAAACATAGGCCCAAGGAAAGAGATTAGTATAATGAATTTCCAGTACCCATCCCCCAGTTTTAAGTCCTTAACACATGGCCCATCTTATTTGATCTATATCTGCCCCGAGCCATAGCCAAAGGCCTTAGCATAATGTTTTTATGGTTCATCCATGTTGTAGCATATATCAGTACTTCATTACTTTTTATGGCTGAATAATATTCTGTCTTATGGATAGCATACATTTTATTTAACCATTTATCAGTTGGTGGGCATTTTTCTTTCCACTTTTTGGCTCTTATCATAATTGTTTATGATGCTGCTATAAACATCCACGTATAACTTGTTTTAGTGTAGACATATGTTTTCATTTCACTTGGGTATATACCTAGGAGTGGAATTGCTGAGTCATATATTAGCCCTGTATTTAACCTTTTGAAGAACTGCCAAACTGTTTTCCACAGTGGCTGCATTATTTTAGATTCCCACCAGCCATCTGTGAAGGTTGCAATTACTTCACATCTCGCCAACACTTATTATTTATTGTCTGTCTTTTTTATTATTTCCATCTTAACTGGGTGTGAAATGGTATCATTGTGGTTTTGATTTGCAATTCCCTAATGGCTAATGAAATTGAGCATCCTTTCATGTGCTTATTGGCCATTTGTATTATCTTCTTTGGAGAAATGTTCTGATCCTTGCCCATTTATTGATTGAGTTGTCTTTTTATTATTGAGTTGTAAGAGTTCTTTATATATATAGATAGTTACAGATATATAGATATAAATCTATGTAAATCAACTCTCAAATAGTATTTCTAAATATATAGGCAAACATGCACATTCATATTCTTATTTTTCCCCTTTATTTAATAAATTATAGCACAGCATACAGTTTTTTTCTACCTTGCTCTTTTCTTTTAACTAAACAATATATTCTATCACTCATAGTTGCACAGTACTCCATTGTGTGAATATGCCATAGTTAATGCAGCCAATCTCCTGTTGATGGATATTTAGGTTGTTTGCATTCTTTTGCTATTTTAAATAATGCCACAATGAAAATAGCCTTGTTTTCCTGTTTTTTTTATATTTTCCCCTTATATCATTGGAATATATTCTGTGACATGAGATTGCAAGTTCAAAGTGTAAATGCCTATGTAATTATGCTGATGTTGCCAAATTCCCCTCTACAAGGGTTGTACCATTTTGCATTCCCACCTGAAGGCCTGTTAGCCCACCTCCTGGTTGTCAAACTTTTTGATTTTTGCCAACTTAATAGGTGAAAGATACCTCAATATAGTTTCAATTTGCATTTCTTTTCTTATGAGTGCAGTTGGGCATTTTTCCCTACGTTTAACAACCGTTTGCATTTTTTTTCTATCAGCTATTTATGTCTTCTAAGATACTTTCATATATAATTTCACTTGCAGTTTAAGTGGATAAAATTTCAACATACTTTCTGAATTATTTTTGTAGCTTTGCATAAGTAGACAAAGCAGGAAATGCAGATCAATATCTTGCAGTGCTTTAGATGTCTATGTATAAATATACTGTTTTATATTGAGATCATCATAGGAACCTAGAGCCCAAGCATTTAGACTGGGAATCTTAAAACGCTTTTAAGTGCTAGGAGTCAAAATGTGCAATAGTTTGTCCTTCTAGGTATATTAAACAAATAGGCTTTCAAAACAGAAATCTAATATCATATGGCAAGTTGGTGGTTTTATCTGCCATTTCTACTAAAATGGGTCTTTTATCAGGTTTTCCATTGAGTATAAATCAAATAATATTTTTTTAGAGCAGTTGCAGGTTTACAGTAAAATCATGCAGAAAGTTCAGAGTCCCTGTATACCCCCCCCTCAAATGCTGTCTTCCCTATTACTAACATTTTGCATTAGTGTAATACCTTTGTACAATTGATGAAACAATATGTTATTATAATTATACTATCAACTATAGCCTATAGTTTACGTTAGGGTTCACGCTTTGTGTTATACAGTTCTATGGGTGTTTTATTCCCAGTAACTTATACATAACCTAAAATTTCCCATTTTCCCCACTTTCAAATACACAATTCAGTGATGTTAATGCCATTCCCAAAGTTATGCCTCCATCATCACCATCCATTACCAAAACATTTTTCATCAACGCCAAACAGAAACTCCATACCAATTAAACATTTCCCACCCCCTGCCCAGCCTCTGGTAACCTGTATTCTAGTTCTGACTTTATGAATTTGCATATTCTGCTTATTTCATGTAAGTGAGAGCATACAATATTTGTCCTTTTGTGTCTGGCTTATTTTGCTCAACACGATGTCTTCAAGATTCCTCCATGTTACAGCATGCATCAGAACTTCATTCCTTTCACAGCTGAATACTATTCCATTTGTATGTCTATACCATATTATACAACATTTAACTCTTTTCCACCATGGCTGATGTACCTTTTTATATCCCCACCAACAAGGTGTAAGTGTTCCTGTTTTTCCACCTCCTCTCCACCACTTGTTACTTTCTGTTTCATTTGTAGTAGCCATTCCAGTAGGCTTGAAATGGTATCTCATTGTGGTTTTGATTTGCATTTCCCTAATGTCTAATGATGTTGAGCATCTCTTAATGTGTTTATTGGCCATTTGTGTTTCTTATTGGGAGAAATGTCTATTTGAGTCTACTGCCCATTTTTTAATTGGTTTGTCTATTTGTTATTGAGTTGTAGGAGTTTTTTGTATATTGTTGAGTTGTAGGAGTTTTTTGTATATTCTGGATATTAAACCCTTATCAGATATATGGTTTCCAAATATTTTCCGCCACTGTGCTTTTCCTTTTAACTTTCTTAATAAAGTCCTTTGCACAAAAGTTTTTAATTGTGTAAATCAAAGGATTTTGAAAGAGGGAAATTTTTGTAGTCTATTTACTCAGTTAAAATATTTTTAGTATTTAAAAAATAAATGTTTCCCAAAAAAGAAGGGGAAAAAAATGTATATATGGGAATGAAATTGATCACTACTGTTTTAAGCATTTCCTTATTAATTAGGCATTCCAAGTGCAGGAAACCATGTTTTTTGTTATTACAGCATTTCTTTATGGCTTGAGTGACTGTGGCATTCTTTTATTCTTTCACAGCTTCTGAAGGAATATGCCTCATCCATACCTAAAGCTGAGCCTTGGCCTATCGTAGGTCAGTTTTCGAGCATTGGCTCCATGGGGGCTGAAGAATCAAAATGGTTATGTTCTGAGTTTAAAGAGAGCCTCATGACACTGGGAAAGGAAGGCAGGGTCCCAGGGAAAAGTGCCATCCCTCTTCACCTGGTGAGTCCTCTTTCCCCTTTAGTTAATTTATTTTTATTCTCTTTTCCCAGAAGCAGATTGAGAATCATTCCTCCTGGAAGTAGATGTTTTATTCAGTGAGGTTGGATGGAAATGGCAGTACATGAGTTTCATCGTCTGTAATCAGGTGGCCTTAATCATCTTCCCAGCTGTGTGCCTGCTGGTTTACCAGGAGCTCCATCTCAGCCCCAGACCAGCCTGCTCATTTCCATTCCTCCTTCATTCAGGTTGTCAAGACGACAAAAAAAAAAAAATATTTAAGACAACATTGCCACACTTAGAAGCTCTGTTAATAATTTAAAGACCTATGGATTAATAATTAATTTTGCATTCAATTTCATGTTAATTTGGCATTTCAGGGTGAAAAATATTCAAATAGAAGTATAATTGTTTTCATTATACATTATGCTTCCTGTAGTTAATTATTAGAAGTTCGATTTTTTTTTTAAGTAAAATAGGAACTTTTTAAAATTTAAAGCACATTTTCTAAGTTTTTTAACTAAGTTTCAGTCGAGATTTTAATTTTTTTTAAAATATTGAGGTTTTCGTATAAAACAAACTAATCATCATTCCTTCTGATAAACAGTTTCAACAAGGCACATTCCAAAATATACTGATTTTTTTTTCTTATTTGTTTAGATTTATCCTTCTGTGGAAAATGTGCGGACAAGCTTAGAAGGATATCCCGGTAATTGTTTGGAAGGCTGTCTCGCTTGTATTTTTTGTGTATATTCTGCAAATGACCCAGTAACTTTTTACAACAAGTGGTAAGAATGCGTTTCTCCATGAGATGAGAAAAATGTTGGTTAGAAGTATGGAGTTGGTTTTCTTTTACCTGGACAAGAGGAATGAAGATATTTACTGAGCACTGCTCTGTTTCAAAGGTGGTGCCACACCTGTGGGCAGTTTGGGTGTAATTTACTCCTCACACATACCCTCTGCAGGATTATTAGGCTCCTCATTTCTTCCAGGGAGGCTCTTCTCACCTCTGCCACCAACAGGTTGGCTGTTTAGGCAAGACGTCGGAATAAAGCCAGCAGCTTCCCCTATGCTCAGTGCCTTTTCAAAGCGTGTCTAACATGCCTTTCTCTGCTATCTCACCACAACTGTTTGGCCCCAAGTGAAGGATCTGTGTGTGAGCCACTGTGCAGTTCATCCACATCTGAATCCTGGAAGCAGATGTATTTAAGGTCTAGAATTATGCTTAATATTGAGATGAACCCTCTGGTATACTTGGATGATAAACTTTTCCTTTCAAGGGCTTCCTCTATAAATGACATGATTATTTTGTAGGCATTTTGGGGCCTTGTCCTCCATTTCCCTTATGCCAGGACTGGGCATTAAATTTATTTGGAATTCAGCAGCACCCTCCATAGTACATTCAGAAGTTATTAACTGAAAGCCCACCTAGTGTCTGCCTCTGGAAAAGGAAGTCTAATTGACATTTGCTTATGGCTGAAAGAGGAATGATCTCAATTAGACTAATTTAGTCCATTTTTTGCTTATCAAACTAGATGTGGCCCTGCCAGAAAAATCTCAGTCTAATTTGGACTGTGTTAGCCCATTTGTTGCTTTTGAATGGAAATGCTGAAATTATTTCACTAAGATTCAGGGACATGGTGGTGTTTGGTCTTTTGTCTTTTCCTTTCTGAATCTCTAATAATGTACTTTTAAGGGGGAAGAACATGAAGAGCACATAAACCTATTTTATAACTGGTCTTGAAACTATAAATATGTTTTTAGTTTTTTGCAATAAGAAATAGGACATGCCTTTTCTGATATGTCAGAGACGTTTAAAATCCCTCTTTGGATATAGATAACCATGGAGAAGTTCTAGCATGTATTTGGAAAGTCCTGATGAATCTACAGTGGAATTTTCTTCCTTTCAAAGATGAACGAAATTGGCTTTTGTTTTTCCACTTGGAACTGTATCTTTATTCTCTGCAAGAATAAAGCTTTCAGAATTCCTTTTAAAATTTTTAACTGTTCATTGAACATATTAATTTGCTTTATTTTTGTGATCATTCTGTTCCATTTTTAAAGATCTATTTAGCTCATACAAAATCTCTTTGGAAGTAGTAGATTGTGAAAGGTGACAACTGCAAGAGAACTGAGTTCTCATCCTCATCTGCCCTCCAGGTGTCCTGGTTTGGAGCA
Organism: Tolypeutes matacus; assembly: GCA_026826555.1. Taxonomy (NCBI): domain Eukaryota; kingdom Metazoa; phylum Chordata; class Mammalia; order Cingulata; family Chlamyphoridae; genus Tolypeutes; species Tolypeutes matacus. Next base: position 9,047,088 of record JAKSZT010053819.1, read on the forward strand.
AAAGCAAATTGCTTTCCAGACCTTGTCTTGGATTTTGGGGCTAAGATAGCTCAGCTACATTTGGAGGCAGGATGGGCCAGGATTCTTCTGTGGCCTTTTCTAACACCTCAGACCTGTGCTTATAAATGTTAAAATTCCCACCACAGTGATTAAATGATAACTTTGTTCTTTGCAAATAGTCAACATTTACTGTTTAACTATTTAATTTAAACATTTACTGATAGTAAACATTTAACATTTAAATTTACATCCCTGAGAAAGGAAACCCTTTTGAGAGAACATCCCTAATGTAAGTGTAGACTCGTTTTTTCCCATAGAAATATACTCCATAAGATATAACAATGGAGGTACTTTCTTTTCTTTTACCTTCTTACTGTTTACTGTAGATTTTCTTCTTAATGAAGATATCATGGAATCACTCCATAATTTTACTTATTTGTTTTATTTTATTTTTCTTCTTTTAAAAGCTGGAGGCTCTCTTCCCTATAGCATCCAGACAGCTGAAAAACAGAACTGGCTCCATTCCTACTTTCAGTAAGTAACTGGTTTCGAATGTAGCTGTTGTTTCTTTAGGAATAACGATGTTATTTGTGTCTGTCTATTTTTTAAAAGAGACCTTATGTAATATAGCTATATTTTTTTCATCTACATATGGTAGTGATAGAAATAATTTTAAACAAGGTTTTGACATTTTTTTGGAATAGGTTTTTAATACCAAAGAGTAAGATTTATCTCTATGAGGTTTCTATTTAAATAGTGACATACCAAAAAAGAAGAAAGAAAAAAGATGACCATGTTGGGTAGTTTAGAACCTATATAAGCAGCATTTTAGTTCATGTTTCCAAAATATAAAATATAATCATTCTGACTCTATTTCCTTACATTGTGTGGCTACAAGCTAAATGAGGGCAGGGTCAACACCACGGTTTCCCTGGGATAATGGCTAGTATTTGGCATGTTGTAAGAGTTCAGTGAATAGTTAATGAACGGACAGGTGAAAGGAAGTATCGGCCCTCCTCCAGCTACAGTGGTTGCATGTCCTGATTGTTGTAGACCAGTCCTAGTTCCATGCTGGTTTCATGAGCATTTATTATGCCAGACATTGTACTAGATGCCAGGGAGTCAAAGGCCAATTACACACAAATCTTCCTCTCCCAGAGCTCCTGCAACCCCATAAAGGGGACAGTCATGCCTATGAATACAAGATACTGACTTTCCCTACTATCTGGAAAAGGTACTGAGCTTCCATATTCTCCAAAAGGTGCAGGGGAAAACTCAGTACAGTAAAACAGAATATGAGCTGTTATTTGCATGTAAGTGGACTGGCCATCTTGGAGTTTGGGTTTATAATATGACAGATAACAGCCTTTACTGAGTGCCTTTGGAAATGAAAGCAGTTTTACATTTCAGTAGCTTTTAACTCTTTATTAAGTGTATCATCTTGGGGCCTTTCTTTAATGCTATCTCGGAAAATTGTGCCATAAAGGGGAAATTTCTTTTTATTGAGTTCCTTTCTGTATTCAATCGTTAAATTCCCTGGAATGAAGACTACGATGGACCTGCCTAATCCTGATTCTGTTCTTGCAGATAATCAGTTATCTTGAAGGACCATCCTCTTATAGTTCATAAATATGGACTGTTGCCTCACTATATAAATGATTTTCCCCACCATGGAACTGTATTCCTATAATCTTGCAAACTTAGAAACCAAACTCAGATATGTGAATATCAGCATTTGACTAAAGTATTTCTGAACTGTCCCCCTGCTTTTTGACATTCACCCTTGATATCATGCAGTTTGCATTTTGCTCATTTTGTATTTTGTTTCATTCAACAAATTTACTAAGTCTCCATTGTAAGTTATGTACTCTGGGGGCACAAAGACGGGGGAGGCATGAGTCCTGCCTTCAGGGAGCTCACAGTCCAACTAAGGAGACACGATGTGCACACATATGGTTAAAGCACAACAGAAACAATACATGTGTGTATGTATGTGTGTCGATGCCAAATGGTTATAGTGCTTTTTCTGGGTGTTGGATTATTTTTCTTTTTCTACAGATCTCTCCATTCTAAAATAAGCATGTGTTATTTGGCCATCCCAACAGAGTGAATAAAATGTCACATTTCATGTCACGGGGACCATGTGCCCACTGTTCTTTAAGTTATAGGATTTTGCTTTTCATGCAGTTTCCTAGAATTAGGGATAAGACCAATTCATGTTCTTTTCTAGTTAGTCATTTATGTCTTTCCTGTCACTAGCAAATGGTCAGCCAAGACATCTGGCCGCAGCAATGCCATGCCACATATTAAAACATATATGAGGCCCTCTCCAGACTTCAGCAAAATTGCATGGTTTCTTGTCACAAGGTAAGTAGTTCTTGAATTCCAGATGGGAGGAATTTTTTTTTTTTTTTTTAATATTTTATTTATTTATTCATTTATCCCCCCCTTGCTGCTTGTGCTCGCTGGGTCAGCTAACCACGCCGTGCGGGCGGGCTTGCCTTCACCAGGAGGCCCCGGGAACCGAACCAGGGGCCTCCCATATGGTAAATGGGAGCCATACTGATTGAGCCACAGCCGCTTCCCAAGGAATTTTTTAAATATGCTTATAATTCCTACTCTAAATTTGAATGGGTTGGCAAAAGGGGATTTGTGAATTAATTAATTGTCTTGTGTTTTCTCTCTCTCTCTCTCTCTCTCTCTCTCTCTCTCTGTGTGTGTGTGTGTGTGTGTGTGTGAGACATATAAAAACCTTATGTAAGGAGCAGATATGGCTCAAGCAGTTGAGCAACTCCCTCCCACACAGGAGGTCCTGGGTTTGGTTCCCGGTGCCTCCTGGAAAAACAAAAACAAACAACAAGCAGAAAAAAAAAAACAACTCAGGGTAGCTGATGTGGCTTAGAAGTTGAGCGCTGGGTTCCCACATATGAGGTCCCAGGTTCAATCCTGGCCCCCAGCACCTCGAGGGAAAAAAAAAAACCACCACCTTATTTAAAGGAAGCCCATCTCTTATCCCTTTATAGAATGTGTTGTCATCATCTGATTTAATTTGTAAATCTTGGTATTTATAAAGTTGTGTTTACTTATGTTATTTAAAACTTTCAGTAATAGGGATTAGGAGAATAAATGGGGAAAATAAGAAAAATGGTCAAATTAATATGTTTCTTAATTATTTTTATGCTAAGGTCATTGAAAATTGAGCAATCAAATCTCCTTTGTGTCTTTTTTTCAATATCTATATTGAGATACAATTCGTGTACTATACAATTCAACCATTTAAAGTATACAATTCAGTGGTTTTGGTACATTTACAGAGTTCTACAGCCGTCACCATAACATTAGAAAAAGTTTAGAACCCTTTCATCACCCCTAAAAGAAACCCCATATACATTAGCAGTCTCTGCCCATTTTTATAGCAAGATCCATTGCTGTGCCCTTTGAAGAAAAGAGCTGTGACCAGAACTGTAGTTCTTGACTGCTAGTCTGAACTCGGACCATTAGGCATTTCTCCATGATTCAGTAACATAATTGGTGTCAGTAGCAACTAATTAAAGTATCACAGAGTAGAGTTATTTCTTTAGGAAAGGAATAGCACTTATGAATAACTTTGTAAACGAAAGAGCCCTGGCTTAAAATAGGATAAGAAACAGTGACCCAAACAGTGGGAGTGGGATAGGTCAGATGCAAGAGTGCTTCCAAGGGCTTTTGAGGCAGCCTGGTATAATGGAAAAGCATACGCTGCAGTCCTAGAGATAAGGGTTTGAGATGCCACGTTGTTACTTACTAGCTGTGTCAGTCTTATCAAACTGTGTGGAAACATGGTGTGAACAATGTAGAGATTCTTGTTCTGACCCAAGGATCTTTCCACAGTCTGCTCAGAAACTTAGATCCAAAGGGCGCCAGGTCCCAAGCCCTTATTACGGGGTATTGTCTTCATGATTTCTACCCCCTCTCCCTCCTGTCCCCCCACTTATCCAGCTGTTGGACTGTGGGCTTGAAGGCCAGGGCCTTGTGACCTTCATGCGCAGTGCCTGGACAGCTATCAGGTACTTAACCAGAGTTTATCCTTGATGTTTTGAAACAAGTAACTGTCAAATACAGCTTGTGGCTTTTAGAAGTTTCCATTTAGGAGATTGCCATTGAAAGACACGTGTCAGGAATTCCTTATGAAACAAATGTTGCCAACTATCTCAAGTAAAAAGGTAACCTAACTGCTTTATATTCCAAAAATGCCTCTTTTCACAGCCATTTGCTGTTTCAGCCATATTGATCATTTACTCAGCAGAGTCCCACTCCCAGCAAGTTTTTGAGTTGATGTAGAAACAGCATAAGAATAGGTAGCTGGCCCAAACCAGCAGACCAAAAGCATATTTAGGAATATTTTTGTTTGAGTTATAGCAAGTGAATATTGGGTAACATTTTTGCCGTATTTTTCTCTTTCTACTTCATTGGGAAGTTGAACTTCATTTCTCCTGGGGGCTGTTTTCCTCAAGTGGAGTAAGGGAAGGCATGCTTCAATAAAGCTGCATGTGTTTACTGATCCTGTTTTAAAGGCATTAAGGGTGGTTGAGATTAAAGTAACCCTGTGAGTAATCCTATTCTAAAGGCTAAGCTTTTTGTAGTTCACTTTAATGATGGTATGCACTTGGCCCTGGGAATTCAAACAAGTGCGACGTAACCCCTGCCACACAGAGTTGCAGGGCAGTGTGGCTCTGTACCCTATTGTTGAATTGTGTAGAGACCCTAGTGGAAGAGCTTTTAGAGACACATTCCCTAGTTGGGCAAGGGTGGGGTGCAGGAGAGAGCAATGAAAGCGAAGGAAGTGGGATTTCAGCTAGGTCACAGTATGGACTGGAAGAGGAACCAGCAGGCACAAAGGCCACGGAAGTAGGAAGTACATGACATTTTCAAGGAAAATCAGAGTAATTTCTTGCAGGTGAATAATAGAAAATACAGCTTCAGATACCTTTGTGATGGGTTTTCTAAAATTAGGGTACCATATATTTGTACAAGTGAGTAAAACATCCACTATTAATTTATTGATTTAATTTTTTTTTATTGTTTTGTACTGTGTGGACATCTCTCTTAATAGCAGCCCAGCTGTTACTAAGTTAAATAAATTATAATTCTTTGGAGTTAATTTATGAACTTGAAATTTGTCAATATGGACTGGTAGCTTATAATTTTATTCTGGGGTATCTAGACTAAAAACTATCTACTTGCTAAAACATATACAGAATAATAGCAATAACAGGTGACTTCTATGTGCCAAACACTGTTCTAAGCCATTTACAATTATTTATTCATTTAATTCTCACAGCAGCCCCATGAGGACTTTGAGGCACAGAGTAGTTTAGTTAGTTGCCCGGGGTGACACAATAGCTGGTGGTGGAACCAGGATTTGAACCCAAGGAGTTTGGCTCCAGAGCCAGCATTCCTAGCCTCTACCTCCTAACACCTCTCCTGATTAAGATACAGGTTTAGGGTGCCCATTTTCTGTGGAGACCAGTTCGGTAAAGGAAGTTTCATCACATTTCACTTTGTTGTATAAAAGAGGAAAAAAACATATAGCATTCCAATATCATTAAAGGATACCTGAGAAACGTTAAATAACAATTTAGAAAATGCTTGTGTGTCCTCTTCCACTGGTCCTTCCTATCAGCTCTCTGCATACATTTATGAAGTCCCCCTGTGTCTGCTGGGCCCTCAGGATAAAGCAGTAACAAGATGGTTTGGATAGTGCCTTTGAGATGCTCCCAATCTCACAGAGGTGAGAAGCCAGACACAGAAATAATTACAATAGCAAGGGATCAAGTCATGCTTGAGGTAGACACATGAATGCTTTAGAAGTGGCTACGAAATGTCTCACACTTTCATTTTTAATCCCTGCAGTTAGCAGGTTAGGAACTATCCTGGGCTTCTGAAATGATCCCCTATCTGCCATCCCATTATGTGGGCTTTTTTTTCTCTTCCCAGGGTACCTGGCCCAATGTTTGGAATCCTCTCCCAGTTCCCAGGAACCAAAGTCCAGAGTCCTCCGTTTAATAGTCAGACTCTAACCACCATTTTCACCTTCCTTATTCAATATTCCCCATCAAGACCTTCCAGAAGCAGCCAGGCTGGCCTTTCAGCAGCCCATGTGGTTCCCTCTCCTGATCTCTCTGTCCTTTCTCTTTGCCTCTCCCAGTTGCTGCCCATCTCTCAAGAACTGTGCTCAGGTCTTACCTCTTCCTGGAGGCTCGGCCTGCTTCTCCTGGTCTCTCCTGCTCCACATTCTTTTAGCACTTGTTGTGTAACAACATTGCAGCTTCCAGCTCCTGCCTCACTTTTTCTTCTGATCTTGGGGAAAAGAATGAGAATGAGCTTTGTTGTTGCCAGACAGTGTTGAATGAGACAGTCATCTCTGTGTTCAGCAAGTTTGTTTCTTTGGAAAGTTCCTTGATCTCTCTGAGGCTCAGCCTCCTCATCTCTTCACTGCAGCTGACAGCATAAAATGCCGACGCCAAGCGCAGTAACTTGACCCACAGACTGATAGCTCCACAATTATAAGTTCAGTGTTATAAATTCACTGATGAAGTGTAATGAAAGAACTAGAAGTGGAAGAGTGAAAGCTTCATACCAGTGTTATTAATGATCGTCCAGAATGGCCATCCCATATTACTACTTAGCCTACTTCTTGCTGCTTCCAGACATTTTTCTGTTCCAGGTAGGCCTCTGCTGAGCCCTTGCTCACTCCACTGCAGTGCCTTTGCTTATTCTGTTCATCTGCCTAGCACACCTTCCCTCCTCTTTCCAAGAGTCTTAATTCTCTGTTTCCTTAAAGGCCCAGTTTTAAACACTAAGGAATGTCTGGTCCTCTGCGTGGTGATAGTTCCCTTGCTTTGGAGTTGCTTAGAAATAACCTGCTCAGTTGGTGTTCACATACTCTTCCGTTGTCTCCCTTGGTAGGTAGAATCTCTCACCCCCACTAACAAATTATAAGCTCGTGTTGATCAGGGACCAAGTCGTCATCTTTAGTACTGCATAATATTCACTTTGCATTTCTTCAATGCCCATGGTATGCCGGGCAGAGAGGACCAAGGGTTATGAAGCATATATCCCCCCTTCCTTCATTCAAGAAATCTTAACGAGGCCTAGGTGCCAGTTCTATGCTAGAGGCTATGGTTCAAGAATTAAATGGGGCGCGACCCCTGTTGTACTCAAAGACAGGAATAATGCCTTCTGAAGTGCAAGACACTCTGTATGTGTTCACTGAAAGCTTGTCAAAAGGATGAACAAAGTGCCCACAAGATCATTCCATAGTGCGCATATATTTAAGTGGCTTCTCTGTGTTGTGTGCTGTATATATCATGGGACCAAGAGAGACTAAGAGCCTATTTTATTAGAGCTTCAAGTTTAGATAAGGCCCAGGTAGGGGAGGCATATACAAAGAAGTAAACATGAAAATATCAAATAAGGGCTATAAAAAAATCAAGTGGGGTGGGATACTGGAGCATATATGAAGTGGTCAGAGAAGACCAAGTTTGATTGAAAAGAGTGTCAGCCCTATGAAGAACATTCGGGCAGTGTTCTATATTTTAGAAAGATAATGCAGTACATATGCCATCTGTTAGCATCCCAGTGGTATCTGGATTGGCACTCCGTAATAAAGTACATAAACATTTGGGAAGCAAAAACTAACAAATAGCCTCATGTCAACTTAGGTTAACTTTTGCCATCCAAGGAAGATCAGCATTTTGCCAGCAAATTTAAATGAGTTAAGTAGAACCTTAATTTTCAAGGTTGGTTTTTGTTGCTTTTTTTTTTTTTTTCAATTTTCAGAGCTTACACATGATGCTTTCAAGCACTGTTCTAAGCACTTTATATGTATCAACTCATGTTATCTCCCCAACAACACAATGTAGCTATTAATCCCCTTGACAGATGAGGGAACTGAAGCCCAGAGAGGTTAAACACCCTGCCCAAAGGCCTGACAGTTCAGCCCCAGAAGCCGCACCTGTAAGCGCTGTTTGGTGGAAAGGGAGGCTGCTCATTAGCTAGGATGGTCAGAGGAGGCCTTGCTGATGTGGCAGCATTTGCACAGGACCTGAAAGAAGGAAGAAGGGAGCCATGGGGATGGATGGCAAGCTGGGGGAAAGCATTCCAGGCAGAGGGCAGAGATGGGAACATGCTTGTTGTGTCAGAGAACAGCCGAGTTGGTGTTTGGGGAGTAAGTGGGGCAGAGGTGGTAGATGAGGTCAGGGGAGCAGCAGATGGCCAGAGAGAAGGCCTTGAAGACTTTCTCTGCAAAGACTTGCTTTTTACCTGCTTGAGAGGTGGCATTACCTTTCCCTTGATGTCTCTTGGGTTTTCTGTGCCTTTATTAGTCATGGTTCCAGGGAAGGCAGTTCTCTGTCAGTGAATTTTATAATTTGAACTGATTGGAATAATTAAGGGCTTTTTTAATGCTTGTTCCATGAGGCTTTCTGTAATAATACATGGTTTTTAATATAGTTGGTTTTAGCTTATTTGCAAATAATGTTTCTCAGTGGGGTACTATTGGCATTTTAGACAAGATAATTTTTTGTTATGCAAGACTGTCCCGTGCATTATAGGATATTTAATAGCTTGGCCCTCTCACATTAAATGGAAGTAAGTGGTGATAGCTCAAAAAATGCCCCCATTTACTTCTACAGATATACTTTTTTTTTTTTTTTTTTACCAGGAGGTCCTGGGGATTGAACCCAGGTCTCTCCATATGGGAGACAGATGCCCAACCATTTGAGCCACATCCATCCCCCCCATTTACTTCTAAATACCCCCTAGATCAGGGGTTCTTTACCTTTTTTGTTCCACACACCCCTTTGGCAGTCAGGTGAAAATCACAGACCCCTTACTAAGTCCACACTATACTATGTATTATTTTAATACATATATCACACCTGCGCCAACACGGTCCCATGAGAATAATGTTTTTTTTGAATTTCAGCTTGAGCTCATGGACTCCTTGTTGAGAACTCCTGCCCTGGTAGATAACATTATGATCCTTGTGAATAAATTCAGAACTTTGCAGTAATTGATTTGTTAGTGCTACTATCCTTTCATTTAATAGACTTACTTACTTTAGAGTTAGGAAGCAGGGTTGAGAGAGATACATGGATTCTAGTCCAAATGAAGTTATTAATGCCTAGCAAATCTAGTAATCCATAACTAAAGTGGCAGAGGTAATGTGTTTTAAGATTTGGATTTTAGCAAAAAATAAATACATCAAAAGCTACGGAAATTTAACATTTTTTAAAAGATTTATTTATTTACTTTTATCCATTTTTAACATACACACCGTTTTGGCTGTTTTTGTGTCCATTCAGTGGGCAATTCTTCTCTGTATCTGTTTCCTGCCCTCTCTTCTCATTCTTCTCCTCCTGTCTTCACCAGGACTCGATCCTGGGAACCTCTGATGTGGGAGAGAGGCGTTCTGCCATCTGCACCACCTTAGTTCCTGGTTTTTCGGCGTGTCTCGTCTTGGCTCTCCCTTGTGTCACTCTCCTGATACGTCATTATCTTGCTGCGTGGCTTGCCAGGGCCTGACATACCTGCATGCAGAGCCTGGCTGCGCACCCTTGCGCAGGGCCTGGTAGCCCGTGCGCCTTCTGTATTTTTCTCTATTTTACGGGGAGGTCATGGGGATCAAACCCAGGTCCCTCCATATGGGAGACGGACGCCCAACCATTTGAGCCATATCCGCCCCCAGAAATTTAGCATTTTTTGACACATTTCTGTTTTCATTTATTATTGCCAGTCCATTTTAATGTTCATATTTAGGATGAATAACTACTTTTTATTAAGTGAAACAAAATTAAAACAAAGTTCCCCAAAAAGTTTCACAGATAAGCAAGATGAATGGTAAGCAACATGAATTATGACTAACATGGTTATAAGAGATTTTTTTCAAAAATCCAGATCTGCATATCCAAAGACGTGTTATCTTTCAGAGTAGTCACTTTTGAAACTAGGTACTTTTTACCAAAAATACTGCCATCGTTCAAATCTTTTTGCCACCCTTTGAAATTTTCTTCAGAGTGAGTTTATGTGGCACATTAACAAATAAATATTATACTTTAATAGATTCTTTTGTTTTGGGGCCCTGTACTAGTTTACCATTGCTATGCCATAATCACAAATTGAGCAGCTTAAAACAACACAGATTTATTCTCACAGTTCCCATGGGTCAGGAATTCGGGCATGGCTTACTTGGGTTCTCTGCTCAGGGTCTCACCATATGGAAATCAAGGTATCAGACAGGGCGACAATCTCACCTGAAGCTCAAGGTCCTCTTCAGGGTTCACTGGTTGTTGGTAGAATTCTGTTGCTTGCAGCTGCAGTGTAGGACCACACTTGTAGGTCCCTGCTTTCTTGTTGGCTGTTGACTGGGGGCTGCTGTCAGCAACTACATGCCACCTGTAGTGCCCTGCCACAGGGCCCTCTCTGTAGGTGGTTCACATCATAGCAGTTTGCTGCTTCAAGGCCAGCAAGAGAATCTCCCTCCTCAGGAAGGACCCAGTCCCTCTTTTAAAAGGGTTGCCTGATTAGATCAGGCCCACCCAGGAACATTTCTCTTTAGTTAACTTAAAGTCGAGATTATTTATGAACCCCCCAAAAGGTAAGGATTATGTTTGTAAACAAGTCTGTTCCTCTGGGTGTGATAACCTTTGATTATATTAGATTCACCTAAAATGTCTTTGCTTAAATTATGTTAAGATTAGAGCTTTGATTAGACCATGTCTGTAGGGTGTAACTCAGGTTAAGTCCCTGCCCCCTTGGTAGGCTGATGTAACAGGCACTCACTCAAGAAGACACAGAAGATGCACAGGAAGAGAGAGAGTTCCATAGACATGGCAGAGGAGAGAACTTTGATCTTGTGGCCCCAGGACGAGAGAGGAACCTTATGCCAGCCTACTGCTGAGATCCAAAGAAGCTGGGTCCATAAAGCCTTAAGTGGAAGAAAAAAGGCTGAACCCTCTCAGAAATCATCCACCATCTTGCTTCAACACATGGCAACAGTCTTTGGTGGCAAAGTAACCTTGACTTGGATTCTATAGGGCCTTGTGACTGTAAGCTTCTACCCCAAATAAATACCCTTTATAAAATCCAATAGAGGGCTGATGTGGCTCAAATGGTTGGGCGTCCGTCTACTATATGGAGGGACCTGGGTTCGAACCCTGGGACCTCCCGGTAAAATTAAAAAAAAAAAATAGGGGTAAAAGCCAATAGAGTTCTGGTACTTTGCATCAGCACCCCTTTGGCCGACTAATACAGAATTTGGTACCAGGAGTCGGGGGGTACAGTCTGATGCAATTACCAAAAATGCTGGAACGGTTTTATAAATGGGTAAGAGGTATTTTTTGGAGGAATTGTGAGATGCTTGGTAGAAAAGGCCTAGATTCCTTTGAAGAGGAATATGGATGCTAAAGAGACTTTTGGTAAGGCCTTAGAAGGAAGTGATGAAACTGTTATTGGAAACTGGAGGAAAAGTGATCTGTGTTTTAAAGTGGCGGAGAACTTAGCAAGATTGACTCCTGATATTATGTGGAAGGTAGAATTTGAAAATGATGAGCCTGGACATTTAGCTGAGATGCTTTCCAAAATAAACTTGGGAGTGGACATAATCATGGGAGTAAAATCCCATCATATTCACAATTCCTGCCCACACTCAAGGAGAGGGGATTGCACAGGGTATGTACACTGGCGGGGGGGTGGATGGCGCAAGGAATCTTGGGGTCAACCTTAGAATTCTGCCTTTCACAGGCCTTAATGGTTTATAATACCCAATTTGATTCATCCGCCCTATTCACCAACCTCAGCTTGAAATAACTGTTCTTTGCAAAACTGAGGTTTGTTTTCCATGGTTATACATAACTGTCCTTGAAAACATTCAAAAAACTGAATGAACCTCAGGCTCCAAAGTCCATTTGAGAAGTAAAGTTCTGTAATTTTTTGGAGCCAAAGAAGACAGCTTTATTGGAGTAAGGAAATAACTGCAGCACAGACACTTTGGACAGTGACATTCACTGGACTGTACAGTTGTTCAAAATAACAGTCTTATAAAAGATAAGTAGTGTTTTAGTTTCCTAGGCTGCTCAAGCAAATACCATGAGATGGGTTGGGTTACACAATGGGAATTTATTAGCTTACAGTTTTGAGGCTAAAAGAAAGCCCAAATCAAGGATCAAGACAGGGCTTTCTCCCCCCCCCACTGGTGTTCTAAGGCTGCCTGCTGGCTCTCTTTAGTCCTTAACTTGGTACATGGACATGGTGGCATCTCCTGGTCTCATCCTTCTCCTCCACTGATTTTAGCTTCTGGCTCCTTCCTCTGTGGCTTTATTTCTCTTTCTGTCTGAATTTCACTCTGCTTATAAAGGACTTGAGCAATAGGGTTAAGACCCACCATGACAGAGGTGGGCCACACCTTCTTAACTGGAGTAGCCTCGTAAAAGGTCCACTTAGAATGGGTTCACACCCACAGGAATAGATTAGATTTAAGAACATGTTTTTCTGGGGAGCATACAGCTCCAAACTACCACAGGTAGAATCCCAAAAAGCCTAATTTTTAAAGACTCATGACCTTAGAAAAGTGTACTTTACTTATTTCCTGGAATGTGTACGTTATATCTTATTACCTGTCGTTTCTCTACCCATCATGAGTAAAGGATATTGATTTTCTGATCTGAGGGGCTTTGTTTTACCGAGCAGACATTTCCGTCCCTGGTTACTTCAGGTCAGGGACTGAAAACTTAGAAAAATGCTAACTTTAATATCGTTTGCATCTTCCATTTTATTTATTCTTTTAATACAAGTAAATCACTAACTTTTCATTTCCTCTCTTTCATTGGATGCTGTGACTGGAGTCCTCACTGAAACATTTTTCATAGACCCTGGGTCATGCTTTAGTTATGGTTGCCATAGTTATGTCATCACTGGGGTAACCACTAAAACCGTTTCTAATGCAGTTTCTGTTTTCCTGAACTACCTGCATCGGAAGTTTAAGTGAAAATGGTTGTGTTGCCCACATTTCTTTTCCTACAAAGCAGTCATCCTGGGTTTTGGTTGTTACTTGTTTAATATCCATGTTTTTTGCTAGGCTGCCTAATGTATTATTCAGGGCCTGGTCTATAATAGTTGGGAAAAGATTTTAATGAATGAATGATCGCCCCTTATTCTGATTACAGTTCACTCTCCAACTGGTTCTCAGGGTTTTTTGTATTTATGTGTTTTTTTAAAAACAATTTATTGAAGTATATCATTCATACATGAACATACATAAATTATAAGTGATCAGTAAACAGTGTGAACTTACAAAACAAACATGCATAACATCACACAGCGCTCCCACACATCACCCCACCACAAATACTTTGCGTTGTTGTAAAACATTTGTTAACAAATTATGAAAGAGCATTGTCAAAGTATTACTAACTATAGTCCGTATCTTAGTCCCCTATACTTTTTTTTAAGGATTTATTTATTTATTTATTTATTTATTTATTTACTTTTATCCATTTTTACATCCCCCCCCCCACTTTTGCTGTTTTTGTGTCCATTTTCTGGGCAACTCTCTTTGTCCATTCCTGCCCTCGCTTCTTATCCTTCTCCTCTTGTCTTCACTGGGATTCGATCCTTGGAACCTCCGATGTGGGAGAGAGGCATCCTACTACTGCCTGCACTATCTTAGTTCCTGGTTTTTCGGCGCATCTCGTCTTGTCTCTCCCTTGTGTCACTCTCCTGTTATGTCATCATCTTACAGCGTGGCTCGCGGGGCCTGGGGGGCTCACCCACTTGCGGGGCCTGGCGGCGCACCCACGCACGGGGCCTGGTGGCCCATGTGCCTTCTATATTTTTCTTTTTTTTTATTTTTACCGGGAGGTCCTGGGGATTGAACCCAGGTCCCTCCAAATAGAAGACGGACGCCCAGCCATTTGAACCACATCCATCCCCCTGTTACATCTCTCAAGGTTGACCGAAGATACCTAGAGTTACAGTCATATGATAAATCAGGCTTAGTTTATCACCAGCATTCTAAAAACCAGACCTAGGGAGAAAAACTAGGTCTGAGGGCACATGCATGGTTTCTAATATAGCTAATGTTTAGCCTACCCTGATTATCACAAAATCAGGACAGTGAGAATATTTGCATGGTTCTCAGGTTTTAAATTTGTTTTTCTTTCTGTACTGTCTAGAACAAGTATACTTATCCGTCAAGTTGCAACTCAAGTGAAACTATTTCAGCAGACATATTTTTTTTTTTTTTTTTTTTTTTTTTTTTTTTTACTTTTTGCTTCCATAACACATTTTGTTTGGTCCTTTTTAATCTTTCTTATTTGTTCTTTTTATTTTTATTTTTTTTAATTTATTTCAAATTCAAAGAAATAAAAAAACAGAAAAAGGCAGCTCAACAAGTCATGGAAGCATTGTTTGTTCTTTATAGACCCCTTTGCTTATATTATGTCTTGATTGAGAACAGATGCCAAGTCTTACTTAGCCTTAAATCCTCAGCAGCTAGCATTGGGCATGGCCCTTGGTTAGTGACCAATAAATATTTGAATCAAATTCCCTTTAAAAAAAAAACAAAACAAAACACTTTTTCCAAATAAATAATATATGTTCAAAAATATTAAATACAAAATGTTAAAAATGCATAGACTGAGAAAGTTTGTCTTCTACTTCTCTTCCCCAATTGCCCTATTTACAACCTGAAACCATTACTACTAGTTTCTTGGGTGAAATGGCTTTAACCCCTTCAAATTTTCAAACCCAGGGTCCTCAGGAGGTGATCGGCCAACTGATCAGCCAACATATTATGGAGGAAATAGTACTGAGCTAGAGTCCAATTTGGGATTTGACACTTAACTAGTCTTACCACTTGAATTTTTGAATAGTCAATTATAATCTGGCCCTTTATCTCAATTATCGAATGTTCCAAGAATGATGATAGAAAATGTATGTGAAGGTTACCTATTAAACTATCTGACATATTTAGTATTAGTTAACTGATTTTTAGTGGCATTGTGCTCTTATTAATCCGATATTCATTAGGTCCCTTGGGACTCAAGAAAGCAGCTCAGGACGCCTTTGTTTTTGTATATATAACATAGCAGTGTTTAATATGAGACCGAAAAACTTGTCCATAGACATAGCCCTTTCCAAACTCAATATTGGCCAGGACAATGTGGTTAATTTAAAAATTGGTCAAAAGTATTCATGATGGCCAGAATTTCTATTTAAGTCAAGGCAGGTACATTCAGCCATATGTTTAAAAACTTAAAAGTTAGTAGTTTAAATTGATCTTAATAGAATATTATATTGCCTAGCAATTTCCTCTTTTGTCTGGTTTCTTTTATGGAGATCTATTTGTGGTTTCCATAAGGTTTGTCCCCCATCTGTTTTGATCCTACCATGACATCATCCTGTGTTTGATGGGCGGCCTGTTATGGAAGTTATTGGGACATTATGACAAACACAGTGTTTAAATTTTGCCACAGGACCAAACAGGCAAGATGAGCTTTAAGAAGCCTTGGCACAGAAGGCAGTACCTAGGGGTAATCGGCAAACCCAGTGAGAACAGTTATGAAAGCTGTGCATTGTGGGTGGGCAGAAAGCAAGGTGAATACTTAACAAGTGCTGGGTGGCTGTTATGGTTGCCTAGCAGCAGACAGGCAGAGCCGGAGCGTCCAGGCTGAGCAGAAATGTTGGTGCTGCCACTTTGGGAAAAAATGAGACAAGTGCCTGACTACAAAATCACTCCGGCTTTTTTGAGGAAACATAAAAGACCATCTCCCCTCCTATGCTTTACAACAACACTATTCAGTACTTTTTCTCTAACGTCGTCTGTTCTTTTGATTCTGAAACAAATGCCCTTCCCTCCCCCATCCTTTGTCTGGGTTTTGTTTTTGTGTGTGTGTGTGGTTTTTTTTTTTTTTTTTTGGTGAAAATCAAATTGGATCACATGAAAAATCTCTGCAGATGTCATTGTATGGACTTAGTTGCCTGATGCTGCTGCTCCAAGATAATGGGATTAGTTGCTATGCATCATGTATTTTGTTACAAATAATGGTTGTCAGTCTAAAGTCTATGAATGCATTCCTTTATCCCTTACAGATGTTTCAAAGTCATATCACCACCCTTACCTTCTTGCATTCTGGTCTGAGTACACCGAAGATGGGCACAGCATACACCTTTTTGAGCTTGTGTGAACAAGTCTCTTGGTGCATCATCCTGATGAAAAAGAGCTTGAAACCCCCCTAGGGCCTCTAAAGAGCCTTGGAGCTCTGACATTGCTAGTCACCAGGTATATCTATGGCTTGAGATGAATAGACTCTATTTGGAAGCCCTAAAGGAAACCCCTCATAATTAACAGCAGTTCCTTTTATGGTACTTACTTTATGCTGGCTAAGTGCTCTTTCTCCTAATTCGTGTAGGCCTCCCAACTGGGAGCTAGGTTCTGTTATTATCTCCACTTCAGAGATGTGAAAACTGAGGCTCAGTGAGCTTAATGCACATGCAAACCCACAGTCAGCCACTTGGTTAAGGGCTTAGGGTTATGACTCAAACCCAGATAGTCTGTTGGAATATTTCTTACCCATGCACCATGCACTGCTCTAGACTTTGGTTATGGCTAATGAACAAGAGAGACGTGATCCCTGCCCTCAGGGCACTTGCGTTCTAGTATGGTGGTCCTCTTGTACCTCTGCTTTGGGATTGGCTCTGCTGACTGCATGCTCTGGAATGAACACACGGCTCAGAAACCTACTGCAGCCCCGTTTCTTAACACGGAGACCTCCCTGGGCAACTTGCCCAGCCTTCCCTTACCTCTTACACCCTCTGTTTCTGTCAAACCAGGCCTCCCCTGACCTCTCCCTTCTGCCCCCTCCCAGAATGCCCTTGCTTCCTGCCCTCTGCTTTGCCATAGCATTACCCAGCAGCAGAGGTTTTAGTCTTTGCCACAGCTGTCATTTGTGACCCTTACCAAGCAAACTCAGGTGACCGCGTGGCCGGCAGTGAGTTGCTTGAATGCTGCTTTTCTTAGCCGTTGTTAATTCTTTCAGCAAGCATTTTTTGAGTGTCCATTCTGTGCTGCCAGGCTTTGTTGGAGTACAGTGCTTAGAGCATTGGGCGCTCCCTTAAAACAGTTTTCCATCATGGTTATCATGTTCCCTTTTACTGGTCAACACGCAGACCACTAACCAAGATTTCTTCCATCCGGTCTATTCACACCAAACTCGGCCACATCATGTAACGGTAAATGCCACCTGGAGCCCGGGTCCTAAGTCCTTTTACTCAATTGTTCTTGTCTTCAGAAGTTCACTTTCAGTTGCTCTTCAGGATGCCATCCTGGGCGTGTGGGCCTGCAGAGCTCCCTGAGCTTGGGAGCCTGAGAGTTCCATCTCAGCTGCATTCTGAGCGCTTGGTCAGGACGTAGGTGGACTGCGTGTCTGCCTGTGCATGTGACCTGGGGAATTGACACTGTAGCAGTTAAGGATGTCCCCGGTAGGGCCTCCTAATAAGTGCCGTGTAAAGGCAGGGGGTGGGGGGCGGTCCTGAGGAAAGGAAGGTCACTCCTGCATGGAAAAACTAGATGAAGCTTCAGGAAGTGATAGCTTTTGTGCTTAATGGAGCAGTTTTTTTGTAGTCTGAAGTGGGGCCTTTAAGTAGAAGAAATGGTATGATTGAAGTCCTGAAAGAAACTGCACTGTGGGAAGCTAGAAGGAGAACCTGGGCCCAGAACGGGGCATTGTGGAGGGCAGCATGGGAGAGAAGCCTGGCAAGTGGAGGGGGCAGGTTTTGATGATGCTTAAGTGACGGGCAAAGGATGTTAGACTTTTCCATTAGCAGTCACTGAAAAGGTTTTGAAGGAGCGCCATATCCCCAGTGTTTTATTAACGTTGCTGGCAATGGCTGCTGTCCAGGACTTCATGTTGACGTTTCCAGGTCATGCTGGCATGTGCGTTCTGGGCTGTACTTTGTGAGCTGTGTTCAGCTAGTTTGTGATGTAACCGGCACAGAGTAGAGACGATCTAGTAAAAGGCCGAGCTAGAGCCTGAGCCTGGGCCTTTTGTTTCCTCCAAGCCCTATACTCTGTCTGGAATTAGTTTATGGGATGGATTAGAAGAAGTAAAGCCTGGAGGCAGGAAGACCTATTGTGGTGGCAAATTCCAAACCTGGGAAAAGCAGCAGGCACCCACAGAAGAGATGACCGCAGAAGGACTCGGAAACTGGTCAAGAGTAAGAAGAGGGAGGAAGGGGGCTGCCTGCAAGGTTGCGAGCCCAGGGCTTTAGGCGAATTGCAGGCACTGTCAGTGTGCCTCGGAAGGTCTTAGTGGAAGCCTTCCGTTTGCTCTGCAGCACAGATACTTGCTGCTGTGCTATGATGCTCCAAAAAGACAAGAACAGTTTCCAGCAGCCTGCACCACTGTGGACCCCAGGGGACAAGGGCAAGCACCAGCCTTCTCGGGCTGATGAGGGACTCAGGGAAAAGCCTTCAGAAAGCTTCCTGAGGACTTTAAATGGACCAAATACTGGCCCCACACCAGCCCTTTCAGCCTTACCTGGCTACATAAACACTCCACTGTCTGAGCACACCCTTGCTTAGGGACAGTTACCTCAGCTTACTAGCCTGTTTCCCACTTGTAAAAACCCAGGGCTGGGCTGAATCAGTTATTCTTAGGCCGTGTTTCTTGGAGCCCTAAGGGTTCTGGAAACATCTTACAGAGGCTACCAAAAAGGTGGGACAGGGAGAGAGAAGTGCAGGCAATTCCTGGTTCAAGCAGAGACACTTGCCTTACCCTTGACTTTTGTTTGCTTTAAAGGTTTCCTTTGAACAAAGAGGTCTCCAGATTTTTTTTTTTTTTTTTTAATTTTTTTTTAAACCATTGTAATTGATCATCTCCCAGGGTCCTTTCTAATAAACATTCTATAGCTCTGTTAGAAACATTAATACTTTCCATGCCTTACCTTTGTGTTGTGCTTTGCTAAGCACTTCACATAGATATTATTTCATTCATTCCTCATTATTTCTCAGTGAAGTGAGCAGATGGTGTAAATCCAAATTATAGATGATGAAACTTTTGGTAATCCTAAGGGAACAAAGGTAGCCAAAACCTAAACTCATCTTAGGAGTCTGTTGTTCTTTTCAAGACCTTATCTTACCTTTAAACCATAGGAGGTAAACCAAGATAATGACACATTTCAGTAGAAAACAAAAGAGTAAGCACTTTTTGGTTATCACATTTGTTACCATTAAATACAAACTCAAATTCTTTTGGTGTTTTCTGTACCAATTGTGGCCTAAAATTTGAAAAAAAAAAAAAAAAAACTTCTTACCCTAGTTGACAGTATTTTTTGTCATTTGAATTTTGGATGCTGACATGATGGCTCCTAAAGTCTTTATAATTTCATTTGTGAGATCAAGGAAAAATGATTCTTCTAAAGCCTAGATTGACAGCGAGGCTGGTCTAATCTGTGGAATTATCGAAGCTACCATTCCAAATTCAGTGTGGATTTGAAAAAGGTGTTTGGGGTCATATGCCTGTGACTGTGGAACAAAGTGAGGTTGCAAATAGATCTGTGAGGATCTCTTTGGTGATTTGTGCTAAGATTATGAAATCAGTGAAGCAATTTGGTGAATAATTTTTAGACCCATCTGTCACCAACACTTTCTAGGACTGGGAGGCCTGGATGAACCTGCCTTATGTAAAATTGCTTAGAGAGTCTCACCAGAGAGGACAAAAGTCACCTTACCCAAAGCTAGCAAAGTATTGATGGTAACATTTGTTAAGCATCTTTTATGTGTCAGAGACTTTACACACTTTATCTGACATACTCCTCATATCAGCCCTATGAGGCAGGTAGCTTACCTGGAGCCTGAAGATCTGCAGACTTAACACTGATGGTGATTGAAAGGCGCATGAGTTCAGCATCTGCTCCCTATTATGCTTTTCATGCTTAACTGCCAGCGATCATTTTTCTCCAAATTTCATGAATGATTTAAAATGTAATTCTCTAACTGTAATGAACAAAATAGTCTTACTAAATCACATCTTGTGAGCCTTTGTAATCGTCTGCATAAACAGTCCACCTTAGTGAGAAGGTGTTTCTTGCCTACCTAACCCTGAAGGATTCGGTGTTGAGACATCTGTGGGCTAGAATAGCCTTAGACAGCTTCTTGAAAGAGGTAGGGATTGTGGGGAAAGAAAGGGCTCAGATATCTACAGAAAGGAAAAGGTAGAAGGCATTCTGGAAGAGGAAATTATGTATGCCAAGATGAGGAGAAAGTACTAAACAAGAGGTGTTTGGAGGTAGTCAGTAAATTAGTTAAGAGTAGAGGAGTCAAAATAAAAGAAAAAAAGAAGAAAAAAAAAGAGTAGAGGAGTCATGAAAAGGCATAATGGGAAGTAAGGCTGAAAGCACAATGGATTTGATCAGATTGTCGAGGGTCCTGAATGCCAGGCTGTGTGTGGCATTTGCTTTATGTATGCCTCGTAGAAAGAACGCATTGATGCTTTCTGAAAGACACTGGAAGAAACCAGAGGCAGGGTGATCCATTTGGATCAGGGGTGAAAAGGGTCCGAACTATGGGGATTTTGTTGGAAACAGAAAGAAGATGTTACAAAGGAAGAGTAGACAGCTTGGTAACAGGCTGTACATAGTTGCCCATGAAGCAGACAAGTCCAAAAGGCCTGATATTTCTAAGCCTCACTGACTGTGAGTATGAGACTGTGGGCATTAGGTAATTCTGGGTTTCAGAGGGGAAAGGAGCCTGATGGCTTCGCTCTCTGGAGTATTGATTTGGGGTACAGGTTTAACATCCAATCGGAGAAACCCAGCTTAGGGTTGGAGGTGCGAGTTTGGAAATTTGGTGAGAGGTCAATGCTGGGGATATTTGGGAATCATCCTCACCAAAGTAATGGTTGCAGTTGGGTGAGTGGAGAAGTCCCCAAGGAAGAGAAGAGGACATCCAGGAGAATGACCCAAGGACAGAACACAAATTTAGAGGGTGCGGGGGGAGGACATGAGGGCAGCACACGAGAGAGAGAAGCTGAATCAGAGCTAGGAAAGAACCAGAGGAGAGAACCAGGGGGGAACGGTATGCAAGGATGGTGGAGTAAATAGTGTCAGTGCAGCAGAGAGGTCTAGAACAGGGTTTCTCAATTGCAACATTATGGACATTTGGGGCTGGAACATTCTTTGTTATGGGGGACCATCCTGTGCCTTGCTGGATGTTTAACAGCATCCCTGGCCTCCACCCACTGATGCCCCACTCCTCATCCAGTTGTGACAACCAAAAAATGTCTTCAGGCATTACCAAATGTCCCCTGGGGGACAAAGTCACCCCCAGTTGAGAACCAATGCCCTGGAAGAATAATGGATTTTTTTTTAAAGACCTCTGGGTTTAGACATTAAGAATATTGTCTGAGCAGAAGTCAGAGAGACTTGAAGAAAGAAAGAGAAGCTGAGAATGTAGACAAGTCACTTCATCAGAGAGGAGATAAAGAGCACGTTTTAGCACCAAACTTTTTGGTTTTCAGATAACGTAGTACCTACGTTAATTGAATGTCTGTAGAAAACCATGTTTTATGGGGGCCAAAAAATTAATAACTGTTGCTATTACTATGATTTTTTTTACCTAAGAATAACTATGAAATCGTACTCTTCTAATACTATATCTGACTTTTTTTTCTAAACTTCAATAAATAGTATATTAGGGGGGTGGATGTGGCTCAAATGGTTGGGCGTCTGTCTGCCACATGGAGGGATCTGGGTTTGATCCCCGGGACTTCCTGGTAAAATAAAAATATATATATATAGAAGGCGCATGGGCTGCCAGGCTCTGTGTGCTGGTGAGCCGCCAGGCCCCGGGAGCCATGCAGCAGGATGATGACGTAACAGGGGAGAGACAAGACGAGATGCTCCCAAAGCTCTGAAAACCAGAAACTGAGGTGGTACAGGTGGCAGGAAACCTCTCTCCTACATCGGAGGTCTCCAGGATCGAATCCTGGTGAAGACTGGAGGAGGAGGAGGAGAAGAGATGGCAGGAAACAGACACACAGAATTGCCCAGCGAATGGACACAAAACAGCAAATGGGGAAGGGGGGGTGGTTAAAATGGATAAAGTAAATAAATAAATCTTTAAAAAATAAAAAATAAAAAAAATAAATAGTATATTAGGCCAACATTTAAAATCACAGGAACTGACTACTCCACACCCCTCTAGATTACATGAGATCTGTAATAACACAAGGGGCTTGATCCCGTCCAGTCCAACAAGCATTACTGGGCTCCTAATAGGTTCCTAATTGGAGGTGTGTATGGTAGGAGAGGCCCCATGATTGTATTTAAGAAATACGTGACACAAAAATAACGTGAAGATCACAGTGTGCTTTGGAAGAAGGACTAGCATTTATGAAAGAATTAGCTATGAAATAATGACCAGGAGTGGATCAAAATGACAGATTAAGAACTTTTGCCTACCCCTTCCTACACTCAAAATACTGGAAAATAAGGAAGCTGCCATCAACTGGCAGATTTTTGATATGTTCGTGGAGGGTAGAAAGAAGGCAGGAAAGGTCCATGGAGCAAGAAAGCTGATTAATACTTAAGCCACAACTGCAGCTTAGGGTGGTCTCAAGCCTGGAGCCCGTGGAATGAAGCACTCAGAAGGAGCCCTGAACCCGTTATGGAGGCTGTTTTAGCTTCCTAGGCTACTTAAAGCAAATGCCATGAAATGGTTCACCTTGAACAATGGAAATTTAT
The DNA here is from genome assembly GCA_026826555.1 of Tolypeutes matacus. NCBI lineage: Eukaryota > Metazoa > Chordata > Mammalia > Cingulata > Chlamyphoridae > Tolypeutes > Tolypeutes matacus. Next base: position 9,069,870 of record JAKSZT010053819.1, read on the forward strand.
TAGCTTACAGTTTTGAGACCAGGAAAATGTCCAAAATTAGGCATCATCAAGGCACTACTTTACTGGCTTCTGGTGATCCTTGATCCTTTACTGGAATATGGTGTCATCTGCTGGTCTCTCCTTTCTCTTCCAGGTTTTGTTGATTTCAGCTTCTTGCTTCCATGGGTCTCCCTCTATTCATTCCTTTTATAAAGGACTCCAGTAATAGGATTAAGACCCATCCTGAATGAGGTGGGTCCTACCTTAACTGAAATGGCCTTACCAAAAGGTCCTACTTAAAATAAGTCCACACCCATAGGAATGGATTCGATTTAAGAACATGTTTTTCTGGGGTACAGACACCTTTAAACCACCATGACTTGGGCAAGTGCTTTGAGTGCTGCCCTGCCCCAGATACTGAGCAGTAAGCAGTAGTGGAGTAGAACCAGACCAAAGCTGTGGGTGTGGACAATGGGGCCCAGAAGGCCAGTCCCAGGAACTTGCTGACTTCTGGGACGGCAAGGGGGCAAAAGCTTAGCACAGTTCTCCTTAAATAAAATCTGCTTTCAGTTTCTTCTTGTTTAAGGGCCCTGTGAATTTCTTCTGAAAATTAGGTATCTTATGCTCATTTTCTTATTTGGTTGCTCATTTTCTTCTCAATCTAAATAGGTATGTATATTTTGGTACCTCTACATCTTTTGTATATTTATGTCACTTTGTGATATAAGCTGCAAATCCTTTTTTATCATTCTGTTTTGTGTGTGTGTGTGTGTTTGCCTCATTGCTTCTAGGTTTTGAGTTACAGTCAGGAAAGTTAGCCCTCCTGGGTTGTAAAGAAATACCCATGTTTTCTTCTAATTCTTGTATGGTTTTATTTTTTACACTTAGATTTCTAATCCATTTGGAATTTTCCTTGGTTTACATGTGAGGAATGGATCAAATTTTGTCTTTCCCAATGCAGCTGTCTTGTTTCAACCTCATTTTTTAAAAGCCCATCTCTTTTTTTCCCTCACTGATTTGAGTTTCTGCCTTTATCACATGTTAAATTTTCATGCACACATGCATCTCTTTTTGGATTTTCTATTCTGTTCCTTTGGTCTGTATTTATCCACCATTATCACACTGTCTTAATTATAGAAGCTTTGTAATGTCTTCAAGAGTCAGGGCCAGGGACGTGGATGTGGCTCAAGCAATTGAGCTCCCGCCTGCCACATGGGAGGTCCCAGGTTCGGTTCCTGGTGCCTCCTGGAGAAGAGGAGCGAGACAGCGAGCTGGTGGGACGGGCTGGTACAGCGAGCTGATGCAACAAGATGATCTAACAAGGAGACACAAAGAGGAAACACAATGAGAGACACAACCATGCAGGGAGCAGAGGTGACTCAAGCGATTGAATGCCACTCTCCCACATGGGAGCTCCTAGGTTGGGTGCAAATAGACACAGAAAACGGCAAGCTCAAACCACAAGGTGGGGAATAAATAAAGTAAATCTTAAAAAAAAAAAAAAAAAAAAAAGTCAGGGCCAGCTTCTTTTCCCCGTTTCTCTTTGTTTGTTGGGGTTTTTTTGTTTTTTGTTTTTAAGATTTATTTTATTTATCTCTCCCCACCCCCTCGTTGTTTGCACTTGCTGTGTCTGTTCATCTTCTCTGTTTCTTTAAGAGGCAATGGGAACCAAACCTGGGACCTCCAATGTGGGAGGGAAGCACCTAATCGCTTTAAGCCACCTCTGTTCCCTGCTTTGTTTTGTCTCTTGTTATGTTTTTCCTCTCGTGTCTCATGTTGCATTATCTTGTTGCATCAGCTTGCTGTGCCTGCCCATTGCACCAGCTCACTATCCTGCTCATCCTCTATTTAGGAGCTACCAGGAACCTCTGCTCCCTGTTCTTGCTGTGTCTCTCATTATGTTTTTCTTCTTGTGTCTCTTGTTACGTCATCTTGTTGGGTCAGCTTGCAGTGCCTGCCCATCATGCCAGCTCACTGTTGTCTTAAGAGGCACCGGGAACCAAACCATGGACCTACTGTGTGGTAGGCAGGAGCCCAATCGCCACATCTGTTTCCCTATTTTGTTTTTTGTTTTATTTTGTTTTATTTTTTTTAGATTTTCCTGGCTATTTATTCTTCCACATAAACTCAATAATAGACTTGTCTAACTCCAGGAAAATAAAATGATGGTATTTTTATTGGGATTACATTAAAATTATAAATAATGTAGCTCCCTTTGTCTTTTAACCTTCCTGTATCCTTAATTTTTTAGGCATGTCTCTTATACATCTATCCTGGTAATCCCTAACTTAGTTATAGGAGTTTAGTGTATTTGTATTCATTGTTGGTGCTTAGATATTTCTGATTCTTTCTATGATTTTGAGTTTTCTAGTTTCCATGTTTTTCTTTATTTGCCTCTCCTTTTTTCTGTTGGGTTCGCAAAGTATAGTCAATTTCTAATCTAAATGTTATTCTTTATTTAAGAAGCTAATCGGTATTTTTCCTCTTCTCAAACAGTTGAGAAATTTCAAACTCTTAATTCCAGTTACCCCTTCTCTTACATGTTGTTCTCCAATATTTTCATTCTATCTGTTTTTATGCCTTCAAAATTAATCACTGTCATTATTATTGTTGTCATTATTATGTTACACAGCTTGTTTACAGTTACCCACAGTTGACTAATTTCTTTGCTCTGTTTTCTTTCTTGTATCCCTAACATTTCAGCTGAATTCCATTCTCTCTCTCTCTCTCTCTCTCTTTTTTTTTTTAATGTTCCAAATGTAATGGATTTATTTTACTCTGATGCAAAACCAAAGATTCCACTGTAGCACGGAGACCAGTATATTAAAAGGTCATAAAAAAGTGGTGTGGGACATACAGGACATAATGTACAAACTGGAGGATCAGGTCATTTCCTTTACAACGTGACAGACACTGTCATTGGGGAGCACATTTAAAATAACACTGAGGAACTGAACTGAAATGTGGCACAAACATAATAACTTCCATTCATGCCTTCAGGTATACGTCCCTTAGGATGGACTGGCAACCTCTAGACTTCAGTGTAGGGAGGGTTACAATTCTTTGGAAGAATAAAAAGTTCACACTTTTGAAACTTCACAGAAGAATTTTAAGGCCAAAACAGTGGGTTCATTTCTCTTCACCTCCAAGGACAAATCTGATACTCTACTCAAAACCATATTAAGCTTCTAGTTCAAATCCCAACCCAACCTTGTGACCTCCTGTATTGAAGTTCTTTCCATCACTTAAAGCTGATAGGGTCAGTTTGACTCCTGGCCGAAGGGTCTGAGTATATCCAAGTCCAGTCAGGCTGGCGTTATTTACTTTAGCAGATAGAGAAGTTCTACAATCCAGCTTGTAATTTAGCAGCAATGCCACAATGGGTGATGTTACTGTCAGCTGTCCAAGCAAGATTTATTGAAGTTTCTATCTTCTCACTAACCTTCTGGTAAATAGAAACCCCAAATTCAGTGCCATCATTCACATGAGTGTGCAGCTGGAAGTCTGCAGCCTTGTAACCCAGGGCGAAATTATTCTGTGACAATTTGGATTTGGCTGTGTCAAAACTCATCTGATAGCCAGCAAGCCATCCTTCAAGGGCCAATACAGCCCAGCCATAGATGGTTGGCCCAGAAAAATCTATTTCAACATTACTGCCAAGACTGAAGCAATCCCGTTTATACAAGGCCTTCAGTTTCCCACTCTTCTTTCCTGTGTTCAGTATAAATAAGGTATCAAAGTCACTTTCAACCCTTCAACCAATTTATTCTCCAAAGAGATTTCTGTCCCAAGAGTATTGCCTGTGTTCCATTTTTGGGTGAAGGTAAGCCCATAGTTACAGATCTTATATTTGGTCTCTAGGTTACCTGATGCTTTCCCTGTTTCAATGTAAGCACAACCAGGAGTAGAAAATTCCACTCCACTACAAGACTTGGTTTTCAGATCTATTTTGACAATGCCAAACCCATATCCCTTATTGAAGACATCTTTGGCAGCCTTTCCAGGGTCACAGTAAGTGGGTGTGTTACACATACCTCCAACCAGAGGGCAACACTGAAGGTTGTTGTCTTCAAGCTAGCATCGTCCACGCCTGCCCCATTCTCTTTACTCTGTCCTTTAGTAATTATTTGATTGAATCTCTCTACTGCAATAAAGTCTCTAATTTATTTTTCTAAAAACTATCTTTATTTTTGCCCTCATTTTTGATTGATAATTTAACTGGATTTAGAATTCTAGGTTGATGGTTATTTTCTCACAGTTCTTTGAATAAGTTTTTCCATTGTTTTTGGCCTCTGTTGCTGCAATTGAGAAATTGCTAATTATTGTTCCTTGACAGAAAATTGTCATTTCTTTCTGACCACTTTTAAGATTTTCTTTATCTTTGGTGTTCTGCAGTCTAATTACAATGGGTAAATAGGTATGAGTTCATTTTGATTTATTCCTAAAAGGATTTACTTTACTTCTTCAATCTAAAGATCCAATTTTTCAAGAATTTGCTAAAATTTTTATAATCCTTATTAGACCATGTTAGACACCCACCCCCCATTCTATCTTCATTGTCTTTATTTTCCATTTCTTTGCCTCTGAATTGTATTCTAAGTAATTTTATTTTCAGCTGTGAATAATGTGTTATTTTAGTTAATTTTTTTTTTTAATTTCAATGACTATTTTTCAATTCAGGATCTCCTAATAGGCTTCATGGTTTAAAACACATACCAGAGTCAGATTTCCTGATTTCAAATTCCGATTCTACCACTTACTAGCTATGAAACATTGATTAAATTACTTCACTTCAGTTTTCTCATCTGTTAAATGAAGATAATAGTACAGCTATTTGATAGTTTACAATGAGGAGTAACTGAATTAAATACGTAAAGAGATTAAAACAGTGCTTGACAAGTAGTAAGTGCTGTGTGTTAGCTGCTATTATCAAATTTGCTTTTCTCCTTTTTTATACTTTTGTATTTTTTATTTTTAAATCATTTTAAATATATTCCCTTTTTTAATTTCCATCATATTGATCAATTATCTGATGTGCTTGGAAGACTAATCCTACCTACCATCTGTTGTGTCTGTTGACTTTGGCTCATGATAGATTTGGATTATTCTCTTGTATAAGGAAATTTAGGGTTATAGTTGTCTCTTCATTGAGGCTTTAACTCTAAGACTCCTCATGACCTGAGTGGACCTCTGTACCTCTAGAGAGATTTTGTTTCTGCCATTCTCTCCAAGGAACTGGAAACAATGTTTATGCTAATGTCTTGGCATGGGTTAGGACCCTTTCCTAACCCAATATTCAGAAGTCAGGGGGAAGAAAAGGAGTGACCAGAGAAATCAGATATAGAAAGGAAAACAAAGCATAACAAAAGTCAAGAGAAATATTTCAATGGGGGGGATAGGCAATGCATGTCACACACTGCTGAGAGGTCGAGTAAGGTCAAAGAATTGTCTGTTAGTTATAGCATTGTAGAGGTTTTTGGTGGCTTTGAGTGATTACAGTATAGTGGTATGGGCAGAAGGCTTATTAAAACATTTAGTAGATTGAAGACTAAATAAGATTCTTTGAATTATTGTACTGGAGTTCATATCCAGAGCAATAAGGCAAGAAAAATAAATGAAAGGCATAAATATTATAAAGGAAGAAGAAAAATCATCTTTTTTTTGCAGATGACATAATTGTGCATTTACAGAATCCTAAGGAGCTAAAATATCATTTACAGTAGCTTCAAAAAACATCAAATACCCAGAAATAAATTTAACAATATATAAAACCTCTAAACTGAAAACCAACATAGAACACTGCTGAAAGAAATTAAATACAGAGATATAACATGTTCATGTACATCAATATTAATAAGATGTAATATTGCTTGATAGATATCATCACAATCCCAATCAAAAATGGGCAAGTTGATTTTAAGATTTATTTAGAAAGACTTAAAATAGCCAAAACAATTTTAAGGAAGAACAAGCTAATTCTAAAATTTGCATGGGTTCACAAAGAACCTAACATAGCCAGGACAATTTTGAAGAAGAGGATTCTACCTGATTTCAAGATTCACTATGAAAACATAATAAGACTGTGGTACTGGCATAAAAACAGAAAACTAGATCAATTGAACCGAGTAGAGTCCAGAAATAGACACACAAAGGTACCATTGTAATTCAGTGGAGAAAGGTCTGTCATTTTCAGCAAATGGTGCTAAGGCAATTGGGTATCCATGCAGAAAAATAAACCTTGGCCTATCTTAGATCATACACAAAGTTTACTTGGAGATGAATGATAGACCTAAGCAAGAAAGTTAAAATTATAAAACCTCTAGAACAAAACAAAAGAGAATGTACTCATGATCTTGGAATAGGCAGATAGTTAGTAGCTATGTACTTGACCATAAAAGAAAAACATGGATAAATTGAACTTCAAAAATATTTAAAAACTTTCAAAAGGCACCATTAAGAAAACAAAGAGGCAAAAGCCACAGACCAGGAGAAGACATATCTCTGACCAAGGATTCATGCCCATGATATATAAAGAATAATAAATATGTAAAGAATAATAAAAAGGCAACTGAATTTTTAAAAATAGGTCAAAGACAAATAGGTACTTCACTAAAGAAGATATCCAAATGGCCAATAGTGTGTAAAAAGTTGCTCTGCATCATTAGTCATCAGGGAATTTGCACTTAATTTGCATTAAATTAAAGTCACATGCTACCTCCACACACCTACTAGAATAGCAAAAATTGAAAAGAATGCTAATACCACATATTTACAAGGATTAGAGAAACAGAAACTTTATATGCATTGCTATTGGGACTATAAAATGATAAAAACCACTCTGGAAAACTTTGGTCATTTCTAATAAAGTTAAATATACATGTTCTAGAGAAATAAATGCATATGTCCATGAAATCATTTGTATAAGAATGTATAGAGCCAAATACAGAATAGCTAAAATCTGTAGAACAACTAAACATCCATCAGCAGGCAAATGGATAAACTGTAGTATATTTATATAATGGAATACTACTCACGCACTAAAAAAAAATACAAATACACACATCAAGAATGAATCTCAAAAATGTTATATGGAGCAATAGAAGCTAGACATAAACAGGTACATATATATAATCTGTTTATGTGGAATTCAGGAACAAGTAAAATTAATTTTTTTGTTAAAGACTGTTTACCTCTTAGGGGTTGTGAGGGATGGTGATTGAAAAGGGTAATTTTAAGGGGGATAGAAACATTCTGTATCTTGATTCAGGTGGCTGTCAAGCATATGTGTCTTTTAAAAAGTCACCAAGGTGTACCTTTAAGATCTGTGCCTTCTGCTGTATGTAAAATATACTTCAACCAAAAAAAAAAAAAGCTGTTTAAAAAAAAAAGGTAAGGAAGAGGATATAAACGGGAGGATATAATTTGTGAAGTGTTTCAGTAAATGGGGCAGTAGCTTAAGGAGATGTGTGGAGTCAAGGAACTTTTTTTTCCAGAAAAGTACCAGAATGTGTTTGTATATTGATGCGAATGATCTAGTATAGAGGGAGCATTTGATGATGCAGGGAAGAGAGAGCAAATATAGGAGCAATGTTTTGGTAAGACAGATACAGGGAAAGAATCCTGTAGCACTGATCAATAAAGGCAGAAACTATCAATAAAGTTGATGGAAGTTTAGAAAATATGATCAAAGTTAGAGAGAAAAGATAGAAAATTCTTTAGGAATAAGAGATATAACAAAATAGAGAAACTACTTAAGAATAAAAGAAAAAACTATATAGAACATAATACATTTGAAAACAAAAACATTCACTACTCTGAGAAAATATAAATTAGGAAAATTGAAATAAAAAGCAGTGGACAGCCTAAATTTTTAAAAGAGTTTTAAATTATATTCTGAAAAAGAGTTACTGGGTCCATCCAGACAATTTGTATAGTTGATTTCTTCACAAGTGTTCAGGGAAGGGAATATTATGTAAAGTGTTTTAGAGTAGCTGCAAAGAAATTCAGTTTATATTCTAAAGTTAAACACAATAAATAGAATATTTATTATGATGATTTAAAAAATAATTTGGAGTGGGAGAGGAAGGTCTTTCTAAAAACTCGTAGAAATCACACTCAGAAGCTCTAAAGGAAAAGATTGTAACTTGAGTAAACCTCCTTCCCTCGACCAAAAAAAGGGAAGGGAGAAAGCAAAAAAGACCTTTTGAACTTCAAAGGTTGTCATAAACTTAACAACCTAGGAGAATATTTACAGCATAAATGTAATATTTACAAAAAGCACTCTGTGGTAGGCAGACTGATGGGTTCCCCAAATATGCCCATGTCCTAATCCTTGAAACCTTTGAACATGTCATGTTACATGGTATGGCAGTTTGACATTATTTATGAATTCCAAAAAGAGATATAGATTGTTTGTAAACTTGTTTGTTCCTCTGGGTATGATAACCATTTGATTGGATTAGATTCTGCTGAGATGTCTGAGTAAATTATGTTAAGGTTAAGGCTTTGATTCGACCACATCATTAGGGAGTGCAGGGTTGAGTCCCCGCCCACCTTGGTAGGCTATATAAATGGATGCTTAATCAAGAACACACAGAAGTAGATACACAGAGAAGATACACAGAGGATCCTACAGCCCTGGGAAGAGAGATGAGACTGATAGTCTACAGCTGACCTTGTGTAGAGACCAGAGCAGCTGAGCCCAGAAAGAAATGGGCCCCAGAGACTAGCCTTATTCCAGTCTACAGATGAGATGGGAAGAAGCTAGAACCATGTATCCTTAAGAGGAAGAGGGAAGGCTGAACCCTCACAGATATCGCCTACCATCTTGTTCAGCATATGGCCAATGACTTTGGGTGAGAAAGTACCTCTTATGGTACCTTGAGTTGGACTCTTTAGGGCCTTGTGACTGTAAGCTTCTACCCCAAATAAATACCCTTTATAAAAAAAGTACCAACAGAGTTCTGGTACTTTGCATCAGCACCTGGTTAGCTGACTAATGTACATGACAAAGGGAAATTGAAGTAGCAGGTGGAATTGCATTTGCTCATCAACTGATCTTAGAAATGGCGATATTATCCTTGATTATCCGGAAGGGCCTAAAGTTCCAGCATGAGTGGAAAAGGGAGGAAGATGAGGGAGAGCCCAGGAGAGATGGCATCATGAAGAGGACTTGGCCTGACCTTGCTGGCCTTAAATATGGAGGCCAAAAGCCAAGAAATGAGGGCAGCCTCCAAAAACTGAAACTGGCAAGAAAAGTCACTAAGTTCGTGGTAATTTGTTAAAGCAGCAATGGGAAACTAATACACACTGCATATCAATAAAAAGACAACATAATTTAAAAGTGAATAATTCACAGAATTAAGAAATATCGATGTCCAGTAAATATGGCTCAAAATACTGAATACCACTAGCAATCAGCAAAATCAAATTTGAACATGATAGAATTTGCCTTTCAGATTAGCAAGCAGTTTGATAGATACTATCCACTTGGTATTATCAAGGACCTAGGAAAAACATATTCTATACATGGTTGATGATAGTATAAATTGGAAAGATGCTTTAGAGGGAAATTTGACAGAATCTAGCAAAATTAAAGATTATATCCTTTTGTAAATCTAGATACAACTTGACTTTTTCACAGTGAGAATGTGTTTCCCTATTACTTGTGAAATTTTTTCTTTACATAAAAAGAAACAAGAAAAGTAACAAAAATAAAAAAAGAAAAAAAAAAAAGAAACAGAGCCCAAGGGCAATACGAGAAAACCTATAGCAAACTGCAACGTTAGGGTAACTACAGTGGCAGTGCGTGTGTGTGACAGGTGTACTGCTGTGAAGTTTTAAGAAAGGGCTGACAGCAGGGTTGACTGGAGTTAATCATCCCCACCCCCCACCCCCCTCATCACCAAAGCTGCTCGGGCTCCGTCCTTAAGAACCGTCCAGTGTTAATACTCTGCTTTACTGCATTTGTCCATGAAAGTGCCTGCTCCCCCCCATGTCTCGTCCTCCAGGAATGATGTGGCCAAAATTCTCAGTCTGTAAGCTGTTCTTGCACTCTCTGCTGCAGCTGCCTAGATTGTTAGGTAATTAATCATCAGCAGACACATGTTCCCATAGCAGCAGTCATCCTTGGGGACTTGTAAGTTTCCTAACAAAAACTTAAAAGTAAACCCAGTTGGCTGCTCTAACAGGTGCTCAAGCCAGGGTTGAAGAGGGCAGCTGCCACGTTACCGAATGTTAATCTTTTAATGTCCTCAAGAGGCATGCAGTAGGGTTTGGTCCAGTGATCTCCTTCATTGCTCCTCTTCTCCTTTCTTGTGGGGCTCTTTCCCAAACATGTTATCATGAATATTCAAATACATTCTCCTCAGTGGTGAGCTCCTAGTGGAAATCATGGACTTTACCCTTGTGATGAGAGAACATCACTGGAGGGGAGCCATCTAATTAGTCATGAACACGGGCATCTCTGGTCATCGTAGATGGTTGACTCGGGAGGACTTTTAGCCTCAGAGGCTAAAAGCCCCTCAACCTATAGATAGAAAACTTTAATTTCCTCCCTTTAGAGAAGAGGGTTGACTTAGGGTGTCACAGTTAGTAGAGAAGCCAGGTCTAAAACTTCCATGTCTTGATTCTGAGTCCACGGCTCTTTCACCAACATTAGCTTTCTTTCCTTTTCTCTCCATGTTCCTTAGATGCCATTCTTCTGCCCTCCTGAGATTTCCTTAAGGAATTTTTAAAATTATTATTATTATACATTATTAGTTTAAATTCACTCTTACAGGCTCTGGGACAATATTTCCATGTTGTGGTCTGAGATCAGACCTCTAATTACAACCACCCATTGCTCCACAAGCTGTGGTAGAGTGATCTACCACCAGCTGAGCTTGGCAGCAAAGAGCCTATAAAACTGTCTACTTGAGGTGACTGACCATTGGTCGACTTAACCCAGGGCTCAGAATAAACATCCCACCCTGTAGTGGCTTTATAGTGTGTCAACTTGGCTAAGCTGAGCTACATACTCCAGAATTCCCTTTCTTGTATGTTTCTGGTTAGGGTAAGTCCCAAGGGAGATGCTTTAGGGAAATTGGACGGTGGATGTGATTCAGAAGCCGTTTTTATAATTCACACACATCCTCACCATCTGCTGGCTCACCCTGGTGGCTGTGTGGCAGTGGCTGGACCTGCAGCTATTGCACCCTTCCCCGGATCCTCCATCAGCTTCTCCTCAGCTCCAGCTCACGCTTGTAGGTTCTGACTTGTTCTTGTTCTCCCCAACTTGCTACCCATCTTCTCTTCTGCTTGCCCTGCAGACTTCAAGCTCCAGCATCAGGCTCAAGAACAACAGCTTTCCAAAGACTACTTTACCAGCTCCCACAACTACGTAATGTCACTTCCCTATAAACATCTATATTCACCTCGTAGTGGTTCTACTTCTCTGATAGAACCCGGCTGACACACCTATCCCCCAGAAGTCACTGTTTTCATTCACCATTACTTTTTTCGTGGCTTAGACAGATCTTCGGGTGGATGGTAGAACTTTGGATATGTAGAATCCCAGGTAAATTTGAAAACCTAAACCCTCTTTGGTGATGAAGCATCATTCAACACCCAGCAGCAACCACAGCATTTGATGGGAAAAGTCCAGCCCAGCAGGAGTCAGAAAGAAAATGGAGGAGCAAGGGCAAAGGAAACAAAACGGTAGAATGAGCTCTAGGACCAGCAGTGGGAACAGTTAGAAGCCAGGATTGACAGGACGGTGGCTCCTGAATGGAGAAGAAGAGACGCTAGAGCTCCATTGGAATTTCGGAAACAAAAGAGCTTGCTGTGAGCAGCCCTGTGGTGTCACCATGCCTCATGGAAAGCACCAGTGCTTTTCCTGGACACATGTAGATGCCCATCCACACTTCCCGCACTCACAGAGCAGGCGGGATTAGAGTCTGGGAATTTGTACCACATCCTCCTGGCTGCCCCAGGTACCAGTGACCCAAAGTGTTACTCAGAATGTAAAAAAAGTAAGGATGATATTTTCATGGAAAATTCCATTATCACCTAGACAACCTATAAGTGACTTTCAACCTCTCCATATTCAGGGATCAAGTTTTTAAGGTTTGGATACTTGTTAGAATTACAAGTATTCTGTTAGAAGCCAAATACAAAGGAAGGACTGGAGGAAACCTTCAGAAAGGTGTCCCTTTCATGGTCTTGTCTGATCTTTACTTCGGAGTAGGCCCTCAGATCTCACAACATCATGCTGAGGGAAAAGTGAGAACAGGCCTTCCAACAAATAGGATGCTCACAAATCAAGGGAGTTGTTAGGAAGGCAGTCATCTAGAAAGTGAGAATGCATTCATAGGAAGACCACTTCCATCTCAAGTAGTTTGCCATTAGACCTGTCTCTTCTCCTGGGAGGTCACCTAGCTCTAGAAGCAAGCTGTCATCTTGGACTTTTTTTTTCTTTTTAACTTTATTTTGAAATCCCTTCAGGACAGTTACAAAAATAACGCCAACCCCATAAAGAGAATTCCAACATACCCCATCTCCCCAGATACCCAGATCCACCAATTTTAACATTTTGTCACATTTGCCATATCAATTCTAGCTGTTTATTCAACATTCTATCAGTCCTGTGTATCTGTTTATCAATCAATTTTCTGAACTATCTTGGACTTTTAAAGAGAACATTTTCCTAGAGTCATACTACTACTTTATCAATAAATATCCTACTTCCTCTGCATTTTATATCTTTGTTACCTGTTACAGATGATAACGATTTTAGCCTTTGCTTCAAAGAAAGGTCTGCCTTCCTCAGAATGGTCCTTTAAGAAGACAGGGAGGTCTGCAAAACACTTTCTCCTTTAAAAAAAAATATAGAGAGAGAGAGATATCTATATATATATTATATAACATATATATATGTATGTATTTAAGAGTTTTCCTTAGCTCCGATTTCCTTGTTCCTTCCTCTCTCCTCACAGAACCCTAAACAGGAATCATTCTTTTCACCTTCCTTGCTACCTGTTTTCAGCAGACAGTAGTTCTAACACCTTGCTTAGAAAATAGTAGATGCACAAGTGAAGGAATCTTGACATACTTGGTTATCCACAAAGTCAGGCTTTGAGGGTTCTAAATAGCGAAGATTTTACTATACATTTTTATCTATTTAATTCCCTGCCCCCGCCCCCCTTGTTGTTTTGCGCTCGCTGTCTGCTCTCTGTGTGTTCTTCTGTGTCTACTTGTATTCTCTTTAGAAGAAGGTCCCATCCTGGGACCCTCCAGAGTAGAGAGAGGCTGCCCAATCTCTTGAGCCACCTCAGCTCCCTGGTCTGCTGCATCTCTTGTTGTCTTTCTTCTGTGTCTCTTTTTGTTGCGTCATCTTGCTGCACCAGCACTCTTGCGCGGACCAGCACTCAGGCGTGGGCCAGCTCACCGCATGGGCCAGCTTGCCTTTCACCAGGAGGCCCCGGGAAGTGAACCCTGGACCTCCTATATGGTAGGCAGGAGCCCAATCACTTGAGCCACACCCGCTTCCCTACATTTTTAAAATGAACTAAAATGAAATAGAATTTGAGCAACCTAATTGATAATGTTTACAGTGGGCTTACAATAATTAATGAATCGGTGGGCGGAAGTCCTCTGCTGCTGATGTGCTGTGGGGGCATCTCTACAGCCTTGAGCTCAGTGAGACTCAGCTCCTGGGCATCTCAGCACCTCCAATCCCGTCACTTCCCAGTGTCCTTTCCTTTCTCCTGCTACGCTGTGTGATGTTCAGCCATATCCAAACTCTCTTTTGGCCATATGCATCATGATTGTAAATGCGCCATTTCTGTCCTGAACAAATACCAATCTAGGGACCTCAGACTACACTTGCCCACAGATTAGAAATTAGCTCTACTTGGCCCATAAAAGGCAAAAAAATAAGATTCAGGTGCTGTTATATGAGATTATGCTGACATACTATAGTTCTTTCCTAAATATTACCTTCATATATAGCAAAACCCGGCATCTTGGCTACACATGGGTTATGAGAAGACAAAGGGTTTGGGGCAGATAAACAAGAATCTTTCTAAGGAAGTATAGTCCTTTTAATACCTTCCCTCAGGAAAACAAAAATGAGGGTAACGCTATCACAGTTAGCAATTAGATCGTTAAGTCTCGAGGATTGTAGCACAGTAGAATTTTTATTTCCTTTCCAAATACGTACAACTTGGAAAAAACTCTAACTGTTGCTCTCTAGTTTTTGAACAGTGTTCTTGCAGCTGTGACAGTTTGACCCCCACACAGTGCCTCACTGAGACAGCCCTTTCTGTGTCCTTGCCTCTTGCAGCGCTAATCTGTCCAAGGCCGCCTGGGGAGCTTTAGAGAAAAACGGTGCTCAGCTGATGATCCGCTCTTATGAGCTTGGAGTCCTTTTCCTCCCTTCGACATTTGTAAGTTCATGGTTTCTACAGCAACTTGAGCATTCACTTGTCAAATGAATTGGGTTTTTATGTTCCCTTCCTGAGGTCACAGTGACTCGTCCAAGGTCAGTAGGGAGTGGAGTCAGGATTCTGACTCTGAGCCCAGGCTCTTACCACTGGCCTGTGCTGATGACCTTAGGAAACCCTCACTATTCAGAATGCAGTGGGATCCCCGGCATCGAGGTATATGCCTGATTAGAGACTGAAGATAGTGCTTTGGGTAAAGTTAATGACAATGTTTAAATAAATTTCTTAAAATATGGCACAACAATTTATTATAGGGTGGTAAGTGTTAAGTTGTCAAAGGAATGGCCCAGCCAAGTGCAGGGCCCTTTCGATTGGGGTGACTGCAGGACACCCTTGGGAAGCAGGAGGATTTCAAAGGATGCATAGGCTTTAGCGTAAGTGGAGAGAAGTGGGAAGGGCTTCCCTCCTGGGAGGCAAATGGCATGATCAGCAGCCGGGAGGCAGGGAAGCTCCCTCCATCTGCTAGAGAGTGAGTTCAGGGGGTCGCAGAGGACACGTGTGATCAAACTTACCCGATAAGCTCCCTGGAAATGCTCCTCTTGGAAACCGTGTCTTCCACGACGCCCAGCACAGTCAGCTCATCTTCCAACTTTGGAACAGCTTACGATTTCTTCAGCTGAACACCAAATGGAGCAGCTGGCTTGTGTGCAGGGCCCGGGTTTAGAGAAACCATATGTTTCTCTAAACACTAGAATCACACTCGGCCCAGAGA
Source organism: Tolypeutes matacus (assembly GCA_026826555.1). NCBI lineage: Eukaryota > Metazoa > Chordata > Mammalia > Cingulata > Chlamyphoridae > Tolypeutes > Tolypeutes matacus. The sequence continues at coordinate 9,085,044 of JAKSZT010053819.1, forward strand.
GATGTTCCCACTTGGAGAGGCACGCGGGGCCCAAGATCCCCCATCTCCTCACACCCACTCTGGAGCATGCTCATCGGAACAATGGCAGTGAGAATTGCCCACACAGTGAGATGTCTAATGCATTCCTCTTCCTTTCTTTTCTGCTGCTGGCCTATAGTTCACCTTGAGATGCATGGGGAAAATACAATTAATGTAACTTATGGGTTCTAGTTAACAGCAATATTGTAATAGTCTTGCATCAGTGTCAAAGAAGGTACTATATCAATGCTAAGGGTCAATAATAGGGGGGTATGGCATTTTTTTCTTTTGGACTAAGGAAAATTTTCAAAGGTTTACTGGGGCGATGACTGCACAACTCTGATGAAAGTGAGAGCCACTGAGTGTACACTTTGGATAGACTGTAGAAGGCAGGGGACTGTATAACACAGTGAACCATGTGGTGGGTGATAGACTGTGGTTAACAGTACAAATAGGAGAGCATTCTCTCATGAACTATAATAAATGTAAAGTACTAATACCTGATGTTCCTGTTAGGGGGTGTATGGAAAAAATACATCAAGTGTAAGCTCTGGGCCATAGTTAGTGGTAATACGCGGGTCATGTTTTTTCATAATCTGTAACAAATGTTCCACAATAATGTAAGGTATTGGTGGAGGGGTGATGTATGGGAAGTCTGCACATTATGCATGATTGTTTTCTGTGTTCACAACTTCTCTAATAAAAATAAATTAAAAGAAAAAAGTGAAACACACACAACACAGCTCTGTGGCAAACCACTTTGACTGGATCAGAAGGTTTAGCTAAGCTTGTCCTGTGTACTCGCACTTAGACTTAAGTTTGGATTTGGATAATGTGTGGGAGTTCATAGTCTTAAGCACATTAGAGAGAGCCCTCTTTTCCACCCAACCCCCAACAGTATTCCTTACGGTTTCTTTTTTCACATCATGCTCAGGCGAATAGCTTTTTTCTCCCTTTCTCTCTTCCCCTCACTAATCTTTATCCATCCTTTCTCTCCATCACGGGGGTTTTGCAACAGAGTCGTCCGGTGGGCCTCTTCCGAGGGTAGTACCATAAGGTTTCAACACATGTGGGTTCTCTAGTACAGAGTAAAACAAAGCAGGTCCATGTGCCACTTAAACCTGAAGATTTCAGCATCCATGGCCCTGAAAGGTAGATGATTACTCCCATTTTGTAGACAAGGATTTGACTTTCCAAAGTTTCCACAGCTGAGGAATGAGGTCCTGCCCTCACCTTGGTCTTCTCACTAATCCCTCCTGTAATCTTTCCACTTTATCACATCTTCTGGGAAATAAGGAACTCATAACACTAGAATGATACTATTCAGTAATTTGCTGTGATTATAGTGACTGTAGCTTTAAACTGAGACTAGGATCATCTCCCAATAATAGCTTACGTACCAGAATGAATTCCACGTCATTCTTCTTTGGCCTTTGTTATCAGCATTTGCAAGATTCTAGACATTTCTAAGTGTTCTGACTTGATCCCTAGTTTCAGATCATGGAAATGATAACAAGAAAGAAATACATTGCCCTTCCAGGTTTTCTAGACCCACATAATCATTTAGAGTCACCATGAGCTTTATTCGGGATCCTTATCTTATTTCTATATTTTTGGAATAAGAAAGAGCCCCACTAAAGCACATTCTAGGTAAAATACAGATTCAGTTGCATATGAAGGCCATCAGGCAGGACTATAAAATGGATTCCACTCCTTATATGCTTTGCCATGAGATTCAGGAGCTGGCCCCAAGCAGATTGGCCGTGTGATTGACATACTGACTAAGAAGGTCGCAGATTGTCTAGCAGAGCTTGTTGACATGTCTCAGGATACAGAGCCTGCAACAGTGCTTTTACAGCAGGGCTTCCTCCGTAACACTAGTAAAGACCCACAAACTGCAACCATGTCATCAGCCATTTTCCCCTTTGCTTGGTTGTTTACTCCTACAGTTACTCACAAATGATTTGGTCAAGGTGCGTTCATCCAGCATTATGGACAAGTATTTGGACTTTTCCCTCCCAAAGCACTGGTAGTCGGGTTGGGTGAAAAGGCCCTAAAAGTCAAATAGGCTTTTATTTGTTTGTGAATAATAAGCTGAGAGATGTCCCAGGTGCAAGCTGAGCGCTAGGGGGTGTGAGGCAGGTAGCTGGCCTGCATGAGTAGAACCCAGAGCACCAAAAGGGGCAAATTAGTGTTCTTTTGGCTGCATGTTACAGAAACCAACTTGGGCTTATTAAAGCCAAAAAAACAGGGAGGAATTTATTGAAAAGGAGCTGGGGGGAATGACATGGAAGAATTGAACAGTTAAGCCTCGAGAGGGAAGGAACCAGGCTAGCTCAAGGGACCTCAGCAGTAGACCCCTCTGCGTTACCACCAGTGGTGTGACTCGACCACAGTGGCCGCCTGGCTCAGGTGGCACCCGTCCTCCATGTCCAATGACTGCTCGAGCACAGGACTACTGTCCAGCCCCCAGACATAAGGTGGGGTCACATAGCATGTAAGCTGGCAATAGACCCCTTTATCCATGCCCCAGTATCAGGCCTGTTTCCAGAGAAGGGGGAATTGTTGTGAGCTAGAAAGCTGCTCAAAGAGGTGGATACCACCGGGGGATTCACCTATAGATGAGTTGATGTGTGACTTGTCAGCCTGCAGAAATTTAGGAGTTTGGGGGTAATACAGGAGACTTGGTCCTTAAGCTACGTGTCTCAACACCTTTGTTGTTTGCTTTTACGTAAACCTTCCAGAAAAGCAGGAGACCTTTAGCCTTCGCAAAATTAACATTTATGGTTTTGACTTTGAGGGCAACTCAGATACCAATGGCATGAGGCAGTTTGTCTTTTGCTGAGGTGATAGGAAGCTTGAGCATGGGAATAGCTTGTGAACGAGTGACTACACAGCCCAATTGTTCTCTTCTCAAAGGATGTCCCAGTCTGAACATCCCGGTGTCCTGGGATCGACCCCTTCGATGGTGGTGGTGTTCTCAGGAAACTCATGGATAAGTTGGGGGAACAGAAAGAATTAGGATATGTGATGAGAGCTATGGTGTGGGCCATGCAAAATAAAAGAGCTCTGAGGAGGGGGAGCATGTAATCTGCCTGGGGAATTTGGGGACAGTTTCTTTAAGGGGGTGACATTTAGCCTGGGCATTACAATGAGTACACGTTTACCCCACAGTCCAGGGGAAATGAGGCTTCCCGGTAGAGACAGTGGTGCACGTTGTGTCTGGGAAACATGCTCCTGGAATGGGGCTTGGGTAGGGAATGGGCCTTGATAGGTTGGAATCCTGGTCTGAAGCAGATTGGAGAGCAGGGCAATGGCTTTTATTTCACACAGGTAGTAGAAAGTCATTGAAGTTTCTTAAGCAGGGTTAGTGGTCTTATCAAGCCAATATTCAGAGAATTTGAGTCTTAAAAAATATAATTCTAAAATTGCTCATTTAAATTATTCAAAAGGTACTTGAGGACATAGGGCATTGCAGAGCTCATCAGAACTATCCTCACAATCATTAAACCATGCTATCAAAAAATTCGGATTGTTAATGGATTACTCTTACCATTTACCCACCCTGTTGTCCAAGCTCGTAGTATGGAAATCATCCTTGACTCCACCTCTTTCACCCTTATAGTGATTTAATCACCAAGTCCTATCAGTTCTCACTCCTTACTGCTGCTTGGTAACTTTGACTCTGGCCACCCCCAGTGCCCCTACGTATAGGACATGTCAGCTCTAGCCCCAGGAACCTCCCACCTCATTTCCCGGGGTTGCCTTCAAGCCTCTCTTCAACCTGCTGCTGGAAATGATCTTTGGGGAAACAGCTCTGGTCATGTCGCCCATCTGCTTCAAATCCTTTATGATCAAATCCAGCCTCCTAGCGTGGCCTGCTTTTCCCTCTGTGATCCGACTCCTGGCTACTCAGGTCTCACCTCCCACCTCTTGACTTCTGACGCCGCAGCCCCACTCAGCCACTTGCTCTTATTATGAACCAGGCCCACCCCTTCCAGCTGGCCCTCGTCTGTGTTTGAGATGACACCGACAACCCTTTCCCACCTCCCTCACCTGCCTACACTCCAGGCACCCCCTCCTCTGCAGCCCACAGCTTCCTAGAACCTGGGCTCGTCACTTCCCACATGGTGATCATTGACTCATGAGTCTCCTAGCCTGGACAGTGAGCTTGTTTCCCACAGGGCCTGGTACATGGGAGGCTCTCAGCAAAAGTCTGTTGGCTGATACTGCTTCATTTAAGTTCCTAGAGTATGTACTGCCCTTTCCGGAGCAACATGAGGAGAACAAACGTACAGAACCAGGGACCCTGGTCTCTGGAGACCACATGAATTGAATCCAGTGGGCATTGCATATAATCGGTGCTTAAATATGTTCCTGAATCTTGAAAGCAGTTTACAGTGTGAGATAGCTCACTATAGCTGTCTTGTTGAAATTAAAATACACATACACTATTAGAATTCTATTGCAGTACTCACAAATGCCAATTTCTATATATTCATCTGGTAAGCTATTCACTGACAAGAACGCAGTTTGTTATAAAATGGGAAGCCCAGTGTTAGTGTTTGGGGGGGGCCGGGGGGGTTTCCCTCTTGAGTACTAACAAGACATGACTTTTTAATATTTCAGCCACATGTTTGCCAAACAAACTTCATATCCAGTTTTATAGTCCTCCTTTGGACTGGATACCATCCAGAACTCATTTTCCTGAGAGCCACCCACCTTTGTGCCCCTTGAAAGAACTCTGTGTCCGGAACACCCACATTTCTAAGGCAACAGCGACCAGAGTTGCCACTTTTGTCCTTCACCCTCCGGCCGCCCTGATCACTGTGTTCCAGGACGCTGACTCGAGGCCAGTACTGCAGACAGTCAAATAATGTCCCCAGAGTCTCAAATACCAGAGGCAATCACCTAAAAAGAGCCCTGCAGTGGTCCCTTTTTCCACAGCCCTGATAAGGGCTGTTACTCAGGAACCAAGTGGCCACGTGTGGAGCCACTTCTTGTGGCCTGAGAACGAATGGCAGGAGAGCCAGCACTGCCTGTTCATAGTAAGATGCCATCTGAAACCAGAATTGATCGGAAGCTCATAAGCCCCTGGCAACCAAATATCGATTTGTTCCCATTTTTTTCCTGCTCTTTTAAATGAATGACTCATTGAACACATCATTTGGAGATAAATCTAACTTGTAATTAGAGCATGTGGTCAGGAGTGTTTCCTTTGGACAGGAACGCCCTCAAGAGCTTTGGAGAGTGCTGTCCAGCTACACTTGACTGTGCTTAACACTGGGCAATGCTTTGTACTAAATAGGTGCTTTAAAAATGTTTGTTTATCTTAGACTTTATGCTTTTCAGGTCTGGTAACGATTTATCAATTATGTAAATGTTTTTCAGGTTGTCCCTTAAAGTGTATTTACCTTTGAGGTGAGACTAATTCATTTAGAGTCAGAAAATCTTAATTTAGGAAAGATCCGATGACGTGAAAAATCAGAAGTTAGACATATTTTTCTCCTGCACTTCATTCAGTTTGGTGGTATTTGTTGAGCATGTACTTGTCAGGCTCTTCAGAGGTACTTTAGCTTGCCTGGCACTGTGGCAAGACCTCCTTCCACCTCTGGGAATAATGTGCACCACCAGCTGAAATCCCAGGATAAATGTCCAGAGCTGTTTCCTTCCAGACCACAGTAGCCTGAGCTTCTCTGTGCTTGTCTTAGGGCTGAGAACTGACTCTGCCTCTTCTGAGCTCCCTTTCCATTTGCTCCGGAGATGGTGGGTTCTCTCCTTTCTGTGATCAGAATCAAAAATGCTTCAGTCAGATTCCCCAGGAGCTTTCAGACTTCAAATCTCTACTTTCTCCTCTCTCTGTTCTGGTTAAACGATTTTGTTGTCCTTTTGCTAAAAACGGCATATACCACCAGTCTATGCTTTCTAATTGTGACTGTGATTTTGGTTGGAAGAACTAATAAGGTTTACAGGAACCATCACTGTAACCATCTTCTCGCTCTCCCCACAGGCACAACCTGATAACCTACCTTGGGCCCAGCCATCCGCGTGGGCTTTCAGAGTTTCCCAGGCAGCCCCAGCTGGGCAACACTGTTTCAAGTGGGGATTCATGATAAGCTCCTGTGCTCTCCATTTCAGCTGTTAGAGCCACCACCCTTGCATTCCACTCCTTCCTCTCACCCCTCTACATCCAGTTGCCACATTCCTTCCTGTCTTCCCTGGCAAGATTTCTGCTGCCTCTTGTGCAGGGCATTGTCTTAGGCCATTGTCTTCTTTTTCCCCTGGACTAACTGATCCTGTCCCTCTCGTTTGGCAAATCGAGCTACAACGCCACTGCCACCGGAACTGGGTTTCTACCCATACGTCAGGGGCCTTGTTCGCCTTTCTTTAAACCTTCACTGACTCTCCTTGACCTGCCGGATGGTGTCCAGATTCCTCGTGTGGCATCAGCTCCCCTTACCTCCCCCTTCCCCACCCACACTGTGCCCTGCTCCCCGCCCCCTCCAGAGTGCTTGTTAGTTTATTGAGGAGCCTCAGCTTCATAGGCAACTGCCCCTTGCCTCAGTTATTCAGGAATAATTTGGAAAGAAAGAATTTGGGGGAACACATTGGAGAGATACCAAGAAAAGGAACGTTCCCAGAGCACACAGTTCAAAGATTTGGGGACCTCAGATCCCTAGAAGCCAAAATGAAAGAAAGAGAATAGGCTTTGGAGTGAGACAGGCTGGAGCTGGGATGCCACTTACAGGCTGTCAGGCTTCAGGCCAGGCCACCTTTTTCTCAGCCATAAAATGGGGCCATACTTGTCCTACCTCCTAGGATCATTGTGAGAAGTAGGAACCTAGAAAGTGCTCAGAACAGTGCCTCTTACTCAGCAAGGGCGTGGTAACGATTGCAGTTGATACCTACGGTAGCCACAATGGCATATGAACCAAGCAGATAAACAGGGCTGAAAGCAGAGGTAGATACTCTGTAGGCTGTTAATTGAATCAAAATCTAGATGTCACCTCCATGTCATGCTGTTACTTTTTCTCTACCTCATACAAACAGCCCTTTGCAATTCACAAACCTATCCTTCAAGGCCATGTTAGGTTTACCCTCCTCCATGAGGCTTTTCCTAAACCCCTAGCAGGAAAGACTTACAGTTCTTGACTATATACTGCCTTATGGGAAGGACATGCCAACCACCTTCCTTGTCAAGTAGTCCATCTTTGGTTAAGTGTGCTCCTTCTGGAAGCTTCACCTGCTATCAGTCTTTTCCCAGGAAAACCTGGTGCCTTGTATAGGGTTTTACTGCTTGAGGTTGCTCCTCATATAGATGCAACTAAAAAATAAATTACATCTCTAACTGCACATTGTGCGTGCTTCTTCACTGAGATTGAGCCAAGTCGCTGAAACTAAATCACTCCCAAAGCTGATGAAGTGAAAAGCCAGTAATTTCTCATGTGTGATGTATGTCCACCCTCTCACCTAGTGTTTGATAAATGTATTGTCTTAACTGTCTTTTTAAGTTATCTGTGCCTGGAGGGTGCCTTCCTCTGTTTTGTAAAATGCCAACTGATACCACTGTGATATGTAAATAATGATAATTAGGAGACAGCTTCAAATTATTTGTCATCCAGATTGAAGAGAAAAGTGGTACTTTATATATATATATATATGTATGTATAATACCCTAGAATTTGGATCAGAAATGGCACTCAAGAAAAAAGCATATTAGTTCCCATCAGACACGGATGGCTCAAACCTTCTTGGATCTAAAGTCAGACACCACAAAATGAAGCCACAGGCCAAAACATATAGGGTGTCTGATCTGGGTCCCTGCCACAGAAGAATCTCAACCGTTCACCACAATGCATTTGCAACTTACAAAATTAAGCCAGGAGCTAAAGAGGGAAGTAATTTTTATCTGAGACTCCGTAAAGAATTTAATAATCATTAAATCGGCATCACCCTCCCCCCGCCCCCAACCTCTGGCCTCTTTCTTTTTAAAAATGACAAGTGCCACGATGTGAAAGTTGGAAGTTCTTTTCTGAATCCCAAAAGATTATGTTCTTAAAAGCTAATCTATCCCTGTGAGTATGGTACCCTTTGATTGCATTAGATCCCTTGATTACGTTGCTTTTGATTGGACTAAGGTTGGGTCTTCACCCACTTGGTGGGTCTTATACAAACGGAGACACAGAGAGAGAGAGATGGAGAAAGGAAGTCACCGTTTTGATCCTGCCATGTGAGAGAGAGGACTGAAGGAAAACAGAGAAGCAAGAGGTCCCGGAATCTGAAATCAGCAGAGCACAGAGGCACAGAAAGAGGCCCCCAAGGGGCTGGGCCCAAAGAGCAGCAGCTCAGGGCTGAAGAGAGCCAAATGCCTGATAGCCCACAGCTGAGCTCGGGAAGAAAGCAGGAGCAGCCGAGACTGAGAGAAGAGGCCCAGAGGGAGATAAGCCCTATGTCTGATTGCCCACAGCTGGGATCCAGGAGCCAGTCGATTCTGGAGGGAAGGTGGGGACCTAGCAGGGATCAGCCACCATCCTGCTTTGCCATGTGGCAGGATCCCAGGATCACCAGCAGCTGACTTTGGTGAGAAGGCATCTCTGCTGATCCCTTGATGTGATACTTCACAGCCTTGGACTTTTCCCCTAATAGAATTCCTGCTATAAAAGCCAACCCATTTCTAGTACTTTGCATCGGCGGCCCTGTGGCAAACTAAGACATGGGGTTTCTGGGATTTGGCTTGTGGTCACCTAGCCTGCCTTTGTGTTGCCTCTTAGATTTTCAAGTTCTTCTTTGTCATGGTTCTCAGTGGGTGAGTATGAGACTGCTTGCTTGTTTTTGCATAGTGGAAGGAGCATAGGGCCAAGAATCAAAAAGGCGGGGTTCAGTTTCCAGCCTTGCCACCTAATAGCTCCGTGACCTTAGGCAACCATCTAATTTGCAAATTTATTTGTAGTTATATCACAGAACTCACTCTGATTATAATTTTCAGACTATGGCAGTTATATTAATTACACCCATTAAACACTTTTCATGGGCCAGTTTTTGTTATAAATAACTTCTCTATCCTTACCACAGCCCTTTGAATTGAGTGCTGTTGTGATCTTTATTACACAGATGAGAAAACGGAGGCCCAGAAAAGCCAAGTAACTTGCCCACAGTTACACAGTCAATAAGCAATATACAAAAGGAAGGAGTTATTAAGATTCTTCCTCATATCCAGAAAGTGCTATAGGTGCTACGTGAGGATGCTGGTGCTGGATGAGGGCAAGCTGCAGTGTCCTTTCAGTCCACCAGGCTCAGAACCTCCCTGCCCGCTTGCCTGCTGCCCTGTCCCATATAAGTCCCTGGTTTTTATTAAATTTTCCTCTGTCTCTTTCAGATCCATTTCTTCCTTTCTATTTCCTCTGGCACCACTCTCATCCAAACTCATCTCACATCTAAACTTGTGTTATAATGACATTTGTGTTTCTGTAGCTCATTTCCATTCTCTAATCCATTCATGTTGCATTCACTCTTGGTTCTAGCAATTCCCAATCCAGTCATCTCCAGTGTGCCTTTCTAGTGGAACTTCTCTGTTCAAAAACCCTCTGCAACTCCTCTTTGTATATTGAGATAAAGACCATACATTTTAACTGGAGTCTTGAGGCCCTTTGGGTTGTGACACAAAGCCAGCTCAAATAAGTGTAAGCAAAAAGCAAACCTAGAGGGCGATTCCCTTGCTTCAGGCCGAACTGAATGCAGGGTCTCAGGCCATCAGGGTTCAGTTTCTCTGATATCCAGCTCTGATGGACGTGAGAGCCATCAACAGCTCAGGACTGACTTCTTACCAAATGAGCTCCCTGGCAGAAAGCCAGCATCTTCCCAACAGCCCTGACTTTGGATGTGTCCATCAGAATCAGTCACTATGGCCAGGGAATGGCCAGGGTAAGCAGGTACAGACCACAGATGCCCGTGCTGCTGCCTGCTCCACACCGCCTCCCACCCGACTCCGATTCTCCTCTCCAGTGTGAGCCCCGGTGGCTTGCCCTGTGTTCTCCAAACTGCCTTTGTTTATGCTGGTCTCGCCCCTGCTATTCTTTCCTGCCGTCTGTTTATCAAAATTACACCAAATTTTCAAGCCCCAGCTAACATATCATGTTCTACAAAGCCTTTCCTTAACCTGCCACAGGAAAAAGGTCATTTCTTCCTTTAACGCCTAGAGTTTGTGCCAGGCATGTATCCTGTGCTGCCTTTCACTGCATTATTAATAGCCAGCATCATCCAAGATGCAACCCATGGCTTTCTATAGGCCTTAACGTGCACAACGCACTTTCACACACATCATTTCTTCTGCTCTTATGCAGAAGCCCATAAAGTAGGCGGGTACTTTAATTCCATTTTTACAGCTTAACATTTCTTGAGCACCTAATATGTAGCAGGATTTGTACTAGGTCTTAAAGTTAGAAATACTAATATGATAAACTTCAAAAGCTCTATTATCCCAATTTTACAAATGCAGAGATTGAAACCTAATTAATAAGTGGCCAACTGTCCACTAAACTGTCGTCTTTAGTTCCCGGAACATGCCCAGCTCTTTGCTGCCTCTGGGCTGCTGCAGATGCCATTCCCTCACCTGGAACAGTATTCTTTCCACTCCTCACCTGGTCCAGCCCTGCTCATCTGTCGGGCTTTAGTTCAAATGTCACTTTCCTAGGGAGGTTTCCACTGACCATACCCTGCCCCCATATCTAAAATAGGCCTCTCTTGCTATTCTCTTAATATTCCTTTGTGTTTCATCAGAGGGCTTATCACAAATTGTAATCATTTACTTTGGTAAATATATTTGTTTAATGTCTATCTTCCCACTAGACTGTACATTCCATGAAGACAGAAATAATGTTTTTGTTAACTACAATATACCCAGTGCCTGCACCATGCCTGACACAGGAGAATGAATACATGAATGAATGAATGCAAACCTCAGCCATTAACTGCTCAATGGGTGCCAGGGAAGAGGCCAAAACTCTGATAGTCTGAGGCCTCGTTCAACAGCTTCTTCCTGTAGCTTCTGTGTCGAGCCTAGGACCTGCCTGCCTCCCTTTACTGAGTTTTGTGATCACCAAGACAAAGAACCTTAGTCCTCCAAGGACTAAGACTTTAGCAGTGTTTGGTATCTGGGTATTTAGAATTTGTAGGGTGGATCTGTGTTTGGATGGGGGGACAGAAGGAATGAGAGGCAGACAGATGGACTAGCATACAAAGTGCCAGGATAATCCAGGAATGGGGGGAGAGGCAATCAGTGTTTGGAGCCATGGGGAGCAAAACCAATGTATCTGGTACCAGTAAGTCGGTCTCAATCAGGAACCTTAATTTTCAGGAATCTTAATTTAGATTAAGATCTAAAATTAATGCCCTATTCTGAAATTCTTAGAACAAATCTTCCATTTTGGTGGGTCTTGAAGAACTTTCATTTTTTATTTTCCCATCACAATATATTGGAACATTTAGAGTCATTTTTATTTTATATGAAAGCAACTTTTATTTCTTTTTGCATCAGAGTAGGCAGCCTGTTACTATGGCAACATTGAAAGTATTTTGAGGTATTTTTTAATACAGTGAGTTCCTCTAACTTCCTTCAAACTTTACAACCATTTAGTAGAAATGGGCTATCAAAAATATTTCTTTGTAAACTTTTACATACTTTGCTATAATTTAATTCCTGAAATCTGAACCTCTTATTTTCAGGAAAGAAATAATTTGGGGGATTGAAAATATATCCAACCTATTGAACATTCAACATAGCTCTATAATAATTTGAATTTTGTTGTAAACCAAAATATATATATAAAGATTATAATCGCTTCTTGAGATCTCATTTTTCATAAAATGGGCTACAATTATAGATTTCCTCTGTGTATCTGCAGGGCCTGGACAGCTTCAAAGTGAAACAGAAATTCTTCACAGGCAGCCAGGAGCCAGCAGCATCTTTCCCTGTGCCGTATGATTTGCCTCCAGAACTTTATGGAAGTAAAGGTGAGACACAGATGAAAGAAAATCGTGGGTGTGTGTACCAAGCAGAAGGCACACAGAACCCGGGGAGGCAGCCACCTGGCTCACAGGGCACTCTGGCAGGCACAGGCTTGCAGAGCCCGTCTGCTACCCTGTTGGGGACCCCCGGAGCCACAATTCTCAAGCCGTTCAGTCTCAGGACCCCTTGGTATTCTTAATATTATTGAGAACCACAAAGAGCTTCTATTTATGTGGGTTTTTATATCAGTTAATATGTACTGTATTCTAAATTGAAACTGAGAAATTTGAAAATATTAACTAGTTTGAAAATAACAATAATAAGACCATTACATAACATATTTTCCTGACTTCCAAAAAAAGAGGAAGAAAAAAATTAGGAAATGGCGTTGTCTTACATTTTTGCAAATCTCTTTACTGTCCCAGATTAATAGAAGACAGCTTCTCTTGCATTCAGTCCATTGTGATGTCACGTAGCCTCTAGAAAACTCCACTGTACACTTGTGAGAAAACGAAAGTGTAAAAGACAAATAACGTCTTAGTATGATAAAAACAGTGTTGTTGCACAAACCCCCTAAAAGGGAAATTCCCCCAAGCCATACTTTGAAAACTGTTAATCGTGACTTAATGGCAGTAACCAACTAGTTTTCGCAGTAGAAAGTCAGTAAGCATGTTCTTAGCGGGTTCAGCCGTCTTCTAGTAACACATACACAACCTACAATGACCCATTTTAACCACATTCTGATCTTTAAATCAGTGGTGTTAATTGTATTCACTAGGTTACGCTACCATCACCACCACCATTACCACAGCTTTTCCATTGGCCCAGACAGAAATTCTGTCCCAGTGAAGCATTAACTCCCCATTCCCTACCCCCACGCTGGCCCCCGGTAACCTGCATTCTCGTTTCTGACTCCGAATTTGCTTATTCTAATGGTTTCAGTAGGCATTCTTCTTTCCCTTCTCTCCAAGCCCATGGTATGTGTTGCCAGGGTGAAGGGGCAGTCATTCTGCCTGTCCCTATCTGTGGGTCCTCTCAAATCGGGTATATTTAGGCATAGTCATCTTTCACCAGCAAGACTACATAGCTTTTATCAGAATTTCAAGGAATCTGTGACCACCCAACCCCCTCCAATAAAAATTTTTTAAAAAGAAAAACAAAACATTGCTTTAGAACTAGGTCATATTTATGGGCCAGCTCTGCAACTTACTAAGTGACCTTGGGCAGGGAATTACCTTCTGTCTCTGTCTGCAGAATGATGAAAATAAGAGTGCCTACCTCACAGGGGTGCTGAAAGGACTAATTGAGATGAGATCTCTAAAGGACTTAACACTGTGCCAATAAATGTTAGTGGTCTCTATCCTAATTGGTTTTGTGCCTATTTAGAATGTCTAGTCCAGTTCCTGGCACATAATAGACGATTAGGGCTAATTCCCTCCCCTTCCCCAGCTGATGGTAAAAGGACATCTAAGGCTAGTGCTCCCAGAGTCAGTCCATAAACACAGACCCTCACAGACCAGATTGTGGTAACCCCTCCCTTCTCCCTTCTGGATTCCTGCTGCACCTTTGACTTTTCTTCCTTTCTCTCTTCTTTATGTTCCTTTTTTTTTTTTTCTTTCCCCAAACCTGAGTTCTCTTGAATAAATATCTTGGAAGTGGGACTTACTGTGATTGCCTTAGGCTTAACCTCCTGGGGCCTGGCCTTAGGCCTTTTACTTCCCACCTCCCAGGCATTTCACTCCTTCACTTTGGTCCTAATCTCCAAAGGACTGTGAAAGCAGGAATGGAAGAGTTTGAGGAGCCTTAAATGTGTCCTGAGGTCCCTCCAGTTCCAGTAGAAAAACCATTGTCAAGAAATTACAATTTTAGAACTGGGAAGTCTCTTAGACTATGGAAGGATAAATCTTTTCTTTGGCCAAGAAACAGAATGCTTTCCAATGTTTATCAGGTCTTCTGCTTCTTAGGCATCTCCTTTGAAACCAGAGTAGAGCATTTTATTTTTCATCAATACTATTTTATCTTTGACCCTGCTTCGATGGCATGTAGAATAATGCCAGTAATTCACATGTCACCATTTTCCTATATATACAACAGTCAAGGAAATCATATGGACTATATAAAAAGGCATTTTCACCAAAAGTGAGTGGTTATGCACATCTCAAATGCACTTTAGAGTGAAATGAGAATGGACTCAGCTAAATAGTACTTTTGCTGGTCTGCCTTTGTGCAGTAATTGTATATTCATTCACTCCACAGACATATATTGAAGGCCTACTGTGTGCAGACACTGTCTTAGGTACTTGGAATACATCAGTGTACAAAACAGACACAAACCCTAGCCCTCATCAAGCTTACGTTACTCTTCTCTTTAAAAGCTGCATTTAACCAAACCCATTTTGTTAGTGGGAGCAATATTTCTAAAGAAGGCTGGATGGAAGCTTCTAGAAAGTAAAATCACTAGCTGTTTTGATCTGACATAAATGATTTCTATACGTCACACTTGCTGTGTGAACACAGAGCGCTTGAAGAGGTAAAATTGCCCAGTGTGTCATTTCTCCTGAGACTTCTCTTGGGCATACTTTTTATCTTATTTTCTTTTTATTTTCTGATACTTATGTTATTGAGAGGATAAATTAAATTAATAGTAAAGCCTATCTTATTTGGGCTTAAAGAATAAGGTTTTTGTTCAAGCATAAGAAGAACTGAACGTAGAAAGCTTCAAAAGGTATTAGTTGTATTCTGTTTTATTAACTGGGTGGGGTTTGTTTTATATTCATTCATTCATGATGAAAAAGAAGGATTAAGCAAATGTAAAATATTAACATTCGGGGAATCTGGGTGAAGGATATATGGGAGTTCTTGTACTCATCATGAAATTTGTAATCTGAAATCATGTGAACATGAAAGAAAAAAAATATTCAGCATATAATCTATGTATTTTTAAAAATAATGAATGAATATGAAACCACCACCCAGTTAAAAGGCATTGTCTTACATAACCACAGTGCAATTTCATCAGTTGCCCCTATAATACCCTTTATAGCAAAAGAGAAATTCCAGAAGCATGTTGCATTTGGTTATCACGTCTCTTTAGTCTCTGTTAATTTGAACAGTTCCACAGTTTTTTGTTTGTGTGTTTCAAGACATTGGTGTCAAATGGCAGAGCACAAGCCACTTACTTTGTAAACTGTGAGGGACATTCTACATAGGATTTGTCTCCTATTTCGTCATGGTTTGATTCAGGTTCTACACTTTCATCAAGAATACAACAGAAGAGACTTTTTCTTCCTCTTGGTGCATTATTATCAGGAGGCACATACTTTTGAACTGCCCAGTTACTGGTGATGTTAACTTTAATCAGTTGGTTAAGGTAATGTCTGCCAGGTTGTACATTTTCTGCAGGTTCCAGTGGCTGGGACTAAGCTTATAAACAGCAAATGTGATCACTTAGTAGAAGAAATCCTTAAAACCTGTTTAGCTCATGAGATATGCGTGATGCAGATTTAGCACATGAATATAGTGTATGTAATATCAAAGTACACAAAAGTAATTTATCAGATTCCCTTGAAGTAAATAAGTGCTTGGTTTTAGCAACTTGAATTCTTTTTCCTCCCACTGGTTAGATTGTTCTGTTCTTCTGTATATAGTCAGATTAATGTGTGCAGTACTTCCGAGAAGGGTGCTAATGTATTTTAGGTAACACTGATCCTGCAATTATAGATGATCACATTTCTACTAGGTTAGTAATCCAGTGTTGTAGAAATCTTTGGGGAGATTTCGTTCATATTTCAAGCTCTTTTGTATATTCCTTAATTTCAGAGTAGACTAAAGTAAAATGGCAATCACGAATGCTAATTGGTTCGTCTATTTGGGATATGCACACATCCCCAGAAAATTCTGCTCTATTTAGCCAGATTATAAGTGCTTTCCTCCAGCCCTCTAAGGAATGGCCTTGGGTTAAGGATTGATGATTCTTTCGCTACCTGTTCCAGAAATTCAAATCCCTGAAAACCAAGTACTTATTTATTTCTAGGGAATCTGATAAATTACTCTTGTTTACTTTGTGCGTCTGTTAAAAAATGGGTTAGGACCTACACAGTACATAAGGTAAGACAATCCTCATTTCTAGGAAGTAATCATTTTTATAATAGCTCACTTGATTCTACTTCACGCTCAGCTCAGGCTAGGCCCCACGCCTGACGTTGCACTCATCCACTTTGCCATGGAGGGCTAAGCTGTCTATAAGATGTGTAGTCCCTGCCCCCAGGAAGAGATGGGAAGAGGTGCCACTGCTGCCCCTTGTTCCCAGCCTTCCTGCCATGGCCACCTCGGCCCTAGACTGGCCTTCTCTGTTCCTCCCGCTTTTGGTCTCATCCCACTCATAGTCCTCCTCACTCGGCTGCCGTGCACATCAGAGCATGTCACTCTCCTGTTCTAAATCCATCTATTATATTCCAGAAAAAAGGCCTTTTCCTATTCCCTCTAAGCTTCAAGCGCAAACTCTGCCTGCTTTAAGGTCACCTTTGGAACGTGATAAAAAAATATGTTGCCGGGCCCCAGCCCAAACCCACTGAAACCAGCTCTCTTGGAGTTGTGGATTCTGGAACAATGAATTTTAGTAGGCTGCCCATTGGTTCTCAGGTCAGAGAACCAATGCACAGACATGGTCCTGTTCAGAATTCAAACACCATTCCCTATTGGACTGTGAGCTTTGTGAGGACCTCAGCTTCGGCTGGTTCGTCCCAACAAATGCTCTGAATGCGTGCATTTAAAAGTATGAGGCAAACTGCTTTCTCACGGGATAGCTGAGCAGGATTGCTTAAACTAGGCTTTCATCTAAACCATTGCATGTTAATACTGATACCCAGCAGTAATGGGTGAGAAGGCATAACAGAATCACATCTGCCCTCTTCCACCTCCCTGTTGCCCATTTTTCTGGCTTTCCCTCAAGGTGGTAGTGGACATACCAGCCAGCATGAGGGCCAGTCAGCCCTTTGGTGCAGACATTCTCGTTCATAAAGCAGAGTTTCAGGGGATTTGCCAGTAGGGCCATTACCAGGTACTTGCTTGGACTGCGTGATCGGAGGTGGGTGGGATAAATGTAGTAGGTGATGGTGAAGTTCCTGGCTGATTGGTAAATGAATCACAAATCCTCCATCACTGAAGAATATCTCTAAGAGCTACACATCTGGCCAGAATCCGGTGTCCTCTACCTTGGGAATGAAGCAAGGCTGATGTTGCCATCAGAGCAATTTGCAGGAACAGATGGGTAGATAATGAAGAAGTCCAGGCCCAGAGCATGGTGCTCACAGTGGAAGAGAGCAAATGCTTCATGAAGGCCCCTGATTAGCAGAGGTGTCAAGACTCAGCCTCTTAACAGTGCGCAGCCTGTCATTTAAAGCAGGCTCAGGTTTAAGACTCTATAACAAGCTTGTTTAATTAACAACAAAACTGTTTTCAAACCCTCTCAAGGCCAAAGACAAGAGAACTCGGTTCTGGTAACTCGTTGCCGTCCTTGTCATCTTTTCCTGCCCACTCCTGCCGGGTGCTGCTGTGTGTGGTTGCCGAGATTGTTCAGCACCAACAGTGAGGCTGCTGAGGACAGAGCTGCCTTGACCGTCATTGTCTAGGCTGTCCTCTGAGCTACCTTCTGCCTTTGTTCAGGAAAGGAGAGCGAGCCTCCCCTAAGGCTCGTTTGCAGCACGGACACACAGCTTCCCCTTGGCAGTCCATCCCGGCAGACCCACTAAGCTGCAGTTTACAGTGAACACTCAACACTTGAAAGTTCCTCTGTCTCTAATTTATCAGGACGATAACATGGGGATTCATTTTAAATCCTTGCAATACATGTATATTTGCATTCGACCCATATTATTTTGATTGTTTTGAAATGGTTTGACTCTAGCCATATCAATATGTGGTAAGAGTGATTTGTTCAAATTTTCTTAGTTTCAGAAACAGCCGTTAAAAGGAAGGAAGCCAAATTCACATTTATTGAGCACCTACAACATGCCAGGAACTTTCACATACATTATCACTTACTCCTCAAAACCACCCTGGGAAGTGGCTGGTCTAATCCCCATTTCACAGAGGAGGAACCCGAGGCCGAAGTCCAGACACCTTCCCTGTGGCGCAGAGAGGGCCGGAGGGGATCTGAACGCAGGGCTTCAGTGTTGCTCTCTCCAGCGTTGCTCTGCGCTGCTTCAGACAGTGGCCCTCGTGTCTCGTCACTTATTACTTTTAAATAACAGCGAAAGCAGTTCCTGGCCATGACTGAGCTGCTAGGTTATATGTGACCAGCTGAGAGGAGAAACATGGGCCTCAGCTGTAGCAACTAATCCTCTTGCTTTTACCAGTTTTTGTTTTTTAAAGAAAAGAAAATTTACAGCTGCCCTTTGTTAGCCTCTCTCTGTGTGTCGGACATCATCTTGCCTGCTACAGGTAATCCTCATGACAGCCCCTCAGTGTAGGCACAGAGAAGGAAACTGAGGCCCAGAGAGGTGAAGTGCCTTGCCGAGGTAGCACAGCTAATAGGTGGCAGGGACAGGACTCGCTGGGTCCTGCTTCCCAGCCTCCCCGCATTCGCTAAGCCCTGTGTCTTACCATGACCTTTCCTGAAAAGCGTTACCTGAAAGGGGATGTCTCCCGGGGGCGGGGGGCAGGGGCAGAAAGGCTCTTCACAATCTGTAGACTAGAGCACACGTGTTTTATCCCATTGGGTGAGTAAATTTTCTGTGACCCTGTTCAAATAAATACTGTGTTTTTGCCCCCTAGATCGGCCATGGATTTGGAATATTCCTTATATGAATGTACCAGATACCCACGGGAACATGTGGGTTCCCTCCTGAGACTCCTAAAATTTCCACTGTGAAACTTAAGTAAGACGTTGAACCCAAAACATTGGATTTTCTTGTTGTTTGTACTGGATGTTCATTTCCCTTAAAGTCTTCTCTGCACCCCTAAGAAACCCTTTGCAGAGGCCACTCTTGTGAATATGGATACTGGTTAGACTTCTAATGGTCATTGTTAACATTCTCACTAAACAATAAAATAATGATATTTTCTTAATCCACTTTTATATACTTGGGAATGACAGCTATTAAACATCACAATGTTAAATGTATATATATAAATTAACCTCTTGGTGATCTAGAATCTCACGGTGGTGTATCACCTATTCTGAATTTAAGCTTGACTCTGTATGTTGTGCTTTCACTCTTCATTGGAAAAGGTGCTCCTCACTCAACTGAAACTTTGCAGAGGAAGAATTTGTGATCATTTGCTTGTTCACCCACGCCCTCGTCTCACGGGGGCCGTTGGGCATGTTCCTGGGAGGTGTCATTGAAGCTGGTGTGCTGCGTCGGCCACCTGCAGAGTTGGCTCACTCTCCAGACGTAGGCACCTGACCCCGTTTGCTCTGCAGCCTTTGGGCCCAGCTCCACCGGGCTCGTCCTGCCTCTCTGCTTCTAGACAGATCCCCGCTCGACTGGACCAGCTACCATTCCACATGGTGGATGGGTAGCTCTTGCATCCCAGAAATTTCCAGAGAAGACAGCTCATAAAATCGTACAAAAGCGCGCCAGTACTTCACCTGGAAGAAATCCTGGAAGGTGGCCTGATCCGGTGCCTTCAGTTCCCAAGTGAGAACACAAACCCCGAAAGGTCAAGGGTGTCCCCAGGTCACACAGCTGGTTCGGGTCAGAGCCGAGTGTCCCTTCTGCTCCATGCACTATGGCATTCAACTCAGGAATCAAGGTTTCCCCAAATGATTTCAGTCCTGTTTTCTGTTTGCCAATTTGTCACCATCCTCTTCATCTTATAATTTAGAAGGGTTGAATGTTTATTCTGAAAGATGTTTGAAATAGTTGTCCAAACTGTCCCTTCAGAGCAGCAGGATTTCCCAGAGGTGAATCCCAGGTGGAGGTGGGGGGGCATCGTCCCCTCCCCCCACATCCATCAGAGAAGCTCTGCTTTGCATATATTGGAATTCTGTAAAGGTCGTTACCTGGGATTTTTTTTTAAGTTCTGATTAAAAGTAAAAAGTTGAAAAGCCACTAAATTAGTTTAACCAGTTTATTTCTTTAACCAAACCTTAAGAAAATTAAGGCTTGTTCACCTCCTGACCCTGCCTTCTATTTCTTCTAACATGCAAACCTGACATCGCATGAGCCCAGCTGCTGAGGCAGGAAGCAGGGAGGGCCCCAGTGTGGGCTGGAGACGCCGACATAGACATAGCCGTGGGGCTGGCCCGGAGGCTGCCAGCAGTCTGAGGACTGCGGCAGGGGACCCAGGGTTCTTTTTTTTATTATTTATTAGGCAGTTTTATTGAGATATATTCACATACCATACGATCTATCCAAAGTGCATAATCCATGGCTTTTAGTATAATCACAATGTTGTGCATTCATCACCACAAAAAATTTTAGAGCCATTTCATTACTCCAAAAGAAAAATTCCACACCCCTTAGCATTCCTTCCTCAGCCCTACAATACCTCTAATCTAATTTCATCTTTATAAATTGATTTACATTTACATTTCATAGAAATGGAATCATATAATATGTTACACGGTATATATAGTTCATAGTAGCACAATCATACAGTGTCCTTTTGTGTCAGGCTTGCTTCACTTAACATAATGTCCTCCATGTGCTTCACGACTTCATTTCTTTTTATAGCTGCATAATATTCCATCATGTGAATACACCACAATTTATCTATTCATCAAGGACCCAGGATTCTCACCAGCTCGGTGGTCCCGTCCTGGTTGGGGATGGGGGATGGGGTGGAGCAGGAGCTTCTAGGCAGTGCCAGGCGAGCCTTTCCGTCAACAGCGTCTTCATGGCTGCAAGCCAGCAGTCTGCTGTGGGCCAGTACCCAGGAAGCATGCTGCTCGAGGCCCAGCCAACAGCATGGAGGCCAGGCAGGCACTGTGTGGGGTCCTGGGCCATAGGACTACCAGGAGGTGGAATGGCCAAGCCGGTCAGGACAGAGGTGAGATCAGCCTGGCTCTGCCACTCACTGCCTGTGTAACCTAGACCAGGTTCTTTAACTTTATTGTGCCTTGGTCCCCTCAACCATAAAATGGACATGGTAGTAATACCCATTCCAGACAGTTACCGTGTTGGGTGAGCAGTTCCTGCACAGTGAAAATTGCCCAAGTGTTTGCTACTGTTACTGTTCATTCATGATGATTGTCCTCATCTTCCTGATAAGGAAACTTAGGCTCAGAAAGGTAAAGTGCTTGGCCAAGGTCATCCTAGAAAGTATTTGAGCCTATTCTCTTAACTGCTGGGCAGTACCACCAGGTGGCCCTCGCTTACAGGCAGTCTTAGACCAGTGCTGCTGCATCTGAAGAGATGGACCGTTTTCCCCCAATCCACTTTGGACAGATACTATGGTAGAAAACAAAATCAGGTTCTTGAGTGTCCCAGCACTGTCCAGTTGCTGTGAATGTTACTAAATACTTACTCTTGCTTCCTGGCCTGCATCCATGGACCACACTTGGAGTAGCTCCAGGCGAAGGGGGTCCTGGAGGGCCGATCTGGAAATGGAGGCAGAAGGTCTGTGGAATGGGCTGGGTAGACACATTCAGGTAACAAGGCACATCCAGTCACGAGACACTCACCCAGTGGGTGTCCAGGCCCAACCCCTGACAGCAGTCATCCTGCGCTCCTTTTCCTGGCTGGTGTGGGTTCAGGTAAGGAGGGCTGAGCCAGGCCAGCCAAGGTAGGGGACAGGACCACGTGCCTTCTGGGCACTGGATGAAACACATGGGAATAAAGTAATGCCCTCAAGAATAATCAAGAACACATTTGGGAACATAGAAAACAAGCAGTTCTACCCGTCTGGTCTTTTCTTAATGGGACTGGCTAAATTAACAGGCTAACCACACTTCGGGTCGGGGTTTAACAGTTGTTTCTCCTTAACTCCAGAAACCCTTGCCTCCCTTCTGTCTGCGTAAAGCTGCATGCCCTCTTTTATTCTGTTTTTGTTTTTGTTTTTTTTCTTTTATCTTCCGCCCTTTCAGATCTTACAGAAACACTGTCCAGTGACTTTATACCTGCTAAAACAAACCTCCACAAAAAAAGCATCCAAGGTCTTCCTTCTTCCTAAACAGTCAACACAGACTCGATGTCTCAGTAGGAGCGTTTGTGCCTGTGGACAAAGGGACCTACTGCCCGCTTTTTATAAAAACGTTCATCTTACTCTTTTGAAATCTTACCTAACCTCTATTTGTAATGAGATGGACGTGTACCCAACAGTCTAAATGGGGTTTTTACACTAGGCGAGTTTCAGTAGGACAGTCTGAATGCTTGAGCTTTTAAGAGACCTAAAATTCTTTTTGAGATATTGAATTGTCAACCCCAGCACATGGTGACTTACAGGAACTCATATGCTGTTTTGACAGGAGGACTCCATGTCCCCCCTGCTTTGCACACATTATCTTACAGAGAGATACATGGTCTGCCACCAAGCTCTTTGCTGGGGTGAGGCAGGAAGGCATGACTTTTAAGTTATTTTTTCATCAACACACTCCTGGGAAAAGCTGCCCTTTTTAGCCATAGTGTAAAATAAAAGTTCATTGACTTGGGGGAGGCGGCTGTGGCTCAATCAGTGGGGCTCCCGTTTGCCATGTGGGAGGCCCCGGGTTCGGTGCCTCCTGGTGAAGGCGGGCCCGCCCGCACGGCGTGGTTGGCTGACCCAGCGAGCATAGGCAGCAAGGGGGGGATAAATGAATAAATAAATAAAATCTTTAAAAAAAAAAAAAAAAAAAGTTCATTGACTTGGGAGGCTGTATTTTTTTTTTTTTTCAATGTAATAACTGTTAACAGCTAATGTTTCCTGAGGTTGTAAATAACTGGCATAAGTTTCCACAATAAGCAGTAGAGCCAAAACTTCCCATTTCCCATGCCCTATACCACACTACTCATTGCCCTACTTAGCTTTGTCTTCCTGGGTTCTTCTGTAGGACTTCTATAGTTACCCTTGATAGAAACTAGTTACTAGCAGTAAAACAGACTTCTCAAATGAATATGTTTTATGCATCCGATTCAGTGGTTTAAAATAATCTTGGGTCTGATTTTGCCAGAACTTTTTATTTTAACATGAAATTAAAAGTTTATTTTCTAGGGAAAAAGTGTCCAGTATTATTTCATCGATTTTATTGTGAATCCAGAATTTTCAAGTGATCTAAATCTTACGACATTTGACTTCTTCCTCATTACTAAAGAATTAAAACTGTAATCCTTTCCTTGAGAATTCAAAGAAGGCAGTTCCATGAGAATACTTGCTTCTGACTGAAAAATACCTCAAAGAAAAAGTAACAGGCGTTCTTTATCTACCTTTATAAAACTTAGCAACAGTGTTGGTGGATTCATTATGTTAACTGTATGTGACCAAGGATGATGCCAAAAGCCTGCACAGGCACTCAATGATTGGCAGAAATAGAACAGCTTAACTATTATGTAGCATTGTGTCTAACATTTTTCTTGATTATATGCTACCTACATTTCATGCATAGGTCAGATCTCATTATAATAAAATCTTTGACAAGCTTTCCAAGTTTAAGAGTCCAGTTATTTCAAGCAATAGCCAAGACCAAAAGAGTACTACAAACAAAACTGTATAACAACTTAATTGCATTTCGATCAACTACTAAATTATACGTCTTAAGTGCTTACATTATAGAATTCACCAAAAAAAAACACGAAAAGACAGGTCAGATTAAGGGAAATGCCAGTAGGGCATACAACCAGAACCCAAGGCAGAGGTGGGAGATAAACTCAGGCTGTGACTATTGATCCCTGAGCAATTACCCTGACCAACAAGTGCCAAGTATTACTATTTATGTGTATTACCCTAATTGATCTCCATAACCCTATTAGGGAGGTGCTGTTATAATCCCCATTTTACAGATGAGGAAACTTAAGACTGAAGATTATCTGTCCAAAGTCACATAGCTGACAAGTGGCAGAGCTGGTATTTGGGAGCCAGTTTAGCTCCCAAGTCCTCTTAAACTGCTGGGAGGAACCGTGCAGCAAGTTGGCAGATGTTCCGAAGCTCCATCCAGGGAGCTGGCCCAGAGAACATGGTGTTGAACTGTGTAGATACAAAACAGGGTACACTTTCATCCCCTGTAATAGCAAGTCAGTTGGCCTGACAATCTAGTAGCAGCAGTGTAAAATCAACCACTAAATGTCGCATTATCACACAGGCCTGAGCCGCTGAATTATTAAAGCGGCTTAATAATTTAAAAAGCTTCCTAACTGCCAGTGGAGCAGGTCCCTCTCAAGTTAGAGCATCTAGGGCTCAAGACTTTGCAATATTAAGTATTTGTCTTAGTTTGCCACAGGGCTGCCAATGGAAAGTACCAAAAATGGGTTGGCTTTTATAATGGGAAATTTATTTCAGTAAAAGCTTACAGTTCCAAGACAAGGCACCACCTTTGAGATGCTTTCTCAGGGTCCTGCCCTGTGGCAAAGCAAGATGGCAGCCGATCTCTGCCAAGATGCCTGCCTTCCCCTCCTGAATCTACTGTCTCCTGGGGCTCAGCTGTAAGCAACCAGGCATAGGCCTTGTCTCTCTCTTACTGGCCCCCTCAGTCTCAGCTGCTCCGCTTTCTTAAGTTCAGCTGTGAGCTATCAGGCATATGGCAGGGCTCCATCTCCTCAGCCTTAACTACTCCGTGGGCCTAGGCTCTCAGGGACTTCGTGCTTAAGCTTTGGCTGCTAGTGATCCTCAAGTCCTTTCACACTGCAGAGTCAAAAATGGTAGTGCTCCCTTTTCCTGTGTGTCTCTCTCTGTGTCTCCATTTCTATCAGCTCCAGTAAGAGGACGGAGACTGAGCCTGAGTCACACCTCACTGACATAATCCAATCAAAAGGGTCTCACACCTACAGGACTGGATAACTTCAAAAACATTATCTTTCTCTTTTCAGAATTCATGAAAGAATTTCAGACTGTCACAGTATTTCTATGGAATTCTCTGGCTGAAACCACACTGTTTCTATTGATTCGGTAGATCTAAAGCATAAAACTTTAGGGGGTCAGAAGACGAGGCAGCAGAGAAGATGTGGGGAGGAGAAGAGGCAGCCCAGGAAATCCAGTGTCGGGATATGATAAAATGAAGACACCATGTGTAGTGACTGATGCAAGCAAACACGGGGGCCAAATCATTGCCACTTTCAGTGCAAACGGTATTCCACATTTTATAGTATTCCCAGCAAGTCTGTCTGGAGGCAGAATCCAGTTGTTGGGTATAAACTACACTTCATTATCTTTAGGCCTACAAGAAGCTCCACTGAAATTACAGTCTGACAGATGTTTCCAGGCACTTAGTTCAGTCTCTCCTGTTCCCTTTATAGCAAGGTTACAAAGAGCCCACCTGTTGTTTATAAGAACTGAAAGGCATCTGGACCAATCTTTTGTGGAGCTTTCTTCCTTTTTTTTTTTTTTTTTTTTTTTTTTCATTAGAGAAGTTGTAGGTTTAGAGAAAAATCACGCATAAAATACTGACTTCCCATATACTACCCTATTATTAACACCTTGCATCAGTGTGGCACATTTGCTAGCAATTCATGAAAAAAACAGACCAATATTTTTAATACACATGAAGAAAGAGAAGCCCAGAAAGGGAAAATGACGTTCACAGAGCATTTATTATGGGCCAACTGTCATCCTAGGTAACCTTCTAGACATGTTTGCATTGTGGGGCAGGTGATCCCATCCTCATTTTACAGGAGGGAAAAATAAGGCTCAAGGTCGTACAAACAACTAGGTGTTGCACAAGGACTGCGCCTCTGATCTTGTCCTGGCTAAGCCAGCACATGTGTCCTCTGTCCCTGAGGACACAGAAGATGCCACTGTGTGGGATCTGGGTGGCTGTTTGCTCAAGGGTACTTTAGAAACTAACACGACAGCCAAACACTGGCTTTGTTTTCTTCAGATCATTATGAAAACTTTAAAAGCCTCTGTAAATATTCAAGAATATTTTACCAGTATTTCCAGGAAAGAATACATTAGTCAGGAGTCTAATGTTCCAGGTCCAATAAGGCTTAACCAATTAAGGGGGCTTTAATGTAACAAAAGCCCAGGGAGTGGGTTGGATATATCTGCAAACGTCAGCTCTGCTTTCCCAGATAGGGGCATCATTCTCAAGCAAGGGGCCGAAATTCCCCCACAGCTCCAGGATTCCCTCTCCCTCCCCACTAGTCACTCCAGGGAAAAGATGATTCTTTCCCAATAGCGCCAGCCTGTTTCCAGGATGCATCTGAATGGACCGCTTGAGTCACATGCCCATGCCTGATGCACTCAAGCCAGATCCTGGGCCTGCCCCTGCTGGGGAGGGAAGGGGCAGGTGTGGCCTTCTCCAAAGTCAAGTGGGAAACACCTGTTGTCCACTCCACAGCAAGAAGTATTTCCAGGTGAACTATTAATATCATACCAGAGGAACATTTCAGAGCCTCTTCCTTAAATAATTTGTAGAAGCTTGCAGAGTTTAAAAGCAAAAGGAAACCAAGTAGAGAAATAAAAATCCATGTTTTTCCAAAAAGTCTTTACAAATAAATGAACTCTTGTCATTGAGTATTCTAGAACAGTGATTTTTCACACTGTGTATCACAACCTGTTAGTGAATCATGAAATCAATTTTGTGGGCTATGACCAGCACTTTTTAATGAAATCAGGGTAGAAAATAGCTCTACGGGTAGCACAGACTAAGGTTATTTCAATTTCTTTATCTTTGGGTGTGTTCTGAGTTGTGATGCAAAGTGTGTTCCTTCCCTGGTTTGCTAGTGCATCCACCCTGAGGACAGATGGCCAACTGTGTATGAGATTTGACTAGAGCCTGAGAGGCTCGCAAGATTCTTTAGAATTATCTAGTTACAGTTCTGTTCCCTCCAAGCAACGTGCCCTTAGTTAAGCCAATGCTTCTGAGTCTCCATTTTCTCATCTGTAAAGTGGGATTACTGCCCACCCATCCTCCCTGCTTCATGGACTTGTCGTGAGGATCAAGTGAAACAGTGCTCTTAAACATTGGCAAGAACTCCATAAATGTAAACTGTAACAATTATGCCTTGTTCTCCATAAGTGAAAACGCCTTGGAGACCCGCAGTCTCCAAGAGTCCGGGGCTCTTGGAGAATGGCAATTGAAGAAATCAAAACCCACGCCTTTTGAAAAACTAGCATTTTTCCCTCAACCATTGCTTCCAGACAACTAAATGCAGGTTGTTTGTGGAAGACTCAGGTAGATGTCAGGGCCTGACTGCAGCAGAGTAGTCGGGCGGTGTCTGGATTCCGCAGAGAGGAGGGCTTCGTCCCGGGGCTCGGTCCTGGGACGTCCCTGAGGGCTCCACGGGGCCGACCTGCACACCTGCTGCCCTGAAAGCACTGCATTCCCCTGGCCTGCTGCCTCGCAGGGAGAAGGGTCAGCACGCTGGTGCACTGGGACGTGGGTGGGGTGGGCAGAGGGGTGGAGTCGGGGAGGCCGCCTTCCAAGGCCACCTTCGTGGGGGCCCCGGGGGTGAGCTGAGAGCGGGCGGCGAGGTCGAGGGTGGAGGGGTGGACACTGGACTTGCAGGCAAGTGAAGCCCCCTCTTGTGGAGCCAAGGTCGCCTCTTCACCCTCGCGTCCTGCTGGGAAGCCCCGAGCATCACTCTCAGAGGCCTAATATGGACTCACGGCGGAGACACGCTGCAGGGCTGGACGGCCCGGGCTGTGCGGAAGCAGGGAGTTGCTAGGGCAGCTATGTTCTGAGGCAGGCCTTGAAGAAAGGAAGGGGCCGAGTCGTGCGGGAGCCAGCCCGAGGGAGAAGAGCAGCGGGGGCAGAGCGTGCACGGTTGTTGGTCAGGGAGAAGCTGCTGAGGAAAGAGGTCACTATGTGTTCGAAGGAGTAAGACATGGTTTTTTAGGCATTATGGCAAGCTCCTAAAATTGCAAAGAAAGGATGTATAACCACCCTCCTTCAACATCAAAAACAGCATGGTGGGTATTAAAAATAATTTCTTACTTAGCCAAGAGCTTTATCATTCAGAGGACACATTCATGCAGCAAATATTTGATTGCCTATCATGTGCCAAGAACTCCCACTTAGTCCCGGGGAGGAATTCTATTTTATAAATGAAGAAACGGAGGCTGGAAGAGGCAAGGAACCTGCCTGAAGTTGCTTTCTTGAAGATTTTGGGAGCCAGGTTCTCACTTCCTAATCTGCTCTGATACCTCGCCGTAACAGGGTCAAGAAACGGGCACCTTTGTGCTTAGACTGGCTGAATCTGCATTTAGGTGTTGTATTGCTGAGCCAAAAGGGTGCTGATGCAAAGTACCAGAAATCTGTTGGCTTTTATAAAGGGTATTTATCTGGGGTAGAAGCTTACAGTCACAAGGCCCTAAAGAGTCCAACTCAAGGTTCCATAAGAGGTACTTCCTCACCCATAGTCATTTGCTACATGTTGAACAAGATGGCAGGCGATGTCTGTGAGGGTTCAGCCTCCCTTCTTCCTCTTAAGGCTCCGTGGTCCCAGCTTCTCCTGATCTCAGCTGTAGGCTGGCATGAGGCTCGGCTCTCTTCCCAGGACTCTTCTCTTTCTGTGCTCAGCTGCTCTGTTCTCACCACAAGGCCAGCTGTGAACTATCAGGCAAATGGCTCGGCTCTCTCCCTGGGGCTCCCGCATCAAAACTAAGCTCTCTCCTTTGCTGTGTCGTTTTCTCTGTGTGTGTCCACCCACCAAGGGGGCAGGGACTCAGTGTCGTACTGATGTGGCCGAATCAAAGCCCTAATCTTAATTTACTCAAGTAAAAGTGAAACCTCTGAATTTAACACAATCAAAGGGTATCACACCCAGAGGAAGAGACCAGTTTACAAACACAATCAATAGCTCCTTTTTGGAATCCATAAATAATGCTGAGCCCTGGCCCCACTTTTCTGTTCCTTCCTTCTCCAGCTCTCTACGGCACACTTGGCAGTGGATGGCATCATCCATTGGTCTCTAATTCCTATTCTTGGGAGTGGCACCCTAGCTCCCACTCAAAGAGGGGAACTGGGTGGCTATAAAAATAAACAACTATATAAATAAGTTCAGGGGTGTGGAGAGGGGATTGACTGCAAAGGAGTATGAGGGAACTTTTGGGGTAACAGAAATGTTTCTATCATAATTGTGGTGTTGGTTACATTTTACAAAACCCTTGAATTATACACTAAATCGACGGCTTACCATCTGTAAATTATACCCCAATAAAGCTGATAAAAGATTTGTGCATTTCATTGTATGTACATTTTATAGCAAAAGAAAATAAATAAATATTGAACTCAAGTTAATGCTGTGCATGCTGAAAACAAGTGTATTGATAGCTGTAATTTACTTTTTTTTTTTTTTTTTTTTTTTTACCAGGAGGTCCCGGGTATCGAACCCGGGTCCCTCCATATGGGACACGGACGCCCAACCATTTGAGCCACATCCGTCCCCCTGTAATTTACTTTGAAATGCATGAAAAATAAGGTGTATCAGCATGACTCAGCCTATAGCACGCCCACATCCATGTCTAGGACTGTGTACTCTTTCCTTGTTTCTTAATAAATTCTTTACTCCCTTGCCTACCCTAAAAAAAAATAAGGTACATTAATGGATAGATATATGATAATGCATAGTAAAATTTGTGCAATCTAGGTGGTAGATTTCTAGGTGGTACTCTAAAATTCTTTCAACTTTGCTGTATGTTTGAAAATTTTTATAATAAAATGTTGGGGAAAAAATCAAGCAACTTTCAGGTTTCCCTCAGGGCCAAATAGCTCCTCCTGGACAATTCTTTCAGAAGTAAAAAGTTCTAGAAAAAAACTACTTAAAAGCCAACTACCTAATGACATTAAAAGTGAACAAAAGCAGGCAGAAACCAGAGGACAGTCAACAGCTGGAAGATGGGCACCACACAGGGTGAGTTTCCTGTTATTTCCCACTTTAAACCTGAAGGCAGGTCTCAGTCTGTGCCATGCAAGGCAGGTAAAGCTCCAACAGAAAATTTATGGTCTTCCTATCAACTACCTAGACCTAACTAGTATTACTGAATACTACACCAAATAACCACAGAATATACATTCTTTTCAAGTATACATGGTACAGTCACTAAGATACACTGGACCATAAAACAAGGCTCAATAAATTTAGGATTGAGTGTATGCCAAGTATGGTTCTCCGACTACATTGGAAATAAGTTAGAAATAAATAATGTGTTTAGGAAAAGACCCAAGTATTTGAAAATTAAGTAACATCTTTCCGAATAATTTGTGGGTCAAAGAAGAAATTTTAAGATATTTGAATTAAATGACAGGAAAATACAACATATCAAAATTTGTGGGATGCAGCTAACACAGGGCTAAAAGAGAAATTCAGAGCTTTAAATACTTACATTAGAAAAAAAGGAAGGTCTAAAATCAGTGATCTAAGCTTCCACCTTAAGAAGTTAGAAAAAGAAGCAAAGTAGATCCAAAAAGAAGTAGAAGGAAAAAAAATAATAAAGATAAGAATGGGAACCTTAAGTGGAATTTTATCCCAGAAATACAAGGTTGGCATAAAATTAGAAAAATCAATGATATTCACCATTTTAACACAATAAAGGAGAAACCCATATGATTATTGCAATAGATGGAGAAAAAGCATTGGACAAAATTCAGCACCTATTCATGATTAAAAAAACTGAGAAAACCAGAAATAAAAATAAAACTTTTCCAACCTGATAAAGGTATCTAGAAAAACGTACATACTTAATGGTGAAAAACTGAAGGCTTTCCCTTAGCAGCACGAAGCACGAAGAAGACAAAATATATATACCTGCTTTCCTAGCCACAGTAAGACTAAAAAAAAAAAAAAAAAAAAAATCAAAGATCAAAAAGGGGGAAGTAAAACTGCCTATATTCACAGATGACATGATTGTTTACATAGCAAATCCTAAAGAGCCAACAAAACAACTAATAAAACTGAGTGAATTAAGCAAGGTTGCAGAATACAGGTTAATTTGCAAAAATCAACTGTATTTTTATATAATACAGCAAACTGGAAAAGAATTTTTAAAATTCCATTTACAATAGCATCAAAAAAAAGTATTTTGGAATGAATTTACAAAAGATGTGAAAGATCTTTGCATGAAAACAAGACTGAAATAAATGGAGGGATATACTTCATTCGTGTATTATTACAATGTCAATTCTCTCCAAAATATATTCAACATAAGCCTAATCAAAATCCCACAAGGCTTTTTTGATGAAATTAACAAGCCAGTCTACAGTTTTTAAGGAAACATAAAGATCCTGTTGTACCCAAAGAAATCCTGAAAAAGAAAAGCAACCTCAAGACCTACTATAAAGCTACAGTAATCAAAATAGTGTGGTATTAGCTTCTGGGTAGACAAAGATTGGTGAACAGAATACAGATTCCTAAAATGAACTCACTCATATATGGTTAGTGAATGTCCAACAAAGGTGCCAAGACATTTCAATGGAGGAAAGGATAGTCTTTTCATCAAACGGTACTGGAATAACTGGATTAACCACATAAACAAAATGAACCCTAAGTCTATCTCACACCATACAGATAAAAAGTCAAAATCGATCACAGACCCAAATATAAAAGTCAAAACTATAAAATGTCTAGGGGAAAGAAACAAATAAAATTTATGCAACCTTGGGGAAGGTAACGATTTGCTAGTTTACAAAGAGCAGCAAATGTAACAGAAAAAAATGATAAATTGAACTTCACCAAAATTAAAAATATCTAGCCTCAGAAGGACTCTTTAAGAAAATTAATAGGCAAGCCAGAGACTGGGAGAAAATATCTGCAAAATACATATCTGACAAAGGACTGGTATGCTGGATACATAGGAATCCCTACAACTCAGTAACTGGAGAAAACAATTTTTTTAAATGGGCAAAATATTTGAACAGACACTTTACAAAGGAAGATATGCAAATGACCAACCAGCACATCAGTCATCAGGCACATGGAATTTAAAACACAAGATCTATACATCCACCGGTATGTTTAAAATTAAAAGCAGCCAATAGTGTCACATGCTCTCAAACATGTGGAGCAACCAAAACTCTCATACACTGTCGGTTGGTATGACTATTTTGAGGGGAAACTGTCTAATAAAACTAAACATACACCTACCCTATGTTCCAGCAATTCCACTCCTAGGTATTTACCCAAGAGATACAAAAACATATATCCACAAACCCTTGTACAAGAATGTTCTGAACAGTTTTATTTATGACAGCCCAAAATTGCAAACGGTCCTGGTTTCTGTCGATAGAAGGATAATGAATAAACAAACATCGGCATAGTCAAGCAATGGAAAACCAGCAACAAAAAGGAATAAATTATGGAGGCACATAACATGATAAATCTCAAAAACATGATGTTTTACACAAAAGTCATGCAGTCATAACTGGATGATTCCATTTACACAAAGACCTAGAACAGATAAAACTAATTGAAAGTCTACAAAGGCAAAACTAATTGGTGCTAGAAAAAAAGAGCACAACAGGGTTATCTTGGGAGGGACGTGGGCTGGGATTTAGTAGGAAGAGACATAAGGCTCCACTGGCCTATTGATGTTTGGCTGATAAGTTGCATTTAGTTTGCACAGAATGGGTGAATTTGTCAGAACTCATCTAAAGGTACACTTAAGATTGTGCATTTCATTGTATGTAAATTTTACCCCAAAAGAAAAAATCTGCAAATAAGTATTGAACTCTTAGGCAAGCCAAAGAATTTGGAGAAAAGTATACTTAAGCATTTGGGGAGAAACGTACTTTGAATTACTTGGAAATGCATCTAAGTAAATAAGATGGATTGATGGATGGAAATAGGGATGGATAGATATGTAATAAAGAAGCCATAGTAATATGATGATTGTAGAATCTAGGTGATGAGTTTGAGTGTTCACTGCAAAATTCTTTCAATGTTTTCATATATTTGATATTTTTCATAATGAAATGGGGAGGGGAGGAGTAAGTGCAGCACTCACCCAGGGTGCAAACACAGGCTCCCATACTCACTATAAAGCTCCTGCCCCAGTAGGCTAGAGGGGAGGCATTCGGGCCTCGATCAGGGGCGGCGAGAGATAGCAGGAGCATCTGATGGCAAACGTACTGGAATCCGGAGCTGTGTTACTTTGAGATTATTTACTTTTGCTAGACAAGACTGCATGCAAGTCCTTCTGTCTCTGCTCCTAGTGACAGCATGTGGGTGGAGGTGGGGGGTCTGAGTCTGGGACCACTCTCTCGAGAGGTGGGCTCCGGCTTAGTTGGAAGGTGCCCACGCATCCATTCGTTCACGTACCCGCGTTTGCTCTCCCACAGCCCCTGGGTGGGTGATTCTGGAAGGCAGTGTGTGGCTCTGTTCAGGGGTCCGGGCGAGATACGTCTGAAAGAGACTGAGCGCCCTCTCCTGGCCCCGCAGGGCCCCATGCAGCCCCGCTACGCCCCCGCCCCACCTCTTCAGAACCCACTCAAGGCCCCGCGCGCCGCTGTGGGGAGCGCCCAAGCCCCGGGGTCCGGCGGCCGAGCCCCCGGCCAGTGCAGCTTGAGACCAGCGCAGGGGGCGGCCCCGCGCCCGGGAGGCGGGGGACGGGGTGGAGTCGCCGCAGCTGGCAGTCGCGCAGCTCCACCTGTTGCAGCATCGAGCTCGCGGGTCGGGGAAGCCAGAGCCCGGGGGCGACCTCTGCTCCCCCGCCGCTCAGCTGGGTAGGGCCGCGGCACGCAGGCGGCTCGAGGGACAGGGCCCGACGGAGCGGCGCAGAGGTGGCGCTCCCCAGGAGGTGAGAGCTGGGCGAGGTCACCACTCTGTGGCTCCCTGGAAGGCAGGGGGCGTGGGCAGGGACTCCCAGGCGGTTTGCGGGCAGCCTTGCAGGTCTGCAAGGGGAAGGAAGCTCAGTGGCCTCCGCAGCGGAAGCGGAGCTCGGATCCCTTGTCCGCGCAGAAATGCTGGAGAGCGCGGAAGCGGGCAGAGCCGGGGGAGGAGAAGGAACTTCTCGGGCTCACGGTTTTCCGGCCGTGGGACCCTCCAGCCCCGACCTTGGCCGCCTCTCCCGGAGCTGGCGTGGCTCGCCGCGTGCTCCTGATCCCCGCGGGGCCAACACGTGCGGGGAGGACGCCCCGCGGAGGGCCGCGACACCACGGGCGCTCGGGGCCCGGCGCAGTGCGGGCGGCTGCGGGGGGTGCTCCTGACTGGCCCCGCCGCCCCGTTCCAACTGTCCTCCCCTTCTGGTCTCCTCTCTCCAGGCCGCCCGCCCGCTGGACGCCGTGAGGGTCGGGACCCGACGCGAGGTGGCAGCCCGCGGACGCCGCTCCGCACGCGCCCCCCTGTCCGTGCGCGCTCGCCAGATGGGGTCCCACCTCTGAGCCCCGGCAGCTGTGGCCGTGACCCGGGAGGCCGCCGGCGACGACGACGCGCCACGGCGGATCCACCAGGCGCGGAGGAGCGACGGTGAGAGCCTGAGCCCCCGGGCGCCCCGGGCCTCGCCTGGCCGCCTCTCCGGGAGCCGGCGTGGCTCGCCGCGCGCTCCTGATCCCCTCGGGGGAAGTTCACGTTCGCTCAAGTGCGCCCTGAGAACGCGCCACTCCTCCCAAATCTGAGCCCGGCCTCGGCGCGCTAAGCAGAAGCGGGGCCCCGCGCCGCGTGGCTCGCAGCGTTGGCGTCAAGGAGAACTTCAAGGCGGGGGCGGCGGCGGCCAAAAAGCAGATTTGAAACCCGGAGTCGAGGCGGACGTGGGGAGCTGGCGCCGCAGAAGCCGCCGAGGCCCCGCAAGCCACGCGGGCTGGGGGAGCGCCCGGCGGTCATGGACGGGCCGGGCCGCGGGCGTCCGGGGGCGGGCTGAGCGCGGGGCCGAGCACGACCTGCCCGGGGGCGGCCTGGGCGACAGTGACCCCGCGCCCGTCGTCCGGGCCATGGCGGGCCGGGGTTGCGGCGGCGGCTGCGGCCCGGGCCCCCTGAACGAGGAGAACGCGCGCTTCGTGCTGCTCGCCGCGCTCATCGTGCTCTACCTGCTGGGCGGCGCCGCCGTCTTCTCGGCGCTGGAGCGCGCGCACGAGCGCCAGGCCAAGCAGCGCTGGGACGAGCGCCTCGCCAACTTCAGCCGCCGCCACAACCTGAGCCGCGACGAGCTGCGCGGCTTCCTGCGCCACTACGAGGAGGCCACCGGGGCGGGCATCCGCGTGGACAACGTCCGCCCGCGCTGGGACTTCACCGGCGCCTTCTACTTCGTGGGCACCGTCGTGTCCACCATAGGTAAGTGGGCCGCGGGAGACCACGCGGGAGGGAGCAAGGAAAGCCAGCCTTACTGCACTCACCCCCACCTGTGGCCTGGTGAGCAGGTGGGGTGGCCTCCCCGCTATTCTGAGTGTGGTCAAAGGACTGGTGCGTCACCTGGGAGCTGTTAGAAATACAGACTCTCATCTCCCTTCCCAGACATCTTAATATGCAGTTTAACCACGTCCCCAGAGGGCTTGAGTGCACCTTAAGTTGGAGAAGCACACTGCTGTAGGAGACTTTCAAACTAAGGAGACAGAGTTTGAGCTCATGGAACTTTGAAGAGACAGCTTATAGGGTCAAGAACCTATAAATATTTATTGACTTATTGCTATGCACAAGTCACCGTCCTAGGCACTGGTCAGAGGAGGGAATGCAAATAATAAAAAGACTTTGTCTTTGACTTTCAACTTACAGATGTAATACCAGATTGGAAGTAAGGAAGCAAAACAAAGTATTAACAGGGGTTCAAAGGAAGGAAAAGTGTTTCCTACCAGCAACACCAGGAAGAAGTGAGGCTTGGGTTGAACCTTTAGCATTAGGAATGATCTGGGTTTGGGACTTGAAGTGCACTGCAGTCGGAAGAGGAACAGGTGTAGGGACCCCATGAGCTGGCTCCTCTAGATAGATAGTGGAAGTCTAGGAAGGCCTCCTGGTTAACAGGATGGGAGGGGCAGGGAGGGGCTTTACTGTCAGACTGAGAGTCTTATTCCAAAAGCAATTGGGAGCCATTGAGGGTTTCTGAGCAAGAGTGTGGCATAGCTATAGTCAGTTATGCCTTTATTCCCCAGCAGAAGGAAAGAGATTGGAGGGTCTTTGCACCACACCCCTAAAGATTGTTCACCTGGAAGCATAATTGAATGGTGAGGACATGGGGGAGGGGGGCTATAGAAAATCAGAGGAAAGAAGAGAGCTTTTTGGCAGCTGGAGCAGAGGAGGGGGCTTTGAAAGGCTAGAAAGAGAAACAGGTAGTGGTGTCCAGGCGGCCAGAGCCTCAGGAGTAGGGAAGGGGGCTGACAGTGGCCAACAGCACAGAGTGCTTATGCTGGGTGCTGGGTGCTGGATAGTGAGGTCCCTGTGCTCTCTTGAGAAGCCCGGTGATGAGACAAGCCTCCTTGAGGCTCCCTTGCATAGTTGTGTTATGCAGACATTGTGCTGGGAGAAGGAGCACAAAGTACAGTCGAGATCAGCCTCAGTCTGATTAGTCAAGAAAGACTCCCCAAGGTTAGTCTAGACACCCAGGGCTTCAGTTGGCAAGTGGGAGGCGAGGCAGAGAGGACCAGCAGGCCCAAGGCCGCACAGGCTACATCAGAAGTGCTTTGTACTAAATGCCCAGCTCCCCACCCCACCCCGTCCCAGGCGGCCCTGCCCTCGTCAGCGGGCCACGATGACGCCACAGTAACTGGGTATCTGGCAAGAAAAACTCTCCGTAGCACTGTCCGTGATGTCCAGAGCCCCAGGCACTGAGGGGGAGCAAAAAGGAATAATACCCCACCCCCCGCATTTCTCTCCCCTAGCCCGCCTTCTCTACTGGGCTTTCTTGGTGGTTTCCTTTAAGACCCTCATCTTGTCACCTCCCGTGTCTCAGAAGAAGAAGACAGTTCCAGAATTTCTGTGTAGGAGGGACCCGGGATAAGCGAACTGATTGGGAGGTGGCGCTATGACACTTACCTTGAATCGGCTATGTTTGTTTGGCAAGTCTGGGGTTCTTCTTTAGATCAAAAGTTTATTTGAGGTGGCCTTGGTGGGATGTTGGGGGCTGGATCCTCCCCCCACCCCACCCCCCACCACCTCTTGGCACTCCTCATGGACACGGAGGTTGGAAGGAGCCGAGCCTGTGTATGGACTGGTGAAAGCTGATGTAGTAGGAATTGAGAACGTTCTGGACAGGTGGCCATGCAGGGACACAGGCTTCTAAGATGCAAATAGAATGCTGTCGCATGGCAGAGCAGAAGGAAACCTGGCCTGAGTCGGGAGCTGGAGCTGTTGGTCCTGCCTGCACTTGGGCACGTTTCTCTACTCATCGTCCTACGTGTCTCCAAAGTGTCCAACCTGGTACCTGCACATCCTGGCTGGCCAGTAGCTGTGAGCCCTCTCTCTTGCCCATGCCCTCCTGAGCTGCCCCTGCCGCAGCATTGCCGTGAGGGACAACTGAATACCCTGCAGCAGGGTGGCACGAGGGCCACGTGAACTAATGGAAGCAAACGCACTTTGAAAAGTACCGAGCACTATGGAAATGGCTTTTTTTTACCTTCTCATTTTTAACATTGTTCACTATTTCTCTGATTATGAAAGTTGTAAGGATAGTACTCTGCACCCGTTATTAGACATACTGTGCTCTGGGTACTGTGCTAAGTGCCAGTCACATTCACACTTTTAAAAAAAAGATGTATTTATTTATTTATTTTTCTATATTCCTCACCCCCCTCCCCCCAGATGGTTCTCTCTCATTTGTCTTCTCATTGTTTGCTCGCCTTCTCCAGGAGGCACCGGGAACCAAACCCACATGAGAGGGGAATGCCTAACGCCTGAGCCACATCCGTTCCCCGCGGGCTGTGGCGTCTGCTGGCTTGTGGCATCTGCTTGCAGCGGGGGCAGCATCTACTTGTCTTCTTTTAGGAGGCACCGGGGCCTGAACCTGGGACCTCCCATGTGGTAGGCAAGTGCCCAACTGGTTGAGCCACATCCACTTCCCCACATTCACACTTAATTTCTTCATTACCCCAAATCCATCAGTCAGGTGTTTTTATCCACATTTTGTAATTGGGGGAAACTAAAGCTTTATGTTCTTTGTCAAATAAAGTATATAGAAGAAAAAACTTAAACCACCTGTAATATCTGTTTAGGTTAGCCACTGTTAACATTTCGGTGCATTTCCTTCTAGTCTATTTTTTATTTTTCCTCTGCATACACAAATATACATGTGCATTTTTAAAAATTGTGTTCCTACTCTATAAACCATTTAAATCTTCCATTTTTTTCTTAGCACTACATGATAGTATAATGAGTTAGTACACAACAGGAAAACATACAGTAAAATTAAAAAAAATGTACATAAAACTTCAGAACTGAGGAAAAGAGGGACAGAAATGTGGAGAGCAAATGGATCTCTGAAGTTGCTCCAAAGGAGCTTTATCTTAGTTTGGGCTCCCTCGGAAGCAGGTGCTGAGCCAAGAATTTGAGGGCAAGCAGTTTATTAGGAGGTGCAAGGGATACAGGTAAGAGAAGGAGGAAGTCAATACAGGGTACTTTACTAAGGCAGCAGCCGTAGCGAGTAACTGGCACTTAATCCCAAGTAGAAGCCTGGAAACAAGGCGAGACACATGTTCCAGAATTATCTCAGGCAAGAGAGGTGGGGGACAGGCATACCTTGGAGATATCATGGGTTTGGTTCCAGACCACCTCAATAAAGCAAATATTGCAATAAAGCGAGTCACACGATTTTTGTTTGTTTCCCAGTGCATATAAAAGTTATGTTTCTACTGTAGTCTGTGCAGTAGCATTGTTTTTTTTTTTTTGTTTTTTTTTAAAAACCACTGTACATACCTTAATTAAAAAGTACTTTATTGTTAAAACATGCTAATCACCATCTGAGCCTTCAGCAAGTCGAAAGCCTTTTGCTGGTGGAAGGTCTTGCCTCGATGTTGATGGCTGCTCGCTGCTCAGGGTGGTGGGAGGCTGGGCTGACTGTAGCAGTTTCTTAAAATAAGACAACAGTGAAGTTCACCGCATTGACTGACTCTTCCTTTCATGAAAGATTTCTCCATAGCATGGGATGCTGTTTGATAATGTTTTACCCACAATAGAACTTGCAAAATTAAAGTCAATCCTCTCAAACGCTGCTCCTGTTTTATCAACTAAGTTTCTATAATACTCTAAATCCTTTATTGTCATTTCAACAGTGTTCACAGCATCTTCACCAGGAGTAAATTCCCTCTCAAGAAACCACAGTTTGTGCTCATCCTTAAGAAGCAACTCCTCATCCATTAAGATTTTTATCATGAGATTGCAGCAATTCAGTCACATCTTCAGGCTCTACTTCTAATTCTAGTTCTCTTGCTATTTCTGCCATATCTGCAGTTACTTCCTCCACTGAAACCTTGAACCCCTCAAAATCATCCATGAGGGTTGGAATCAACTTCTTCCAAACTCCTGTTAATATTGCTATTTTGGGAAGCGGCTGTGGCTCAATCAGTAGGGCTCCCGTTTACCATATGGGAGGCTCCGGGTTCGGTTCCCGGGGCCTCCTGGTGAAGGCAAGCCCGCCCGCACGGCGTGGTTAGCTGACCCAGCGAGCACAAGCAGCAAGGGGGGGATAAATGAATAAATAAATAAAATCTTTAAAAAAAAAAACAAAAAAACAAAAACAAAAACAAATATTGCTATTTTAACCTCCTCCCATGAATTACAAATGTTCTTAACAGCATCTAGAATGGTGAATCATTTCCAGAAGGCTTTCAATTTACTTTGTCCATATCCATCAGAGGAATCACTATCCACGATAGCGATAGCCTTACAAAATGCATTTCTTAAATAGTAAGATTTGAAAGTCAAAATGACTCCTTGATCCATGGGCTGCGGAAGGGATAGTGGCGTTAGCAGGCATGAAACCAGCATTCATCGCATTGCACATATCCAGCAGAGCTCTTGGGTGACCAGGTGCATTGTCAATGAGCAGTAATGTTTTGAAAGGAATCTTTTTTTTCCCCCGCTGAGCAGTACATCTCAACAGTGGGCTTAAAATATTCAGTAAACCATGTTGTAAAAAAGATGTGCCACCATCCAGATATGTTGTTCCATTTATAGAGCACAGGCAGGGTCGATTGAGCAGCATTCTTTAAGGGCCCTAGGGTTTTTGGAATGGTAAATGAGCATTGGTTTCAACTTAAAGTCACCAGCTGCATTAGCCCCTAACAAGAGAGTCAGCCTGTCCTTTGAAGCTTTGAAGCCAGCCTTGACTTCTCTCTAGCTAGGAAAGTCCTGGATGGCATCTTCTTCAATAAAAGGCTGTTTCATCTATGTTGAGAATCTGTTGTTTAGTGTAGCCACCTTCACCAGTGATCTTAGCTAGATCTTCTGGATAACTTGCTATAGCTTCTACACCAGCACTTGCTGCTTTATCTTACACTTTTATATTATAGAGACAGCTTGGATTAGTCAGCCAAAGGGGTGCTGATGCAAAGTACCAGAAATCTGTTGGCTTTTATAAAGGGTATTTATTTGGGGTAAAAGCTTTCAGTTACAAGACCCTAACGAGTCCACCTCAAGGCTACTTTCTCACGAAAGTTTGTTGCCACGTGTTGAAGTAAGACGGTAGGCAATGTCTCTCTGATCTCTTAGGTCTTCTCAGCTGCTCTGTTCTCTTCGGCTGCAAACTATCAGGCGAATGGCTCAGCTCTCTTCCTGGGGCTTTAGCTGTTTGAGCCTTCTCCTTTCTGTCACATAGCAGGACCAAAATGACCAACTTCTCTCCTCTTCGTGTCTTCTTGAGTGAGTGTCCATTTATATCAGCCCACCAAGGGAGTGGGGACTCAATCTGAGTCATGCCCTACAGACATGGGTGAATGAAAGCCCTAATCCTAACAGGTAATTTAATCAAGACATGTCAGCTGAATTTAATGCATTCAAAGGGTATCACACCCAGAGGAATAGATAAGTTTACAAACATAATCTCTCTTTTTGGGATTCATAAATGATCTCAAACTGCCACACAGCTGCTTTGTTTCAACCTCATGAACCAACCTCTGCCAACTTCAAACTTTTCTTCTGCGGCTTCCTCCCCTCTCTTTATCGACATGTACTTCCAAGATTGCTGAGGACGGGGAAGGAAGGGCTGAAGAGTTGAACACCAGCCAGTAAACGGCCACCAACTAGAAGTGACACAGTCACCTCCACTCACATTTCATGGGCCAAACTGAGTCTCATGGCCACACCCTACTCCAAGGGGTGAGGGAAATATAGTTCTTCTGTGAGTCCAGAAGTGGATAAGCCCAGATATCGGGGAACAGTGCACTAGACAGGGACACTGATTTTATTAGCCAAAGGGGTGTTGATGCAAAGTACCAGAAATCTGTTGGCTTTTATAAAGGGTATTTATTTGGGGTAGAAGCTTACAACTACCAGGCCATAAAGCATAAATTACTTCCTTCACCAAAGTCTATTGCCACATGTTGGAGCAAGATGGCTGCCGACATATGCAAGGATTCAGGCTTCCTCTTCATTTTAAGGCTCTGTGGTCCAAGCTGCTTCCACTATCAGCTATAGGTTGGGATAAGTCTAGTCTCTCTTCCCAGGCTTGTTTCTCTCCAGGCTCAGCTGCTATGCTCTCTCCACAAGGCCAGCTGTAAACTTTCAGGCAAATGGCTTGTCTCTCTTCCCGAGGCCTCTGCCATGTCTAATGGAGCCTTCTCTCCTTCCTCATGTATCTGCTTCTCTTTGTGTTTACTTCCCGGGGCTCCAGTATCAAAATGCCAGCTAACTCCTCTGCCATGTGGCGGGGACTCTACAGCCTACTGACGTGGCCCAATCAAAGCCCTAGTCATAATTTAATCAAGTAAAAGTGAAACCCCTGAATTCAATACAATCTAAGGGTATGACTAGCCCAGAGGAACAGACCAGTTTACAAACGTAGTCAGTATTTCTTTTTGGAATTCATCAATAATATCAGACTGCCACACTGATAGATTTAAAACACTGGGGAAACAAGAACATGTGAGTAGGATAGAAAAATTAAGCTGCAAATTGTTCACACACACACATACGTGAGAAGCACCTGCATCATTGCTAAAAGTGAACCCCAGGGAGGCGGCTGTGGCTCAATCAGTGGGGCTCCCGTTTGCCATGTGGGAGGCCCCGGGTTCGGTTCCCAGGGCCTCCTGGTGGAGGCAGGCCCGCCCACATGGCGCAGTTGGCTGGCCCAGCGAGCACAAGCAGCAGGGGGGGGATGGATGAATAAATAAATAAAATCTTAAAAAAAAAAAAAAAAAGTGAACCCCAAATTCTGCTGAGTTTTCCAACTGTCAACATAAAGAGGAAACTACAGTCATTAAATGCTTCCCCTTTTTCTAAGCTGGTTGCTTGGAAGACACCCAGCCTTTGCAGACTTTGAAAAAATTTCTCCTACAGATTGTCATAAAGGCGACAAAGTAGTATGGTGAGCTACCTCCTCCATAGCATCTCAACCATAAATCTGAGAGAACTGTGTGCTCCTGTGTGGCATGGCCTCCCTCCATGCAAACTGCAATTCAGTAGAAGCTCCTCTGCCAAAGTCCAAAGTGACACAGGGCTAGCATGCAGCAACCAGTGGACTATCCAGGAAGGAGATTTAGAATTTTCTACAGGCGATTCTTAAGTGTTTGGTGCACTTAAGAATCACCTGAGGGAAGAGGTGGTGCAGTTAAATTGTAAGTGCTTGGGCCTCACTTTCAGAGATTCTGATTAATATCTGCATCTAAAGAAACTTCCCCCACATGACTCTGATGTAGGCAGTACATGGAGCACACTTTGAGAAACTCTTCGTCCCAAGGAATATATGATAGGAGTTGGCTGACTTGAAAATTGAGACCTCCCATGAGGATCTATGCTCGCCTCGCTATTCAGAGTGGTCTGTGAATCAGCAGTTCCGCCATTGCCTTGTAGTTGGCTAGAAATGCAGAGTCACAGGCCAGCTCGAGACCGACGACATCAGAATCTGCACTTAAGCACTGCATCCGGTTAACTCTTAGGCATATGGGAGTTTGAGTAGTTTAGAGGGCAGTCATCTTGTGACATTGCTGTTGAGGACAGGCCCTCTGTGCCTCAACCCTTTAACCAAACCGGTGGCCAGGCTGATAGCACAGGGATATGGGATGTGCTGGCCTGTTGCCTTGGTAGACCTCCTTCCCAGCTGGTAGTTTAGTGCACTGAGGAGCAAGGTCATGGGGAAGGCATTATCCAGAAGCAGGCTGAGAAAATGAGCCTGGCTGGTGTAGCTCAGACAGAGAAGCACAGCCCAAGATGGGTGGTGTCCTACTTGAGGTACGGGACCAGACTTACAAAAACAATTTTCATTCGTATTAATTAAACAGAAACAATGACGGTGGCATTCCCTTCTGGCCCCAGGTGTGGCTCAGGATTGGCACTGCCTACCAGGCTTTCAGGGACCAGAGCTGAGCTAATATGTATGAGATTTGGCCTGGGCAATGTGTGATTCTTTGTGGCGAGTCTTTGAATGTTGTTTTAGGACTCTGTTGTATATGCCATTCAATGTATTTTTTTTCCCGCATGGGCACAAGTCTGAGGAAAGAGCTTCTGAAATCCAAATTATACCAGGTTCAAAAAACAGAATATTGGAAATCACCATTTGACAGTATAAAGCTATAAACTGGCGTCAAAGAAGGGGAATGGGGCATTCAGAAAGAACAAAGCCACCGCGTGAATACAATAATGGATGCCCTACACATGTCAGGATTTAAATCATACATTGAATAGACACATAACATTTTACTAAGCATTTGCGCAAAAACCTGAGCACATAAATGTCTCGCTTAGGGCCAGACCACTATAAACTGGCAGTCAGAATTAGAACTGGGTTTTGTTTTCTTTCATTTCTGAAAATAAAAGAAATACATGTTCACT
The DNA here is from genome assembly GCA_026826555.1 of Tolypeutes matacus. Classification (NCBI taxonomy): domain Eukaryota; kingdom Metazoa; phylum Chordata; class Mammalia; order Cingulata; family Chlamyphoridae; genus Tolypeutes; species Tolypeutes matacus. The sequence continues at coordinate 9,128,979 of JAKSZT010053819.1, forward strand.
TTAGAAAACTGGAAATATATGGGAAAAGATGTAAAAAGAAAGTAGAAATCACCCATAATTCTATCATTCGATAAGAGTCATTATTAATATTTGGTTGTATCATATTATAGTGAATCTAAAATGCTATTTTACTGAATCTAAATTGCATCATTATTTTATGTACCATTAAGAAAGAAAAAAGTACGAACAATTACATTCTGACATGCCAGTAATTGTGAGCTGCATCCTGATTTCAGATATATTACATTTTGGGAGAAGGTTCTAATTAAAATCAATGAAAAATATCAATTTTGTGTTTCATTGTTTTCCATATAACCATTATAACATGAGCATATTGCTGTACTTAGGTAAAAATGAATCTCATTATGATTATAATTTCCTTGGTTTATACTAAAGTTGGTTAATTTTAAATATCCACTTAAAATATGTAGAATTCATCACTGTATAGCTGTGCTTTATGTTTAAAGGATTTTAGCTCTTTAAGTTTATCCTACTTTCCATTCATTATTTTCTGTTCAGTGTTTATTATTTTGATATAGATATGTTTTAAATTTCTCTGCAGTTTCATATTTTACTCTTTTCCTTGTGATTTCTTCCGTTGTCTTTATGCTTAGAAAATCTTTTCCCATCTAGATCCCGGAAGAATGATAGTTTTTCTCCAGTTTTTCCAACTATGCTACACTTCCAGTCATTGCAGTAATTTTTTTTTTATTATTTATTTATTTATTTATTTATTTATTTTCTTTTTTAAGGATTTATTTATTTATTTACTTTTATCCATTTTTACACCCCTTCCCCCTCCCCCCCCCCGTTTTTGCTGTTTCTGTGTCCATTCGCTGGGCAACTCTGTGTCCATTTTCTGCCCTCTCTTCTCATCCTTCTCCTCCTGTCTTCACTGGGATTCAATCCTTGGAATCTCTGATGTAGGAGAGAGGCATCCTGCCCGCGCAACCTTAGTTGCTGGTTTTTCGGTGCGTCTCATCTTGCCTCTCCCTTGTGTCACTCTCCTATTATGTCATCATCTTGCTGTGTGGCTCGCGGGAACTGGTGGTGCGCCCGCGCACAGGGCCTGGCGGCCCACGCACCTTCTATATATTTTTTAAATTTTTACCAGGAGGTCCCGGGGATCGAACCCAGGTCCCTCCATATGGGAGATGGA